>CM053027.1:153091297-153691297 GCA_028564925.1 Lithobates sylvaticus | reverse complement strand
GACACTGATCTCTGCTCCCTGTGATTGGAGCAGAGATCAGTGTTTACTAAAACACAGCCACACCCACCACAGTTAGTAACACGCCCCTAGGAACACTTAACACCTACACTGCCACACCATGGTTAACCCCTTCACTGCCAGTGTCATTTACACAGGAATCAGTGCATTTAAATAGCACTGATTGCTGTATAAATGACAATGGTCCCAAAAAAGTGTCAAAAATGTCCGATGTGTCTGCCATAATGTCGCAGTCACAATAAAAATCGCTGATCGCCGACATTAATAGTAAAAAAATATATATTAATAAAAATGCTATAAAACTATCCCCTTTTTTTTAAACGCTATAACTTTTGTGCAAACCAATCATTAATCGCTTATTGCGATTTTTTTTACCAAAAATTTGTAGAAGAATACAGTACATATCAGCCTAAACTGAGGAAAAAAACTGTGCAATTGTCAGTTAAAGCGACGCAGTGCCGAATCGCAAAAAGTGATCTGGTCAGGAAGGGGGTAAATTCTTCAGTGGCTGAAGTGGTTAACATGCTAATGACATTTTTAAATAAAATCTTTCTGTTTTCATTACATACCAAATTTTGGATCCAGTGACATCTTCACTGGGTCTTTGTGCTTCTCTGTGCAATGCATGAAGGTCATAACTGGTGAAAGGGTCCATATATTGAAAGAACTGAAATCCAATTACTGAAAGTAGCTGGCCAGAGAAAATAGGAATGAAAGGAAATAGTTAGACAATGCTTGACGCCTTCCAGCCAGGGAACAGGACAATCTGTATCTAACTTGAGGCAAATTCTGACTTCTGTGCTTCCTATGGTGTGCCATGAGATCAGAGTAAGCAATGTTAGTGCTACAGAGGGGTTGGTACAATAATGCAAGACTGAAGGTAAGGCTGAAGTACTTTAGTTTTCATTACAATATAGGCGCTACTGAATTTTTACCTTACAAAGGATTTGTCATTTTGTCCAGCTAAAGCTTACATTTACATACCCCTGCCAGACAGAACAGCCAGATTGGTGACCTCAATTGCTGCACTTCAGTAAGCAATGCAGCCTGACCACCTTCCTGGCTTATAAGTGGATAATAAAGGAGAAGTAGAACACTGATAAGTAATCCTGCTGCTCTCACTTCCTGTCAGCATGTTTATTATAAACACATGTATCACGCTTTATTGACTCTCAGTGCTACCCCTCTTATTCTGAATCTGAGATATGCTAGACAAGGATTATATGAAGCTTATGCCCTGTACACACAATAGGATTTTCCAACAAAAAAATCCATGGATTTTTTCCAACTTATCTTGCATACGCACTGTCACACAAAGTTGGTCAGAAATTCAGAACGTCGTCAAGAACAAGGTGACGTACAACACATACGATCAGCCGAGAAAAATGAAGTTCAATAGCCAGTGCGGCTCTTCTGTTTGATTCCGAGCATGCATGGAACTTTGTGTTTTGGAATTGTGTACACACGATCAGAAGTTCCGACAACAGGGTCCTATCACACATTTTCGTTGTCGGAAAATTTGAGGACCAGATCTAAAATTTTGTGTGACGGAAATTCCTTTGGAAAATGTGTGAGGCAGCCTACATACGGTCGGAATTTCCGACAACAAGGTCCTATCACACATTTTCCATCGGAAAATCCTATTGTGTGTATAGGGCATAAGTATATTTCAGGTACTTAGACCAGCTGCAATAAAAATACATTTCATTATGTTTTAATGAATGAATAACTGCATTAGCTGATATAATTCAATACCAACCTGGTGTTTTTAAATAAAATTGAATTATTGGGTGGCCTGACCATTGAAACAGACATTTTAGCAGCTGAAAGACATATTCATCAGAATAAAAACAATCCCCATTCATGTGTATAAATTGGTGTTTTTTTTTTTTTTTCATTTAACAATCACTTTTATTCACAGTGTACTAGCTGAAAATCTATTGTCTTCAGCGTGCCTTTCAGTTCCAACCCAAAGACCCCTGCTGTCTCCAAGCTAAGGCAGAACATTTGACATTTAACAGTAAATAATAGGCTAGAAATAAGGAAATCTATAGAATACATTTGGTACATTAATTATGATTGACTGAGTTCATAAAACTATTCACATCTGTTCCTCCCACACCAGAGTCTACATTCGATCATCACCACAACAGTAATTAATGCACACTATACATTCTTTTCATTACATACTATATAAACACAGCAATAATCTAAAATTCCCATTGCTTATTACTAAGCCACTAGATCTAAATAACAACAGCAAAACTGAAAAAAAGAACATGCTATAAATATCAATAAACAAAAAGAGATCTAAATAAATAAAATTAGGGCTTATGCCATAAAAATCTGTTCCATAGAATAATAGATCCTTCTATTTTTAACAAGAGAGAATATACGCACCTTGGAAATAATAGTGAGTTGTTTAGGCTTCTTTGCATTCTCTATATTGACTATGCATATATTTTTATTAATAATATTATTCACCTTTTTCTGCTCATTATATTAAATCTCCACAAAGAGTAGCCCAGGTTCAGTACATAATTAAAATATTAACTGTTGATAACAAGGTCATTCTTCATACTTATTCATTTTGAAGAATGGATTGCGGCACCCTCCCCCATACTACGTACACAGTGCTGAGTCTGTTAGGGCTTCTGTGTTTTGATCAGTTCATTGCACTTTTGCAGCAGAAGCTTCAAGTCTCTTGAATTCTCCAAGCAGGAATTCACACATTTACTAGTAAAAGGAGAACGTATTCATCTGAATGGGGTAAGACATGATTAATGGGAAACGCTTGATTACTTCTAAAATCAACATTCCGATTGACTCATTCAATACATCTCATTTCAGATAAGATCTGGATTGTTTGTAAGAGTGAAAAGAGATGTTATATTTTCTTTTTTTAATCATTCTTATGTGTTGAGCTTCATTCACACCAATATAGGTTGAACAGCAAGCACGTGCTTTTGCACATTTTTGCGTGTTTCTTTTGCACCACATTTTAATGGGCTGCCCTACACATAAAAATCACAACAAAGAGGTTCAGGCACCTTTTTTTTTTTAAATCACGCAGCACCAAAAAGCATAACACTTTTATACCATGCATTTTTACATGTGCATTAGTAGGGTGTGTTGAAGCCCCATTAAAAATGAATTGCATGTCACATACCTGCAAAAGGGATGTGTGTTTTTAGGGCATTGCATGTAAACATAATTCATTTTGTGTGAGTTCCTGCATTGTACAAATATGAACCTAGCCTACTTGTAAAGGGAAACTTCTGAGTTTTGTGTACAGTGCAGAAAAGTTAGAATGTCGGTTTTATGGCCATGGTTTGTTGTTCCCCCTTCTTTTCTCAATGACAATGTTGCCACAGGAACAAGATGTATTTGGATGTATCTCTAACAAGGAAATAACAACTATAGAAGCATTTTAGTAGATTGATGGTTTTGATTTTGTCATGTCTCTGCTGGAGAGAATGTTTTGTGAAGGAAAAATGTCCAGTGGGGCCATAGACAGTGGTAAAGCTGGACATGGGTTCTAATCCTTCAACAATTTGACTACAGTTAAGCCTCATACACACGGTCTGATTGTTGGACGACCCAGCTTCTGATTTTTGTCAAAAGGGCGCATGCAGGATTTTGTCTAGCATATTAACTATCCGCAAATTTTCGTTTGACAAACACGAACGTAGTGACGTACTACGAGACTATAAAGAGGAAGTTCATTTCTCAAGCGCAACCATTTGGGCCCACTTCTGCTAATTTCGTGTTAGTAGAAGTTAGTAGAATTTTGGTGAGCGTTGATTCGCGATTTTCAGAAAATACGTTTGGCATCAGTATCACCAGCAAAGCAGCTTCATTATTATCCCACTAAAGAAGATGAGAATATGCGCTGCTTTTTCAACATTTCATCAATTGCCACATCACGAATGTTAATTCTAGATTATGAATGGTAGTTTACAAGACCAAACTCTTCTGGCTCGTTCCTTGATTCCGAGCATGCGTGGTTGTACTTTCGACTTTTGTGTGATGGATTTCTGTACTGACCATCCGAAAATCAAATGTTGAGTTCACATTCAACAAAAATTTTGATTAGTTTCTAAATTCAGCTTGTTTAGTTAAAGTAAAACTACAGTATAAGCAAAACTTTCTTTTCCTTTTTGGATAGAGTATGGAGGGGGGGTTATAACTGTAATGTATTTATTTTTTCACCATCTGTGCCCCATTGGTTCTTTTTTTACATTTTTTTATATATATATATTATAGCAAAAAGTTAAAAATATAGTTTTTTTTCAAAATTGTCCGTTTTTTTTGTGTATAGAGCAAAAAATAAAAACCGCAGAGGTGATCAAATACCACCAAAAGAAAGCTCATTCTTTTAGGGAAAAAAAGACAACAATTTTATTTGGGTACAACGTTGCATGGCCGTGCAATTGTCAGTTAAAATGACACAGTGCCGTATCGCAAAAAAATGGCCTGGTCAGAAAGTGGGTAAAACCCTCCAGGGCTGAAGTGGTTAATGGGGGCACAGACAGCAATAAAAGCTGACAGGTGTTCTAATCCCTCTCCACTCTATCCAAAAATAAAGTTTGACTTAAGGTATACTTTAATCACTTAAGCCCCGGACCATTTGGCTGGCAAAAGACCAGAGCACTTTTTGCGATTCGGCACTTGGTCGCGACAATAGCGCGGTTGTGCTATGTGGCTCCCAAACAAAATTGACAACCTTTTTTCCCCACAAATAGAGCTTTCTTTTGGTTTTATTTGATCACCTCTGCAGTTTTTATTTTTTGCGCTATAAACAAAAAAATAGCGACACTTTTGAAAAAAAACACATTATTTTTTACTTTTTACTATAATAAATATCCCCAAAAAAATGTAAAAAAAAAAAAAATATGTTTTTCCTCAGTTTAGGCCGATACGTATTCTTCTACATATTTTTGGTAAAAAAATCACAATAAGCGTTTATTGATTGGTTTGTGCAAAAGTTATAGCGTCTACAAAATAGGGGATAGTTTTATGGCATTTTTATTAATATTTTTTTTTTTTTACTAGCAATGGCAGCAATCAGCAATTTTTATTGTGACTGCGACATTATGGCGGACAGATCGGACACTTTTGGAGCTATTTTGGACCCTTCACATCAATACAGCGATCAGTGCAATTAAAAATGCATTGATTACTGTGTAAATGTGACTGGCAGAGAATGGGTTAACCACTATGGGGTGCTGTAGGGGTTAAGTTTGTCCCGTGGAGTGATTCTAACTGTGGGGGGGCTGGGCTATGTGTGACACAACACTGATCACCGCTCCCGATTACAGGGAGCTGTGGTCAGTGTCAGTGTCACTAGGCAGAACGGGGAAAAGCTTGTGGCTGTATTTGCTGGGCACAATGGCTACATATTAGTGGCACAGTGGCTGCATTTGATGGGCACAGTGGCTTCATATGATGGGCACAGTGTCTACATTTTATGGGCACAGTGGCTGCAATTGATGGCACAGTGGCTGCATATGATGGGCCCAGTGGCTGTATTTGGTGGGCACAGAGGCTGCATATGATGGGCACAGTGGCTTCATTTGATGGGCACAGTGGGTGTATTTGCTGGGCACAGTGGCTGCATATGATGGGAACAGTGGCTGCATATGATTGGCACAGTGGCTGCATATGGTTGGCACAGTGGCTGCATTTACTAGGCACAGTGGCTGCATATGATGGGCACAGTGGCTGCATATGATGGGCACATTGGCTGCATATGATGGACACAGTGGCTTCATTTGATGGGCACAATGGCTGTATTTGCTGGGCACAGTGGCTGCATATGATGGGAACAGGGGCTGTATTTGATGTGCACAGTGGCTGCATATGATTGGCACAGTGGCTGCATATGATTGGCACAGTGGCTGCATATGATGGGCACATTGGCTGCATATGATGGGCACATTGACTGCATATGATGGGCACAGTGGTTGTATTTGATGGGTACAGTGGCTGCATATGATGGGTACAGTGCCTTCATTTGATGGCACAGTGGCTGAAATTGATGGCACCGTGGCTGCAATTGATGGCACAATGGCTGCATTTGATGGGCACAGTAGCTGCAATTGATGGCACAGTGGCTCCATTTGATGGGCAATTTTTTTTTTTTTTTTTTTATATTTTTCAGAATTTTACAGTTTGTTTGCGCCCCCCAAAAATCTTGAGCACCAGCCGCCACTGCTGTCCACAGATTCCTAATTATAGTTTCTGTTTTCCCAACTTCTTTTATCAGCAAGTGCTATAAAATTATTGATATACATAATGATATCAATGTATATATATATATATATATATATATATACAGTATCTCACAAAAGTGAGTACACTCCTCACATTTTTGTAAATATTTTATTATATCTTTTCATGTGACAACACTGAAGAAATTACACTTTGCTACAATGTAAAGTAGTAAGTGTACAGCTTGTATAACAGTGTAAATTTGCTGTCCCCTCAAAATAACTCAACACACAGCCATTAATGTCTAAACCGCTGGCAACAAAAGTGAGCACACCCATATATATATATATACAGTGGTGTGAAAAAGTGTTTGCCCCCTTCCTCATTTCCTGTTCCTTTGCATGTTTGTCACACTTAAGTGTTTCGGAACATCAAACCAATTTAAACAATAGTCAAGGACAACACAAGTAAACACAAAATGCAATTTGTAAATGAAGGTGTTTATTATTAAAGGTGAAAAAAAATCAAAACCATCATGGCCCTGTGTGAAAAAGTGATTGCCCCCTAAACCTAATAACTGGTTGGGCCACCGTTAGCAGCAACAACTGCAACCAAGCGTTTGCGATAACGTGCAATGAGGCTTTTACAGCGTCCTGGAGGAATTTTGGCCCACTCATCTTTGCAGAATTGTCCTAATTCAGTTACATTAGAGGGTTTTCGAGCATGAACGGCCTTTTTAAGGTCATACCACAACATCTCAATAGGATTCAGGTCAGGACTTTGGCTAGGCCACTCCAAAGTCTTCATTTTGTTTTTCTTCAGCCATTCGGTGGTGGACTTGCTGGTGTGTTTAGGATCATTGTCCTGCTGCAGAACCCAAGTTCGTTTCAGCTTGAGTACACGAACAGATGGTCGGACATTCTCCTTCAGGATCTCTTGGTAGACAGCAGAATTCATAGTTCCTTTTATCACGGCAAGTCTTCCAGGTCCTGAAGCAGCAAAACAGCCCCAGACCATCACACTACCACCACCATATTTTACTGTTGGTATAAATGTTCTTTTTCTGAAATGCAGTGTTCCTTCTACGCCAGATATACTTGGACACACACCTTCCAAAGAGTTCCACTTTTGTCTCATCGGTCCACAGAATGTTGTCCCAAAAGTCTTGGGGATCATCAAGATGTGTTGTGGAGAAATTGAGACGAGCTTTGATGTTCGTTTTGCTCAGCAGTGGTTTTCTCCTTGGAACTCTGCCATGCAGTCCATTTTTGCCCAGTCTTTTCCTGATGGTGGAGGCATGAACGCTGACCTTAACTGAGGCAAGTGAGGCCTGCAGTTCCTTGGACGTAGTTGTGGGGTCTTTTGTGACCTCTTGGATGAGTCGTCGCTGCGCTCTTGGGGTAATTTTGGGCGGCCGGCCACTCCAGGGAAGGTTCACCACTGTTCCATGTCTTCGCCATTTGTGGATAATGGCTCTCACTGTGGTTCGCTGGATTCCCAAAGCTTTGGAAATGGCTTTATAACCCTTTCCAGACTGATAGATCTCAATTACTTTCTTTCTCAATTGTTCCTGAATTTCTTTGGGTCTCGGCATGATGTGTAGCTTTTAAGGATCTTCTGGTGGACCTTACTGTGTCAAGCAGCTCCTATTTAAGTGATGCCTTGATTGTGAACAGGTGTGGCAATAATCAGGCCTGGGTGTGGCTAGAGAAATTGAACTCAGGTGTGGACAACCACAGTTATAGTATGTTTTAACAAGGGGGGCAATCACTTTTTCACACAGGGCCATGATGGTTTGGATTTTTTTTCACCTTTAATAATAAACACCTTCATTTACAAATTGCATTTTGTGTTTACTTGTGTTGTCCTTGACTATTGTTTAAATTGGTTTGATGTTCCGAAACACTTAAGTGTGACAAACATGCAAAGGAACAGGAAATGAGGAAGGGGGCAAACAAACACTTTTTCACACCACTGTATATATATATATATATATATATATATATATATATATAGCTCCCATGGCACAGAGACAGAAAAAGAGGTTTAGTATGTGCTACTTGGTTTTACCGAATGCATTACAAGATTCCATTTTAACCGCTTCCCGACCGCCTCCTGCACATATACGTCAGCAGAATGGCACGGCCAGGCAAAACCATGTACAGGTACGTGGCCCTTTAATTGCCTGGCTGTGGGTCGCAGCGGCGCGCTCGCGACCTGGTCGGGAGCTCCGTGACCCCGGCCACGGGACCAGCGGACCCAATCGCCGCTGGTGTCCCGCGATCGTGTCACAGAGCTGAAGAACGGGGGAAAAGTCTGTGTAAACAAACCTCTCCCCGCGCTTCCTACTCTGCCTGTCATTGATCGGCTGTTCCCTGTCATCGGGAAAGTCGATCAATGATGTCAGACGTCAGCCCCGCCCCCTAATGTAAAAAAAACACACACACGTCAGGGCCCATAACCCCTCCCCCTAGTGGTTACCTCTTTCAGTGCCAGTGTAATTTTTACAGGAATCAATGCATTTAAATAGCATTGATTGCTGTATAAATTACAATGGTCCCAAAAATGTGTCAAAAATGTCCGATGTGTCCGCCATAATGTCGCAGTCACAATAAAAATCGCTGATCGCCGCCATTACTAATAAAAATGCTATAAAACCTATCCCCTATTTTGTAAACGCTATAACTTTTTCGCAAACCAATCAATTTTTTTACCAAAAATATGTAGAAGAATACGTATTGGCTTAAACTGAGGAAAAAAAATGTTTTGGTATATATTTTTTGGGGATATTTATTATAGCAAAAAGCAAAAAATATTGCATTTTTTTCAAAATTGTCGCTCTATTTTATAGCGCAAAAAATAAAAACCGCAGGGGCAATCAAATACCATAGCGCAAAAAATAAAAACCGCAGGGCTGCAATCAAATACCACCAAAAGAAAGCTCTATTTGTGGGGAAAAAAGGACAGAGATGTTTAGTGTGTATATATATGGAGCGGAGGGTGGTGGGTGCCACATAGCACGACAGGGAGGATATGATTGGTGGGGGTAAGGATAAAAAATATTGGCAAGTTTCACATTCTCTCACACACTCAAAATCATTTGAAGGAGCAGTGTTTTATTGTACCTTAATTTACAGATACCAATAGAGAACATGGTACAAGGGCAATCATGGCGTTGGATGTGGTCAAGGCTTTCGATAGCTTAGAGTGGGGATATTTATGGCGAGTCTTAAAGGAATTTGGATTTGGTCCTTCGTTTATTAGATGGATTAAAACCCTGTATAAGGGTCCCAGTGCTAAAATTAGGGTTAATGGCGAGTACTCCGAGGGGATTCAATTGGAGAGAGGGACAAGGCAGGGCTGCCCATTGTCCCCCCTGCTCTTCGCGCTTGCAATGGAACCCTTAGCAAGTGTAATTAGATCAAACACAAATATGCAGGGGTTCCGAAGAGCAGGGGGTGAAGAGAGAATTGCACTGTATGCGGACGATGTCCTCCTCTTCCTGGGGGATACGGGGCAATCCCTCAGGCAGGTGATGAACATCCTCACGGACTTTGGTAAAATCTCAGGACTCACCATAAACTGGGAAAAATCTGCATTATTGCCTATAGATCCTTTAGGGAACCAGAACGTACAGGATATTTCACAGCTAGAGGTAGTTGAACAAATGAAATACTTAGGCATATATATAACAAGGAACCCTAACAACTACATAAATGATAATGTAGTACCGCTTTTAGCCAGATTTAAAAGCAAAATTACAATCTGGAGACGTCTCCCATTGTCGATTGCAGGGAGGTGTAACCTAATCAAAATGTTATGGCAGCCACAGCTTCTGTACCTGCTGCATAACTGTCCAATATGGATAGATAAAAAATGGTTCAGAAAGATAGACACGTTGTTTAGGGAACTTATATGGAAGGGAGGTCAGCCTAGGATTGGGTTACAAACACTACAATTAGCAACAAGAAAGGGAGGAATGGCAGTACCGCATCCACGGAGCTACTTCCTAGCAGCCCAACTGCAACATCTAGGAACTATGACAGGAGGAAGCAACAAGGAATTAATGATTGCAGGAACCCCGCACAAATCAATAGTAGAAGCCCTCGAGGCAAACTCCTTTCTTTACAGAATCCCCACGGTGAGACTGGCCTTAAAAGTGTGGAAGGCAGTAAAAGTAGTAAAAGGGTTAGAGGGTATGACAAAATACACCCCCCTCTGGAATAATAAAAACTTACAGGAGGTAGAAAAGATGGGGAAAATTAGAGAGTGGGAAATAAAAGGGATAGATAAGTTGGCACAGATGTACGAGGGCAAGGTATTGAAGACATTTACTGCACTGCGAGTGGAATATGATATACCCAAACACTCCTTTTATAAATACCTACAAATTAGACACGCTTTAAATAGTCAATTCAAGAATCAAGATCCAATTTGGAACAACTCTCCAGTGTACCAAAGAATAGGCTCCCAAAATAAGAGTAGAGGATTTATAGCAGAAATCTATTCACACATATGCGAAGGTAGCATAGAAAATCCAGAACAGCTTAAGTGTAGGGGGAAATGGGAGAAAGAATTTGGAACGTTCTCAGATGAACAGTGGATGAGGATATTGGAGAAAGGACACGTGGTATCGGTCTCGCCTGCTCAGAAGGTCTCATACTTGATGTTGCTACACAGGACATATTATACACCTAAGAGACTATATGAGTTTGGATTGAGAACAGATGCCAGGTGTCCTAGGTGCCAGGATACTGGGGATTTAGCACATATGGTATGGAAGTGCCCAAAACTGCACCGTTACTGGACTGAAATCCTTAGTATCCTGAACACCGTATTAGAAGTTAGACTGGAAATGAACCCCAGACTGTGTATACTGGGATTGGATGAGGGGATAAATGGTGGTCCCTCTGTAATCAACACTGTAATGAGAGGTTTGTTCCAGGCGAGAAAGTTAATAGCGCAGAGGTGGCAGGCTGAGAAACCCCCAACGGTAGGAGAATGGATAAGGTTAACAACAGAAACAGTATGGAAAGAAAGAACAGTGTACATAAGGAGAGGAAATCTGAGAGAGTTTGAAACTATGTGGAGACCATGGTTGGATAAATTGGAAAATCCACTATGAGGTGAGGGGAGGGAGTGGGAAGGGGAATAGGCCGGGCGTCAAGAGGGAAGGTTGGGAAGGATAAAAGGGGTGAAAGGTTGAAGAGTACTCCTGGTGGTGTAATATGTAAAGTGTGAGAAGTGGAAAAAAAAAATGTTTTCCTTTTTTTTTTTTCTTAATGTAAAAAAAAAAAAAAAGAAAAAAAAAAAAAAAAAAAAAAATAAAAGATAATTGGGTTTTTTTTTTTTATTTACCAAAAATATGTATTTTTGTTTATAGCGCAAAAAATAAAAACCGCAGGGGCAATCAAATACCACCAAAAGAAAGCTCTATTTGTGGACATCAATTTTGTTTGGGAGCCACGTCGCACGACCGCGCAATCGTCAGTTAAAGTGACGCAGTGCCGAATCGCAAAAAGGGGCCTGGTCCTTTGGCTGCCAATTGGTCCGGGGCTGAAGTGGTTAAAAGTACAGCTTTTGTTATTATTTTGAACTTTGGCAAGCACACTCAAAATCATTTGAAGGAGCAGTGTTTTATTGTGGCACCTGGTTTCATTTATTAGATTGTAAGCCCTTCTGAGCAGGGCCCTCTTAATCCTCTTGTATTTTATTGTAATTATTGTTTATAACTGTATTGTCTCCTTTTTATATTGTAAAGCGCTGCGTAAACTGTTGGCGCTATATAAATCCTGTATAATAATAAGAAGAAGAATTATTTACCAAACTCTATTATCTGCAGCCATAATACTGCATACAGCGCTTCTCTGGAACTGGAGAAAGAGAAACACATTTAGAACAGATAAAATATGCCACCATGGCATCGTTGGCTGTAGCTCTATTGCACTGAACACTAGATATGGATTAAGGGAAGTGGTGGAATTACCAGGGTTGCAAAGGTCGCACTTGTGACAAGGCCCTGCTGTTTTGCTACCGTGGGGGGTGCAAGACAGCAGGAAGGGAGTCTGCTGCAGAACATGGGCTTGGTTCACACTGCTGCAACCGCCAAGTCATGCAACTTCCTTGAAACTTCCTTGCAAGCTCTATTTGTGGGGAAAAAAGGACATCAATTTTATTTAGGTACAGTGTCGCACTAGTGCACAATTGTCAGTTAAAGCAACGCAGTGCCGTATGCTTGCAATTTCCTTGTGACTGCCCCATGACTTGCTTGCAACTTTTCTGATTTAACACTGCAGTCTATGGCACTCATATTACCCCAAAGTTTCAGAAAAGTAAAGGCCTCAGTGACACAAGTAAAGGGCCCTGGGATCAGTAGGAAGGGTGCAAACAGAAAAAGTAAACCAAAGGTTTGAATAGAAGCTTCACATGGAACACACTGCGGTATGAGTACAAAAAAACTTTAATTGATACACAAAATACACATGTAAACATTACAGCTGGCTATTGAGACAAAATTGAGCCAAAATGAACAAAACCTTCTCCAAAAGTGTATAAACATTATGGCAACTGGTACTGTGATGCCTGACCAGTTCACTGCTATGCAGGGGGAGCAGGGGAAACGACAGCATGTGTAGGGCAAGAGATCCGGGCTGTAGGGTACCATCTCCATTTGGGATCTGTCTGCATACATCCACATGAATAACTATTAGACAGCTCATCTCAGCACTTTCCATACTGTTGGTTCACTGTGGCTGTTCCTCCAGAGTGGCATTTCTGGCTCTGAGCTCTAGAAGAAAGCATGACTCTTTGAGAGTGCTATTTTTAAATGTTGTGATCATATTGTTTACAGCAGTGAAATGTGTGCACAATTTAAATAGTCATTCAAATTTAAGAGGTGTGTCTAGTTTTTTATATATTTCCCACATAGCTGACTGGATGTTCAAAATAACTACAACATTTACCAGTCCCTATGTAGAGCTTTCTTAACCACTTAAGGACCACCCCACGTACATTTACTGCGGCAGGGCGGCCCTTAAGCGCAAAATCATGTACCTGTATGGGATTTTTTTCTATCTGCTCTGGCGCACACGCGCACCGCCGGAGCCCCGCTCCCCCTGTGGTTGGACTTATCATGGCCGCTGATCATTCTGAGGAGAGGCAGAATGGCAGTCTGCCAATGTAAATAAAGGCAGATCACCATTCTTTCAGAGAGGAAAATTGATATCTTGTGTTTCTGCTAAGCAGAAACGCGAATCTCTATTTTCCTTCAATGCATCCATCCCCCACACAGTTATGCCCCGGTCGCACAAAATTTGAGATCTGGTTCTCAAATTCCGATCATGTGTACACAATTTAGACGCACAAAGTTCCACGCATGCTTGGAATCAAGCAGAAGAGCCGCATTGGCTATTGAACTTTCTTTGCTCATCATACCTGTTGTACGTCGCCACGTTCTTGACATTCGCAATTATCGACCAACTTTGTGTGACCGTGTGCATGCAAGACAAGTTTGAGCCAACATCCGTCGGAAAAAAATCCATGGATTTTGTTGTCGGAATGTCCGATCAATGTCCGATCATGTGTACGGGGCATTAGAAATCTCTAGGGGCACACTCAACCCTTTTATTGCCCTTGATGTTAACCCCTTCCCTGCCAGTGTCATTCATACAGTGACAGTGCTTTTTTTTAGCACTGATCACTTTATTGGTGTCACTGGTCCTCAAAAGGTGTCACTTAGTGTCAGATTTGTCCACCGCAATGTCACAGTCCCACTAAAAATTGCTGATCACCACCATTACTAGTGAAAAAAAAAAAAAAAATTAAAAGTCCATAAATCTATCCCATAATTTATAGGTGCTATAACTTTTGCGCAAACCAATTAATATACTCTTCTTGGAATTTTTTTACCAAAAATGTGTAGCAGAATACATTTTGGCCTAAATCGATGAAGAAATTAGATTTTTTTAAAAAATGTTATTTGATATGTTTTATAGCAGAAAGAAAAAAATATTGTTTTTTTTTTTTTCAAAATTTTCAGTCTTTTTTGTTTATAGCACAAAAAATAAAACCCACAGAGGTGATCAAATTTCACCAACAAAAAGCTCTATTTGTGGGGAAAAAAGGACATCAATTTTATTTAGGTACAGTGTCACACTAGTGCACAATTGTCAGTTAAAGCAACGCAGTGCCGTATGCCGTAAAATTACCTGGTCAGGAAGGGCGGTGAAACTTCCACAGCTTAACTTCCCTAGCGGTAATCCCGAGTGTGGCTCGGGGTTAAATTTTAGTACCATTAGTGGTAACCCCGAGCCACACTCGGGATGGCATCTCAGGATCCTGGTCCAGGTTACTTACCTCGTCCCCAGGATCCTGTGGTGTCCCCTCCCTGTGTCTGCGGGCTGTGACCTCTGCCCAATGCTCTGTGTGCCAGGCTCTGTTCCCTTTGAGCGTCGTGACGCATGAGGGCTGAGCCTGGTGGCAAATTTAAAAAGTACAAAAACCATAACACATACAGTACACTGTAATCTTACAGATTACATTACTGTATCAAATAATTTCACCTCCCTTTTGTTCCTGGTGCTTTGTCCAGTGCCCTGCATGCACTTTTATATTATATATACTGTTCTTTCTGCCTGGAAACTTGAGATTGTCCATAGCAATCAAAAAGTGTCCCGTTACGTCAAAAGTGGTTTCAGACCAGCTAGAAAACAGTGATAGTAAATTAGAACACTTGCCGAATTCAGCGATAGTGAATGGTGGGGATTTTTTTTTTTTTTTTATTATCATATTATTATTTTTTATAAATATTTATAGTTATTCATTATATTATGAAATTATAATTTATGATTTTGTGTTTCAAACTTTATCATACCCGGGATATCTACTAGACTCTTGTTTGTACAGATTTACGTGTTTTATTACTAAGAATTACAGGCCTACAATATAAAACGCCAAATTTCTATGCAAAACAATGTACCGCTTTGAGATTCAAAAATCTGACATAATCATACCGCCAGGGAGGCTATGTGTTTAATAAACCCTAATTGAAAGACTAGTTTGTTAAAGCACTGCATCATGAACAATTGCAATAGAAAAAAAAAACTTTATTCATCCTTTGTTGCATTTCACTACTGCTAATCTTCTGCAGTCTATTGCAAGCCAGTCCCTTTTTACATACATTCACTCCAGTGACTGCATTTCATTTCACATGGCGAGTTATCTGATGGCAACAACAGCGGAACATGCCTATGAAATATTAATTGACACTGCCACTTGTCACAATCAGAAGCTTTTGTGACAGGATGTCAAACGCTCAAGACAGGGACAGAGCATAGTCCTCTTATAACAGTAAGTGTATAAAAAGGGACTCAATGACATTCTTACCAGGTATATTTAATGAAAGCTGCTGATTTACCAAAAATGAAAATACCTATTGAAACTACATTTTCATGGTAAATCTGATATGATCATTATTTTAGTGATCGGGTTTATATGATATATTTTGGGCAGCTTTAGTAAATAAAATACATTCTGGTTCATGCATGAACTGTCATTTGACAGTGCTGCTTTCTGCAACAGCCACAACACAGAAGTGTGGGGGAGGGGGGGTAAGGTTTAGATGAAATCTAGAAAGAATTATTAGAAAAAAGGTTGCAATGCAAGTATAACCTATATATAAGTAGTATATAGTAGATAACCACTGCACAATGTTTTAATTTAATTTATAAAATGAATGAAAATATTTCACGTGTGCTTGGGCTCTGTCTCCACCATGGAGTGTGGGTGTACAATGGTGTTCATATGATCATTTTTAAAGACACTATGAGGGTTATTTACGAAAGGCAAATCCACTTTGCACTACAAGTGCATTTGGAAGTGCAGTCACTGTAGATCCGAGGGGGAAATGCAAGGAAAATAAAAAAAACAGCATTTTAGCTTGCACATGATTGGATGATAAAATCTGCAGAGCTTCCCGCATTTCAGATCTACCCCTCAGATTTACAGCGACTGCACTTTCAAGTGCACTGCTAGTGCAAAGCGGATTTGCCTTTTGGAAATAACCCCCTATATTTACATATATTTAGCTGTAGCCATCCTGTGTTTTGTAAAGCCTGTGTCAAATCGACAATCTTGTACATTAAGTTACCTCTCACCAACTTTTAGGGCATCATTTCCTCTCTGACTAGGCCTGCATTACTCCACTGTTGCTTCTTCACTGGGAAGTGAGATTTTTAAACATTACAGTAAATTAATTAATTAGTTAATATTATTGTATTTAGGGATTCTGGTGCTTCTAGTCATACATAGGATTTAGTCTGTGTAAAAAAAATAAAAAATAAATAAACATTATATTTGTTTTAAGTTCTTCTTCTTTTTTTTTTTTTGCCTTGAAAGTATATGTTTGCAAAATTATTATACAATCTATTTAACAAAAAATAATTAAATGCATGTAAACTAAGCTGCTTTTAAACAAAATTGTCTGTGTATATGAAAAAAAAAAACAATGTACAGTGTAGTATAAACAGCTGCACATGGTGATAACACATAAAGACCACTGCAGAACACCAGTTATGTGATTTATTATAAAAAAAACCTTTGTAAAACCTTACTGTTCATTAACAAGTTGGCCTTATTTTAGGCTTTATTTATTGAGCAAGCTTTCCATAAACATGACAATAAAATGACCTTTCTACACAATGCTCTTCAATAACCACAGTCATCACACAATCGGGGATGCCATGGAGGTGGCACTTGATTTGTTTCTATGCTTTGTGTGTATTGGGGACATTGGGTCTATGCAATTCCTCAATATACAGATGTGTTTACAGTACTGTATAGACCTTGGGTATTTTAAATCAATATTTTTGATTGAATATTTCACAGAACATAAGTGAAAAAACATGTAGAAAAATGGTCACTCAGACATGCACTTCTTCAGCTTATTACACAGTCTTGAGGATTATTGAGGATTATTCTACAGTATAACAAAGTCTGTATACAATAGACATGTAAACCAAGGTAAAAAATGTAATATATAAAGTATATCTTGTTAGATCAAGAGTGAGGAACAACACACCCCTGCCCAGGCACCCCATCTGGGAACACACTGCGCTCAGGAGGAGAGCGGCGACCCCCAGCCCTCTTTTGGGGGTTTTTGTATTGTTTTCATTGTTAGATAACGTCTAGTGTTAGTAGTATATGAAAAAGACATTGGTGTTCAAAAAAAGAAAAAAGTAAGAACTATAAAATGTAAAAGTATAAAATAAAATTAGGGAAAAAAGAAGAAAAACACAGCCAGATAGTTACTTTCCTTTGGTAGTACAGTATGGTTTATAAGTGATACATTTAGGTCTTATGTTTCATTGTGTACCAATCTACCCATTTTTCCCATTTTTTGGCTTTACTGTAATTTTTTGGGGTTGATGCATATAACATCTTGTACGCTACGTGACTGTTAGTCGTATTTATTACTTCATGTAGAGACAGGGTTTATTGATCTCTCCAATGGCGCATTTTTGTTAATCGTGCACTCAGAAGAATGTGCACGGCTATGGTCCTGTATTCTGGTGTCTAAGGATAAAATTGCATTTCTCTGCCACATGGGTACTTTAATATGCAATACTTGTGAAATTACTCCTTTCCAAAAGGGGATTATAGTAGGGGACTTTGGGTATTTTATATGCTTATTGATAAAGTAATTTAGAATATCTCTGATTAACTTTCAATACTATTTTTGTAACTGGGAAAATTACTTTGGTTGAAGATTTGATTTATCATGCTTAATTGTTTTAGTCTATATTAGAGGCTTGGGGGAATAGGGTATGTCACAGTCAGTTCTGTGAAAGCAAGAATGATTTTTTTTCATCACTGTTAGGATGGGTTCACATATGAGCACAGAATGGCTCACAGCAGGGGTCCGGTGCGTCCTTATTCACTGTTTCAGGTCTGATTTGATCCTGAATTTTTGGCTGAATTCGGACCTTAAACGGACCAAAAGATGCACAGGGCTCCTGTGCAAATCGCACCAGAGCCGCTGCAGAGATGTGTGAACCGGCTCCCAAGTGTGTTTTAAATGCAGTATTACAAGAGTTTATATGTGAGTTAGCATTTTTGTTTTTTAATAAATTTGTGCTATAGTGGTTTTACACTATGGAACACCCTTACTTTTTTCATGATACTTTGATTATGGTATGAGATCCTGTCTGCTGGTATTGATGTGGAGTTGGTGGCAATCCTGTTGATTTATCTTGCTTGTGGAGCCATTAATCCTTAGAGATGCAACATGCTTGTATGACCGATATAATCTTTGGTCATACATATCTGGTTACTAGCTTGATCACAGTGGTGTGGGGAGCATGTCTTTTTTTTTAAACACCTTGGAACATTTAAGAAGAATATTTGCACTTTATTTATTGGACACTTTTCAAATAACCATTTGGACACATTGTCGCTTTTTATTTTCATTTGTTTATTTTATAGAATTTTTGTTTGTATTTATATTATGTCACTATTTTTGTGATTAGCGCAGGGGCACGCATGAGCGGCTAGAACGGGTGGACGTCATATGACACCACCCCCAGTCTCCTTTAGTAAATAAGTCTCACCTTGTCTGTGACCATTCGCATTTATCTAAATCATGGTAGTTGCAGTTATTTTAATATAATTAGACTTTTTCTGTAATGTTTAAGGATGTTTTGATATTCTTCTTTAGTGAGCAAAAGTGTAGATATATTTGGCCATTCTGAATAATAAATATATTTAAAAATATAACCAACCATTCTTCAATCTTGTATTTTTATGGTTGATATTGACTTTTAATAGTGCCTGCATATTATTTTAATGGGGTTCAATATTAAGATGTTTGTACACCTTACTGTCAGTTTTGTTTTTGCTTTTGTATGTTTGCTGAAGTCTTTCATTTTCTGGCCTTACAACCCCCATCATTTTTTTTTTCTTTTTTGCTATCTGTGACCCATTTTCCATTCACTTCCTGTCCCATAGTCAAAACAGGAAGTGAGAGTAAATCCGTTGAAAGTTAGGGAATCTCAGTGTGTCCCCAAGTTCACCAGAACTATTGTCCCAATTAGAAGATTTCCCCTATATTACTGTTCAGGAGACAACACAAAATTAGGGATTTTCTTTTACTTTCTAAAACTGTAAACATGACAAATATAGAAGGTGAATCCCCATAATGGCGGCCCAGACAGCAATACCAACTTGACAGGTGCTCTAATGCCTCTCCACTCTATCTAAAAAAAGGTTAGACTTTAGTGACCCTTTAACCACTTGCTGCCTGCCCACCATCAAATGACGCAGGAGCAGTGCGGCTCCCGTTCTGGGACAACGTCATATGACATCAATGTCATTGACACCAATCAGTGCCCATTACTGATGCCAGTCAGTGCTGCCTTTCAGGACCCATCAATGCTTGCTCATCAGTGCTGCCCATCAATGCCCATCAGTGCCACCCATCAGTGCCACCCATCAGTTCCACATATCAGTGCCTATCAGTGAAACCTATCTGTGCCCACAAGTGCCACCTATCAGTGCCATTTATCAGTGCTCATAAGTGCCGCATACCAGTGCCACCTATCAGTGCCCATCAGTGTGACATATTAGTGCCTACTCATCAGTGCAACCTAATCAGTGCCCATAAGTGCCACCTCATCAGTGCCCATAAGTGCCATCTCATTAGTGCCCATCAGTGCAGCCTCATCAGCGCTCATCAGTAAAGGAGAAAAACGTTTTTTCAAGTAAAAAATAGAAAACTCAGCAGTGAATAAATACAACCAAAAGAAAGCTATATTTGTGTGAAGAAAATTATTAAAAATGTATTTGAGTACAGTGTTGTATGACTGCACAATTGTCATTCAAAGTGTGACAGCACTGAAAGCTGAAAAAATGGGGGGGGGCTTGGTGTGGCTCCGCTCAGAGATGGCTGCCTAAACAGAACCCCCCATGCTTCACGGAGCATGCCGCAGCCTCAAAGATCCGCTCTCACAATCCACGGGATATCTACGGGAAACATACCAGCGATGTTCAGAATGGCAACAGGAGAAGGCCATGTGGCCTTAGATTCGGATTAAGCCTGCTTGGCCAACTCCAATGCAATAACACAGCAGGATGGCGGCGGCACACCTGTCTCAGCCACACTGCCTATGCCTCACAGATCTCCAGGTGGTGGCGTCAGACATTAAGGCTACTCTATTAGCCGCAATCATGGATTTGAAAACCGAACTCCACTCCATAGCGGCATGGATAGTGAAAATGGAGAAATCAGTGACTCGCCAAGCGGACGCTATCAAACAAGTCCAACGCTCATCAGATACAAATATGTCCCGTATACTATCCACAGACATCTGAAGGACCTTGATAATAGAGGATGCTGCCAAAATATCTGTATTAAAGGCATTCAAGGGTCTGTGGAACAACAGCATATCGAGCAGACTATCACTGGAATATTCAATGAACTGCTAGATAGGCCGGCTGACTCCCCCATAGAATTCAAAAGAATGCATAGATCACTCAGACCAAGGGACCGTGAGAATGAAACTGCCTTGTAAACTTTCCATTAAAAGTAGCAATCCTCAGAAAAGCAAGAAAGCACAATATAGTTTTATTAAATGAGACTGAAATCAAACTTTTTCATGATCTCTCCACCATTACTCTCCAGCACAGGAGAGCCCTGCGCCCCCTGCAGGATCAGGAATGTACAGAAAAAAGTAGGGAAGGTGATCTGCATATGTATGTATCAAAGAACACTGCTCTGTAATCCCCTAGAGCCAGCGTGCATTCCACTGGAAGCAAGCGACGTGCTGCGTTAGCATGTAAGGGGCTACTTTGCTCTGTAAATGTCTCTAAATTGTTAAGGGGCTGGCAAATTCTAGCAGCCTTGACATGCAGACTGCACAAGCCAACATCTGTACAATAGATTTAACTTTGCAAAATCTGTCATTGCAAACTATTTTTTTTAAATTTTTTTTTAGAAAGCTTAGTGTACAAATAATTTATTAAAAAGAGGGGAAATCAGTCAACTGCTAATGCTGTTCAAGAAAATGTAATCTATGGGAAAATTATAAAGAAAATTATAAAGAACACTTAGCTGAATCCATGTTATATGTAATCTTTTTTTTTTTTTTTTTTTTTTTTTTTGTTCCATAATGTTTTATTGAAAAAAGAGGTAGGGTTTACAACATATGTAAGCAAAATGTTTGCAGCATTACAACATATATCACAATAACTGTTAACAGAACTAGCAAGTAATGATCGTCACAGTACATCGTTTGGTTTAAATCACTGGTATATACACTTAAGGAGCGACATGAGATACTCTTACATATGGTCTGTTCGCTGCAAATGTTTATCACATTTCTAGAACATCTTTCTGAACCTAAGTGTGTCTGTTTCACGGGTAGGGTTGGCCCTTTGCTAGATCTTGAGAAGATAGCCAACTTTAAGTGGTCAGATATAACTATAGCCTATATTGCCTAAGTTGGTTACAGAGCAGAGTTTTGGGAGAATGGAGTTATGTTGTGTGTAGGAGATGATTTATGGTGTAAACCGAAGGGGGGAGGGGAGAAGGGGGGTAGGGGAGGAGAGAGAAGAAGAAGGGGAAGAAGGGGTGGGGATGAGTTGGGTTTGGGGTACCTCACAGACTCTGCCACCAATCATGAAGGGTCGGGGTATTATGGGTAGCAAGATTTAACCTGGTGATATTTGGGTGCATGTTCCTTTAATCAGACAAGGGGCCTCCCTCAATCTTCCCTTGTTTAGGTGAGGGAGGGCACTTGTACTATGCCTTGATGGGGTCATTTTTATGAGTGACGAAAAGGACTCGTTAAGAGTTGTCCTCGTCTCGGGGTGTGCGGCTCATGGTATTTTGGCTCATCAATACTTTGTATTGGTCGGTGGTGCAGAAGTGGGTCCAACAGGCCCATGTGTGTGAAAATTTCTGCGATTTTACTAACTCGTTTGATCCATTCCGGGATGGTCGGAACATGGGTTGTTCCCCAGTGGAGAGGGATACAGATTTTGGCTGCGTTTATTAGGTGTGGTAACAATGTTTTACGGTATTGATGCGTCGGTATGTCTGAGTGGTTAAGGAGGAACTGTGCTGGGGTATGTTCTAGACCTGTGTCCCTGACACATCTCCAACATGTATTTGAAAGGGCAGGATTGAATTTGTTAAGAACTACTGGAGTTCTATACCAGCGCATTAAAGCTGTTTTCCTGTATTGAGACATTTAGGGAGCCTTTATGTGTCACTCTAGAGATGTAATCTTTTTTTTTAGATTTTGTTTTTTTTTAACTTGATATTTATTGATATTTCAAAAATAATATGCAGAATACAGACATAAGTGCATGTCATATGTAAAACATACTGATACAGAAGGTGAACATTTTGTATCAGTACAGTATATGAAAGATGAGAATAAACTATACGATAAAAAGTTCAATAGGTGATAAGCCATGGCATTAACATAGGGGGACAGATTTGAGGTCAGCTTAAAAGTAAGGTAAATTACTATGTCAAATGGCCAATGGGGGATGTTCAGAATGGGTGTGGAAAGTTCCCATTGATCATTACATTTTTGGAGTTGTAAATGAGCTTTGGCAATAACTTCTAGCAATAACTATGCAGCTATGAAAACATGAGAAATGATTATGTGGGATTTCTGGGGCCATTTGTCGATTTCCAGACCCAAAAGAACCATTTGATATTAGTTAGAGTGGACCAGTATAGAGTGAGTGTGGGGCAGTTCCACCATATGTGTAGGGGACATCCATAGCTTTCACAGTTTCTCCAGCAGGAGTTGGTTGTACTGGGGTAGATAGGTGCTAGTTTAGCAGGAGTGAGATACCAGTCATGGAATATTTTCTGGACGGTTTCCCAGTGAAGTAAGCAGCGGGAGAATTTTACGGTGTGTAAAGGGAATGGTACCATTGCTATGGGGTGTAAGTACAATCTAGTAGTTGTACCCACTGGTCCATTGATGGTGTCTTGAGGTCATGGGAAATTGTGGTGATTAGTTTGTATATATAGGAAATACCTTTACGGTATGGAGAGGTTTGATTGTAGAATTGTAACAAGTGCAAAGGTAAAGGATCGTGTGACCAATTTACACGAGCGAGAACTGAGCGAAGTCTAAGATATTTAAATAATTCTTTGGATGTGATGCTGTGATTGGTCCATAGTTGTTGAAATGAGAGCAATAAGGAGTTTTTATATAGGTCTCTGACTGTTGTTAGGCCTTAGGTAATACAGTTGGAAAGGTTAATGTCGGGTGTGAGAAGTTGCATGATGGTGAGAGGAATGAAGGAGAGGAGAGTAGACAGTGTGGTATTCATTTGGTGCAATGAAGAGTAGCTTTCCATGTCCTGAAGGTGGCATTAATGGTTTGGAGATAAGAGTGTACTCCATGTTGGTAAAGGAGAAAGGCACTTAGGATTAGCCTAGGTTGGGACGTTAGAGCAGCTGTCTCAATTTGCAGCCAAGTGGAGTGTTCGGTGGGTGCCCACCAGTTTTTAGCTTGGTCAAGAATAGCAGATTTGTAGTAGTCTGATATGTTCCGTGCACCCATACCACCTCAAGAGACAGACTTGCATAGTATTTTGTGTTTTATACGTATTCTTTTTACATATGTTTTTTTCAACTGTCACATGTGCATTTAGAAGGGATGTTTAATGTGTTAATATCCTTTCTTACTTATGGATATAATGAAAAAATGCTCCTCTTACATATTTGCACGGCAGTTGGTATTACCAATCATTCAAGTTAGGACTAGGCAATTGATTGAAAGTGACTTTGTTGCTATTTTTTAAATAAAAAAAAAATGTGTTCATCCTACAAATCAAGCAAATCATACTTACCTCTATTTCGTCCAAACTACTGTAGGTTGGAGAACAAGGCTTGCTTAAAGATCTTCAGCATCCAGCACATTTCTGGGAGTGCTAGATGCCTAATTCTCCTATGTGTGTTTTTTTTTTGCAAGCTTCTACATAATTACTTTATCCTGTAATGATTAAGGGGTCATTGGAGGAAACCCCAGAGCACACCAGGGGACACCAACATCCACTAACTTACATTTCCATTCCATTGGGACACCAACAAACCTTTCTAGAAGTAATGAATGCTGAAAGTCTTTGAGCAAGATTATCTCTTTAAATGAGATGAGTTTGATGGCATGGACAGAGCAGCAGGTGTGGACTGTAGGTGATACATAAATTCCATCAGGCTGCAGTTTTCCTAAAAAAGGGTGAAGGCTCTGTAGAGAGATGTGACAGGTGGCCAGAGGGGAAGCTTATTTGAAAGCTTGTTTTACATGTGAGTGGTTTTAACTTTTTTTGATTTTAATAAAAATAACAAGTGAGCACTATGGAGTATTTTATTAATTCATTTTGAGCTGAAAAGAAACTTTGTGGAGGTGGTCACTGAAGTGGCTGTGTGGAGGAGAAAATTGTACCGGATGTTGTGACACATGCTGTATATGACCTCCTATAATTATAGATGTTCTTCTTAATAAGTAAAAGCACATCTGAAGAACACCAATGTCAGAGGATTGCTAGACTGTGTGCACAAAAGAGTTTTTGTCATTGTCACAAGTAAAGGAGTGGATTTATCATTTATCTAAGTATACACTCAATGGATATTTTTATACATCTTTATAATTATTACATTCTTATATTTATTAGCTGTATTATTCCAATTTAAGTACATGTATGGATTTTCTGTTTATCTATATGTTTACACAGTGAATATTTAGCCACTAGTTTATGGATTTATTGATGAATTGATTTATTTTATCATTGATCCTTAGAGAGCACTGCACTTGTAAAATGCTACTTCATGTATTTATTATTGTGTAATCACATTAAGTGCTGGCAAGCTCTGGTGACACATTTAAGTAAAGTGGGGGATTTGTAAAAAGCAACATGGGATATTCTTTTAGATTTAAGGTATTGTATGTATTGAATGCTGAATTTGCAGATTTGCAGGTTGGATTGCTTTTCAGGTTTAAAATAGCAACAGGTTCACTTTAAACAAAGGGGTGGTCTGGGCAAAACTGGGTAAAAATAGTTAAAAAAAGTAGTGCTTCCTAATTTTCAAATTTGTCTCCAGTATTCCGTTAAAAATGTGACAAGCTACAGGCCTTATAGGAAAACTGCTAGTTAGTGTATAATAGCAGAAAGACAATTCAAAGCAATAATACTGTATACTGTATATTCATTAGTGTACATTCTTTTTTTAGAGAAGGTCATCCATTTAATAAATGATTCTTTATGGAAATGTGAAAAAGATAAAACACCATTGGCCTTTTTAAAAGGAAATGTCAAAGTTTTAAAGCAGTCTAATTTGAACTGTCAGTATGTAGAAAAATCTTCAACTAGTGAGACTTGCTATTGCAGTAAGTGTGCCCAGGGTTACTGACAGCTGATCTGCTGTAAGTAAATACTCAGTAAATACATTTTATCACAGCAGGCGTGCTCATTAGTTCACATTGCTATTCAAAAAAGGAGGTAATTGTAGTTGTATTAGTGCACTTGCGACAGAAACGAAGTAGTACTGTCCATGATGCTTTTTTAATTTTAATTAACATGACATTTTTCAGAACAAGCTTTTGGGATATGTCCCCTTCTTCAAGGTCCCAGCAGTACTAATTCACAAAAGTAAACATCTCAGAACACTGGCAGATTCCTTTCATAAGAAAGGGCACAAAAACAAAACCATCAATACCAGCATAAATACGGCCTTGAAAATCTAAAGCGGAAATCAACTTCAATACAAAGAGAAAAAAACAAATAACTGTGTACCTCTGGTAACCACATACAATCCAGCACTAGAAGAAATAAGAAAGATAATCAAAGATTTACAACCCATCATAACAGAGGATGAAACTCTGAAAGAAATATTCCAACAATCCCCAATACTGGCTTTACGGTAACTACTCAACCTCAGACATAAACTAATCAGCAGTAAACTTCATTCTGATTACAATGTCACAAATAATGCAAGCAAACCCTGCAATAAAAAAACATTGCAAACTGTGCAACCAAATCAATCCATCTAAAAGTGTCACACAAACACACTCTAAATTAACTTTCAATATCCCAGGATCATACAGCTGTACCTCCAGTAATGTTGTGTACCACATCCAATGCAAAAGATGTAACAAAGGATCTTATATTGGAGAAACAGGACAGAAATTACAAACAAGGATGAATTTGCACAGACAAGGAACATAAAAAAGATGAGTTCTGCACAGCTGTGGGACATCACTTCTCACAACCGGACCATACTATGGAAGACCTCAATGTCTTAGTTCTTAAAGGGAATTTCGAGTCACCTGTGGGACATCATTTCTCACAACCGGACCACACTATAGAAGACTTCAATGTTTTAGTTCTTAAAGGGAATTTCAGAACTATCCAGGAAAGGAAAACATTTGAGCTAAGAATGATACTTCTTTTTGACACAAAAAACAATGGCTTAAATTTGGATATTGGTTTCCTCACCCACTATACTAGAGTTTTATGACCCCCTCTCTGTGACTGTGGTCTCTCCCCCCCCCCTCCAGTCTTTAGCTTTTCCTCTGTTTTATCTCACTTGCTGATAGCTTTATTACCATTGCCATACTATTGATTTGTATATGTATGTGTTTGTTTTTCTTTTCCTACCCCTCAGAGATTTTACCTTTTTTTTTTTTTTTTCTTTTGTTTTTTAACATTTTACCTTCTGCTAAAACTTTTGTGAATCAGTACTGCTTAGACCTTGAAGAAGGGGACACACCCTGAAAGCTCGTCCATGAAAAATGATATGTTAGTGCAAATAAAAAAAGTATCACGGACAGTACTCAATTTTCTCTGTCACAATTGCACTAATACGGCTACAATCACTTCAAGTATAAAGGGAATTTCAAAATTATTCAGGAAAGGAAACTTTTGAACAAAGAATGATAGTTTTATTTGACACAAAAGATAACAGCCTAAATTTAGATATGGGTTTTTGTACTCATTAGCCAAATGTTTTACAACCCCCTCTGTGACTGTCTCCCCTAAGTCTGTAGCTCTCCCTCTGTCTTATCTCACTCACTATGCTAGTTTTATTACCATTGCAGTGTACGTTTGTGTGTGTTTTTTTTTCAGTCCAGATTTTTTTTTACCATTAATATGTTTGTGAATAGTTACTGCTGGGACATACCCCGAAAGGTTGTCCTGTAAAAATGTTAAAGCAAATAAAAAAAGTATCAGTACTTAATTAAATACAACTGAAACTGTCAATGTTTGATTTATCAAATAACATAGTAGTGGTATATCTATAGTTCAGTATTTCTATATTTTTACAGGGTAAATGTTTTATAATTTTAGCTACATGCTAATATTTAGCATTATTATAAGCATATGGATTTTTTTTTAGATTAAATATAAATGTTTTTATGCAGTTTGCATTAGGTAGTTCACATTGCATTCAACAATATGTGGGGTACTGCCCATTTGTCTAACTAGTCAACTATTTTGTGTGATATGGCCCTCAAACATTACAAGTGTGTGTGTGTAATTTTACAAGCATGGTAACTGTTAAAAAATAAAATCTTTTAATCTTTTGAAATATTCTAAAGGGTTGATCGTTTCACTTTTAATAACCTGCAGTGCCATTTTTAATCTCTTTAATATCTTTATATTTGAGAAGGGATTAGCAGCACTTATTAAAAAAAAAGTCCCTGCTTCTTCTGAATTATTCTTTAGTTATTCCCACAAGTGACATCTGAAAAGCTTTACCAATTATAATTTTAGATAAAATGCAAATCATTTAGAAAACGTAGAACAGTGGATTCATTTTTTAGTAAGCAGTGGGTTGATATGGAAAACATCAAGAGAGAAATCATCATTTGGTTCACCTGGTGTTCTTTGTAACCCTTTAAAGTATATATTTTTTCATGAATGCATGTACACATTAACTAACATCATTAGTTTATGAATCCACAACACACCCAGCATTGTAGAGTTGTCACAGTAAAATGTTTGAATTTCCATAATTGAGAATTTGATTACCATACAAACATACAAACAATGCTATAAAATATCTAAACTGAAGATAGTGATAATAGAAATGGTGGTATGGACTACTGGATTCTCACTGGGATAGTTCAAGCAGCTGTCTGGAACCTAAGGATTCTAAAGTACCCATATCTTCTGTGCCACTGTTGCTGAACAACTGTTGTTGAAACCTGAAGGTATGAAATATGACCTAAAATGCGTTATCCAAAAACCATGGGTGTTTTTTTAAAACCCAAGTCTTAAAAGTAATTTGTAACTTGCTGCAGATTTGACAAACAGGTCCCAATCTATGGTACAGGAGCACAGCCTGCCAAAACTGTTTTTAGGCTATATTTAATATATATTACTACAATGATATATTACAATATATTACTACAATATATTCACAGTCAGATATAGGGGGGATTCTGGCACTCCAAGTTGTATGATGCCCTTGGTGTAAAATGGTAAATAGTGGCTGTAATAGCAATTCTTAATAATAATCTGATGTTTCCTAGGAGAAGAAGGCCGCCATCCTCAGAGGGTGTTCAGTACCTCTGTGAATAAGTGGAAGATGAATGGGGGGGGGGGGGGGCAACTGTATGAATGCTATAAAATTCAGTTTAAGAAGTGTGAAAAAAGAAACATTTACAGAGTCCAAAGAGTAATGGATGCCCATCAGGGAATGATCAGTCCTGGGATACAGCCTGTATCCTGCATCCTCAGCTCGGATGCCCGCCATACCCCGGAGTCGTCACTTACGCTTCCGCGTTCCAGGCTGCTCAGCGTGGAGCTTCCTGTCACCCTGGATTACACAGCATTTGTGTTTTACCTCTTACTAACACTTTGTTAGCCCTAATTAATGTAGCCCCTCCTTCTCACTTATGCTATTATTTTTGGGCTTATTTTTTTTAAATCATTTATGGTATAATATATTTTTTTTCCTTCAGTTATGTTGCTTTTGCAGCATTGCATTAAAGAAATGCACAAAATGTATAACTACCTTTGTATGCATTGTAACTAAATTGCCCTTACTAAACATTTAATATTAGTGACCTTATAAATGGTAATTGATTTGGTGGCATGACATTTTTTTTTTAAACATTACATTTTTATCATTTTTTTAGAAACTATACAAAAAGGATGTACATCATTATTTAGTCTCCAGAAATCCAATGACCTTAATAACAGATCCATTGTTACAAAACAATCAAAGGAACAAATACATTTTGCAGTGGTGGTTCCAAATGTACATCCTTGCATCAAAAATTTAAAAAAGTCAAAGAAACATGTATTTCTATACATACAGATGTTGAGTAGTTTAAAGACTATATATTCATGAAACAGAGCTACAAACATATCTACTATTAGGGCTGTTGTATTCGGGTTCCTATAGGTCAACCATATATTCCAGACTATGTGAAATTGTGTTTGTCTCTCTGTTTGGTAAGCTATCTGTTGTTCGTATGCTAGAATCAGATTGAGATGCTGCATTATTTCAGAGATATTGGGGGCCAAATTATCTTTCCACTTTCTAAGGATATGTAGTCTAGCTAAAAATAGGATATGTACACCTGCAGTTCTGAGTTGCGAAGGGAAGTTATTCATATCTATATCTATACTTAGAAGAACCAAGGCTGGATTTGGCCTCATAGTATAATGTAATAATGGAGATTATTCTAAATATCAATCTCCAATAGCTATTCACATCAGGACAGCTCCATAATATGTGATATCATGTGCTCATACGAGCAACCAAGCCAACATAGCTTATCAGTAAATGAGGAAAACGTATCTATATGTATTGGAGTTAAATACCATCTGTGATATTTCTTTTGAGAGATTTCTGAAAAATGTGAACATTTAAAATATTTGAAATTATTTCGGATGGCAATTGTCCATTGGGCATCAGTAAAATGAGATATAGATCTCTTTCCCATTTCTCTAATACAAGAGGTTTATTAGTGGAATGACATTTGCACTGCACTGATACATACTGTATATGTAAAGTTTAATGCCTCTCTGTTATGTGTCAATGTTTTAGCCTAAGATTTGAAAAGCTTTTAGCCATGATTCACAAGTTTCACATTTACATTTTGGATAAAACCTAGATAAATAGACCCCAGAGTGTATCTTGAACTCTTAATTGTTTTCAGTTCTGTTCTCTGCCTGCAGTACAAAGTGCTATCTATATTTGCGCAGTATAAAGCTTGTTGTGTGCAAGAGATTATGATGGTCAGACTGTCAGAAAATACTCATGCACACATTACACAAACAGTCAGGCTCCTTGTGTTCTTTGATGCACAACACCACCTTTTCCTTTGGTCTCAGTAGAAATCATAGATGATTAGTGCACAGTTTACACTTAGAACTTTTTTTTAGGAATGCCCTTCATGGTTTATTGTTTTCATCGGTTTTGTTCTACATTTGCTGACTGTGTCAGTTCCTTTTCTATTTTGGCTGTAAGATCAAATCATATTGAAAGATAACATATTTCAAATCTATAATGCGACAGGTGTGCAATTTCCCAATAGGTGATGTCGACTTTGAATTGGATACAATTTAATAATGCTTGAAAGCATAATATATTAATTTGCAATATTAAAGATATGCCTGATTAAAAAAAATAGCCCTGACTATAATAAATGAAAAACAAGTACAAAACCAATAAACACTATTACCAACCCACAATTAACATTAACTGAAAATCTATCTATCTATCTATCTATCTATCTATCTATCTATCTATCTATCTATCTATCTATCTATCTATCTATCTATCTTTCTACAGTATAACCTTGGTCTGAGATTAACTTGGTTTGACAAAATTTTGACTTGATATACAAGCGATGTCTTTATATACAAGTAGCGTCATGTCACAACTGAGTATAAAACAGAACATAGGCACCTCTAAGTGTAGCAATATGGTTACATTTAATGAAGGTACAACATTTAGCAAGTCACATGTTTGATAATTATAACAGGCACATCTAAGTATGCAGGCATCTGGGGTAAAGCTGCCCACATAGACCATCCTCCACACCACCATCGAGGTCAAACCTTCCATGCTGCGTGCACGGACGAACACTAGCTACTGTATATAACAAACTGGGTATATATTTCTTGGTATATCTTATGTGATATAAAATAAGAACAATTTTTAATAATGAAGCAGCAACATTTTTTAAATAAGGAAAAAGAAGTACTATTGCCATATCAGTGCCTCTTTTGCAGCAAGAGATAATGGGCTTATAAACTCAAGATGTATTATTAGTTATGAAATTGTCTTAATTCCTTGATCATATTTTTTGATGCAATAGATTGATATGCGCCTCCTACAAGTAAGGAACAGTTGAAGCTATGTGCAATGAATCTAATGCTTTGTGCATATACAGTATGTGACACAACTGCTTAAAGAATCAGTATTAAAAACTCCAGGAGAGCTTGTGGGACTGATCTCTTTAGAAAGCATTCAGCTCCACAGATAGGAGAAGTAGCTTCAGTGATCAACTCAGTAATTCTGTTTCCAACTGCTCATCACTTCTCTAAAGCTGCATGCAGCAGAGCTTGGTACAAAAGCTACCAGAGCAATAATGAACACTAGTAAAGGACAAACACAGGGAGGGGATTCCTGTAGAGCTACCATGGTTACAGGCTTTATATAGCAATATTTGAAGATCTTTCTACATGCTCTTTTAATGAATATCTACTACACATGTGTTATTCTGGAACAGATGATAGATAGATAGAATGATAGAACGATAGAACGATAGATAGATAGATAGATAGATAGATAGATAGATAGATAGATAGATAGATAGATAGATAGATAGATAGATAGATAGATAGATAGATAGATAATGATTTGTAGTATTGCATAAGTCTAAGATTATTCTTTTAACTCTTTTTTTCTTAAAGCAAACAACATACTGTATTTAAAACTTGAAACCATAAATCATGAAAACAAAAAATGTTGTTTGCACTTTTGCACTTTAATAATTTGTGGTACACACACATTTATCAATTTATAGCGTTGCACTTTTCTGCTATATTTTTTCTTATGTGCCTATTATCTGGGTTATAGTGCTTAGCTGCTGTACGTTATTTTTGTCCATCATAGCACAGATATTTATTAAATTTTTTAATATTGTATATAGTAGGTAAACTTGTGAAGGAGGGTTGCTGTAGCACGTAGTTGTCAGGATAATGTGAGCTGAGGATCACAATGCAGTTGTTCATCATAAAACACACATTTAGGTAAAACTTTTTTCAACTCCAAATCAGCACAAGGGATGGTACTTACTTTTAAATCAAAGTTTCCCCTCTGTTCTCTGTCCCGTCCCCTCCAATATCCTGCAGCTATAATCTTCCCTTGATGCTGCGAGGGTTAAAATGAGTGCTGGCACTGTCACATGCATTCATCAAGAGTGCCAATTATGCTCACCCTTTCTGTCCCCCTCCTCCATTCATATAGCTTCTATGAATTAAAAGCACTTTATTGATGGCTCTATTAACCCCCATAGTACTGGAAGATTATGGCTGTGGGAGTATGGAGGGAGTATGGAGGGGAGCAGAAGACATAGGATTTCAACTACGACAGCTTTCATCAACACAAGACACTTTGGATTAAATGTAAGTTTTACCCAAGCATAGGCTTCACTACTGGAAAATAAGAGAGAATATGTACTGTTTGACACCACTCTCGTCCACCTTTTCCTGGTCTCTCTTTACTTTACTGAGGCCTATGTTATTGACTAGAATATTTCAGTACAGCATAATATGCTGGGATCATACTGGAGGAGCATATGTGTAGGTAAATCTCCTTTTATCCAAAAATGACACACTATTGTAAGAAGAAAAATATATTTGGTCAGACTTTTTAATAATTTTTCTTTTAAAATAGATGTGATAGAATAGAAAGTGTTCATTAATACCATCTATGTCAGACCTATATCAAAACCTAGACTTAGGCCTTAGGCTACAGTTTAAACTTTTTTTTAATTCATTTTTTCATTTTTAATCTGATTTACATCACTTTTACCACTTATACAATCTTATTTAAAATGTTTTAACAGCTTTTTATTTTTTTTCATAGCCTGTCAGAATTTTAATATGGTTTGCCTCCAATCTAAATTTACACCTAAGACCTGGTACATACTAATAGCGACAGCTGCGGTTGGACACGCTGTACTAACTAACTGTCCAACTTAGTACAGCGATCTCCCTCCGCTGAGCTATTGTGTTCTGACAGGCAGACCCCCCCCCCAGAACACTCAGCCATTGGCTGAGAGCGCTGATCAGGAGTCTGTAGATTGTTGGTTTTCCAGCATGACCGTCTGACGGAAACCGTCTGAATGACCGACCGACTTATGTCAGAACGCCTGAAATACACGGGCCAAAAGTCGGCCAGTTTTTATTGAACCGGCCGATGTCTCTCGACATTTAGCCTGTGTGTACTGGGCTTAACTATGAGCATTCACTAACTAAATTCACTTAAATAAATACAATAAATCCCCCTCAGCTTATAAAGGATTTCATGCTTGTTTTTTTCTAGGAAATTATATAAAACAGAGTATTACTTGTCTTTAATCCAGGTTTCTGCAGTCTTCCACCCTGCTGATTCCCTGCTGGTTCTGGTTGTAGTGACCTGTCCATGAATGTATTATGTTGATGCCATCATGTACCATTCAGGACCAGCAGCCACTGCTTTTCCTGTTTTATACACAATAATTTAGTTCTTGTCCATATTCAGGCACTGGAGCAAAAAGGAGCAGAGGGTTAGCTGCTGAGGGACCTTGTTACCCTGGTACGTTATGCTCTAGAGAAGACAAATATTAAATTCCTTATCAGTCAATGGAGGGAAGTAAGCATTTTAATAATTCAAGCCCAGAGTTCAGCTTTAATCAATATCCATTATCACTGAAAATCTAACCAATATATTGACAATATAATAGCTAGCAATTGTTTGATGCAATCTGGAGGTATTTAAAAACAATCTGGTAATTAACAGTTAGATAAAAATCAGCAAATATTGGTTAACAATTATCTGTAAAGCATACTTTGTATAAGTGTAAATAAAGTGTTAACCTGCTCTCTGCATCTGGCTGATTCACTAAAAGTCATTAAATAAAGGGGTAGAGAATGTTCACTTTGTAAGGTGAATTCAAGCATCCATTTTAATGAAAGCAAAAACCTTTATTTTTACATAGCTCTGTAACCAAATCACCTGTATATTTGAATTATATTTGAGAATAAAAAGGAGAAAAGCAAAAGTAAGAGAAAATAAAAAGGTTATATTTGCAAAAAAAAACAAACATTTTATTTGCAGGAATATTCTGAACCAAATAAGGAGTGAACTTTAAAAAGTCCTCTTATCCTTCAATTAAATAATTCTGTAGGTCTGAAGCCACAATGGGCATGCGAAAATTGATAAGCACGTTGGCCTATATTGTCTTCACATAATTGCGGTTTTGATGAGCCAGAAAATCATTAATATTGAGTCTTTTATGCTGCCATTCATTGTAATATCAAGCAATATTTTTCTCAGACTGTTCATGTTCAAAATACATACTAAAATAAAATTAAAATTATTTTTACATTGAAAGAAAAACATCTCCAGCTGAATTACTCATGACTCATGTCCTCTGCATACTCATTCAACCCACATACTGGGAATTCAGGGCTTCATGGACCCATCACCACAGTAACCTGCGTTTAGAGAACATTGCTAAAAAATTGCTGTGTGAATGTGACAGATATTCACACAGCTCCAAAAAAAAAATCACAACATTTTGTCTAACATGAATATTTCCTCTGATCGTAAGTGCACTTTAGTAGCCCTAATATGGTATTTTTCCAGAAAAACCTTAATTATGAATATACCAACTTGATGGTGCTGATGATTATAGGAAATTATCATATTAGAAAAATACTGGACATTTTATTAAAGCTGGGTAAATGTTTTGCCATATTTGTACAGAATTTTTTTTATAAATACACTCCTTAGTGTCATTGAACACCACCCAAAGACATCTGAGACAAAGGTAAGTATAAAAAATCCAGTGTGGTCTTCCCATGGGAACGGAGAGGTGGCTGAAGGGTGGTATTGTGTTTTAACTAGTGGTAATTTTATGCTTTTATAAGTCCTGAAAAGATAATTAAAAATGACTTGCAATTTCACCTGCACATAGAGAAGCAGTTTATATCCCTTCAAATAATCTGTCTTAACCACATAAAAACTGGGCCAATTCTGACATTTCTCACACACATATAAAAATCGATGAAATGACTTAAAACCCACAAACATTATGTAAAATGGTGGTTGTTGCAATTTTTAAGGTCACACAATATTTGTGCAGCCAATTTAAAAAAACGAATTTTCAGGAAAAATACAGTTTAATGAATTTTAGAGCACACAAACACAATACAAAACCCGAAAATTTGATAAAATATATAGGATAATGTTATGTAGAGTAAATATACTGTACTGTACCTAACATGTCATGCTTTAAAAATGCGCACACCCATGGAATGGTGACGAACTACAGTACATTTAATTATCTATAAGCAACAAAAGCCTTTACAGATTACCATTTTAGAGTTACTGTTAACAGGAAGCCTGGCATAAAGTTTGATAAAATATATAAGATGATGCTATGCTGAGTAAATATACTGTATAGAGCAGCCCGGATCTTCCTCTTCTCCCTTGCATGCACTCCTGGACCTTACTTCCTGTCGAGAATTTTTTTTTTTTTAATCTTAATGCATTCTATGTCTGAATGGACACACAGAGCAGTGGCTTGGCTTGCGTGCCCCCAGAGCAAACTGCTTGCTCTGGGGGCACGCAAGCCGAGTCACTGCTCTGTGTGTCCATTCAGACATAGAATGCATTGAGATAAAAAAAACTTCTGACTTTAGAACCACTATAATTATTTATCTCCTTTTGACATTCGTGAGGATACCTCACCTGTGGTGGTTGGTGGCCTACGTACAGGAACAATGTATGCATTTGCATTTCCCCCTTAGTACAGGGGGACAGAGAACTTTAAAAAGTTTTATTTTACTATTTATTTTATTAATTTATGTTTTTTACATTGTCCCCTTTTTTCCCCAATTTACTTTGTAGTTATCATAAGGGATGAACAACAACATTATCAAGTACTCTTTACTGAGAGATCTGGGGTCTTATAGACCTCTGCCCTTAATGTCATCTGATCAAACCAAGAACAGTTTGATCATATGCTATACAAGGACTTGTAAACAAACCAAAACCAGAAGTGATGAAATCCTTGTTGCTTCTGCTTTCTGACATTATAGAGGAGGGATGAGTATGGATGTATTTGCCTTCCCTCTCTGGGCAGCAGAGAGAGCATTTTCTGTGGTCCTCGGCTCCCCAATGGCATTAGGGAGCCCGAGAACAGAGGCAGCAGATGGGGGTTTGCTTTCACGCTGTGTAGAAGTGATTGGGTGGCTGTAGAGCCATTTGGACCTTTTCTACAGGAAAGGCCAATGCCAGCCACAAATTATAATACTAGAATGATGGCTGCAGTTGTCATCTCAATATAAGGATGGCCAAAGATGAAGAAATTTTCTTTTCTGTAGCCATGGGCAGTGTTGACAGGGGAATCCCACCTGTAGAGCCATTGTGTTCTCCTGGCAGCCACTAGCAATTATCACATGTAAAATCCTGCAGGGTAGTTGTACCCAAGTTGATCAATTGATCATCTTGGGTACATTCAGCCTGCCCATACATGGTTCAAATGTCAGCTGGTTCTTGCTGAACCAGCTGAGATTGGAACTGTCTATGGCCGACTTAGTCTCTGCAATCTGAGGATGGACAGGTACATCCAAAGGGTGTGAGGTGATTAAATTCTATACTGGTAGATAATTAATTCCCCTTACATTTAATGTTATCATTAAGTTAGCTTAGAAAACAGAAAAGGGAGAAATAAAGATAGTGAGCTTGACTGAACATAAACCGTTTAAAACATTAATATAGAAGATCTGTTGGCTATAGTTAGAGCACTAGGCAAAATATTATACATTAAGCTTGAATAACTGAACAAATGCCATTACCTTATCTTAAGAAGAATACAGCCTACAAATCTTTTGGCTTTTATGTTGAAGTCTTATACTGTATGTTGTAGAAAATATAACCAGTACATGCCAGAAAGTTGTAAATCAATGAGCCATTCAGTAGATTTTTGCAAAGAATGCTGACACTGAAATGACATCATCATAATGATAACAAAGCGTCATTGTTTCATTTAAATACTTTGCTAAGAGCATTTTATGCAAAAGAATGAGAATTTAAAAACAATCCTTGGGAAAAATAAGACAAATAAATTTAATAAGCATTGTAAAAAGAATTATAGAAAGTCAAATGAGATAAGATTTTCTAACAGATAAGTAAAACAGAAACGTTAGATTAATCAAATCTAAAGCAGTGTTGAGTCTAAGAAGAATAAAGAGGATAATAGAGGAAGCAGGGAGGGAAAAGAAACAAGGTCATTGGAAATGGCATGGATTATGCAAAACAGAAATCCTAATTACAGTAAAAGTAGATTTAAAATGTAAATAAGAAAGAGAAAAAAAACGATACAAAAGGAAAATATTATTTTTTTGTGAATTTCTCATTAATTTACATATGTAATGTAGTTTTACCCTAAAGCTTAATTCCAGATAGGTATAAAAAGCACAAAATAATGCATCTCTGTAATTATTTCTATTTTAATTCCAATAGTTTTTTTATTGAAGATTGAGGCATACAGTTTATATCAAAGTTTAACAATTGTAACATAAGCGTTGTGTTACATCAATATCATTTCACACTTATAATATTGAGGCTTATCTTATAGTATTCAAGTTTTCAATGTGGTTTCATAGTATCCAATCATCATGTTTCACTTGTAAATATTCAAAACATAAATAAAGTAGTCATACTATTATCTTGGTTAAACTAAAGAATAGGAGTATCAAAGCAAGAAGGAGAGAGACAAAGAGTGAGAATAGTGGGTGGGAAGGGAGAAAGAGGGAAGAGATCTAGTAGAGTTGTCACTATACACAGCCTCAGGATATAGGGCTTGGTGATCAACAAGTTAGTGTTTGACATTTTCCTTGATGGTTCTATTGTACCATTCTAACCATGGTTTCCATTTAGAGTGTAGTTTTTGGTAATTACCTTGTGTAGATGCATACATCAGTTCATAGGTAGCATGTACATTAGTTGTTTCTACTATCTCTGAGAGTGGGGGTGGACTGATATTCTTCCAGTGTCTCATAATGGACAGTCTAGCACTTAGAAGGATATGCATCACTATAACTCTTGATTCTGCCGGAATGTCTTCCATTCCCATGGATAAAATTTGGCCATTCCAGCAGTGGCAGGAAGCCTTGTCCCCATAATTGCCGCGAGAAGTCTGCATATCTTGGACCAAAAATGCATGTATGGTAGGGAAAGTCCACATGATATGGTACAATGTGTCATTACATCCACAGTTCCTCCAACAGAGCGGTGAAGTTTGGGCGCTAAATTTAGAAACCTTAAAGGGTGTCAGATACCGTCGCAGCAATATTTTGTGAGTAAGTTCCCACAAATTGGCACTTTTGGTCTCTGTATACATGATATGCAGTGCTTTTTGCATTGCACCATAGTTACATAGTTAGCTAGGTCGAAAAAAGACACAAGTCCATCCAGTTCAACCATACAAAAAAAGAAATAATAAATAAAAATAAAAAATATCGTACAATCCAATATACCCAATTCTATACCCACAGTTGATCCAGAGGAAGGCAAAAAAAAAACCTTCCTGATCCCCCTAGAGGCAATCGGATTTTCCCTGGATCAACTTTACCTATAAATGTTAGTACCCAGTTATATTATGTACATTTAGGAAAGTATCCTGGCCTTTCTTAAAGCAATCTACTGAGTTAGCCAGAACCACCTCTGGAGGGAGTCTATTCCACATTTCACAGCTCTTACTGTGAAGAAACCTTTCCATATTTGGAGATGAAATCTCTTTTCCTCTAGACGTAAAGAGTGCCCCCTTGTCATCTGCGTTGACCGTAAAGTGAATAACGCAACACCAAGTTCACTATATGGACCCCTTATATATTTGAATGTTGATCATATCCCCCCTTATTCTCCTCTTCTCAAGAGTGAATAAATTCAGTTCCTCTGAACTTTCCTCATAGCTGAGCTCCTCCATGCCTCTTATCAGTTTGGTTGCCCTTCTCTGCACTTTCTCCAGTTCCCCGATATCCTTTTTGAGAACTGGTGCCCAAAACTGAACTGCATATTCCAGATGAGGTCTTACTAATGATTTGAACAGGGGCAAAATCTCTGGAGTCCATCATACCTCTCTTAATACAAGAAAGGACTTTGCTTGCTTTGGAAACCGCAGCATGACATTGCATGCTATTATTGAGCTTATGATCTACCAAAACCCCCAGATCCTTCTCCACTACGGAGAATAGATATAGGACACCCCTATGTCCATTTCCCATGCCTTAATGGCTGCAGATTTGTGAATTCATTCTTTTCGTAAAGTAAATTGTAAAATAATTATATACCTTTAATTTTGGTCAGGGGATTAGTAAGGTACAAAAACACTCTCCACGGTAGATAAGTAGTGGTATATGGCTCAGTTCGGAGGAAATGGGTAACTTGTAGGTATCTATAGTGTTCCTGATCCTCAATACCGTTCTCTAGTTGTATGGTCCTAAATATTTTAAGCGCAAGGCCTACCTTGAGGTCATCTAAAGTGGTTATTTCTTTAGCCACCCAATGGGATATCTGCATGTCCAGTATGAGCATAGGTATGCTAGTTATATTAAGTGGGATTGGTTTAGTTACCGTGTTTCCTATTGGCATATTTTAGGGTTTTCCATGCCTGTAGTGTGGCTAGTATCGTGGGTATGAAATCTACTGGACAATAGTAGATCATATAACTCATAACCCTGTATCTGTGATTTCTCCAGTCCCAGCATCAGATGACCCCAACTGGAGAACCCACACCCTTACCTGTGCTAAAAACGCTGCTGTATGGTAGTTATTAACTCATGACCCTGTATCTGTGATTTCTCCAGTCCCAGCCACCTAGCATCAGATGACCCCAATTGGGGAAACCACACCCTTACCTGTGCTAAAAACGCTGCTGTATGGTAGTCTGTTAATAACACATGTCCTACTCCCCCGGATTTCCTTGTTGTTACCAGGTTTCTGAATGCACATCTCGCTCTTCTACCCTGCCACCAAAATGTATTAATTAGAGATTGGGCTGTGGAGAAGAATGAGTTAAGGACCTGTATTGGTAAGGTCCTAAACAGATATAATAGATGCGGTAAGACTACTATTTTAAATGTCGCTAGTCGGCCAGACCATGATAATTCCACCTTCACTGTATCTTGAAGTTTTCTATTTAGCACATGAAGGAATGGGGTGTAGTTAGCTTTAACTAGTTGGTCAGTGAAATTCGTCAGGGTTATACCCAGGTATTTTATCCCATTGACCTTCCAGGTGTAGGAGAATTGTGCTTTGAGTTTTTTTTCTGTACATTAGGATTAATGCCCAACCCCAATATATATATGATTTGCTCTCATTGATCATATAGTTACGAAATACAGTTAAACAATTCTAGTGCCGAATGTACCGAAGCTAGGGAAGTCTCCACCTCTGTAAGCGCTATAATAATGTCATCCGAAAAGAGACTTATGGTGTGAGTAGAATTATGTATTGGGAATCCTTTGATATCCGGGTGGTTGCAGATATATGTGGCTAAGGGCTCCATTTGCAAGTTGAATATCAAGGGGGAGAGGGGGCACCCCTGTCTGGTCACAGAGATACAAAAGGGTTTGGACAGCACTCCTGATGTATACACCTGAGCAGAAGGGTTTGAGTACAGGGCCAGGATCGCCGACAGAACAGTGCCTGAGAGCACTCAGGCACTGGACTTGGCAGGAGGTATTGAGTGAGGTATTGCCAGTGGATCCGATCAAAGGCCTTCTCCGCGTCCAATGCTAACAGCAGAGAAGGCCAGGTGTATAATGTTCGTCAACCTGCGTGTGGCATCGGAAGTCTGTCTGCCCTTTTGTGAAACCTGTCTGGTCTAGATGAATAAGAAGGGGGGTTATACCAAGCAGTCATGTAGCAATAAGTTTAGCATATAATTTCACATATATATTGAGTAGTGAGATAGGTCTAAAATGTGAGGGTGAGGTTGGTTCTTTCCCCGGCTTCGGTAGGGTCACTATAAGAGCTGTTAACATTTCTGGTGGGAAGGAGGAAGAGGCAGCAGCAGCGTTGAAGATATGTTCTCAGATATTGAGTGAGTAGAGTTTTAGAAAGGCTTGTAGTATTTACTACCGGTAATAGTCAGGGGTAGGTTGGTGAGTCTCAGTGTCATCTTTTAAGTTATATAAAGTGCTATAATATTGGCTAAACACATCTGCAATATCTTGGGCATGGTATAATTTTTCTTTTGTGTTTGGGCGAATTATGTAAGGAATTTTGGTTTAATATTCATGGCCTTTTAATTTTTGTGCCAGTAATTTCCCTGCTCTATTCCCTGTGGTGTAGTATGACATTTTACATTTTCCAAAGTTCTCCAGTAGTAGAATTCTGAGGTCATGTCTTAATTGGGTTCATTTTTGGGATGACTGTTGGGAGGTATTTTGTTTATTGTTTGTTTCTAATTGAAAAACTTCATTTGTTGGGTCTTTTACACGCTTTTGCTGCTGCCTCTTAGCCCTTGCCCCATTTGTATGAGTATTCCTCTTATATAAGCTTTATGAGCATTCCATTAAACAAAGTGATTCTTCACTGAAGAATAATTAGTTGAAAAAATTTATTCAATTGTTTTTCTAGGTGTTGTTTAGATTAGTTTTGTTTCAAAAGATATTAATTAATCCTCCACACTGCAGTTACGGGGCTAGCCGCTGAGTCCGCTATAGTTAATGTGATGGAGGCATGGTCTGACCATGTAATGCCATTTATAGAGGAGGAAGTCTTGGCCAGTATCCTTTGGTCCACAAGGAAGAGATCAATTTGTAAATAAACCCTGTGAAGGAGGGGGAGAAAAAGGTATAATCCCTTTCCCCTGCATGCAAGCATCTCCATGCATCAAATAGATTTTGTTGATGTATGGGTGTTAGTAGAGAGGGGCTTGTGCTTCTCATTCCAGAAGAAGAGTCCATAGAAGGATCACAGCATTAATAGTCCTTTCTGGTGACAGCGTATCTTCTTCATTAACTTACGGAAGAAGCGTATTTGATGTTTGTTAGGTGAGTATACATTAACAATCGTATAAGTGATCGAGTTAAGGTCACATCAAAATCAAAAAACCACCAAGAGGATCCTTAATTTCCTCATGTAGAGTGAACGCCACAGAGTTCCTGATTGCCGGTAAAACACCTTTTATTTTTGTATCTGCATTGGCGGTAAATATGTGGGGAAATGTCTTGTGGAGACAGATTGCAGAAATGTGTTTCCTGTGCGGACAGAATATTGCTATTATGGGTGAGTGCTTCTTCCCCCAGTGACTTCCTCTTCTTCTGGATGATTGAGGCCTTTGGCATTTATAGAGAGGAATTTAATTCCCATACACATGATTGTGTTTTTGGAGTAAATACATTATTAGATGCTGGGTTCCCTCTTGTGGCCAAAGTGGAGAATGCTGGTTGTACATAATTTGTAAAGCATGAGAATACAGAGCGTACTCAATGTGATCATAGAAGTTCGGGTATCTATGGCAGATGGAGTTCCTTCCAGAAGTGACTGCTGTGGGAAGGTTGTCATTCTTTGCGGAGTTCCTGTGGATAGTGACTGTGATCTCGAGAGGGAGAGAGAAATTCAAAACATAGAAATATAAGAAGAGATAGTTATAGCAACCATATAACTGGTGCAATAACATTGTTAGTAAGGGTTATTCTCCTAACTTAGTAGGTAAAAAGAAAGAAATACTCATATGCAGTACTGCGCTGCTCAAATGTTAATAAGGAGTTAAGTTCAAGCCCTCCTGGGTAACACCCCAAGGATTAAAGTAGACAATTTGTTCCCTCCGTGTTTAGGAATGTGATTTGGCGTTTTTGTTTTTTGACTTTTTTCCATTCTATATCTACCTGCTTTGCATGTCTTGCTGTGGATGCGTCCTCTGTATGTTCTGGGATGATTTTCCATCTTTCCAGTAGAGAAAGACCATTCTCTAAGGATTCAACATGTATGTGTTGCCCTCCTTCACTATGGTGAGTTTAGTGGGGTATCCCCATCTGTAAGCAATTTTGTGGTTCCTGCGTGTCTTGGTGATGGTATTAAGGATTTTCCTCTTTTGAAGTGTATATTGGGATAGGCCAGAGTAGAATTGTAAGTTTTGGTATTGCATAGGTATTTCATCTCTCTTGCGCATCACCATCATCAGCTGTTCTTTAGAATGATAAAAGTGGAGACTGAGTATGACGTCACTGGGCACTTGGTCAGGTAGATACGCGTGTTTGGGTAAACAATGAATCCTGTCTGTGGTGACATCCATATCAGTAAGGTCAGGGATAAGGGATTGGAATAATGAGTATGCAAAAGGGCGTAAGTCAGATTGTTGGACAGATTCAGGGATCCCCCTTATTTTCATGTTATTCCTCCTGGACCTGTCCTCGATATCTGCTATTTTGTCCTTCATCCACTCAGTATCCTCCTCTTTCTCCTCTGTGTATCTCCAGATCATAAATGGTGGAAGCATACTCTCTTGTGTTCTATATGCTCCACTCTACTGCCTGGATGTCAGTGTTAAATTTGTGCATACATTTCATCATATCCACCTGTAAGGAGCTTCTGAGGGAAAGGAGCATGTCTTTGAGAATAGTGTCTATCACAGGTTGATGTGTGGTAGGGAAAGATTCAATATAATCGGGCAGCTCCCCCGTGTCATCCCCTGAATCCATGATAGGGCTAGGTGCCGGACTGCATCCAGCTCCATCCAGCCTGAATTTTGCTTTGTTTGGGCTGATGTATGATGGGAATGGAGGGTAGGACTTGTTTTTCATGTTTTAAATGTACGAGTACACCTTTTATTATCAAATTGTCTGCAGGAAGGTGGGTCGTCAGCTTCAATTTTTAGTAAAATGGAAGGGCTACCACCAGAGGATAATTCTTGGGAACCATCAGGAAACTTCCATGCCCCAAGATTAATCAAGATCTTCCGACAAGAACACCCTGAATTGATTGGAGAGCCTGGGCGTCCGGAGGCCGCCCCTCAGGGGTGGGCACTGTCAGGGCTTCCGTCCGCTGCGCACGCTAGTGCGCAGGCGCACGGGTTCAGCTTCCCGGCTCATAGCCAGTGACAGGGAGAAGATGCGGCGGCGCGTGCGCACTCGTGTTCCCGCCAAGCGGCGCGCGCGCATGCGCAGTAGCGCGGCATCACCTCATGTGACCTCAACGGCCCTATAAAAGGAGGGCCTCTGTGCCCAGACAGACGCTGGTTCGTCTGACAAGCTGCTTCCTGTTTGTATCCTGTACTTGACCCTTGAAGATTGTCTTACCTGTTGCCAAACCCGGATCGTCCTGACTACTCTGCCTTCTCCTGACCTTGACCTTTGGATTGCCTACTTGGATTTGCTACCTTCTCCTGCCCTGGACCTTTGGCCTGTACCTTGGACTCTCTTCTGAATCTACCAGTGTTTGATCCCTAGCCTGCCTTGGACTCTCCTGCTCAAGGATACCTTTGCACCTAATCTACCAGTGTTTGACCCTCGGCCTGCATTTACCTAACCTGCCTGTGTTTGATCCCCAGTCTGTTTTGCTGTGTCTCAACTAGGAGTTCGTGGACGTACTAACCTGCTCCAGTCTACCCTTCTCTACAACATCAGGAGCCCACGCCTGTCACCATCCCACCGGTGGCTTGTGCCTCTTGGTGCCAACCGTCCCTGTGTCACCTTCAGGGCAGTGGGCGCCGAGTCGCGAGGGTAACCGCTCTCGGCATCTTGGCCTCGGTGAGTCCTAGTTCATGACAGTACGAACCAGCCATGACAGAGGCCAACAGAGCGGTTTCTCCACTGGACATGTTATGTCAGCAGGTGTCTGCCCTCACGGAAGCGGTACAGAAACTACAGGAGGGTTATGCCCAAGTCGATACTCGACTCCAACAATTGACCACGGCCGCCCCTCTAGCAAGTTCAGCTTCCGGGTCTACTAGTGGGAATTCTGCACCTCAAGCTCAACCTCCACCTGCCATGATGATGGCCGTGCCTGAACCCAAAGTACCAATTCCAGAACGATTTTCGGGTGATCGCAGGAAGTTCAGGTCCTTCAAAAATGCTTGTTCCTTGTACCTTGCCCTGCAACCCCGAACCTTTTCCTCAGAGATTGTCAAAGTCGGGTTTATCATCTCCCTTCTATCCGAGGAACCCCAATCTTGGGCCCATGGTCTCATGGAACAAAGGAACCCTCTCCTTAATACTGTTGATACATTTTTTGAAGCAATGGGCCAACTCTACGATGACCCCCAACGTAAGGCCACGGCTGAGGCCACCCTGCATACCCTCTCTCAGGGGAAAAGGCCTGTAGAGGACTATACGGCGGAGTTCCGCAAATGGTCTGCCGATACCACCTGGAATGAGGCAGCCCTCCTCTACCAGTATCGACTGGGATTAAGGGAGAGTCTAAAGGACGAGTTAGCCCGGGTGGAGCCTCCTACTTCGTTGGAGGAGTTGATCCAGGTAGCCACCAAACTGGATCGACGTATGCGGGAACGTCGCTCAGAACGTATACAAGGGTCCCGACCAATATGGGTTTCCCCAAGGATGCCAGCTGCTTATCCGACCGTCCCATCCGGTCCATCGGCCCCTGAAGGGGAACCAATGCAGTTGGGTTTAGTCCGTCCCCGCCTTACCCAGGAAGAACGGCAACGAAGAAGGAGATCCAATCTGTGCCTCTATTGTGGGGGTTCAGGACATTTCCTCCTGAATTGTCCCATCCGGCCTAGTAAGTTGCCACCTCAGCCTTTCATGAATTGTCAAGCCGTCAATCGGGCCCAAACTTATGTGACTCTTTCTGTTTCCCTACAGCTAGCGGGAAGGAAGATCCGGCTACCAGCCGTGATTGACTCAGGGGCTTGCAGCTGCTTCCTGGATATCTCTATCGCCAAGGAATGGCACATTCCTTGCCTCAACAAAACAAATCCTCTATTGGTCCATTTGGCTGATGGGTCCCTTCCACAATCTGGTCCAGTAACTCAGGAGACTTCACGTATCCTCACTACCACAGATTCCGGCCACCAAGAGTTTCTACGGTTTGATCTTATATCTTCTCCAATGTTTCCAATTATCCTTGGACTTCCTTGGCTGCAAGCTCATGACCCCCAAATTCACTGGAATAGGAAGGAGGTCTCCTTCTCATCACCATATTGTCACCAACACTGCATCTCTCCAACTCCCTGCTCTGTCCTATCGGTCATCTCGACATCAGAGAATCTTCAACACATTCCCCCGGTCTATCAGGACTTTAAAGATGTCTTTGACAAGAAGAAGGCCGACCATCTACCACCACATCGGGCCTATGATTGCCCCATCGAATTGCTCACAGGCTCCGCAATTCCCTTTGGGCGCATATTTCCTCTGTCAGAGACCGAACTAAAGGCCCTCAAGGCCTATATTGATGAGAATCTCGAGAAGGGCTTTATCCGGCCATCCACCTCTCCAGCAGGGGCTGGTATTTTCTTCGTTGGGAAGAAAGATGGTTCACTCAGGCCCTGCGTTGATTATCGAGAACTTAATAAAATCACTATCAAGAACCGATATCCTCTACCACTTATTCCTGAACTCTTCCAGCGGTTCCGGTCAGCTAAAGTTTTTTCTAAACTCGACTTAAGGGGTGCCTACAACCTTGTCAGAATCCGTGCAGGGGATGAGTGGAAGACGGCCTTCAGGTCTCGTTTTGGCCACTATGAATACTTGGTGATGCCATTTGGCCTATGTAATGCTCCAGCCACTTTTCAGCACCTGGTTAACGACATTTTTAGAAAATATTTGGATGACTTTTTAGTCGTGTACCTAGACGACATTCTTGTTTTTTCAGCCACTCTGGAACTACATCGGGAACATGTCAGAAAAGTCCTCACCATCCTCAGAGCCCATCAGCTCTATCTTAAAGCTGAGAAGTGCGAGTTTGAAAGATCTACCGTACAGTTTCTGGGGTTCATCATCTCCACTAAAGGCACCTCCATGGACCCACAAAAGGTCAAGGCAGTGGTAGACTGGCCACCTCCTAAAGATAAAAGAGCTGTACAGAGATTCATCGTTTTTGCCAATTTTTACAGGAGGTTCATCGCCGGTTTCTCTGCCATTGTGAGTCCAATCACCCAACTGACCCGCCTACACAGCCGTTTTCAGTGGTCACAGGAGGCCCAGGAAGCTTTTGTCAAACTAACGACCCTCTTCACGTCTGCTCCTATCCTACGGCACCCAGACCCACTGCTACCTTTCGTCCTGGAAGTGGACGCCTCGGAGTCAGCCACAGGCGCCATCCTCTCCCAACGCCATGGGCCGAAAGCCCTGCTGCACCCAGTGGCCTTCGCCTCCCGAAGTCTCAATCCGGCCGAGAAGAACTATGACGTTGGTGATCGGGAGCTATTGGCCATTAAATCCGCGCTGGAGGAGTGGAGATACCTCCTCGAAGGAGCAGTCCACCCAATTACCATTTTTACAGACCATAAAAATCTTGAATACCTTCGCACTGCTAAACGCTTAAGACCCCGTCAAGCCCGTTGGGCACTCTTCTTTTCAAGGTTCACATTCCACATTTCCTATCGGCCAGGGTCAAAGAACGGCAAGGCAGATGCTCTATCCCGTATCTTCCCAGAGTCCTCGCAGGTATCAGAACCCAGCACCATTCTTACTCCTATCGGCCAGGGTCAAGATTTTCGTCCCTACAGAGGTGAGACCTGTAGTCCTGAAAGCTCTACATGATCATAAATTAGCTGGGCACTTTGGGGTACGGAAAACAGCAGAACATATCTCTCGCACCTTTTGGTGGCCAGGCTGGAGAAGTGACTGCCAAAAATACGTATCCTCCTGTATTACATGTCAACGAAACAAGGGTCCTAAAGCAAAGCCATGGGGGTTACTAAGGCCTCTACCCATCCCAGAACGACCTTGGGCCGACATTTCGATGGATTTCATCGTGGAATTACCTCCATGAGTCCAAACTGAGTCACTTTTTGCCCATGATCGGCACCCCCTCTGCCTTGGAGACCGCCAACATTTTTGTCAAGGAGGTTGTTAGACTCCATGGGGTACCCAAGAGCATCGTCTCGGATAGGGGCCCACAATTCACCTCAAAATTTTGGAAAGAACTTTGCAGAACATTGGATATCAACATTTGTCTTTCATCTGCCTACCACCCACAAAGTAATGGACAAACTGAACGCACTAATCAAACTCTTGAACAATACTTACGATGTTTCTGTTCTTCCGCACAAGACGACTGGTCCTCTCTATTATCTTTTGCAGAATTTGCATATAATAACTCTTCCCATTCGACCACAAATCAGACTCCGTTTTGGGCTAACTTTGGGTTTCATCCATCCTTTCTCCCTAATGTTGTCTCTGAATCACGGGTGCCCGCTGTACAAGAACGGATAAGTTACATTCAAACCAACTTCAAAAGACTTCAAGACGCCATGCAACTACCCATCTTAAGATCGCGTGTCCTGCAAAGAAGTTGGGTCCCAAGTTCATTGGACCATTCGAAATAAAGAAGATGGTAAACCCTGTGGCCTTTGAACTTGCCTTACCCAGTTCCTACAGAATACACCCAGTATTCCATGCCTCCCTACTGAGACCCTTGGTCCCCAGTCCTTTACCGAACAGAGAAGAAGTTCCTCCTCCACCTATAACAATTGATGGAGTAGAAGAATACGAGGTAGAGTCGTTACTTGGCTGCAGGAAGGTGGGTCGTCAGCTTCAATTTTTAGTAAAATGGAAGGGCTATCCACCAGAGGATAATTCTTGGGAACCATCCAGCTTCCCGGCTCATAGCCAGTGACAGGGAGAAGATGCGGCGGCGCGTGCGCACTCGTGTTCCCGCCAAGCGGCGCGCGCGCATGCGCAGTAGCGCGGCATCACCTCATGTGACCTCAACGGCCCTATAAAAGGAGGGCCTCTGTGCCCAGACAGACGCTGGTTCGTCTGACAAGCTGCTTCCTGTTTGTATCCTGTACTTGACCCTTGAAGATTGTCTTACCTGTTGCCAAACCCGGATCGTCCTGACTACTCTGCCTTCTCCTGACCTTGACCTTTGGATTGCCTACTTGGATTTGCTACCTTCTCCTGCCCTGGACCTTTGGCCTGTACCTTGGACTCTCTTCTGAATCTACCAGTGTTTGATCCCTAGCCTGCCTTGGACTCTCCTGCTCAAGGATACCTTTGCACCTAATCTACCAGTGTTTGACCCTCGGCCTGCATTTACCTAACCTGCCTGTGTTTGATCCCCAGTCTGTTTTGCTGTGTCTCAACTAGGAGTTCGTGGACGTACTAACCTGCTCCAGTCTACCCTTCTCTACAACATCAGGAGCCCACGCCTGGTCACCATTCCACCGGTGGCTTGTGCCTCTTGGTGCCAACCGTCCCTGTGTCACCTTCAGGGCAGTGGGCGCCGAGTCGCAAGGGTAACCGCTCTCGGCATCTTGGCCTCGGTGAGTACCTAGTTCATGACAGGGATACACGTTTATTTATCTTCTTGGTTTCACTTTTTAATGTTATAGCACTTTCACGTGCATCACATTTGCTTAGCCATTTTTTGACACTTTGTTGCATCATTATTCACCTTTTATGACATATGCGACTCACTTTTGATATTTATGTGATTTATTCTATTTTACACCCTTATTTATTTATATTTCTTATTTTAACCATTATGTTAATATGGAATTACTATAATTATAACACTAGGCACTTTATTTAGACAATACGTCACTTTTTATCGTGTGTTTTTCACTCTCTGCACATATCAAGCCGCAACTAGAGTATCTGTTATCATCACTATCCCCAGACCATTTATTTATTGGTGTCACTATTAGATTTTATTTATTCACTAGTGCATTTTATAACCACTTTTTAACGTTTTTAATTGCTGCTTATTATTAATTATTTGCGCGAAAATTTATCCACCTATCTTATGACTTTTTAGTGTATTTGTGAACACTGCTCATTTTTGCTGCATTTATACCCCGTGTCATCCCCTGAATCCATGATAGGGCTAGGTGCCGGACTGCATCCAGCTCCATCCAGCCTGAATTTTGCTTTGTTTGGGCTGCTGTATGATGGGAATGGAGGGTAGGACTTGGCACTGTCTGGGGAGCCACTATTATGTGAGGATGCCCCTGAATTTGTGTTTGATTGGGCTCTGGCCGCTGGTGTAGATGCCGTGCTGCCACCATCTTGCCTAATTTATTGCTTCCTTTGAATAAAGGAATCCGTCAATCTCTGCGGCTTCCGTTGCTCCTTTCTTTACCTGGTCATCTTCCCCGGGTGTCCCGGGACCAGATCACCTGTAGAAGCAGGTGATTCTGTGTCCCGGAGGGTCGCTATGTGCCGCTGTATCCCTGTGGTAGCAAGAGCTCCCAGATCAAGCTGCCATCCTGCTCCATAGCAGGCCACGCCCATAATTATTTATATTTTAATGCATGCAGTTTAGGTACTTGATTTGGATCTGGTATCCGCCTCTCGCAGTCCCTGTGTAGCAGAGCTCACTGATGGGAGGGAGAAGCAGCACCAGGGGCCAATCAGATGTGCTGCAAGAAGCATGCTGATAGGTAGTTCAGGTTGAAATCTAGTGTAATACAATTCATTATTTAGGGTGGAGTATATCATACATATGTTTCATTTATTAGGTTAAGGTTTTAAAGGTTTTAGTTGGATATATATATATATATATATATATATATATATATATATATATATATATATATATATATTTATTATTATTATACACGATTTATATAGCGCCAACAGTTTATGCAGCGCTTTACAAAGTATAGGAGGGGGTACAACACAATTACAGTACAGTACAATACAAAAGGTACAAGAGGGCCCTGCTCGTAGAGCTTACATTCTAAAGGGACACCCCGTGATACAAAAGGTAATAGCTGCAGAGAATGATTTGATGGGGGTGGCTCGGGACAGTTGTTGTTAGGTGGGTGTGGGATAGGCTTCCCTGAATAAATTCGTTTTCAGGGATCACTTAAAGGTGGACAGGGTAGGGGCTGATTGGACATAATAAGGCAGGGAGTTCCAGAGGATGGGAGAGGCTCTGGAGAAGTCCTGAAGGCAAGCATGGGAGGAGTTATTATTGCATTATCCCTGGACAGGTAAGTGTCTTTACATTAGAAGTCAGCAGCTACAGTATTTGTAGCTGCTGACTGTTACAGTTTTTGTTGTTGTACCAGCTGGAACTCCTCTTTAAGACTTCCCTGGATTGTATTTACATGCTGAAGTGTTTACATGAGAAACAAGTGAGGGTTACCATGACAATATTAAACAACGGCTCAAAAATACAGAATGCACTGCCTTGCTCAGTGGCACTGGTGAAGGCAATTCAATTTAATGCACAGAGCGGAGCACAGACACATGCTTGGAAAGATAGTAATGGCAGTATCTTTGAGCCCAGGATCACTGTTTTTAAATGCTGTATTTTGTGTAAGGACATGTGAGTGGTTTTAGCTTATTTTATTAAACAGAAAGCACTATGGAATTCTCTGTATTCTGTTTCTTTGAGATGCTCTAACCAGAAAGACAGTGTGTGTGAAAAGCTTTGTATGACCTTATATTATACACAAGGTCAATTTACTTAAGGCAAATAGGCTGTTCACTTTGCAAGGGAAGTTGCCCAAGAGCTTAATGAACAAGGGGGAGCTCATCCACTTCCATCATTCAATCATGTGCAAGCAAAAACAATGTTTCTTTTATTTCCCTTGAAGGTGATTACTTATTCTTTGAAAACTGAAATTTCACCTCATTCACTAAGCTCACTAAGGTGCAACTTTCTTGCAAAGAGAGCCCATTTGCCTTTAGTAAATTAACCCCATTGAGTCCATCCTAAAAGGAGATTCTGTCTATTGAATTGAAGTAGCATCGATCAACCAAAGAGTTGTTTTGTGAATCTGCAGTTTTCACAATTGTTGGCTGTTAGAAGAAACACTTGCAGAGACACCAACAATGTGAAGTTGGAGATGAAGGCATTTGTATTGTATGCACATATGGATCTTTTTATTTAGGTGAATTTGACCAAATGGTTGGGTTTTTGAAACATGTTGAATACATTTTATCACTCTGTAATGTGAACCCCCATTAAGTAAACATGGTATTTTGTTATTACATTCAATTTAAAATAATAAATAATGCCATTTTATTAAACACATACTGAGTAATTCACTAAACTTCCTGTGCCATCTACTATGATGCATTTTATACTTTATGTTTAACCCTTATGTGTTGGGTCTGGATTGTGCAAACCTCCATATTTCCATGTATTTGATGCATGAGTCATTTAATAAACCCTTACCTGTTAAAAAAACTTCCTGTGCCATTATAATGTGGCGTGCGCCACATTAACTAAACAGACTTGTTTCAATTAAAAAATTAGACCCCTGCGCTTATGGTGAAAAAATATGGTATAAAAATAAGGAGCTGCAGCCTCTATCAATGAATTCACCCTAAGGTAAATCTAGAAGAAATGTGAAAAGGAGGGGATAGGTGCTGCTCTTATTAAGAGGTGACCTACAACCTCTAAATACTTGAGGGGTGTGTATCATGGGTGCATTTAATGCAAAAAGTGACAATAAAAGTGCAGAAAGCAGGGACACAGCATTCGACATGAGAACCTAGAGGAACAGTCCATTATCAGAGCACGGGGAGCTTCATCTGCTTGGGTGACAGAAGGAACTTCTTTCTACCTCTAGACAGATATGAGCAAGTAACCCTTGCAGTACAGGTGAAGCCCAACTGCAAGTAATTCAATTCGATTTCTTGAGTCGGGATTAAATGTATTGAATTTATTGATTTGTATTCAATATTTTTGTAACAAAGAAAACTGATTTATGGATATAAACTGTATATCATATTTGAGTATGGTGAAAAAATCATATACAACCTCAAAAGCAGTAGGACAGTTGTGTTGTAAGCATTAGACTGTTTAAAATGTTTGGTCATAGATGACTGTGTTTTTTGCCTTTTGACTTAGCCTTTTGAAACATTTGCACAGGATTTAAAATGCAGTGTTGGAATAAGATCTTGTGTAGCAGTATATTCTTTGAAAAATACTGCAAATACGGTGCATATGATATCAAAACAATGCTTCTAGTAAAGGAAGAATGCATATGTAGTTCATATGATTGTTTCATTATTATAAATTAGTGAAGCTCTGTATTCATTAATATATAAATAAATGCATTTTTAAAAGCAAGTGGTTTACATATTTGGGCTGAGCTCAGATAGGGAAGCGAGAAGCAGTGCAAGGAACATGCAAAGGAGAGAGAAAGGAGAGAGTAGAATGCCAAGGAAATTAGCTGATCAGTGTGCTGCTTCTGCTTTTATTGTCCAGGTACAAGGTGAGGCTTGAGGAAAAACTTTAAGTGCTAATGAACTGCAGCAGATTAAAATTAGGCATCCTGTAGTAGAACTCTGTAAATCCCAAAACTGGATAGATTTACAGTATATAAGAATCCTTTGGAAGATAAAACAGCACATATAGGGAAAAAGACCTAAAATCCTCTTTTTTGGATACCCAATGGCTGAAAGCCTCTTGTTACTCTTTCACGATAACTCATTGCGTCAACCATTAGGAACTTGCTCAAAAATTTATGACCAGATGGTGTCTCACCCTATACTGGTTAGCCAAGTTCTTTCCGACCCACTTAATAAAATTTGATAGGGCATGGAAATACCCAGACTATGTCCCTACCCATAAACCACAGTTAAGGTATATTATAGGCCAGTGATGGCAAACCTTTTGCGTAGTTTTGGAACTACATTTCCCATGATGCTCAACTACACTGCAGAGTGCATGAGCATCATGGGAAATGTAGTTTCAAAACACCTGGGGTGCCAAGGTTCGCCATCACTGCTATAGGCTGTTGACCTATGATCGTTATCCAAATCCGTTTCTCTCAACCAGGTATTACAGTTATGCACCTCCTTGCTACTCTTTCATTACCCTTGTTCCTTGTACAGGATAATCTGAATCTTATACCCTGATGAACCCAAGTTGTGCCTTTTACTGTCTTTATAGCTTATTACTATATCTTTATAAGAGATTACTCGTTGTCTTTTCTTATGTACTGTTTGTATATGATTATCCTTTTGGAAATTAATAAGAATATATTATAAAACAGCACATATTTATTATAAACGTATGTTTTGTGTCTGTGTATGTAGCCATTCCTCTGAATTTCAGCTATAACGGTAATCTTCTGCGAGAAATACAAAGTTTGAGAAAGCCAATCACCCTCTGAAAAAAGAATTGCAAAGCTATAACTGATTTTAAAGTGCACTGAAGTGCAGAACTTTTTCTAGCATCCCAATGGACCCCCTGAAGTCTGAGGCCCCAGGCAGTCACCTGTTCTGCTCTTATTATCATCTACCACTGATTCAGCTGTTTAGATGTGATTTTGCTGCCTAATATATTCATGGATTCCATATAAGTTGGTCACACTCATTTGCATCTCAATCCCCCCTCCCTGCTTACATTTTGTTTCTTTGGCAGACATGATTATTTAAAATGATCTCATGCCATTAAGCACGTTTTCATGCATAAAAGTTTCCCTGATACAGGATTGAATTCCTCAAACAGCTGCCTTTCCTACAACTATTTACATTATCTTTTATTTAGTTTCTTTAACTTTTGTTGTTTTTTTTTTTTTTGTTAATCAAAGAAAGCAGATTCTTGTTTTAATTCCAGTATTTGCATGATATAATTTATTCACTGCATAGACTAGATATTTGCTCAACTGGATATTAGTATTTTATAAAAAAATAGTAGTGTAGTGGGCCACATTTTTTACATGCGCTTCTATTATTCTCAAATGGCATTAAAATTCCACTCGACCTTGTTAAATCGTTATTATTACATTACTTATGGTTATGTTAGTATAGCAATGATTATGACTTCCACCAAACATTCACTGGTGGTGAATCAATCACTGTCATTTAAAATACATAGACCTGGAAGATTCACCATCAGTGAATGTTTTGTGATGGTCAAATTTAACTGCTTCATAAATATGCCCCTATTCCTGCTGAATGATACGTTATTTTATCTTATATGATACTTTAGAAATATGTTAGCTGTTTGAAGTGTTAACCTAATAAATCCTGATGAACAACCAGCATGCCAAACCTGATCTATCTTATCCAGCAGTGTCCCTTTACACACATCAAGGTGAAAAATCAGTAATAAACATCATAGCAAAGCACTTTTATCTATTCTTACCATACAGCAATTAAAAGCTATTGGATGTGGTGTGTCCACATGCTTTATGGAATGTGGTCTACTTACAGAGGTGTTCATCTGTCTATTTCATTTGCTGTCTTGCAACAGCTTACAGTAGTTGTCTAGACATGTTTTTTATGTTAAATCACAAATGTCATACTGGATATGGATTATCGCTTCACATATCCCATAGCAGAGACAAAACAGTAATATAACATTGAACACATCTAAATAGTAGGTGCAAGATATACCATATATATATAGATAGATATATATATAGAGATCTATCTATCTATCTATCTATCTATCTATCTATCTATCTATCTATCTATCTATATACATACAGTGGAACATTGTATTACGAGCATAATCCATTCCAGGAGAATGCTTATAATCCAAAGCACTCGCATATCAAAGTGAGTTTCCCCATAGAAGTCAATGAAAACAAAGATACTTCATTCTGCATTGACTTCTCTTGCATGCAATACCACATGTCGCCAGAGGTGGGGGGATCCAGAGAGACTCAGAAATACTCGTGGACCGCTCGGCTACACTCGGAAACCCTCGGAAAGGCGGAAACACTTGGGAATGGAGTATTTCCGAGTGTGTAAGAGTATTTACGAGTGTTTCAGAGTATTTACGAATGGCTCTGAACCGCTTTAAACCCTTCCGAGTGTCACCGGCACCCCCACACCTCTGGCCAAATGCTGTACTGCACACCGCAGAGGCTTGAATACTGCTCGTTTTGCGAAACAACACTCGCAAACGGAGTCAGGATTTAAAAAAAATAATTGCTCGTATTGTGAAACGCTTGTTAACTGCATTACTTGCAACCTGAGGTCCCACTGTAGATATACAGTATCTTACAAAAGTGAGTACACCCCTCACATTTTTGTAAATGTTTTATTATATCTTTTCATGTGACAACACTGAAGAAATGTCACTTTGCTACAATGTAAGTAGTGAGTGTACAGCTTGTATAACAGTGTAAATTTGCTGTCCACTCAAAATAACTCAACACACAGCCATTAATGTCTAAACTGCTGGCAACAAAAGTGAGTACACCCCTAAGTGAAAATGTCCAAATTGGCCCCAATTAGCCATTTTCCCTCCCCGGTGTCATGTGACTCGTTGGTGTTACAAGGTCTCAGGTGGGAAGGGGGAGCAGGTGTGTTAAATTTGGTGTTATCGCTCTCACTCTCCCATACTGGTCACTGGAAGTTCAACATGGCACCTCATGGCAAAGAAGTCTCTGAGTATCATAAAAAAATAATTGTTGTTCTACATAAAGATGGCTTAGGCTATATAAAGATTGCCAAGACCCTAAAACTGAGTTGCAGCACAGTGGCCAAGACCATACAGCGGTTTACAGGACAGTTTCCACTCAGAAGAGGCCTCACCATGGTTGGCCAAAGAAGTTAAGTGCACGTGCTCAGCGTCATATCCAGAGTTTGTCTTTGGGAAACAGATGTATGAGTGCTGCCAGCCTTGCTGCAGGGGTTGAAGGGGTAGGGGGGTAAGCCTATCATGCTCAGACCATATGCCGCACACTGCATCAAATTGGCCTGCATGGCTGTCGTCCCAGAAAGAAGCCTCTTCTAAAGTTAATGCACAAGAAAGTCTGAAAACTGTTTGCTGAAGACAAGCAGACTTAGGACATGGATTACTGGAACCATGTTCTGTGGTCTGATGAGACCAAGATAAACTTATTTGGTTCAGATGGTGTCAAGCGTGTGTGGCAGTAATCAGGTGAGGAGTACGAAGATAAGTGTGTCTTGTTTAAAGTCAAGCGGTGGTGGTGGGAGTGTCATGGTCTGGGGCTGCTTGAGTGCTGCCAGCACTGGGGAGCTACAGTTCATTGAGGGAACTATGAATGCCAACATGTATTGTGACATATTGAAGCAGAGCATGATCCCCTTCCTTTGGAGACTGTGCCGAAGGGCAGTATGCCAACGTGATAATGACCCCAAACACACCTCCAAGATGACCACTGCCTTGCTAAAGAAGCTGAGGGTAACTGTGATGTACTGGCCAAGCATGTCTCCAGACCTAAACCCTATTGAGCATCTGTGGGGCATCCTCTAATGGAAGGTGGAGGAGCGTAAGGTCTCTAACATCCGCCATCTCTGTGATGTCGTCATGGAGGAGTGAAACAGGACTCCAGTGGCAACCTTTGAAGCTTTGGTGAACTCCGTGCCCAAGAGGGTTAAGGCAGTGCTGGAAAATAATGGTGGCCACACAAAGTATTAATACTTTGGGCCCCAATTTGGACCTTTTCACTTAGGGGTGTACTCACTTTTGTTGCCAGTGGTTTAGATATTAATTGCTGTGTGTTTAGTTATTTTGAGAGGACAGCAAATTTACAAAGCTGAACACTCACTACTTGACATTGTAGCAAAGTGTCATTTCTTCAGTGTTGTCACATTAAAAGATTTAATAAAATATTTACAAAAATGTGAGGGGTGTACTCACTTTGTGAGATACTGTGTAGATAGATAGATAGATAGATAGATAGATAGATAGATAGATAGATAGATAGATAGATAGATAGATAGATAGATAGATAGATAGATAGATAGATAGATAGATAGATAAGTTACTTATTTTTTCCTTAGTAACATGAAATGAAAGGGTTTAAAGGGTTAGCTCACCTAATATTATATTTTAGTAGATGGAATTTAGTGAGTTAAGTCATATCCCTCGATCACTTCAGCAGAAAAATCTCCCTACCATAACAGATGGCTAAAGTCATTCCTCTATTTCCACATCTTTAACAAGCACAATGTTGTTCCCAGAAACACAGCAAAGTTGCAAACCTCATGCAATAAAAGATGATTTTATTAGGGCAATGCTTACAAACGTTTACAGTCAAGTGATCCTTCATAGGCACATCAAAGGCAATCTAGGGATACAGCAGTATTATCAAAGCCTGAAAATCCCTGGAAAGTGGCTGGGCTGAGAGATGGAAGCATCAGCCGGCAGTATTATCCACAGGGCAGAACCAGATTAAAGATCACAAGCATGTAGTGTGCTTGATTGCCTGGGCAGCTACTGGAAGCTGCTGGTAAATTTTGCTAGGTGCTACATGTTAGATGGAGTGACACCTTTACCTCTTGTTAACATTTACCTCAGATGCAAAACATTGATTATTGGTGTAATGTTGCCGATAATTAAGTGCTATATTTAGAATATTTCAAAATCTGGATTATTTAAGCAAATAAAAAGTCTGGTAGCATGTTTTCATTAACTATTATTTTAAATTAAAACTTCTATTACTCTCTTGAAAGGCGACGGATGATGGCACCGGGCCTACGCTGGCGGAAGTACTAAAGACCATTAAGGTAAACCATACAGCTTTAATGGGGACGGTAGCTGAAATCAGGAGTGACTTTACACTGTTACGGCAAGACGTTCACAAACTGAGGGGCAGGGTGACCGAGACAGAAGACCGAATAAGCGAACTGGAGGACACGGTTAACCCTATCCTGCCCAAACTAAATGCCACCGGCGGGAAAATATCCTCTCTAGAATCCAAAATGGACGATCTCGAAAACCGCTTTAGGAGGAACAACCTGAGGCTGGTTGGGCTCCCTGAGAAGGTTGCTATCCCCCTGTTTTATAATTGAGAGGGCGCACCGGGTCCCAGGTAGGCCTCTCCCCGCTGGCAATCCCCCACGTACAATGATTATGAGACTGCTCAACTACAGGGACAGGGACTCCATCCTACGAGCTGCCAGACAGAAAGGCAGTCTCAAGATTAACAATGCTACAGTATCACTGTACCCTGACTACTCAGTTGCGGTACGCAACCAGCGTGCACAGTTCCAAGCAGTCAAGAAGCACCTGAGAGACCACGCTATTCAATACTCCATGTTATTTCCAGCTACTCTACGGGTGGTATATGATGAAAAAGTGTTATTCTTCCAGTCGCCAAAGAACGTCATCGCATGGTGGGAAACCCTGCCAAGACCCCCTCGAGCACCAGCTGATTGAAGTTTACCGTAGGCAATGATATCCTCTTGTTCTCCAGATGTTCAAATGGCTCGTGACCGGCCAATTTTGCCTAAAGTGACCCCCTGTAGGGTGTTTGCTGCTGCCATTTATTTTTCTAATTTTTGATTTTGCCAACCTTTTTGATGCGCCTGCAGTGGTGTCCCAAGTCACTTAACTGGCAATGCAGATCAACCGCATTTGTTTTCCCAGTGGGGTACAGACTTCCCGCCACGAATGGGGGGAGCTGGAGCTACTCCTCACGCGGAGAGACGTTAGCCACAGTATTGGCTCTAATTTGCTAGTATGGACCAAATAGGTTCCAGGCCATGCGCCCCATGCATGGCCCTAGTTTGGGGTACAAGCCCTCTCCGTTTTTCAGAGAGCAGGGCAGGGGTGTTGCTGTCAGTTGACGGCGGGACATTTACAGTTCAATCTTTTTTTCTTTTTTTCTGTTGCTATGTGTGTGTGTGTATGAATGTAGTATGATTGAAGGAAGGATGTATGTTGCTCTGTCCCAATGGCGGTAACTGTATAAAAGTTGGATAAACACAATGATGGCAATCAGGGGTACATTAAGTAAATATGAGTGGATCTCAGTGGTTTTAGTATTTGTAAGGAAGTTCCATGGCTGACGTAAAGATTTGCTCGTGGAATGTGAGAGGAATGAATTCTAAATTTAAACGTGCACTGATTTTTGAGCGGATTAAGAAATTGCAACCCCATGTTCTTTGCCTCTTATCGACCGATTTCACTTTTAAACACTGATGTGAAAATCCTGGCCAAAATTTTGGCCCAGAGATTACAAAAAGTTATTTTAGCTCTTATCCCCCCAGACCAAGCAGGGTTCATGCCGGGTCGCAACACGTTTGATAACATCCGCAGACTGTATCTACATGTCCATAGGGCACACGTAACGAAACAAAGCCATCTAGTGCTATCCTTAGATGTGTTAAAGGCGTTTGACACGGTTCGCTGGACATTTTTATGGGAAACCATGTCAAATATGGGTTTCGGCCCCCTGTTTTTAAGGTGGGTCCGTCTATTATATGCGCGCCCAAGTGCGAGAGTCCGTACTAATGGTGATGTTTCGGTGGCATTTGCCTTGCAAAGGGGAACCAGACAAGGGTGCCCCCTCTCTCCGCTCCTGTTCGCCATCGCCATAGAGCCATTAGCTCTGGCGGTGCGGCAGGCCGCGGGGATTGGGGGCATCCAATGTGGAACACAAATGGAGAAAATTTCTCTATACGCAGACGACGCGTTAATCTACCTGGACGGCAGAGAGAGTTCTTTTAGAAGCTTGATGCAGGTGGTTGAAGAGTTTGGGGAGGTGTCGGGGCTGAGGGTCGGTTGGGAGAAGTCCATAGCCTTTCCTATAGGTCCTCTGATTCCATATAAATACCTTGAGAACTCTAGACTGAAAATTGCTCAGTATTTCTTTTAATCCCAAAAAAAACAAAAGGTGGAGGAGTTCAAATACATAATGACCTCTCCAAGATCTCAACATCACACCAGTAATAAAACAAATGATGGACAAACTTCAAGTCTGGTAGGACGTACCAATATATACAGTTTAAATTTATCCACCATCTACACTATACTCCTGATAGACTGGCACGTATGGGGTTGAGAGTGAATGCTAGTTGTGCTCGGTGTACTAGTGACAATGCTAATATGTTTCATATGTTCTGGAGCTGCCCTGGACTCAACCAATACTGGAGAGACTTATTCAAATTTTGTGATGAACAACTTAACACACCGATTCCCAGAACACCCGAAGTGGGATTACTGGGTATACTGAATGACTTAGTTCACCCAGTGGCTGCCCGCATACTGATACGGACTATTATGTTTTATGCAAGGAAAGTTATTTTACTGAAATGGAAAGAAAGCGAACCTCCTAAGATACAAACTCTGTATGGAATCATTAATGGACAACTCCCCAAGTTTAAATTGTTTAAAAAATTGTTTATAAAAACAGGGTCTGCCTCAAGAAGTTCTATAAGGTTATGGCAACCCTGGTTGGATGTTACCGCCCCCTTCTGGGGATCGGGGTTCCTGTTTAAATTAAAACTTCTATTACTCTCTTGAAATTAGAATCTGCTTCTCTTGCTTCTTCTGTATATATGCACTACAGTGCAAACATTTTAGGTAGGTGTGAAAAAATGCTGTAATTTAACCACTTCCATACCAGGCCAATTCTGGCACTCCGCTCCTATATGTAAAAATCATATTTTTTTTGCTAGAAAATTACTCTGAACCCCAAACATTATATATATATTTTTTAGCAGAGACTCTAGGGAATAAAATGGCAGTTGTTGCAACTTTTTATGTCCCATGGTATCTGCGTAGCAATTTTTCAATGTTTCATAAATTAAAAAATTGCGCAAGATATGTCAACTCTGTTAAATTATGGACAGTCAATAAAACATAGGCAAACTAGTAATGTGACTAAATGGGAGCAGGCTGTCAATTACAAATTGCATTAATGACATTTAATGCCAATGTTCAGACAGCCTAGCTTTACTTTTGACCTGTCATAAGTAATATATTGAATTTCCCTAATCCATGCTTGTAACAACACAGAACAGGCATACTGAATAAAGCAGCTCTTGTAGAGTTGGGTACATATTGAAAACATTGGGGGAAATTCAATAAAACTGCTGCACCACTTTTCTGGTTGTAATTCTTCTTCTTAATGTATTGTGCTAAATTCATGACAGTTGCCTCTAGGTAGTTCTAAAATACACCATTTTTACATTGTGTCACGTTAAATGTGCCTCTTTTTCATTGTGTCACATTGAATGTGCCAAATGTAAATGTGGAGCTAATTAGGACTAACTTTCTTTTGGCATACAGAGAAAAACTGTCTCAGACAGATTTGCAAAAGTGTCTCATGTGCATTCTAAAAGTGACGCAGCCAAATTCAAGTACAAGCTCTAGACAGGTACATGAACTTGGCACATTCTTCACCACTTTTAGAATGTATGAGAGACACTTTTGCAAAATCTGCCTGCACCAGTGTTAATGAATTCCAGAGGGATTGTGAACAACAAGGTGTGAGATCTACTGTATGTTAGTCTAAGTTAGGATTAGTCCAGACCCTATTCTGAACACATGTGAACTTTAAGGTGTGAGGTCTATATTAGTCTATAGTAAAGGAGTTCTATGGTCACAGCATACACTTCGATTTTATAACAACAATGTAAAAAAAGACATACAATAGTTATTTTGACAAATATTCACATGGTGAGGCTACTTCACTAAGCATACAAACGTACCAATAAAATGTTTAAGGTTCCCTGCTAATGTGGCCGCACTTCATCAGTGCTATTGGCCCATTAGAAAACAAATATTATATAAGAGTAGGAGGAGTCACCACTAATAATCATTTACAAACTCTCCTCAGAATAAAAGCCCTGGCTGTGACTCTACACACATGCCATATCCAAAACAAATTTTATTGATTAAAAGCATAGATTGCACTCACATTAAGGAGCCAGAGTAACTGCACAAATAGGTACTAAGCCCCATCTCCCCTCTCATTTCAAATCAGCGTAGAATAGATATACTGTATTTATCAGTCTGCGCTCTCCATGTAAATCCAAATGCAAAAAGCCATCTAGTAGGGGAAGGGGGGTATACGGCAACACCAAATCCTGACTCTGGTGCATCTGATGTTCACCACCAAAACCGGTCAGGCTTTGGATTTACATGGTCAACATATCTCTTCTTTACTTGGATATTTTATTCAAGGCAGCATCTATTTGTCAGTCATGCATGGACTTTACTATTATCATGGGTGGATTTTTGCGCAAGTGTGGTAACATGTATTTTGGTGGGTAACATCAATAACTATTTTACCGCAGCTATATGGATTTTATAAAGAGAACATGACAAGAGAAATCCTTGGAGGGTAACGTTAGCATTGGTCTACTGCTTCTATGTGTGTTGGTACCTGCTTCAAGCTTCTCTCCACTATGAATCTACTGCTACTATATGTGCCTGCTCACGTCTGCTTATTTTCTTTCAACGTTTGTTTACTTCTACCGTTCTATGTGTGTGCTTATGCCTGCTTATGAAGCTTTCTCTCTACTTTAATAGGCCTTACTAGATGTTACTTTCTTAATAGTTAGAGATACCTTCTGATCTTTAATTAGGCCCTTTTCAATTTGGAGAGGTTCAACTATACGGCACATATTAGTAACCACACAACATATACCCACCATAAGAATTGCTTGTGAAAACCATATATATTTGAGTGTACTCTTGCTATGTGTGCAGAGTTATGTCTGCTTATGAAGCTCCCCCTTTACTTTTATGGGCCCTACTGAATGATATTGTCTAGTGGTCAGAGACACCCTCCAGACTGTGATTAGTCCCTTTTCCATTGTGAGAGTTTAAACTGTACAGAACATACCTTCCAACCCACAGTATATACCCTCTTTAAGAAATGCATTTGTAAACCACATTGATAAGTTGATAAGTTATGGAGGATTTCATCTAATGGTTATATACCAGCCCTCAAATTTTCCACTCGCCTACTAGCATTTTGCGAGTGGAAAATTAGGGCTTGGGAGCATGGGATGCCTTGGAAGGGGGGGGTTGATTGGGAGCCATTTGTGGAGCTGCATTGATGGACACAGATGAGGCTGCATTGATTGATACAGGTGAGGTGGCATTGATGGACACAGGTGAAGTGGCATTGATGGACACAGGTGGGGTGGCATTATTGGACACAGGTAGGCTGCATTGTTGGGCACAGATAGGTGACATTGTTGGGCACAGGTAGGCTGCATTGTTGGGCACAACGTGAAGTGGCAATGTTGGATACAGGTAGGCTGCATTGCTGGGCACAGATGAAGCGGCATTGATGAATACAGGTAGGCTGCATTGTTGGGCACAGGTGAGGCTGCACTGATAGGCACTGATAAAGTTGTTGTTAATATTTATTTTATAACTTAACCACTTAAGTCCCGGACCAATTTGCAGCCAAAGGACCAGGCCCCTTTTTGCGATTCGACACTGCATTGCTTTAACTGACAATTGTGCGGTCGTGCGACGTGGCTTCCAAACAAAATTGGCGTCCTTTTTTTTCCACAAATAGAGCTTTCTTTTGGTGGTATTTGATCACCTCTGCGTTTTTTCTTTTTTGCTCTATAAACAAAAATAGAGCGACAATTTTGAAAAAAATTCAATATTTTTAACTTTTTGCTATAATAAATATCCCCCAAAAAAATCTAAAAATAGTTTTTCCTCAGTTTAGGCTGATACGTATTCTTCTACAAATTTTTGGTAAAAAAAATCGCAATTAGCGATTATTGATTGGTTTGTGCAAAAGTTATAGCGTTTACAAAATGGGGGCAAAGTTTTATAGCATTTTTATTAATATTTTTTTTTTTTTTACTAGTAATGGTGGCGATCAGCGATTTTTATTGTGACTGCGACATTATGGCAGACACATCGGACATTTTTGGGACCATTGTCACTTATACAGCAATCAGTTCTATTTAAATGCACTGATTCCTGTGTAAATGACACTGGCAGTGAAGGGGTTAACCACTAGGGGGCGGGGTTAAGTGTGACGTGTGTGTGTGTGTGTGTTTTTTTACTGTAGGGGGGCATGGTTAGGCGTGTGACATCACTGATCGTCTTTCTCTATGACAGGGAACAGACGATCAGTGACAGCCTCACTAAGAAGCACGGGAGAGGTTTGTTTACATTTACCTCTCCCCGTTCTTCAGCTCTGGGACTCGATCGCGGGACACCAGCAGTGATCGAGTCCGCGGGTCCCGCGGCCACGGTCACGGAGCTCAGGACCCACGGCTGGGCTCTTAAAGAGCAACGTACCTGTATGTTGATATTCCCAGCCGTGCCATTCTGCCGACGTAAATGTGCAGGAGGCGGTCCTTAAGTGTTTAATTCTGCATAAACATGTAATTTCATGAGATAATTTATGAGGGCGTGTTTAGGGGCGGAATTAGGGGCAGGGCAGGGTAGGGGTTGGGTGGAGCAACTGGCGGCGAGTAACCCTTGAGGCCTAGCTAGTAGCTCAGGACTTGAAATTTTGAGCCATGCATAAATATAGGAGTAAAGTAAAGCAAAGTGGGGTAGATAAGTCATAGAAGGGTGCCATGGTGCATCACCTTCAGTATTTGAGTTAAACCAAGTGTATTCTGAGGCTCTATACATTAATCAATATGATTATGATATGCTAAAGATATAAGCTTGAAGGTTTGGGATGGTGAGGGCCATGTTTCTTTTAAACCCTTGGCCAAGTTTTTTTTTTGGTTGTATGTCCTTTTGTGTTTTTTTTTTTTTGTAATGCAATAAAATATATTTTCTGTATATTTGTATTGTATATGGACTATGGTACATATGTTCTTTTTTCAATTATAGTTTCATTATATATTATTTTAGAAAGTTCACACAAAAAATTAGTGAAGATTATCTTCAGTTATCAAATCAAGTAAAAAACGAATTATTTTTTATTTATTTTATCTTCACATGATTGAATAATTAATCTACAACCTAATCTTCATTTTTTTTTTTATATGTGAGCATTCTCAAGTCTTTCATAAAGCAGCCTCAAACTATATTGTGAAAATTCTCAGCTTCTTTAGTAAATCAGCCTCAAAGTCTGTAAGACTGCTATAGCATTAGTATTGTATAGCTTTTGTGTTACATTTTCTCAGCTTGCTGTCTGTTGTGAATGCAGATGCACACTAATACCTCTACCTGCTTTAAATGTATCTTTCTAGAAAATTCAAGTATAAGTGAAGGCAAAAGTGGAAAAGGGTTAGCACACCTGTCAGTTTTTATTGTCAGCTGTGCCCCTGTTAAGGAAAATTCCCCCTCTCTAGTCGTCCAGTTTACCATTATCAATGAAAGTCAAAGATATTTTCCAATGGGGACACTTGTTCTGGTGACCCTGATGACAACCAGAGATTATCTCACTTTAGAAGGATTTTCTCTCACTTCCTTTTTTTTGCCATGAGACAGGAAGTGAAGGTAAATTTCCCCAATGACATAGATGTCAAAAATAAACCTTACTTACTCCCACACTATCCAAAATGAAAAAAAAAAAATGTTTTACCTTTAGTTATACTTTAAGTATTTGGGTCATGCAAGGTAGTATAGCTGCAGCAAGCACAATGTAAATTTTCTAAACTAAACTACTCTAAGCACATTTAAATATAACATAAATATGATGCAAACATAGTCTACCAGACAGTTTGCATGTAGGCTAAAGAGGTGAATGAAAGAATTAGGTAATGGTCTTGACTGGTAACAATCTAAAGTTTTTTTCTGATATTCCTCTAAATACCCTTATTTGGGGACAAAATAACTGTAAGGGCAAAAAACCCATGGTTGCTTTAGCTTTTCTCAAGATAAGCTGTCACAGGGGCTGTCTGCGTGTGCTCACTGCTTGCCTTGTCCTTCCTTCATTGTCTAAAAGGAAACATTTAGGCTGTGTTCACACTGGAACATGCAGCGGCTCACAGCAGGAGTCCGGTCCATCTCCATTCACCGTTTCAGGTTCGATTTCAGCCTGAATTTTGGGCTGAATTCGGACCTGAAATGGACCAAAAGATGCACAGGGCTCCTGTGCAATTCGCACTGGAGCCGCAGCGGGGATGTGCGAACTGGCTCCATAAAGAGCCAGTCATAATCTCCTGCTATGCGAATTGAATGCATCCAATACGCATAAGTGTGAACCCAGCCTTAAGCAGCAAGAGTGTTCCTTTTCGGGCATAATCTTTGTCAAATAATGGTAAGATTTTGCATGCTGGTCCAAAAGTTCACTGATGTTGATGATCATCTTAAAAGTCCAGACTTTCTCTGGCTTTTCATACTCAAAGCAAATCCTTTACAAAGGAAGACCTTAGCTGTGTAAAAAGCTAGTCAACCATATGACTGACTTAAAACATAAAAATAGAATATCTGAACAAAATGTGCAAAACAGTGACAGACTAATGCTCTCTAACGTGTTATAATGTGATATCATTTTTCAGCACATTATAGCAAGTCATGGGAGCTTTGGGAATATAGAAGGCAGCTCTTTTCCAGGCATCTCAGGAAGCACTGTAAAGTCTGAAATGGCAAGTATTGGTGAAAAAAAATGACTGTACAGGGAAACAGTTTTATGTAATCTGAGCATGATGAACTAATTTATAAAAAAAGTAAAGTGAATTATATTGTGTTTACATTTCTCATAGTAGGTTTAGAAAAATATAGCGTGCTTTCTAGGACAAACAACCACATTGATCTGTTTTTTTTTAACAGGCCAATTAAAATAACATGTTTTTATATTAATTTCTAGCCATATTTGCCTGGGGATATTGGAAAAAGGCAGCCATTACAAGCTCAACAGTTAAGAGGTCATTATGATGCTAACAAAAAGAGACACCACACAAGCAAACAGTTTATAAACACTAACTGCATTTGCTATAAATGTATAAACTGTATTTGATAAAGCATCACTTAAATTGTAGTTATTTATGTTCCATGTTGACAAGTTTGATAAAAAAAAGAACTAAAGCTAAAAGTAGGACTGTGGAAAATATCAGTTTAATACATTACACATTTCCCCTTTGAGTGTTTAAAGTCTATCTGTAGTAGCATACAGCTTTTTAACCATTAAAAACAAGAAATAGCAGGGACCTGCAAAGTGTGTGTGTGTTTTTCTAGAGCATCAACATTGTGTTAATATGCAAATATCAACTTATTTTCAACATGTTTTGCTTAACCTCCTCCCTCCTACCTAATATATCCTAATTTGTCAGGGAGATTTGGCATCATACAGAAATGATGAACATGTCAGGATACAAGAGATGTAGAGGAACATTCACTTTCTAGTTAAAATCTGGAGCTTTTTAGAAGAACATTGATAATACATGCTTGAAGGTGACTGCAATTTCTTGCAAATAACGTTTTAAAAAGTTTGCAAATATATAAAAAAAAAGCTAAATCATTTTCTGACTCTAATCCCCTGTACACACGGTCAGATTTTCAGATGGAAAATGTTCGATGGGAGCTTTTTGTTGGAAATTCCGACCGTATGTAGGCTCCATCGGACATTTTCCATCGAAATTTCCGTGGCACAAAATTTGAGATCTGGTTCTCAAATTTTCAGACAACAAACTCCGTTATTGGAAATTCCGATCCTGTGTACCCAATTTCGACACACAAAGTTCCAAGCATGCTCGGAATCAAGCAGAATATCCGTACTGGCTATTGAACTTAATTTTTCTCGGCTCGTCGTATGCGTTGTACGTCACTGCGTTCTTGGCGCTCGCAATTTCCAACCAACTTTGTGTGACCGTGTGTATGCAGGACAAGTTTGAGCCAACATCCGTCTGAAAAAATCCATGGATTTTGTTGTCGGAATGTCCGATAAATGCCCGATCATGTGTACAGGGCATACCGTATTTGCCGGCGTATAAGACGACTGGGTGTATAAGACGACCCCCTATTTTCACAGTGAAAACTTAGGTTTGGGGCTATACTCGCCATATAAGACTACCCCCCTTCCGAGGCAACACCATTTACAAAAAACCATCAGAACCAAAAAAAAAACATCAGACTTAACACCAGAAAAAGGAAACTGGTGAACTACAAGTCCCAGAGATCCCACAATTGGAAGGCAGCAACAATGAATCCTCTCCTCGAAAGCACCATAAATCAAACCTGTATTTTAGGGGAGATCTGGAGCTGGATGTGCAGTACAGGATGCTTTGTTAATATGTAGAGCACCAAGTACACACAGTATATGATGCTGTGTTAGTACAGTAGTGCCAGGTACACTTCAGAATACAGTGTGCAGACAGTGTGCACCACTGAGCCAATCACGGCAGACATTGTATTTTACTAATCTGTTGATGGATACAAAGCCTGCTTGGATTGGCAGAGGCTGTGACATCAGCCCGTGCCACTCTGACTCATGTAGCCTGCTCGGATTGGCAGAGGTTGTTACCCAATCCGAGCAGGCTTAGCAGGCTCTGTATTCATCAGAGTGCATCGCCCGCCGGGATTGGCTGAGCGGCGCATACTGTATACATATTACAATTTTACAGAGCCCCCGGCGGACTGATATCCATCTGGCGACTTCTTCACCCGGCGTATAAGACGACCCCCGCTTTTTGGCTGTGTAATTTCGGTGTAAAAGGTAGTCTTATACGCCAGAAAATACAGTAAGTGTTTTTGAAAATGTCCCTGTTATAGGCTAGCAGTATATAGGCCTGAAACATAATACTCAAACTTGTTGCAATATGTTCGTCTTAAAATTAGTTTTAAAAACGTGTTATTCTTGTAAAACTGAATTGTTCTTGTTTTATAAGAAGATTTAAAATTTACAGGCAAATGGTTTACTTTTGAGTGTGTCATTGCGATATTATACTATCCCAGCTATTTTTTGTTTTGTAAGGCACAAGAAGAATAGAAGTGCTGCCGAGTATACAGTATGGGCAGCACAGTGGCTACATGGTTAGCACTTCTGAATGGCAGCACTAGGGTTGAGAGTTTTGAATCCTAGCCCTGCCACTACCTACCTGGAGTTTGTATGTTCTCCCTGTGCCTGTGTGGGTTTCCTTTGGGTACTTTGGTTTCCTCCCACACTCCAAAGACATGATAGTAGGTTAATTGGCTCCTAACTAAATTGATCTTAGTATGTGTATGAATGAGTTAGGGTCCTTACATTGTAAGCTCCTTGACTAATGTCAGTGTTCAGTATATATGTAAAGTGCTGTGTAAATTGTTGGTACTATATAAATACCTGCAATAAATAAATAGGTATTTTATAATACAAATTCAAAAGAAGCTCTCTCAGATCCAGCTGCTGATGTATTCTTGACAATTTTTTGCACACCTAACCCTCTATTAACCACCAGTCTAACTAAGCCATCTGTTTAAGCTCTGATGAAAACCTGATGGGGAACCTTATGGACCTGAAAAGTGCTAAAATGTTATTAAACTTGTGAGTTGAAATAAATATACTTTTTTACTGTACTTTTATCTGGTGACTCACTACCACAAATGATGTAAACAAGCTCCGGGAACAAATGTCTGCCCTTTACTTTCACCTAAGACCTAAAACTTAAACCAAATACCAACACTAGTAATTACAGCTCATAATACTCAGTCACACATCATACAAAGATGCCATAGCATCTTGGTAGTGGGAAATCGATCACTATATTTCCCTCACTGTCTGTAAGTTGCCAATGTAACAAACCGCCAACTGTGTGATTTTTTTATTCTGGAAAAGAAACAGCAATTGCTTCTCTTTGAGCTTATGAATCATAAGTTATGATAACTCTCCTCATGTAATATTGATCACTGCATCCTTCTACAAATGCTGTAAAAATTATAGTGCTGATTGCTACTGCTACCGTGCACTGGACCAGTAGAAATTAAGAAAATTGCAGAATTATCAAAACATTATTTTTTAATGTTTTATTGTAAAAACTCTGTGCCATGTTGGGGACATGCATCCTTTCTTTCCCAATCCTGCAAGGCCCCAAACATTGATAGATTCATACAGTATTAACCTTGTGACATGGAATTTTCACAATTAAAACCGAAAAGAAAGAGTGAAGGTGATGTTCTACATTGACTAGATTCTTCAACTGTGCTATCCATTGTCTTTTTTCTAGATCCCATCATCTGTACTGGCCATAGACTAAATTAAGTGCAGCTCACATAAGGACTATTGGACCAGTAGCATTACTTATGCCTATTTTGAAACCCAAAAGATTTCACACCCTCATCCAGAAAACCTGGGTACAGGCAGAAAAGTATTTTTTTTCTGTAAGCAGAACCACTGTACAAAACAGGAGCTCCATTTATGATTCAATTGTTCTCATGCCCATTGTCCAGAGGCATACAAATATATAAGGTAATAAATTGTGGCTGGTATGCTTACTGCCAGATTCTGTTGGAGTTAACTAACTTCAGATTTTTCTTAATGATCACATATATATATATATATAGATATAGATAGATATCGATAGATATTGATAGATTTATATCTATAGTTATATAGATAGTTTTATATTTTATACTTTCCTGTAAAGTATAAAATAATAAAGTTCTAGCTTCTTTCCACACAAAAAAAGCAATCAAATCAAAATTCAACAAATTTAGAGATTTAGCCTTTTTGAGCTTATCAGACCCTAGTTTTCATGAAACCTAAAGACATACATTGCAATGCACGTTTGCTGAAATTGCAGCTGTTGAATGAGGACTAATGTATGTGGGGGCCTTAAAAGTCCACAATTTTGCAAAAAATAAAAAAATGCACCAGTATTTGCAGTAAAAAATATAAGTTTATTATTTCTTAGCAGAGGAGCCTGCAAAGCATTGCAACCACAATCATTGGACCACGAGTGCCATGCACAGGCTCATTCAAACTCTTTCTGAAGCTACTGCTCCATACTGACATACAGACCTTAAATTACAGAGCTACTGGAAGTGTCAATGGGCTAAAAGTGTAGTATTCACCACATTACACCTAAATTTTGGTGAAATGTGTAATTTTGTAAGAATGATTGAGTTAGCGTTTAAGAGGAAAATTATCATTCGCTCTTTGAGGTGAAATTTAAATTGTATTGTTGGACAGTAGACTTTGTTTTAACTTGTCAGTAAGAAGCATACAAAATATAGCTACTGTACAGTGAAAAGATATATTACAAATTTTCTGACATTTGACTATAAACACTCAATAGACTTTACATTTTCGCTGTGGAAATCATCAAACAAACACAGATGACTGAACATTAGCATGAGTTTGATCCTGAATGAGAATAGTCAGTGGTTTAATGCTGCATTGATTTTTAAGTTGTTCAATTTGTTTATAACTGACCTTGAATCAGAGCATACAAGATGTCTGACATGGGTTTACTCTCATAAAGCAGCTTGAAGCTAAATTTACAACAGTGTAAAAACATCACTTCAGGCAAGATGTTGTTTTCACTCAAGCAAATCTTGTATAACAGTTTTGCTGTACTTCATTTCACAAGGCAGGTGGGATAGCATGTAGGTGTAAATGAAAAAGTCCATAGTGATGTTTCTACAGGCTATATCACTGTCCTAAAGAAAATATCATCTTTAACGTAGGTGCTGGATCAGTGATGTCAGGGAACATCATTGTTCATAGGTTTTAAGACCCATTAGACATTTGGTTCACACCACTTCCTTTTGATATTATTTCCATTGTTTTAAAAGGATATTTAAGATTTTGAAATCACTAGGTTAAAAAAAGCTTACTTAGGATCACTTTTAATGTTTGCTCAGCATTTACCAAGAGCCAACAAACATAAGAAAAAAGTAAAATCTTCATTGCCTAATTCTTGTATGATGATGTGAACATACGTTTAAGTTTTCTATATACAGTAAATACCTATATATTACAAAGCAAAAAAAAAAGTGACTTACATTTAACATTGAGAATTTAAGGACACAGTAGTACTGTATAATTAAGCACTTAAGGACCGAGCCTCTTTCTGATATTTGGTGTTTACAAGTAAAAAACTTTTTTTTGCTAGAAAATTACTTAGAACCCCTAAACATTATATATTTTTTTCTAACACCCTAGAGAATAAAATGGCGGTCGTTGCAATACTTTATGTCACACCGTATTTGCGCAGCGGTCTTACAAGGGCACTTTTTTTGGAAAAAAATACACATTTTGAATTAAAAAATAAGACAACAGTAAAGTTAGCCCAATTTTTTTTAATATTGTGAAAGATAATGTTATGCCGATTAAATTGATACCCAACATGTCACGCTTCAAAATTGCACCCGCACGTGGAATGGCGACAAACTTTTACCCTTAAAAATCTCCATAGGCAATGTTTAAAAAATTCTACAGGTTGCGTGTTTAGACTTACAGAGGAGGTCTAGGGCTAGAATTATTGCTCTCACACTTTCAGAATACAATGACACTGTGGGACGGATCCCTCCATCCACTGTGAATGTGTGGATTGGGGAAGCAATTCCGTTTTTTCTGATGGTTGAACAAAACAAACAAAACATTTCTTAACTATGGGCTGTCTTAGACTGAATAAAAAATATAGTTTAATTGAGTGGAGCAAAAAAAATAATATAATGATTTCAATTGAGTTTAATTCAAACATATTTAAAGATTATAAAAATCTAAATCTCATTTTAATTGCATCATATTGGTTCAACAATTTAGCTTTTCCATTTTTAAAATGTAACTAAATTCTGAAAACATTATAGTACCATTATTCAATTTTAAACAGGAAAAATCTTAATAAAAATAAAAATATAACAAAGATGCATTTATCATTAAACTTATGGTTGCAATTAAAGTTCAGGTCTGCAGCTTACTAGCTACACACTGTGAGGCCTATTCGAGCAGAAATGTTCTCATTGACAGAGAATGCAACAGAATCTAGTTATGCAAAAAAAGGGTAAAGGAAGGCACTTAACCTCCATGTACTCTTTTACTATGTCTTTCTTCTAGCTGTGCTTTACTCATTTCTTCACCCCTCACTGTACTGGCATATTAAAAATTGCTGCTTTGTTCAGGCTATAACTGTAACACATTTTGTTTCTATCCTTATGCATCTCAGGAATTCTTTTTATTCTTGGAGTCTGAATGCTGCTCTCTATGACTTATTTCCCTGGCAAATTTGCTGTTTTCAAGTTGATTTTTATGTTAATATACCAGAACTGTTGTATATACTTGAAGAACATTTGTTGCGTGTTCTTGTAACTTAATAGGTCATTATTTAATAGTGTTTAGTCTTCAGAGACACAGCAACATTAGCAGACAAAACTTGTTACAAAGCTCTTGCTACAAATTACAAATGCACAGTTTGGGGCCAATACAAATGACTCTTAAAACTGAATAAGCAGCTAGAATCGTTGCTGAAATATATAAGGAATCTTTTACCTGTTAAAGAACTTGAAAATTTAAAGAGCCAATTTTGCAACAGACACTCCTGCTTGACAGTCCCACTATGTCCTTGAACTCCACAGCAGAAAGCACAAGCATGACTTGAAACCCATCCTAGACTGTCTATTTGACAGTGAAGGGGCAACAACACAGTGATAATCCTAATGCCCACTCTGCTCTATTCTCCTACCCTCAAGTTTATTGTCAGCACATGTGCTCTACAGCATGATTGAACAGTACTACTGGTCTTCCCTCTGCCTGCCTGCGTTCTATTGTGCTGGGGTGATAGCAAGAAACATTCAGGTCCTGATACTTATACTTGCTGTCTAAAATATATCATTTCTTTCTAAATACATAGATTTATTAACATCATATTCTGAATCAAGATTACTACTTTTGTGTGCAAAATAAGCTATTTTCCTTAATCCCAGATAGGGCAGGATTCTGCCTCCAGCTAATTGACAATACCCACTGCAAATCCTAAATCAGCAGAAAAGATTTCTCACCACTAATAGACACATTGGAATGTTGCTAAGGATTTTAAGAGTGAACGGCTTGGGAAATCATTCTTGTTGGCACAACCAGGAAATTGAGAAAATTACACAGTCTAATAGGAATGTGCCCTCAGGGTATGCCAGTATTTTCATTCATTGTGTAGAACTGATTGACTTTGTAAAATGTGCTTAAACACAGGAAGAACCCCATACAGCTGATTAGTTTTTGTAATGTTTACACATCACATGAATTTAACCGCCTTTAGTCATTGTCACTTAAAACTGTCATTTGCCAACAAGAAGTAAAATCTATCTAGCAGAATGGCAGGGGGACTAAACATAGAGCCAATATTTACCACAGGGTAGCCTGAAGGATTTATGAGATACTTGCTTATCCTTTTTATCTTTGGTAATGTCCATTTTTTTTATAAAAGCAGCTTTGATCATCATGCTATGCTCCACATTTGTTCACCTGAAGGTTTCAGCTACATTCACTTCTCTCAGTTCCATTCAGACTTCAATTATATAATTGTCAGTAATCATACCTTCTATTGATTCACCATTTATGGCTTCACAGTAATTTAATCCAATTTACACAGTTACTTCAAAGCAGATTTTCTAGTATGGATTTATTAGAAGCATATATTTTTGACTCATAGGTGGTGATTTACTTAAGAGTAGAGCAGGTTCACTTTGCATGGCAGATTTCACTTTAAACGTGAATTTTTACTGACATTATTGAATATGATAAAAAGTCCCATTCTAAAGAATACCCAATAATGTGCAAGGGAAATTTAAATAGAGTACCTTCAAATAATTGGATTATTGAAGTCAACACAGGTTCACTTTATTCATGTAACTAAATGAAAATTCCCTTGCAAAGTGAAAATTAAATTTGTAAAGTGAACACACTCACACTTTAGTAAATCAGCCCAATAGTTTCTTAATGTCTCTTTGTACAGTTCCTATACACAATTCCACTGCTTAAAATGTGGTTGGCGTTTTAGGTTTACTTCTATTTATCTGCCCTTAATGGTCAATGTAAATGACAGCATGGTTCATATTTTGAATATTTATTTTCTTTGCAACTTGTCTGCAATATTTAGTAGTCCATAATATGTAGTTATTGGTGTTTCCTCAGTTGGCATCTGGTTATATAGAACTCTAATGTTCAGGTGGGGATGGCCAGTGAAACAAAAAGTGTACCTTCCTGAGGAGTAATACCTAGTTGATGCCTCTGTACGGATAGGCTGATTGACCCTAGTGTGCATCCTAAGAAATGCCAACCCATAAAAAAATTGATTCTCAGTAGATACACAATGGTAAACACTATTAGTTAAATTATCCACAGTGTCCTGATTAAATTTCTGTTTTTATTTCAGTTGCTACTACTACTTATGATGAGTCAGAATTTGCTCTATCCTATTCTCAGCACAGCAGAAAGTTAAAAATGTAGGGGGGTGCACTTTATAGTCTAAACTAGGTTGTTAACCACTTCCCGACCGCCCCCTGTATATTTACGTCGGCAGAATGGCACGTACAGGCAGAATCACGTACCTGTACGTGACATTCTTCCGGCGGTTGGGGGGTCCGATCGGACCCCCCTCCGCCGGCGGGGACGGTCGGGATCGCTTCAGAAGCGATGCGGGACAAGGTAACGGCCAGTCGTTTCTGGCCACCCCCTCCCGATCGCTCTGGCCAATAGGATTCGTCCGCTTCCTTCCCCTTCCTGTGTAATTGTAAACACAGGCAAGGGGAAGTGATGTCACGCTCCTCGTGTCGGTCTTTCTGACCGGGACGCCGAGCGGAGAAGACATCAAGTAAGTGCACAAACACTACACTGACACCAGGTACACATAGGCACACATTTCACCCCCCTGTCACCCCCTGATCACCCCCCAGATCACCCCCTGCCCCCCCTGTCACAGTGTCACTGATTGCAGTGATCATTTATTTTACTGATCACTGCATTTAGTGTCAGTGTGACTGCAATAACTGTCAGGGCAGTTAGTTTTAGGCCCCTTTAGGTCCAAGGTAGCCCCCTACCCCCCCCCCAATAAAGGTTTAACCCCTTGATTGCCCCCTAGGTAACCCTTTCACCCCCTTTTGCCAGTGTCACTAAGCGATCGTTTATTTTGATCGCTCTTAGTGTCACTGGTGCCGCTAGGTAGCCAGTTTTTTTTTTTTAGGTAACCGCCAGGTTTATATAGGATTATAAATAGGTTTATAGGTCAGGTACCCCCATATTACAACCTAAATAAAGGTTTTAACCCCTTGATTGCCCCTAGAGTTAACTCTTTCACCAGTGATCACAGTATAAGTGTCACTGGTGACGCTGGTTAGCCAGTTAGTTATTTAGTTATTTAGGTTCCCCGTCAGGTTTTTATATATCGTCAGGTACCCCCATATATTACCTAATAAAGGTTTTAACCCCCTGATTGCCCCTAGTTAACCCTTTCACCAGTGATCACCGTATAACTGTTACGGGTGACGCTGGTTAGTTAGCTTGTTTTTTTATACTGTCAGGGCACCCGCCATTTATTACCCAACTATCGGTTTAACCCCCTGATCGCCCGGCGGGTGATATCAATTAGGTGTTAGGGTCAAATAAGGTCTGCGTCGCCCCAGGTTAGTGCCAGTACCGCAAACACCCACGCGCAAAGCATACACCTCCCTTAGTGGTATAGTATCTGAACAGATCAATATCTGATCTGATCAGATCTATACTAGCGTCCCAGCAGTTTAGGGTTCCAAAAAACGCATTGTTAGCGGGATCAGCCCAGATACCTGCTAGCACCTGCGTTTTCCCCCTCCGCCCAGCCCAGCCCAGCCCACCCAAGTGCAGTATCGATCGATCACTGTCACTTCCAAAACACTAAGCACACATAACTGCAGCGTTCGCAGAGTCAGGCCTGATCCCTGCGATCGCTAACAGTTTTTTTGGTAGCGTTTTGATTCATTCGCCAGCAGCCTAGGAGCTTTTTTTCCTGTGAATCTCACTAGTGTACTACTAAATTTAGAGCCCAAAATGGCAAATCGCAAGTACACTAGTGAACAGGCCTACTTGTTTCTGAGTATGTCAGATAGTGAAGAGGAGGTCACTCATCTGTCAGAATCAGGCTCAGAATACGATCCAGTAGACGACAGCGGCTCCATGACAGATAGCTCTGGCGACGAAGGTGTGGTCCCTGCTAAGGTCAGGCGTACCCGATCCCGATCTTCTGATGTTGTTGAGGTGCAGGAACCGCAGGTCTCTCGTATGGAGCAGAAAAGTACTAGCGCCGCTATTCCTTCTGGTGAACTGGCAAGCACCAGCGGCCTAGTACACCCTGGACGTAGTCAAACCAGCACTGCAGTAACACTTGGTGACGTGGCGAGTCCCATAAGTGCAGTTCAAGCTGGCGAGGTGGCAAGCACAAGTAGTGTCCCGCTGCCACCAAGAAGAAGACAAAGGCAGGCCCGTCGATCACATAGTGTCCTTCCTGCAGAATTCGCCAATCCTGATTGGGTGCCCACCACTTCTGCAGAACCCGTACTTCCCCCATTCACTGGCCAACCCGGTATTCAGGTGGAAACAGCTGATTTTAAGCCATCCGATTTTTATTCGCTGTTTTTCACGGAAGATCTCTATAGATCTATTGTGGACCAAAGTAATATATACGCTGGTCAACACATCGCCGCTAATCCCCAAGTGCCTTCCCTTGCCAGAGATTGGAAACCAATTACGGTTTCCGAATTTAAGACCTTTCTGGGCCTTTCCCTCAACATGGGCATACACAAATTCCCGACGCTGAGGTCTTATTGGTCCACCTCACCGCACCACCATATGCCCGTGTTCTCTGCCTCCATGTCCAGGGCACGATACGAACAGATCTTGCGGTTCATGCACTTCAGTGACAATGAACTTTGTCGTCCTCGTGGAGACCCTGAATTTGATCGGCTCTACAAAATTCGGCCCCTCATAAACCACTTCAACCAATGTTTTGCAGCCTTGTTTACGCCCAATCAAGTTGTCTGCGTTGACGAGTCCCTGATTAAGTTTTCTGGCCGCTTGTCTTTCAAACAGTTCCTTCCCAGCAAGCGTGCCAGATACGGGGTCAAGCTCTACAAGCTCTGTGACAGGGCAACAGGCTATACGTGGAGCTTTTCGGTTTATGAGGGAAAAGATAGTCACGTAGAGCCGGAGAACTGTCCAGATTACATAGGGAGCGCTGGCAAGATAGTGTGGAACTTGGTGTCACCCTTATTCGGAAAGGGGTACCACTTGTACGTGGACAATTATTACACGAGCGTGCCACTGTTTAGTCACTTGTTTGATCATCAGATTGGAGCATGTGGCACCGTGCGACCTAATCGCCGGGGCTTTCCCCAGCGGCTTGTAGATTCCCGTCTTAGGCTGGGGGAGAGAGCCTGCTTGAAGTGTAATAACTTGCTCGCTGTGAAGTGGAGGGATAATAGGAATGTTTTCGTTCTTACCTCCCTTCATGCAGACACGACAGTCCAAATTCGTACGGCGGCTGGTGTTGTGACGAAACCCCTCTGTATCCACGAATACAACCTTAATATGGGGGGGGTGGACCTCAACGACCAGTTGTTGGCGCCGTACCTAGTTGTCCGTAAGGCTAGACGCTGGTACAAAAAAGTGTCTATTTATTTATTCCAATTGGCTTTGCTGAATGCTCATGTGCTATACGGAGCTTCAGGCGGGACGTTACCCTTCCTTGAATTCCAGGGAGCGGTTGTCATGGAACTCCTGTATCCAGGCGATTCCACACCTCACCATCCCCTACCAAATGCAGTAAGCCGGCTGCATGAGAGGCATTATCCTCATGTCCTCCAGAGTACCCCTACCCAACGAGCCCCCCAAAGAAGATGTCGTGTCTGTAGCAAGCGCGGATTTAGGCGTGACACCCGTTATTATTGTCCACGCTGTCCTGACAATCCTGGTCTCTGCGTTGGTGAATGCTTTGAACGCTACCACGAACTAGTGAGGTATTAGCGTAGGGTACAGCATTTCACAGGCTAGGATACACTTTCACAGGGTCTCAAGAATGCCATCGCATTTTGAGACCCGACCGTTGCAGTTCAAATTATAGTTACAGGGTCTCAAGAATGCCATCGCATTTTGAGACCCGACCGTTACAGTTAAAATTATAGTTATAGTTTAAAAAAAAAGTGTAAAAAATAAAAAAAAAATAAAAAAGTACAAAAAAAAAAAAAACCCCAAAAAAAATATAAAATAAAAAACCAAAAATAGTTGTCGTTTTATTGTTCTCTCTCTATTGTTGCTCTTTTTTACTCTATTCTATTCTGCAATGTTTTATTATGTTTTATCATGCTTGCTTTTCAGGTATGTTTTATTGTTAACCATTTTTTTGTTTTCAGGTGCGCCATTCAGTTGCAGCGCGGATTTATTTATCTTGACAGCAACAGCGTTTGCTCCCACGATACATAAAGCCGCGACTCCAACACTGTAGGAGGTGATTTCACCACCACAGTTAAAAAAAAGAGCATATATGCCGAAGCATGGGGGCAGCAGAGGGCGGAGGAGCGATTTTGCTCCTAATGCCACGTACATACGGTCGAAAAAAAGTCCGACCATGTGTACGTGGCATAACTTTTTTGCGGGAGGATGCCCCCATGCTTCGGCATATATATATTTTAGGCACCGGTTGCGTTAACAAAATGTTTTATTTTTTACTATGTTTTTTTTTTGGTATTTGCTTTGCAGGTATGGTATGGTAAGGTCTTACTGTTATACTCTAATGTTACTTTGTTTTAATGTTAACCATTATTTGCTTAGCAGGTACGCCATTCAGTTGCAGCGTGGATTTATTTATCTTGACAGCAACAGCGTTTGCTCCCACGATACATAAAGCCGCGACTCCAACGCTGTAGGAGGTGATTTCACCACCACAGTTAAAAAAAAGAGCATATATGCCGAAGCATGGGGGCAGCAGAGGGCGGAGGAGCGATTTTGCTCCTAATGCCACGTACATACGGTCGAAAAAAGTCCGACCATGTGTACGTGGCATAACTTTTTTGCGGGAGGATGCCCCCATGCTTCGGCATATATATATTTTAGGCACCGGTTGCGTTAACAAAATGTTTTATTTTTTACTATGTTTTTTTTTTGGTATTTGCTTTGCAGGTATGGTATGGTAAGGTCTTACTGTTATACTGTAATGTTACTTTGTTTTAATGTTAACCATTATTTGCTTAGCAGGTACGCCATTCAGTTGCAGCGTGGATTTATTTATCTTGACAGCAACAGCGTTTGCTCCCACGATACATAAAGCCGCGACTCCAATGCTGTAGGAGGTGATTTCACCACCACAGTTAAAAAAAAGAGCATATATGCCGAAGCATGGGGGCAGCAGAGGGCGGAGGAGCGATTTTGCTCCTAATGCCACGTACATACGGTCGAAAAAAGTTCGACCATGTATACGTGGCATAACTTTTTTTGCGGGAGGATGCCCCCATGCTTCGGCATATATAAATGGTGCATGTATGCCCATCATTAGAAGTGGGTGGATGAAGGGAGGTATTCTAATGGTGGGCATACCCACCGCGCCATTGGGAAATTGGGAAAGCATTTTATCACACCGATCTTGGTGTGGTCAGATGCTTTGAGGGCACAGGAAAGATCTAGGGTCTAATAGACCCCAATTTTTTCAAAAAAAGAGTACCTGTCACTGCCTATTGCTATCATAGGGGATATTTACATTCCCTGCGATAACAATAAAAATGACAACTAAGAAAAAAAAAATGGAAGGAACAGTTTAAAAATAAAATAAAAAAGCTAAATAAAAAGAAAAACTAAAAAAAAAAAAAAAAAAAAAGCACCCCTGCCCCCCCTTCTTTTGCGCAAAGGCGAACACAAGCGTTGGTCTGGCGTCATATGTAAACAGCAATTGCACCATGCATGTGAGGTATCACCGCGAAGGTCAGATCGAGGGCAGTAATTTTAGCAGTAGACCTCCTCCGTGAATCTAATGTGGTAACCTGTAAAGGCTTTTAAAGGCTTTTAAAAATGTATGTAGTTTGTCGCCACTGCGTGTTTGTGCGCAATTTTAAAGCATGTCGTGTTTGGTATCCATGTACTCGGCCTAAGATCATATTTTTTATTTCATCAAAAATTTGAGCAATATAGTGTGTTTTAGTGCATTAAAATAAAAAAAAGTGTATTTTTTCCACAAAAAATGCGTTTGAAAAATCGCTGCGCAAATACTGTGTGGAAAAAAAAAATGCAACACCCACCATTTTAATCTGTAGGGCCTTTGCTTTAACAATATATATAGTGTTTGGGGGTTCAACGTAATTTTCTTGCAAAAAAAAAATATGTTTTCATGTAAACAAAAAGTGTCAGAAAGGGCTTTATCTTCAAGTGGTTAGAAGAGTGGGTGACGTGTGACATAGGCTTTTAAATGTTGTGCATAAAATGCCAGGACAGTTCAAACCCCCCCAAATTACCCCATTTTGGAAAGTAGACACCCCAAGCTATTTGCTGAGAGCAATGTTGAGCCCATTAAATATTTTTTTTTTTGGTCCCAAGAGATTGAATAAAAAAAAAAAAAAAAAATAATATTTTTTTTTACAAAAACTTGTCACTAAATGATATATTGCTCAAACATGCCATGGGCATATGTGGAGATACACCCCAAAATACATTCTGTTGCTTCTCCTGAGTACGGGGATACCACATGTGTGGGACTTTTTGGGAGCCTAGCCGCGTACGGGACCCCAAAATCCAAGCACCGCTTTCAGGCTTTCTAAGGGTGTAATTTTTTTATTTCACTCCTCACTGCCAATCACAGTTTCGGAGGCCATGGAATGCCCAGATGGCACAAACCACCCCCAAATGACCCCATTTTGGAAAGTAGACAACCCCAAGCTATTTGCTGAGAGGTATGGTGAGTATTTTGCAGATCTCGCTTTTTGTCACAATGTTTTGAAAATTTAAAAAAGAAAAAAAAAAAATTTTTTTTTTCTTTACTTTCTTCATTTTCAAAAACACATGAGAGCTGTAAAATACTCACCATGCCTCTCAACAAATAGCTTGGGGTGTCTACTTTCCAAAATGGGGTCATTTGGGGGGGTTTTGTGCTATTTTGGCATTTTATGGCCTTCGAAACTGTGATAGGTAGTGAGGAGTGAAATCAAAAATTTGCACCCTTAGAAATCCTGAAGGCGGTGCTTGGGTTTCGGGGCCCCGTACGCGGCTAGGCTCCCAAAAAGTCCCACACATGTGGTATCCCCATACTCAGGAGAAGCAGCAAAATGTATTTTGGGGTGCAATTCCACATATAACCATGGCATGTGTGAGCAATATATCACTTAGTGACAACTTTTTGAATAAATTTTTTTTTTTTTTTTTTTTTTGTCTTTATTCAATCACTTGGGACTAAAAAAAAAAAATATTCAACGGGGTCAACATGCCTCTCAGCAAATAGCTTGGGGTGTCTACTTTCCAAAATGGGGTGATTTGGGGGGGTTTTGTGCCATCTTGGCATTTTATGGCCTTCAAAACTGTGATAGGTAGTGATAGGTAGTGAGGAGTGAAATCAAAAATTTATGCCCTTAGAAATCCTGAAGGCGGTGCTTGGTTTTCGGGGTCCCGTATGCGGATAGGCTCCCAAAAAGTCCCACACATGTGGTATCCCCGTACTCAGGAGAAGCAGCAGAATGTATTTTGGGGTGTAATTCCACATATGCCCATGGCATGTGTGGGCAATATATCATTTAGTGACAACTTTGGGCAAAAAAAAAAAAAAAGTTTGTAATATTCCCGCAACTTGTGGCAAAATATAAAATATTCCATGTACTCAACATGCCTCTCAGCAAATAGCTTGGGGTGTCTACTTTCCAAAATGGGGTCATTTGGGGGGTTTTGTGCAATTTTGGCATTTTATGGCCTTCAAAACTGTGATAGGTAGTGAGGAGTGAAATCAAAAATTTACACCCTTAGAAATGCTGAAGGTGGTGCTTGGGTTTCGGGGCCCCGTACGCGGCTAGGCTCCCAAAAAGTCCCACACATGTGGTATCCCCGTACTCAGGAGAAGTGGCAAAATGTATTTTGGGGTGCAATTCCACATATAACCATGGCATGTGTGAGCAATATATCATTTAGTGACAACTTTTTGAATACATTTTTTTTTTTTTTTTTTTTGTCTTTATTCAATCACTTGGGACTAAAAAAAAAAAAATATTCAATGGGCTCAACATGCCTCTCAGCAAATAGCTTGGGGTGTCTACTTTCCAAAATGGGGTCATTTGGGGGGGTTTTGTGCCATCTTGGCATTTTATGGCCTTCAAAACTGTGATAGGTAGTGATAGGTAGTGAGGAGTGAAATCAAAAATTTATGCCCTTAGAAATCCTGAAGGCGGTGCTTGGTTTTCGGGGTCCCGTATGCGGATAGGCTCCCAAAAAGTCCCACACATGTGGTATCCTCGTACTCAGGAGAAGCAGCAGAATGTATTTTGGGGTGTAATTCCACATATGCCCATGGCATGTGTGGGCAATATATCATTTAGTGACAACTTTGGGCAAAAAAAAAAAAGTTTGTAATATTCCCGCAACTTGTGGCAAAATATAAAATATTCCATGTACTCAACATGCCTCTCAGCAAATAGCTTGGGGTGTCTACTTTCCAAAATGGGGTCATTTGGGGGGGTTTTGTGCTATTTTGGCATTTTATGGCCTTCAAAACTGTGATAGGTAGTGAGGAGTGAAATCAAAAATTTGCACCCTTAGAAACCCTGAAGGCGTTGATTGGGTTTCGGGCCCCGTGCGCGGCTAGGCTCCCAAAAAGTCCCACACATGTGGTATCCCCATACTCGGGAGAAGCAGCAAAATGTATTTTGGGGTGCATCTCCACATATAACCATGGCATGTGTGAGCAATATATCATTTAGTGTCTTTATTCAATCCCTTGGGACTAAAAAAAAAAATATTCAATGGGCTCAACATGCCTCTCAGCAAATAGCTTGGGGTGTCTACTTTCCAAAATGGGGTCATTTGGGGGGGTTTTGTACTTCCCTGCCATTTTAGCACCTCAAGAAATGAGATAGGTAGTCATAAATTAAAAGCCGTGTAAATTCCAGAAAATGTACTCTAGTTTGTAGACGCTATAACTTTTGCGCAAACCAATAAATATACGCTTATTGGCATTTTTTTTTTACTAAAGACATGTGGCTGAATACATTTTGGCCCAAATGTTTGACTAAAATTGAGTTTATTAGATTTTTTTTATAACAAAAAGTAGAAAATCTCTTTTTTTTTCAAAATTTTCGCTCCTTTTCCGTTTATATCGCAAAAAATAAAAATCACAGAGGCAATCAAATACCATCAAAAGAAAGCTCTATTTGTGGGAAGAAAAGGACGCAAATTTCGTTTGGTTACAAAATTGCATGACCGCGCAATTACCAGTTAAAGTAGTGCAGTGCGAAATTGAAAAAAGACCTCTGGTCCTTAAGCTGACAATTGGTCCGGGGCTAAAGTGGTTAAAGATGCAAGTTTTCAAAACAACTCTTTAGATTTCTTCATCTGGCTTTATAAAATTAAATGTGTTGTTTTTAAAAGCTTGCATCTTTAATAACTTAATGTGGTTGTAAACCCACTTGTTCATTTTCAGTAAAGTAAGTAAGTATGCTTTATTAAAAAAAACTCTGTTCTATACTTTATTTCCTAGCGCCACCCAGCGCTCATGTGACCAGCCACCGTTCCCCTCTTTCGATCTGACAGTTACAGCGGGAGGGGCTGAGAATCCCCTGCTGACATCAGTTGGGAGGAGAGGTGGAGAGAGGCAGCCGGTCAAGTGAGCGCCGAGGTGGAGAGAGGCGGCCGGTCAAGTGAGCGCCAAGCGGCGCTAGAAAATAAGGTATAGATATTTTTAAATATAGCATATACAGTGGAGATATAGCATTAGGGAAGACAGAGGATTGCCTGGAAATTAACACGTTATTTCAGCAGGAGGGGTGTGCACTAACACAGCTGACAGGCATGGAGGGGGAGGGACAGTGGAGAGCTGCGGATGGTGGAGGCAGGTCAACTGACCACAGTGTCAGGGCTCAGCAGCCATGATAAACAGTGGTCAGTTTACAGGGGGAGGGCAGAAACAGGCAGGATCAGTCATGTATTTCAGGTGATACAAAGGGCCAAATTACACAGCACAAGCATACTGAACCAATTCCATACCTTACTTAACAGTAAGAGGGGATCTCTAAATCTCACTTCACTCTTATGACTCAAGTCCTCACAGCTGCAAAACAAGTCATGGTAAAGGCCTAGTTGTCACAGTATATCCCCATATCAAAGGTTAAATCCAGTCCACTGGACCTTGATAAATTAAAAAATAATGGCACAACTCCCAAATACTGTAAGCCTAAATTCCATTGAGTTTGGGAACCCTGGATTATGACATTTCTCCCAAGTGATTTTGATCATAGCCTACTGGAGCTGTAATGACCTACCCAAAGGCACTCCAGAATGAATAGCCCTGGAAACCCCTGGCTGACTCTCCCCCACCTCCCCTCCCCCCTGACCTACATCCTTCTTCTCAGTCCCCCCTCCCCTCCCCCCTATCTTTTCTCAACAGCATTTTCTGTTCCTTTCTCTTTCATGACATAAAAGCTCCATACACAATACACAACTTAGATAGGCACCCTATTCAGAAACTTGTGCATACACTTATATGATCCCTGTTATTTGTATCAACTGCTCTTATCACATATCCTTGTTTACATCCTATATACTATGTTGCTATGAAGCTTCTCGTGAACATTTTTATTTTTTTTACTTTTGTTACTAGTTTAATAAAAATTAGGGGACAAGAAAATCTCCATGAACTAAAATAACAATGGAACCTGTAAATCAGTGGAATTTGGGCACAATCCCTAGATAAGAACATTTTGCCATAACAGACATTTCCCATTTTGGTTATTATTCTTCCTTCCACTGCAATTGCATCATAAATTCTCATAAGCTCTGTTTAGCTAGTGCACTGCCCTGTCAGGTTCCAAGCCCATATTTTTGCTATAGATCTATGGTTAAGAATGTGCATTTGGTCATTCAGGCTTAAAGGAATGATCTGCATGGCCCCCACCTCTGTCCTGAAATGAAGAATAATCCTATGTTTGGAGGATATTTGATGGAATGAGATGTGAATACTTCTTGGTTTAGGAAGACTTTACATACAATTTGGTGCAAGGGCTTTTTGATGCATTTAATTAATTTCACCATAACTTGGTATGAATATACTACTAAGCTAAGGTCCTACTAATACATTTTTAAATCCCCAAAATTGAGTACTGTCCGTGATACTTTTTTTATTTGCACTAACATATAATTTTTCATGGACGAGCTTTCGGGGTGTGTCCCCTTCTTCAAGGTCTAAGCAGTACTGATTCACAAAAGTTTTAGCAGAAGGTAAAATGTTAAAAAACTAAAGAAAAAAGACAAAAAAAAAAAAAAAAGGAAAAATCTCTGAGGGGTAGGCAAAGAAAAACAAACACATACATATACAAATCAATAGTATGGCAATGGTAATAAAGCTATCAGCAAGTGAGATAAGACAGAGGGAATCCCCAAAAAATTACTAGCTTACTTTAGAAGAAGCAGATTGGCATTGTTTAATGTGATCCACCAGGGCACCCTGATTTCCCTTCATTATCAAATTTTTCATTTTTACTCCCTTTATATTGTATGATACATGCATGTCTTTAGCCTCTCAGATTCATTACTTGGGTTCATAGGTTGCTGTTAAATCAACCACTGCATCCTGATGTGCTTGCAAATTAGAGACATCTTGCAGTGACTTTTTTCCACACAATAGTTTAACATCATTTAACTTCAATATAGTTTTCAAAACATTTAAATATGCATTGTGGGCCTGAAAAAGACGTAAAGAACACCTATAACCTTTATTTTACATTGCTGTCCCCTATAAGACAAAGTACATATAGTACTTTGTCTCATATTTCTAAGTGCTCTCTAACCTTAGTTATGAGTACCAACCTGCCCACCCTCCCTTTCTGTCATGACCAATCTGATAACAGCTTGGAAGAAGCAGATTCATAACTGCAGCTTGTCTCAGAAATTTAAAAGAAAAATTCTAATGGTATATCTTCATTTAAATGCATATTTCCTGAAAGCAGAGAACCTGTCGAATAAAAGAGAGTGGTTGCAAATTGTTATGTTGCACAAAATTTGCACAGCTGTATTTTGAACCTTTTTAGAAGATAATACATCTACATTATTTTAGTGCACACAAACACAATATCATTTTTGCAAAATGTAAAGGACGAGGCTGTGTTGAATATATAGGTAGCAGCTATGTCAAGTCTTATATTTGCAGTCAAAATGGAAAAAAAATATGATTATGATATGATTCAAAAGTGCTAATTTTAAAGGCTTATATACAAGTCATTAGTCATAAAAAGTGTTTGGGGACCTGGGTCCTGCCCCAGGGGACATGTATCAATGCAAAAAAAAGTTTTAAAAACTGACGTTTTTTCGGGAGCAGTGATTTTAATAATGCTTAAAGTGAAACAATAAAAGAGTAATATTCCTTTATATTTCATACCTGGGGGTGTGTATAGTATGCCTGTAAAGGGGCACATGTTTCCCATGCTTAGAACTGTCCCTGCACAAAGTGTAATTTTTGCAGGAAAAAGAGCATTTAAAAGCACTCGCGGCTATAATGAATTGTCGGCTCCCGTAATACTGAAAACAGTCATTGAAAGTCATTGATAAAAAAAAAAAAATATGCGTGGGGTTCCCCCCAAATTCAATTACCAGGCCCTTTAGGTCTGGTATGGATATCAAGGGGAACCCCGGGTCAAATTTTAAAAAAAAATTACGTGTGGTTCCCCCTAAATATCCATACTAGACCCTTCAGGTCTGGTATGGATTTTAAGGGGAAATCCACGCCAAATTAAAAAAAAAAATGGCGTGGAGTTCCACCCAAAAATCCATACCAGACCCTTTATCCGAGCATGCAACCTGTCAGGCCGCAGGAAAAGAGGGGGGACGAGGGAGCGCCCCCCTCCTGAACCGTACCAGGCCAAATGCCCTCAACATCTGGAGGATGCTTTGGGGGTCTGTGACCCCTCAAAGCACCATGTCCCCATGTTGATGAGGACAAGGGCCTCATCCCCACAACCATTGCCCGGTGGTTGTGGGGGTCTGCGGGCGGGGGGCTTATCAGAATCTGGAAGTCCCCTTTATCAAGGGGACCCCCAAATCCCCCCCCCTGTTTGAAATGGTAAGGGGGTACCATTTCACAAAGAAAGTGTAAAAAATTGTTAAAAAAAACACAGAAACCGTTGGGAAAAGTCCTTTATTAAAAAATAAAAAAAAATTAAAAAAGATTCCAGCGGTGGTAATCCACTCTTATTATCCAGCGATGGCTGATCTCTTCTCCAGGGTCCAGCGATGGCTGACCTGATGTCCTGCGCAGTGCATCCTGTCTCCACGGAGACACTGCGGGAATCCCGTTTTAGCTGAGGAGGACCGGGCCAACCGTCACCTGAACCCGCCCCCTCTGACGCAACGCAAGGGGGAAGCCATGGCTTCCCCAGTGACCTTTCGAGTGACCCCGCCCCCTCTGATGTAACGGAAACCTGCGTTACATCAGAGGGGGGCGGGGTCACCCGTACATCACTGGGAAAGCCAAGCTTTTCCCTTGCGTCATAGGGGGGCGGGGTCACCCGTACATCACTGGGGAAGCCTGGGTTTCCCCTCAGTTTCTCCACGGAGAAACTGCGGGAATCCCAGGTCTTAGCTGAGGAGGACCGGGCCACCCGTCACCTGACCCCCTCTGACGCAAGGGAAAAGCTGGGCTTTCCCAGTTATGTACGGGTAACCCCGCCCCCCTCTGATGAAACGCAGGTTTCCGTTACATCAGAGGGGGGCAGGGTCACCTGTACGTCACTGGGGAAGCCCGGCTTCCCCCTTGCGTTGCGTCAGAGGGGGGGGGGTCAGGTGACGGGTGGCCCGGTCCTCCTCAGCTAAGAGACAGGATGCGCTGCGCTGGACGTCATCGGAAGAGATCAGCCATCGCTGGACCCCGGAGAAGAGATCAGCCATCGCTGGATAGCAAGAGTGGATTACCACCACTGGAATATTTTTTTTATTTTTTTTATTTTTAATAAAGGACTTTTCCCAACGGTGTCTGTGTGTTTTTTAACTATTTTTTACACTTTCTTTGTGAAATGGTAGGGGTACTTTTGTACCCCATTGCCATTTAAAATGGGGGGACGGGATCTGGGGGTCCCCTTGTTAAAGGGGGCTTCCAGATTCTGATAACCCCTCCGCCCACAGACCCCCACAACCATGGGGCAAGGGTTGTGGGGATGAGGCCCTTGTCCTCATCAACATGGGGACATTGTGCTTTGAGGGGTCACACACCCCCAAAGCAACCTCCCAATGTTGAGGGCATGTGTCCTGGTATGGTTCAGGAGGGGGAGCACTCTCTCGCCCCCCCCTTTTTCCTGCGGCCTGCCAGGTTGCGTGCTCGGATAAAGGGTCTGGTATGGATTTTTGGGTGGAACTCCACGCCATTTAAAAAAAAAAAAAAATAGGCGTAGAGTTCCACTTAAAATCCATACCAGACCTAAGGGCCTGGTAATTGAATTTGGGGGGAACCCCAAGCATATTTTTTTTATCAATGACTTTCAATGACTGTTCTCTGTATTACGGGAGCCGACAATTCATTATAGCCGCGAGTGCTTTTAAATGCTTTTTTTCCTGCAAAAATTACACTTTGTGCAGGGACAGTTCTAAGCACGGGAAACATGCGCCCCTTTACAGGCATACTATACACACACCCCAGGTACGAAATTTAAAGGAATATTACACTTTTATTGTTTCACTTTAAGCATTATTAGAATCACTGCTCCCGAAAAAATTGTCATTTTTAAAACTTTGTTTGCATTGATACATGTCCCCTGGGGCAGGACCCGGGCCCCCAAACACTTTTTATGACAATAACTTGCATATAAGCCTTTAAAATGAGCTCTTTAGATTTCTCCCATAGACTTTTACAGTTTGTTCCACGGCTTTTCGAATTTGCCGCGAACACCCCAAATTGTTCACTGTTCGGTGAACAGGTGAACAGGCAATGTTTGAGTCGAACATGAGTTCGACTCGAACTCGAAGCTCATCCCTAATCTGAAGTAAAATCTGGCTATATGATGTATTAATAAAAGGAATGTTCCAAAACAGTATCTGATTTCCACTTCTTTGAAAAAGCCAAAAAGACTAAGAGCTTTGAAGAATAGTGGAGCTCACCAGGCATTGATGGATAACAATAGAACAGCACTCTTTCCTATTCTTTTTTTTACTGAGCAAAGTTGGACCTATAACATTTTATGTGTTGCCTAGGCAGTAAGTGACACAATAGAGTTCAGAACAGCCTTTTATATTTATTCCAAGATAAAGGTTTTATTACTTCATATATAATAGTATTTTGTAATACTAGCATGTGCCTAATTGACTTATCTTAAAAGAGGAGTGGAAGTTTTCGTGTAAGGTCCAACTGTTCATGAAAAATATTATAGCATACTCTGCAAATCCAGCTTAGTATCAGGTATTGAGTTTTAGTGTATACATGAAGCAAAAAATACATTTGTAATTAACTGTGTTCATTTTGATGTTATGCTAGCAAACTAAAATAAAGTAGTGTTAACATACATAATAAGCATACTGCACTTATTATAATAAATTCGATTTTATAATGTTGTGTTTTGATAAGATTCTAAGTTCGATGTTTTTTTTTTTTCAAACTAGTACTAAATAATTAAGCATAGTCATTTTCAATTTAAATAGTTTTTATTGAAAGTATGCCAATATACAAAAAGAGAACAGGACCCGCAACATGGTCCAGGGCAAAATTGAGAACAAAAGACACTGAACAGTGATAGGTAATCTCACATTATATTCTTCTATGGCCTATGGGCTGGGGGTTTCCTTCTCCTTCACCTCCTACACCCCTTCTGGGAACAAGCTGTGTAAGAGGCATCCAGGTCCGGTCACCCAAGGAATGTACAAAGTGCTATATTCCAAAGGCAAACAAAGAACAAAAAACGGATATGAGATTAAAGAGCCATAAAGAGGAGCAAACATTTTGCGGAGTTCTGGTCAGTGTGTCGGGGGCCTAACAAGTTAGGCTCCGGACCATCTAGATTAAAGCTAACTGTCAAGTTAAATTGTGAGCCCAGTATGGGTGGATAACGTGGTCCCACACAGGCTCAGTTAGGCAATTTTACTTTGTAAACCGTGAGAACCCTGTCTGAGAGGTAGCGTGATAAACGCTTGGGGGGGGGGGGTTAGTAAGCATAGTCATTTTATACATACAGTAGTATTATATTTGTTATATTATTTTACAAGTATTATTTTTAGATCAGTGAATAATGGCTAGTGATATTGTTTACCTTTTCTGAATCATAAAAGATCCACAATGATAACTCAGTGCCAATAATTGTTTGAATATAGTGCTATGCTAGATAAGGGTAGTTCCTCCATGTGACTGCCAAATAGGCTCATCCAAATAATATTGGAAAGTCTAAAACATTCAAATCTCTCTATTATTTATGTTAATGAGCTAATGTCATCTTTTGCAACATATACATAGACTTAAAAAAAAGATGATTCTGCATTATTAGGATCAAATAAAAAATTTCTGACTCAGGTATTAGAATGCATTTTAGAACACCTTCTATGGAAATAAGATATATGACATGATCTTCAGTAGCTCAGCATATTGGATAAAAATGCTGCAATATTGTGTTAGCCTGCAGGGATGAGCCATAGTGATGAAGGTGGTTCAAAAGAAAATCAAATTAACAGCGACATTACTGCAGCAAAATATAGAAAAAGAAGGTGCAGGGCTTCCCATGTTCTCTAATACACATTAGCAATTTAAGTTAGGTCTATTTATATGTATTACATCAACTAAAAGGAAAAAAGGAAGTATTTTTTTTTCTGAGTATGACTGAAATAATGGCAGCAAATTATAATTTGTGTGTGGTCCTATTTTCCAGATACGTCAGATCTACCCCAAATAATACCTCATTTAAAGTTGACCTGAATTTTAAAAGTGAATATCTGCTAATTTATTGGGAATATCTAGAAATGTTATTTGTGTCTAAACAGTACCCAGAAAATATATATTTTTGCTTTGGATTCATTCTAAAAAATATCAGAGAGCTACTTGATCATTAAAGCAGTTATAAAGGCAGAAGGTTTTTTTTTTTCCTTACTTTTTGATTTTCAACAGTAAACATTGTTTTTTTTCTGATCAATTTATGCTACTGTCCCTACTGCTTATGTCCATTTCCCTTATTTTTTTTTCAAAGGACTGGCCTTTAAACAATTAAAAAATTATTTGTCTGAAAAAAAAATCAAAAATGTTTTTGTTCATTTTTGATGTTGAAATGGAAATTGACTGTCTCAGTAAACACACTAACCATACAAAATTTGAATGATTGATCTACTGTTTCGACTTTTCACAAATTTTCTATCCTTCTATGGCCAAATTTACATACATGCTGAGAGTAACAAACAAATATCTAAGAGTCAAAAGTTTTTTAATAATAGCATTGGTTCATAGCAGAAAAAAATTGCAGCAAGTCAGATAGAGTCTATCTAGTTTCCTAGCTAAGCAATGTCCATTATCTAGCCCTTTACTATCCCTGGCAGACCCCTTTCATAAATGGATTCCAGTTTTTTAAACCATGTGAGCATTACCTTGGGTGGTGTGCATTCAAAGTCAGCCTGCCTAGGAATGCACACTCCTTCACATTTACATCCACCTACCTAGGCATTTTTAGAATTGCATAACTTTACCAAAAGCTGCTCCGGTTTGCACCAGGGCCTGAGGGTTTTTGAGAAGGGTTCTAAGGCATGGTTCTGTGATGTTTCAGGAAGTTATATGGAGGATCCTGCCAGCCCATTCCACCATACACAACCTGCCTGCATTGCATGGAGAAGCACAAAGACCTAGTGATTAGGTCATTGAGACTAAAAGACCCAGTGATGAGGTCATTGAGATTTAAATAAGGCACATAAGGAAAATGAAAGGGTTCCATTTAAACATTTTATTATCATGTTGATGGGGAGGGAAGGTGTAACAAGGGAAGGCAAAATGTAAGCAGATTAAACTTCAGTATTACCTAATATATTTTTCTTTAGACACTAAATCATAAATAATAGAAATGAATTATGACTTTAATGGCGAGTCTGCCATCTTATGTCATCTTACTGCTATGCACTTAACAAGATGATCTCAACCATTACAAAAATAAAAAGACTCACAGAAACAGTCACCCTGTCTTATTTAAATGCTACATTTTTATTAGCACATAATAATCAAATGAGCTCAATGGTACTGGAGAACAAGCAGAAATGCAAGCTTATCTAGTCTAGCCATCATAAAACATCAGCTAATGGGAATGTCATAGACATTGTAGACAGAGGAGGAAAGAATGATTGCTTTTAAGCATTTGGTATTTTAGGTCAGACTGGCACAATATTTCCTATTAGATACTCAGTACAATGTTAATTTGTTTTAATAATCTTAAATATTGCAGTGATCATTAAGCATAGAATAGGTTCATACTGATAGATGTGGGTCTTGCAAAACACTTCATTGATTTTCTCTGTTGTAATCTATTCTTAAAGATTACTGTTTTATGCTTTTCATGCCAGGACATTTTCTTGCATTCTCTTTACTGCTTCATTAGTAGAGGAAAACACTCTGTTTTGCAATGATAGGTTAAAATAAGACAAACAATATGCTTCATTCTAAGTGGACATTTCAGTGTAGGTCACATTTTCCAATGATTTATTTTTTTAAAGACCCTGCATGTACAGAAAGTCCTGACGTGGACAGGCATTTGGTGGACCAAGTGAGGTCTGTCCTGCCCGGTTACCTTTGTTAACCACCTCCCGCCTGACAGATTGACAAATGATGGGCAGGTGGTGGCTCTTTTGTTCTGGAATGACGTCATATAAGCGTTGTCCCACTCTCGTGGCACAGCGATTGGTGTTGTGCTCTGTCCCTGGGACATGGCGCATCACTGATCTCGGTAAAAAGCCTATAGCTCTTTACCCATGTGATCAGCTGTGTCCAATCCAATCGGCATTTCTTCACAGGGGAGATCTGCACAGATAAACAGGACCCTAAGTATCAGTGCCCTGATTATCAGTGCAGCCCCAACAGTGCCCAGTAAAGATGCCAGTCAGTGCCCATCAGTACCACCCATCAGTGCTGCCCATCAGTGCCCATCAGTGCCTGCTCATCAGTGCCCCCCATCGGTGCCACCCATCAGTGCCACCAATCAGTGGCCATCAGTGCTGCCTATCCGTACCCCCTATTAGTGCCCATCAATGCTGTCTTGGCATCTTCTCTTTTCTGTCAGATCAAGAGAGTTGTTGATATCTTGTTTAGGGGTTAGTTGCTGGGAGGTCTCTCTCTACATTCATAACCATGTCCCAGGTACACTTTGTGATACATATTCATATCTCTGCATCTCTACTGTTTACAGCCGGCGAAAATCCAGATTATTGTCCAGCGCGACATTTGCTTTAAAACAAAACATGGCTGGTTTCCAATGTGTAGTTTACCTAGGAGGAATAAGGGGTACCAGTGGTTTCCTATATGATCTGACATAGGGGTGTCTGGACTTGAAATGTTACAAATTATATGAGGAAACTAAATATGTCCATATTATGGCTGTGCTATTATTAACCACTTCAATACAGGGCTTTTAAACACCATTCCTTACCAGAGCACTTTTTGCGATTCGGCACTGCGTCGCTTTAACTAACAATTGCGCAGTCGTGCGACGTTACACCCAAACAAAAATGACGTCCTTTTTTTCCCACAAATAGAGCTTTCTTTTGGTGGTATTTGATCGCCCCTGCTGTTTTTATTTTTTGCGCTATAAACAAAAGAAGAGCGACAATTTTGAAAAAAAACACAATATTTTTTTACTTTTTGCTATAATAAATATCCCATTTTTTTTTAAAAAAAACTATTTTTTCCTCAGTTTAGGCCGATACGTATTCTTCTACATATTTTTGGTAAAAAAAATCGCAATAAGCGTATATTGTATCGGTTTGTGCAAAAGTTATTGAATTTTTTTTTTTACTAGTAATGGCGGCGATCTGCGATTTTTTTTTCGTGACTGCGACATTGCGGCGGACACTTCGGACACTTTTGACACATTTTTGGAACCATTCACATTTACACAGCGATCGTTGCTATAAAATTGCAATGATTACTGTGTAAATGTGACTGGCAGGGAAGGGGTTAACACTAGGGGGCGCTGGAGTGGTTAATGTGTGTCCCTATAGGAGTGATTCTAACTGTAGGGGGAGGGGACTCAAGGGGAGGAGACCGATCATGTGTTCCTCCTTACTGGGATCACATAATCGGTCTCCTCCCCGCTGACAGGACGTGGAGCTGTGTGTTTTACACACACAGCTCCACGGTCCCGCCCGGTCCCGTTGTTTTAACGGGCAATCGCGGGTGCCCGGCGGACATCGCCCCCCAGGCGGCCCGGGAATCCGAGGACGTCATATGACGCCCACCCAGGATGGTAGATCCACCTTGTGGGCGTCATATGACTATGGAGCGGTATTGAAGTGGTTAATTTGGAAGTTATGAAACATGCTGAAATTTCTGAATTATACCGACTGTTTGAGCTTTATGTTAATTGAGCTATTTACGACCGGTATCTGTTGGTTTTCTGAATTGAGAGGGTGACAGTTTTACGATAGGCCTGGACATCCTGTTAGGCCGACATTAGCTGTTATTTCAGACCTAGCCTGGTTCTGCTTTATGTTGAGATAACAGCTCTTTTGAAGTATTAAGCCTATGAATTCCTGAAAACAAGGGAGGAGGGAGTGTGTAACTGTTAGCCAAGACTGTCATGGCTGCTGAAAGGTTCCTAACAACATGGCCGCTAACTACAGCTTTTTGTGTGTCCAGTACATGATATCATTACACTCAGTCCTTAACAACATTCAAGTGCTTTGGTGACCATGGGACAGGTGCAATTCAGCAAATCTATGTAGCTGCAAGGATAGGGTCTCAACCTATCAATTTAAAATTGTTTTTAAACCTATATAAGGTACACTGTGTAATGTATAGGGGTATAGGTATGTTTTTTTCTGCTCAAAAAATAATGATTCTTAGAATGAATAATATTTTCCTCAATTTGAGTTCTCCCATTTTTAATTAAAATGCAAATACTACATAAATGGCATTTAAGGGCACACTTATAATAGCAGATACCACTATCTCCACTGAACACCACAGAGCTTACTACACACTAGAGCACTCCCAGGGCCAGGACAAGGGGTGGGCAGAAGGGGAACATGGCCCAGGCACAGTAGCTGAATGACAGGAGTGATGCTGCCCTCACTCCTGCTATTCAGAACAGAGCACAGTGCAGGGCTGAAATAACTGCCGGAAGAGGATTCTGCTCTCTCTTCCCTCCAGCAGCAATGTAATGTTGGCAGGAGAGAAGGCAGGACAGTGCTGTGCTGAAAACACAGACATCTCCTTCTCAGCACAGGCGCCTCTGGAGAATGAGGGCAGGCTACCCTTCTTGCCAGGGGCATAGATGCACTGTGCATACATATACTATAGCACCCCCACAGCACTTCCATCTCACAGTGATCATTGTGTTTTTTTTAATGGCTGCTGCTGCAGCGCCATATCCCATAGGCCGCTGTCATAGTAGTTGGTTGCTAGGACCACCCAGTGTCCTAGCAACCAAAAAAAGGGCTTTCACTGCCCCCAGACATTCACACTGCCCCAGCATTCAGAGGAGGAGGAAGGGACTTGTCATGATGGCATACTCCTGACCAAGATGTTCATTGACCGAACAGTTGCTGGTTTTTAATAAAATTCTCCTTTAAAGCATAACTCCACTTTTGTCAAGAAACAAACATTCCCCTCTGGGTGATCTATGTACATTGCAAGGATTATAACAAACTTTGTTGCAGATTTCTACTTTTTGTTATTCTGAAGAAATACCTCTGTGTTTCTCTGTACCTCTGTACTGAGAGGGTCTAATGGGAGTGTTTTCATAATTAACTGTCAGGTATGCAGATGCAGAGCACTAATGAGGAAAACATGCTAGGCCTGCATCCCTTTAGAGGGGTTCCTATTAAAAGTATCTCTCCAAAAATTACGTTTTTGTTGCAGGGGAAGCCTGAAATATGACTTGTATCTTAGGCAGACTTCTGGGAAAATCAGCCAATCACACAAGCAGGAAATTATGTTTCTAGGGAGTGTTCAGTACACACGCTGTGTACAGAACAACTCCAAGTAGCCATATTGTAATGCATTCTGAGGAAATTACAGTGGCTGCAGATTGAAAAGTAAAGGTCATTTTAATAGCATTCCATTACAATATGATTAGTGTCACAATTATATGCACTATTATTTTTTTCTTTTTTTTCCCCCACGGAAGTGAAGTTGACCTTTAAGGTAGGCTCAGACAGACAATGTGACAACTTGTGGCATAGTAAGTAGAAGTATTTTGTGGGTACAATGATGGTAGCATATGTATGCAGAGTATATATCAACTAAAAAGACAGACAGGGCCAATCACAGCCCATCTTTACCATGTGATTAGCTTTGGCCAATCACAGCTAATCACAACAAAAGACACTGAATGAATCAGTTTCCCCCTGAACTCTGCCTGACATGCTACTGACCCCTGAACTCTGCCCCACTTACTACTGAACACCTGCACTCTTTGTCCTCTTAAGCCACAGCCAATATTCAGCACAATGAGAACCACTACCCAATACATGCTGCTGTGTGCTGCACACACTGTACTATTTCACAGGCATGAGAAATCAACTTTTGATTTTTCACACAGGCTCAGTGTTTTCAGAAAACACAGCTAACTTTACTGAGCATGTGTCATGGAACACCACTGACACCCAGCAGGGCTTTTTTCTTTCCAGTGACACCAGAGGTGCAGGGGAATTTTTCTTAACAATGATTCCACCAACGCAGGGCCCGTTTTTTCCTACCAATGAAACCACTGACACAAGGACATTTTTCCTTTCAGTAACACCACGGACACAGGGACAACTTTTCCTTACAGTAACACCACCAATGCAGGGAAATGTACTGACACCACTGGCCTAGGGTCTTCTTTTCTTTTTAGTGACACCACTAATACAGGGGTATTTCTTTCTTCCAGTAGCACCATCAATAATGGCATGTTTTTCTCACACTGATGCTGAGTAAATTCTTTCAAAATCACCATTAGCCCCATATTTTACTGCAGAATAAAAGTTGTACTGCTATCAAACTCACTGTTACATATGTTTTAATACAGCATGCTGCATGCATTGCTATTAAACCAACTGTGGAGGGGGGGGGGGGGGGTTGGCATCTGTATGACCTTGTCCTGCCACTGACTCTACCAGCGCTTATTTTATTTACCTTTCATTGAAATTAGTCAGAACAAAAACATTTACAAAGTATATCAATGAGCTTTACAAATGTGTCTTTTTTATTTGAAGCAAAGGTATGTCTATAGTATGGTCATACTGCTGATTTATGAATATGATTCATAGTTTGATAAAGAACAGTGCATTATAAACTTGGTTTCACTCTTCTAATCCTTTGTTGTAGCTCTTTGTTGTTGATCTTCAGTTGCCTCTTTTTAGCTGCTTCCTGTCTACATAAGCTAGAGCAATGGTTGCATGGCATTTCTCAGAACAGGTTTCCTGATAGTGGCAACAGAGGACCTTGCCTACATAATGCTCATTGAAAGAGCCACTTGTAGTTTCCATCTGAAGGTCACATGGTAATAAAGGAGCACATCTGGAAAGGAGAAACAAAAATAAAAATAATAATATAAATATAGTAAAATGTAAAAGCTGAAGCATATTTGTGCATGGTCCAGCTTAGACCAATGTAAGCATGCATGTGCCATACCTGGCCAATTCCATTGAAAGTTGGAAATCACTGTAGTAGGCACCACTCCAACAGTGATCACTGCAAGATTCCAGGTCCTATGATGAGTGACTGCAAAGGTTCACTTGGCACAGGTCCTATTAAGAGAATAAAAGAGGAGGTAGTGGCGCGCAAGAATAAAAACTAAATATTTAAAAGACAAGACGGTTAAATAGACATAAAAGGCTCCAAATGGGTAATATGCATAGGATAAACGCTATAAGCCAGCAAAAATGCATATAATAGTGTGATAAAACCAGAACATGTGGTAAAAAGCAATACTTGTTAAAAATGCATCATAAGAAACGCATGGTGCGACTGGGTAAAATGATAGTGCATATAGGTGTAGTCGGTGATGTGGTAAAAGAAAGGTGAACTTTCCTGCACAGCGTATGGTGTGTGTCCAATAAAGAGTGAGAGGGAGGTGATCCAAGGTGAATGGATATATCAGAGAACTGGTATACAGACTAAAGTGGTATAAAGTGCAGCAAAGTAAAAGAGGACTGGCAAAGCTAAATGCCAAATGAAGAAAATAAAACGGTCCGTGCCAGATGGCAACTTAAAGTGAGACTGCAAATACTACAGAAGGTGAATAGCGATTAAAAAAATCGCATGGTGAAATAGTCCAAAATAAAGGAAGTCCATATATATCGTGGGTGAATCTGGGTAACTTCTATCCGATAAGCAGGCAACAATATCTGTGCTGAGGTGTCCAATAGTGATGGAAAATGGGGGTATATATCCTGTGCGGTGCTCCGTATATGTATCTCGTGCAATCCAAAAGGGGATAAGGGTGGCCCCTTACCTTACAGCTGTAAGGTTACAGCAGTGTAATGTGGGTCTTAGGTGACCGTCCTCTCGGGGGTGTCCTCCTGGATTATTCAGGTGGTGATCCTGGGTGGTCTCTGTCTGTGTGTTCAGTATGGGGCCCTCCGGCTTGTTCAAGCAGGGGATATGGCAGGGGGGTGGGGGGTTGGTTTTCACCTCAATGGTACATGAAATTAAAATTGCCTCATAGTGTAGTATGCAAAGTGATAAAAAGACGTTTATTGCATTTAAAACAGTTTACAAGTAAAACAATGGGTACTCACATTTGGGTAGTGAGTACTAAAGCAGGGTATAAACGAGCGCACCATGCGTTTCTTATGATGCATTTTTAACAAGTATTGCTTTTTACCACATGTTCTGGTTTTATCACACTATTATATGCATTTTTGCTGGCTTATAGCGTTTATCCTATGCATATTACCCATTTGGAGCCTTTTATGTCTATTTAACCGTCTTGTCTTTTAAATATTTAGTTTTTATTCTTGCGCGCCACTACCTCCTCTTTTATTTTTACTTGGGTTCAGACATTTCCTTTAAGTGTGCGCAGCATTCCATTAGTCATTGTTCGTTGTGTTGGCGCAGGATTAACCCTTTTAACCTATTAAGAGAATACTTTGCATTTTTTAATGAATGCTAATCATTCTCTGATTGGATAAGGCAGAGCCATGATGTCATGATCTCCACCTTGTGCAATCAGAAAACACTTTGCATTCATTGAGAAAAAGAAAAGTGTTCTTTGAATGGTGCCCATGCTGAGCAAGTGACCTACTGGGTTCACTAAACAGCAGGGAAGCCATCCAACCAAGAAGATAGACATGATAACTGTAGTAACAGTGCCTACTAAAGTGATTTCCAACTTTCACAGGGATCAGCCAGGTATGGCACATGCATACTTACAGTACATTAACAATGCAACATTGACACCAAAAGCAAATGAAATCACAGTTGCTAAAAATGCTTTTATTCACTAGCCTTGATATTATATATTACTAACAAGCACTTTCATGCTGTAAAGATATGGCCCTTTAATAGTCACCATATTTTTCCAGCTAGAATTAAATCCCCCTTCTTTTCCTGCTTTCAAGATGGAAGCTGCAGAAAGGTACTTTGATTGACTTGTAAAGTTTGGTTTTAGGTAGATGCTCGGGTTAACTACACAAGGGTAAGTCCATCTTTTCCACAACCTTAGGCACTTTCTATCAAATAAATGTAAAAAAAAAAAAAAATTAAACAGACGTAAAAAGAACCCCTTGCAATGACTGTAGCAGAATGAACAGAGCAAGAAAGTTAAAGTAGAACTACGGGAAAACTTTTAAACATTTGGGATAGAGTAAGGGAGAATTACAACCCCTGCTAGTTTTTTTTTGCCTTCTATGTCCCATTGGGGAATTTTTCCCCTCACTTCCTGTCCCACAACTAAAGCGAGGGAAATCCTGGGTTTTAACCTGGGTCGCCAGAACTTTTATAGTGTCCCCATTGGGAAATATTACCGCTGTTCAAATGTTCAAATCCCTCTCTATTCTGTCCAAAACTAAAAAAAAGGTTTGCCTTTTAGTTATAATTTATCTACCTAAATATCAGACACATTCACCTCCCTCCTGACCAGGTCAAGTCTTCAATGCTGTCACAGTTTGAATGACATTTACTCAGTCATGCAACACTGCACCCCAATTACATTTTTATAACTTTTTTTTTTTTTAATTGTTTATTTAAAGAGTTTTACAGAGAATTACAAAGTCACATGAGTAACACACGTATTCATATAATAAAAAAAGGGGAAATAAAAGGTTTTACACTGTCTTCAGAAGGATGTGAGGACAACAACAATAAAATCTTGAGTCGGATAAACAAAGGCTTAGTTTGATTACAGGCACAGAATTCTAATTACACCCATAGGTTGTATCGTATTTGCGGAAAATTTTCCCAGGGAAATCCAAGCATAGAATCCATGGATAGCTAAAAGGTGGGGACAGATCTATGGAGGGTATATTGTGGGAGAGTGTTGGGGCAGTCAATCATGGAATAGCTGGGAGCGGGTCAGTTTCAAAGTCATCCCAAATCTGCCATATTTTGGAAAATTTCTGAACTGAATCATCAATTATAGCAGTTAAATGTTCCATTCTACGAATATCGGCTATTATTGAGAGGGTTTGTGGAATTGTAGAGGTAGAGAGCCATAGTTTTGAAATAGCACGTTTGGCAGCTAGTAATATAAAAGACATCAGTCTTTGTTTAGTTTTGGGAATACCTGGCAGAGGGAGCCCCAAAATATATTGCATGGGGTTCAAGGGGATGGGATATTCCAGGAGTTTTTCCAAGAGTAATTGAATTTGAGTCCAAAACTGAGTGATTGGAGGACACGTCCAAAAAATATGAAAGTGTGAACCAGTTGCATTATTACATCTCGAGCATTGTTTAGGAATCGTCGGGTTACATGCGTGTAAAAGTTCTGGTGTTCTGTACCAGAACAGCAGGACTTTGTAGGCAGTTTCTTTATGATTTACACAGCGGGAGATTTTAGAGGTGGATTCCCATATTTTTTCCCAATCTAACAGGGAAATATCATGCTGTAAGGCTTGGGACCATTTCTTCATGTAATGGTGAGTGTCAACTGTTAGTGGAGCAGCCTCGTGTAGTATCTTATATAGAGAGGAAATTAGATGGGGTGCATAGGGACCGTCAGCACATAGCATCTCAAATGCTGTTGGTTTCTCTAGGGATAAGGTAGGGGACCTGGTGGAAAAGAAGTGTCTGATTTGCAAATACGAGTAAAGGAGTGTCTTAGGGATTTGTTGTTTCTTTTGCAGCTCAGAGAAAGATAGCAGGTGTCTGGATACCGGTTTGACCAGATGGCGCAATTGAAAGATCCCTGCCTGGGTCCAATGCAACATACGTTCGTAGGATAGACTGTCTGGGATGTCTGGGTTAAAGAGGATGTTCATCAGTGGTGAGCATGTAGAGGATAAGGAGTAGCGTTCAGAGCATTTCTTCCATATTGACAGTGTAAAGAGCATTGGGGCCAGGCAGATGCTTCTCAATTGAGGCATATGTTTATCAGTGGAAGGCCATAGCATATAGCAGGGATGTACCGGCGCGGTAACACTTATTTCTATCTCAGCCCACCTGGTGGATGCTTTCCTAGCCATCCAGGAGGTGAGTATTCTTAAGTGTGAGGCATAATAATATTTTATGAGGTCTGGAGCTCCTAATCCTCCCTTAGATTTACGTGCCATAACCACCGATCCCGCCACCCGATGGGAGGCGTTATTCCAGATAAAGTGAAGGCACTTTCTCTGGAGGGTTTTTATTTGAGATATCGGGATTGCTACAGGAAGCGTTTCAAACAAATATAAAAGTTTTGGAAGTATCGACATTTTGAGGACATTTATGCGACCCAGTAGGGAAAGGGGAAGGGCGGTCCAGTGGCTTAGGAGTCGATTGATTTCCTGAAATAGTGGGGGAAAGTTTGCTTGATACAATGAAGAGTAAGAGGGCGTGATGCGGACTCCTAGATATTTCAAAGAGTTGGGGCACCAGTGGTAACTGTACATTTTTTTCAATGAGGCTAATTGTAAAGGGTTAATATTTATAGGGAGCGCCTCTGTTTTGGCTGTGTTGATTTTGAAGCCCGATATTGCGCTAAAGGATGATAAAATATCTTGAAGATGGAGGAGGGAGGTAAGTGGGCGTGTTAATGTTAAAAGGATATCGTCTGCGAAGAGGGATAATTTTTATTCCCTCTGTCGCAGGCAGACCCCAGCCACGTCGTGACTTTCACGTATTGCTACAGCTAGAGGTTCTAGGCTAAGTATGAAAAGTAGAGGCCCTGTCTTGTACCATTACTAAGGGAAAAAGATGGGGAAAAGTGAGAGGCGAGTCGGACTTGAGAGGTAGGATTCGAGTAAAGAGCTTGAAGGGCTTGTATAAAGGGGCCTGTGATTCCATATTTCGTTAGGATTGCGAACATGAAGGGCCAGCTGAGGCGGTCGAATGCTTTTTGAGAATCCAAGCTAAGAATCAAGGCAGGGAGTTTAGTTCTAGTCAGAAGATCAATTAGGTTGATTGTGCGTCGTGTATTGTCGCCTGCGTGTCTCGTGGGGACGAATCCTTCTTGGTCCCTATGTATCAAGGAAGGAAGGATCACGGGGAGTCTGTTGGCTAATCTTTTGGTGAAAATTTTATAATCCGAATTCAAAAGGGCTATAGGGCGATAGTTATCAGGGATGGATGGGTCCTTGCCAGGTTTGGGTATGACGGTGATGTACGCATGTAGGAAGGGAGAATGGGGCGTGGTGCCTTCGAGAAGGGAAGAGAAAAGGTTTAGCATATGTGGGATTAAAGTTTGGGAAAAGGTTTTGTAATAAGAGTATGGTAGTCCATCGGGACCTGGGGATTTATGCGTTGGTAGGTGTTTAAGCACGTCAGCTATTTCTTCAGTTGAAATAGGTATATTGAGGGAAGAGCATTGGTCTTGAGACATTTTCGGAAGTTGTCGGGTTGATAGAAAGTTGTCTAGCTTTTCCTGTGAAAATTGGGTTGTTGGATCTGAGCTCAAACAATTGTAGAGTTTATTATAAAAATCTCCAAATGTCTTGGACATGGCCTGGGGGCAGTAGGTGGGAGAACCATCGGGCTGTATTATGTGGTCCGGGATGGATGAAGAGGGGCGGGGATTAAGCCTGTGGACCAGCATCCTGTGGGGTTTATCAGAAAATTCATAGAACTTCTGTCTTGACCATAGCATAGATTTGGAAATTTTGTTCATGTCAAGGGATTTGATTTGGTTCCGGACAGATACTACCGCTCTTAAGCGGGTGACCGTGGGAGCTCGAAGGAGATGCATCTCAGCCGTGCGTAATTGGATCAGAAGTTCTGATCTTTGCTTAATTGAGTCTTTCTTCATACGTGATCCGGCGGAGATGCATTCACCTCTAAAAAAGGCTTTATGAGCCTCCCACAATATGGATGTGCCCGAAACCGAACCTTTATTTAAATGAAAGTATTCTGTTAATTTCAGGTTGAGGAGATCTCTGGTGTCAGCTTTTCGTAGGAGAGACTCATTAAGCCTCCAATGACAGGACTTGGGTGAGGCTGTAAGTATGTTCAGATCCAGGGTGATTGGGGCATGATCAGACCAAGTAATGGGGTTGATTTCAGAGGAGACAACATTAGGTAGTAAAGGGGCAGATAGAAGAAAGTGGTCTAGATGGGAATACATTTTATGAGAGGGTGAGTAAAATGTGTATTGTCTATGTGTGGGGTGTTTAACTCTCCAAGCATCAAAAAGATTGTGGGCTCGAATTAATTTCCGAAAAGAGGTAGATAATTTGTGGGTTTGCTGTGGCAAAGTATTCTGAAAGAGGGAACATCTATCTTTGTTTGGGGACATGCATATATTGAAGTCGCCTCCAATTATTATAAAAGGCTGCGAGAAGGATCGTACCTTTTCAAGGATCTGTGTGAGAAAGCTGATCTGGCCTGAATTAGGTGCATATATGTTAGCTAAGATGAAGTTTGTGTTTGAGTGGGCACAGTTCAGGAGGACATATCGACCCCGGGGATCCAAGTGCGAGGAGATAATCCTTATAGGACAGGAGCGTTTGATCGGGATGGCTACTCCTGCTTTTCCTGATGGGTCAGAAGCCATGAAAACAGTGGGGAATAATTTGGAGGCAAATTTAAAGGATCCCCCCGGTCAAAAATGCGTCTTCTGGACCATGACCACATCAGCACCTGAGGATTTGAATTCCTTCAAGGCTAGCCATCGCTTTTTCAAGGAATTCAAGCCCTTGACATTACACAAGATAATTTTCAGAGCCATGGTACATCATAATGCAGATAATTATACTGTTGCTTAACGAATACATATAGGTGGAATTCACCATGGAGTAACCAATTTGTAATAAACATATTAATGAGTCGATCTCGACAATTAGAAAGACAGTGGTAGAGCATGTATAAACTTGTTGCAAAAGCAGGAAAAAAAAGGGGCAAAAATAGGTCAAAAAAGGACCTGTTATGGAAGAAAAAAATAAATAAATAAAAACAAAAAAAAAAAAAAAATTGAAGGACATAGAAAAATTGACTGTTGGATCAACAAAGGAGGAAAAATATTATGAAAGCCTGAAGGTAAAAAAATCTTCAGGAGACCATGATTATACATCATGGTCAGGTGGAGGAGCATGCCAATCGGCAACATGAACGGAACGGGTCCCGTTCCCTCATAAAAAAGAAAAACAGAAAAGGAGCATATATGTCAGAAAAAGGACATTATGAATAAAAAAGAGTAACCTGTAAGGGGCACCTTACATAACAAACCGGAGCCCTGTGGGCAACTAGGTGGGTCTGTGACCTAGGTGTAGGGCCAGCAGTTAGAAAAAATAGGGAGAGCCCTCCCTATAAACATCGGGGAGTTCTTCCAAGAACCAGTTGACCTGTCTGGGATGAGAAGAAAGAGTGAGAGTTACTTCAGCAGGATCAGGGGGCTCAGGTGGGGAGCCTGGTTGAGTTAGGTCGTTGGGGTGTAGAAAAGTTCTTCTGGTGACGACGTCGGACTGGGGTCCAAATCATTGCGGGAGGTTGAAGAGGCTTGAGGTTCATATTCAGAGGTGGAGGGGGGAGGTCTTCTTCAGGTACCGGTGGAAGGCCCAAATTGCGAATAAAGGCTTCACATTCGTGCAAGTCTCTAATTGAGTAGTGCGTGCCATCTTTAGAGGCCGAGAGACGGAAGGGGAACCCCCATCTGTAGGGTACTTGGTGTGCTTGAAGGTGAGCTGTAATTGGGCGGAGGTTGCGCCTTTTAGCCAGGGTGATGGGGGTTAGGTCGCTAAAGATTTGGATTTTGGATCCTTTGAAGTCGATGCAATTTTTATTTCTTGTGGCCACCGTGAGAGCTTCTTTGCTGTCGTAGTAATGGAAGCGTATTATGACGTCTCTCGGATTGGAGCCAGGAGGCGGTTTGGGAGTCAGGGATCTATGAGCCCTATCAAGGAGCCAGTCAATGTCCGGTATATGAGGGGCTATAGTGATAAACAGATTCAGGAGGTAGGCACGCAATTCTTTGTCTGTTACTGTTTCGGGAATTCCACGAATTCTCAAGTTCTGGCGACGTTCCCTATTTTCCAAATCCTTCTGCTGCAGTTGGATCTGGGAGACAGTGTGTTTTAGGGCAGCGTTGTCGTCTTCTAAGACCTGCACATATTGCACAATTTTGTCGAATTTGTTTTCCAATGTGTCAGTGCGTGTTCCCAATTGGTCTATCTCTCCCCTGAGTTCCTGGGCAATCTTCCCAACCTCTTTATAGATATTGCGGGTTAGATCTTGTAACAGTGTCTGTAGCTTTAGGTCTAGTACTGACACTGTGACTGATTCATCAGTGTCAGGGTTCTGGGGGGGTAGATTCGTGTAAGGGGTACCTGATAATGTTGCGATCTGGTCCGTTGCGGCCGGCGGGTCCGCGGAGATACTCGAGGCCGGGGATTGCGGCCTAAGCAGGAAGCGGTCCATGTGTTGTGAGGGCCGGGACGTTGCAGGCGGTTTAAACTCTCGGTAGATATGTTTCTGGTCTCCGATTTTTCCCATAAGGTGCCCCGAGGGTTCCGGAGGTGGATGGGGTAGATCCTGTGGCTGTGAAAGCTATTTGAGCGGTGCAGGATCCCGAGAAAGATTTTTTTTTTGGGGGGGGGGCGGCAAACAAGCAAAGCGGCACCCACCCCCCCAGCGGCACCCACCCCCCTGCTGTTTGCTGGTCAGTCCGTCACTTACCCCATCGTGGTGCAGCGGCTCCAAGTGTTCTCTCCTCCATGGCAGCTTCCAGCTCTTCCCCCCTTCTCCTAGGCATCCAACAGGATCGCCTGTCCTTTCAGCCAATTGGGTGACCGGTGTCAAAACCTGATTCCTGATTGGCCAAGAGGAGGATTAGTGTTACAACAGCAAATATTGATTTGCTGTTGTAACACACCTGGGTGGACTCGGAGCACACTCTCTGCGACCTGAGCCCACCCTATATTGAAGCCTATTAGAGCCTCAATGCTTCAAAAATCAGCCCCTCCGCATTGGAATCCATGTGCCGTTGTCATGAAAGAGGCCTAACGCATGGATAGGGGAGGTGCCCAGAATGGATGGGCGGTCTCTGTTGTCATATATATATACTATATATATCCTAAAATGTAAGCTTGTGGGTAAATAAACATATATTATTTTCAATATGCTTTACCTGCATTAGAATCAAATATAAAATCACTAGGGAAATCTTACATGATAACTACAGATAAAAGTATTGACATGTATTTGAAATGAATGTGAGCTTTCCACATGATCTACAGTCAGAGGAGTATGTGAAAAGCAAAGGATTCATTGCACCATCTGTTAAAATTATAGAAGTCCACATGCATCTTTGGATGTGCTGTGAAAACAGATGGAGCACTCTAAATAATCTGAACAATAATCATTCTACAAAGGGCCATTATAAGGCTCCTGATAAATATTTTTTATTACATCAGAAGAGCTGAATACAATATTGGTCTGTTGCAAATTGGAAAGAGTTATGTTTGCTGTCTGCTTGACAGAGAAAAGTGAAATAACTGAGTATCCCTAATGTATTAAGTCTTTCTTTTGTTTTGTTCCCAGAACTATACTTGATATTTTACTAAGGACTAATGCAGAAACCGATGATAATGAACTAATAACCTTGCAAGTAAAGTGCAAGTTTCCATTTGAGGAAAGATGTAATACTGCAGAGAGAAGCTTTGAAAATGATGTAAAGGACTTATGGAGGAAAAGTTGCTACTGTCTGCACTGTAAAGCATTTTGTGCTACATGCTAAGTTTGAAGGTCACAGTAGAGGTATCTGAACTGCAGTGATAGATATCTAAGTCAACACAGTGAGCACAGACAGAACTGTAATCTTTCATGGGTTGAAATCACCTTCTAGACACCAGTTTGGTGTTTAAAAAAAACTGCCACATGCAGAATTAATTCCTTTTAAGTGAATATAAAAAAAAAAAAATGAAAATACATTCATTGCATGTAGCAATCTCATCAAAAAATAAATGTATGTGCTTTTAAATCTTAATCTATCAATATTTCAATTAATTCATTTTGATCAATTTTCTTTACCATATTTTGAGTCTATACACAGTTTTTTTTATTTGTTCTTCGTTATCTATATACAATTATTATTTTTTAAATAAACATTTTATGCAGTGTGCACCATGACATTGATTTTGCATAGCATTCTGAACAAAAGAATAGCATTTTCTTCTAATTTTTGACTCTCTCAACATAGCAGAAAGGGAGGCAGGTGTGTCCTTCATATGATTCTTTCAGATGTATATATAATTTAAATTAACCATAAACCCAGTCACTAAAATTTCACATAGTCTTTAAAAACTAAAGGAACACTGTATAGCAGATATACTGCTACAGGGCAGCCCTTCTGTTCAAAATCACGTGTATAAAAGTGATTACGCATTTTCGCCTAGGGGGCACACATGCACGCAGCCAACGGGCTGCTTCTGCTGTGATTACCCACAACAGAAGCAGATATGCAGGTTTTGGGCACTGGATGACAGACGGCACCCGCCTATCATAGAGCAGAGACACATGACTGGATAATTGAAGTGAAAATTCACACACTTTATTGTGTAAAGATTCTTAACTCCTTTAGTAAATTAGCTCAATGCGTTCAGTAAGCATAGGGCAGCCAATATGTTTATATATGCAATTAAACTATTTTGTATTAATATATCTAAATTTGATAACTGCTAACCCCAGAGAGATGTATCAAACCCTTGGTGTGTTTTTAGGATTTGTATATTTTAATGATGTTTTATACTAATAAAACATGGAACATTTTATGTAAAATTCCTCTTTTTGGCTGTACTTAAGTCCCATGAGAGAAACTATTATTTGTGTGGCAAGCAAGGGATGTAGCAGCATAAAAGTCTATGTAAATGAAAATGAGAAAAAAAAATAAAAATAAAAAAAACAAGGGGTCAAAAATTCCCAGTATGGGGCTATAGTCAAAATAGTTTTTATTGAATTACAAAAAAGTGACTGCGACAACTGGCCAAATGACCATTAAAACTCGGTGTAAACTGCTTTTCTGTGTGTAGAACTTAGTGAATGAGATCAAGTTCCTATGACTTTCATCATCAAATAATGTGCATGCATTATTCCCCTTGCCCTTGATTGGGATTGATTCTTTGCAAAGTCCAATTTTTACCACATTCACTAAATTCCCTTTCAAACTTCAACTTCCCTTGCAAAATGAACAACCTATTTCTTCCAGCCACCAATCAGATTCAAATCTACCCTGGAAGTTTGAATGTTGTTGATCACAGGCTGGTTAAAAAAAATGGCTGACATTTGGCCCGTGTGTATGTTGGTTTGTCTGACTGAAGCCGGCCATTTGGCTGGCTACTGTTGGATGTGCATGCTGGAAGACCAGCATCTGACTGACTCCTGATCAGCAGGAGAGAGCACTGATTGGAGTGTTCTGGTGGTGGAGGCCATCCCCCTGTCAGAACAGCTCAGTGGGGGAGATCGCTGAGCTAACCTCGCATGGTTAGTACAGCGGCTCAGATCGGAAAAAATAGTAGTGTGTACCAGGCTAGAGGGAGAGAGACAGTTAAACAATAACTCCCAGAAGTACAATCCTACTGCCTTTCTATTAAAGTGCTTTGTGTGTTTATGTGTAAGGTATATCTAGTGGACTCACTTTAACACAGTTGCATTATTACTTGATAGTGTGATTAAATCAAAGAATGATTTCACTGGATGCCTGGAATTACTGTTTAACATTTTGTAACTGAAAAAGAGCAATAATTGCATAAAATTCCAGACATCTCAACTCTTGCCAAGAAATGTAACTGACATAATATATGACAAATGTTAACGGCAGTTTTCTTCCAGTCAAGCATCCATCATTTTGACATTAATTTGTGCACATGCGTTACCTGATCTGCATTGCCATTATTAAAATCAGCAGGATAATTTACATTGTTTTGTGTTTTACTTATTTGTATTTTACCCAAAACATATTATAACTATGGCCTCAGGTTGCCTAATGTACAAATAAGTGATGTCCTTTTTGGAAATCTCCATAATGCAGTATAATAGCTTAGGACATAACTAAGGTAATGGGAATTGTTTTTGATGGTCTAAAAGTGCTGATAATGTAGTGTTGTTTTATTGCATAATTAAAGTCATAAGAGAAAGCCTTTTTTTGTGGCACATGCTCATAAATTGTGAAATTCTCTTCCAGAAACAAAATATGGTAGCACTTGTTAATTTAATAGGTTGTCACTTTTCTAGACATATGATGAGTTTGGTTTACGGTATATGTATATTTCTTACATAATTTAATTGTAAGAAAATTCTGTAATTATTATCTTTACTTTATTGTTCAGGTAGCCATAAACCATTAATGGGCAACTGATAAATGTTAAAAAAAAGTGCAAATTTATCTTTAAGCAATTGGTTTAAGCAAAGTTCATGGTTGCCCACACAAATACTATAATGAACCATGCAGTGATACTTATTTGCCAGTGATGTTAAAACAAAAATAATGCTAGACTTATATTTGACTACATACATTCTATGAGAGATACATTTTCTTTTTTAAGTCATTTTCCTTTAACTAATCTACAAATAAAGCAAAATGAGCATGCCTAGTATGGTTGTAATGCTCTCAACTGCATTTACTTTCAGTGGCCCAACAACATGATATTTGTAAGCAGTTGAAATGATTCTGCCACCGTTAGGACAAAAAAGTATTACCAAAGTATTGAGATACCTGCCTTTATACGCACATGGACTTAATTGTCGTCTCAGTCTTAGTCCGTAGGGTTCAATATTGAGTTGGCCCACCCTTTTCAGCCATAACAGCTTCGACTCATATGGGAAGGCTGTCCACAAGGTTTAGGAGTGTGTCTATGGGAATGTTTGACCATTATTCCAGAAGCGCATTTGTGAGGTCAGGCACTAATGTGGACATGAAGGCCTGGCTCACAGTCTCCACTCTAACTCATCCCAAAGGTGTTCTATCGGGTTGAGGTCAGGACTGTGTGCAGCTTACTTGGTAAACCAAGAAAAAGCTGTGCTAATGACATTAAACTTCTGATAAAGAATTGCATAGGCCATAAACACTCCTTTCATTGTTGTTAGTGGCAATGTCAGTAACAATAACTCCCCGTCTTCTACTTCTGCCGTGACTGGCAGCAATAATAGCTCCTCTTTCATCAGTGATACTGGCAGTGGCAGCAAAAAGAATCCCCTCCTCATCACTGGTGTCAGTGTCAGAAATAAATACCTTCCCTTTAATGATGTTGGTGGTCTTGCCCTATGCCTCCCTCCCTGATGATGTTGGATAAGAACTATACTATCCCTGTCACATTTGAGTGTTGGGTGCTAGAACATAGAGGTGCTCCAACCCTCAGCACTTCACTGCCACTTAGGGCACAGCAAAAGAAGGTCCCGCCAATCACCAGCTGGGCAGCCCTGGTATAGTATATTATAAACTATTCTGTGGTTAGATCTTAAGCGCTCCGCTCCACCAGAGTTTAATATGTACTAGGGAAAAATAACTAGAGAGAATTTTCTTTTTGTCAAGATCTACATATTCCTTCATGCATGTTGGTACATTTAGTTGCAGTTTAATACAAATTTAAAACTCAGCATAATAAGAACAAAAGAAGGAGATGCATTGGTTACATTATAAACATACAGGTAAATATACTTTAAATAAAGATGCTTCAGCTGTTATCTTCATCCCATATATATCCCCCACTGCTGATATCATATCATCCGACACCCTCTTCCACCCAGTGAGGCATGCACTTGTTCAGGTGGCTGTTCAGACCTCTTTACTGAAGCTATGGAGCACAGTGTAATACATACTGTATTTATGGACATTTATCCACAGATGCTTATAGAGAAGCTTGTCTAGTTGTATCCTGGACTGGTATACATTGTTTTTGACATTAATAATTTTAGGCTGACCTGTCTTTCACTGGCAATATTGAACAAAAGGTCATATGTATACTGGAAAATTATACTTACTCTATCTTATTTCTGGTGGGTGAATTATTAATACAGTATTTTGCCAGACATCTGCACAGTTTTTTCACTCATTAGGGTAAAAAAAAAAATACAATAGTATTGGTAAAATGGTATGGTTCCTCTTCCCTAGGGTGCTTAAACAGTATACAATGAGAAAAACATGTATGTTCATACTAAGTGTAAAAACATTTTACCAGTCAAATTTTTTCCTAATAAACTATTGCATTATGTGTATTACTGTTATTTTATGTTTATAAATATTTTTGTTTATTAAATAAAACTGTATTGATACAAGTCTTGTAATAGCGGTCACAGTTTTGGAAATAAGCAGCAAAATTGACAATTTAACACTGTAAATGCCATTTTTTATACTAAATGAACACTCCAGTAATCTCTGTCCATGTTTATTTGATTGATATCTTTTTTATAATATCTAGTGCTTTAGATTGTAATATATACTTATAGCCATATGTTTTTATTTTTCAGGTTGATTCATTGTAAAGGGACACAATGCAAAAATACAATGATTAAACTAAGGATTTAAACTGGAGTCAACACTTGGAATAGCAGTCCATCAATTACTTAATTCACGTGGAATGGGCCTCACAAAAAAAGTAATCTGGATCTTACAGATGGCAGTAATGAAAATAAGGCAATAATTTCTGTGGCATCGTTGATTGAAAGGATTTGGTTTATCCTGGCTGAAGTTATTTATTTGTTAGTTTTCCTCTCTACCTGGGAGATCTCACCTTTGCTGATGTTGATGTAAACGATGTCGAGACCAAAGGGATTACTATGGTTGCCTTTGATCTTCACTCCTGTCTGTGTCGTTGTAAACTCAAACTTGCTACTATGGATTACAGCCTTTGCTGTAAGATTTACAATAATAGATGGTCAAGCACAGCATCCAGTTGTACCTACGAACTATGGCAAGATACGTGGCACAAGAACATCTTTATCGATTGAGATTCTTGGACCTGTAGAGCAATATTTAGGAGTTCCTTATGCCGCACCACCAACGGGAGAGAGGCGTTTTCAACCTCCTGAACCACCTTCATCGTGGACTGGTATTAAGAATGCAACCCAGTTTGCTCCAGTATGTCCACAGTTTTCAGATGAAAGATCATTATTAAATGATATGCTGCCTGTATGGTTTACTGCCAATTTAGATACAGTTGTAACCTATGTTCAGGATCAAAGTGAAGATTGCCTATATTTAAACATCTATGTGCCAACCGAGGATGGTAAGTTTCTATAATTAATGGCATGAGCTGAAAAAAATCTATCTATCTATCTATCTCTATCTATCTATCTATCTATCTATCTATCTATCTATCTATCTATCTTTCTACTTATCCATCCATCTATTTTTCTAACAAAACAAACATGCATTGTTTTATAATTCATTTTTTTTTTCAGTCTAACATTTTCTACAAATTTACAGTTTTTTAAATATAAACAAGTTCATCGCCAGAAAGGCACATTCTAGTATCTTCATTTTGCTATAGAGGTCAATTATTGTTCCTATTTTGGTTTTCAGTTACTACACCGAAAGTAAATATTTTACTTGTGCATCTAGTCTGTTTACTAGATTAAAAAGATTACTTTAGCCATCGTGTGTGTGTGTGTGTGTGTGTGTGCATTTATCTCTATGGCTTACAAAAGAGTTACTTCTATTTTTACAGAAATCATGATGTGGATTTTACATTTCTTTTCTGAAATGCCTGTATTTTTCCTGCCTTATCTTAGTCTTTGCAATGATTATTCAGTTTGAAGATTCGCAAAGCCTAACCCAAATCACTTATGAATTGATTTTATATATCTAAATATAGATACAATAATAAAGTTAAAATACTGCAGTATTACTGCTTAGACCAACAACCATAGTGATTATCTAAAGCCTAAAGCAGGGTATCTGATATCCTTGTACCAACTGCCCAATTAGATGGTTTTTAGATTTCTCCAACTATGGCATTCTGTTCAGGCCCAGTTCCCATGTCCTATTAACCTCACTTCCCATATTATTGAGAGTTTATTAACCACTTCAGCCCCCGAAGATTTGGCTGCTCAATGACCAGGCCATTTTTTGCGACACTGCTTCACTTTAACTGGCAATTGCGCGGTCGTGCAACGTTGTACCCTAACAAAATTTGTCATTTTTCCCCCACAAATAGAACTTTCTTTTGGTGGTATGTGATCATCTCTGCGTTTTTTTTTTTGCGCTATAAACAAAAAATGAGCGATAATTTTGAAAAAAAAAACACAATATTTTGTACTGTTTGCTATAATAAATATCCCCATTTTTTTTTTAAAAAAAGCAATTTTTTTCCTCAGTTTAGGCCAATATGTATTCTTCTAAGTAATTTTGGTAATAAAAATTGCAATAAGCATACAGTATATTGATTGTGCAAAATTTATAGCGTCTACAAAATAGGGGAAAGATTTATGCCATTTTTATTATTATTATTTATTTTACTAGTAATGGCGGTGATCTGCGACATTATGGTGGACAGATCGGACACTTTTGACACATTTTTGGGACTATTGACAATTATACAGTGATCAGTGCTATAAAAAATGCACTGATTACTGTGTAAATGTCATTGGCAGGGAAGGGGTTAACACTAGGGGTGATCAAGGGGTTAACTGTGTTACCTAGTGTGTGTTCTAACTGTAGGGGGATGGGGTTGACTAGAGGAGATGACAGATCATTGTTCCTAGCTAGTAGGAACTCACCTCCTTACAGAACAGGGATTTGTTCTGACTTTTGTGCCCGCGATCGACACCCCCGCAGTGCAGCAGGCACGCGCGCACCTGCTATCCCACTTAAAGGATCCAACGTACAGCTACGACGGTTTGCGGGAACGTGCTGACCTGTCACCATATAATGACGGCGGCTGGTGGGCAAGTGGTTAATCTCTGAACATATAGGTAAAACTCTTTCCACCCTTTATCTTCATCTTTTACAATTTTATACTTTCAGAGTTACCCAGCACTTTCACATACTTTTAATAATATGGGCTATAGATAAGTACAGACCCGCTGTGATTATAACTTGCCTATCTGGGACACAAGTGTCCTAAAAGATTAAAAAAACACATGGGTAGCCTGGGTTGAGGTGAGAGAGCTGACACTGTAGGGTATAGTTGTATATGCTGATTCTTCTAAACTTAAGAGTTTTGGCTTAGGGCTTTATTCCTGCAGTTTATACATAGAAGGGTTCAATAACCCCCACTTTTATTTGTCACGTCTCTTCCCTCCCCTATCCTTTCCCCTTTCTTCCCTCTCTTCCCCTCTTTTTCCCTCCCTCTCTTCTACCCTTACCTGGTTGCCTAGTTTACTATATGGGGGTGGATGCCTATTATTTGCTGTTTTTGTACTCAGTTTTTTTTTCTTCTAAATGAATGTAACAATACCATTTTAAAATCTAACTTCTGGAACTATGTGCATGATTATACTCTACTTTGCTACTATGTAAGTGGTGTAAGTGGACTGGGACAAACTATATTCTATTTTTGTACCATTATCTTGCTCTCTTTTGAGATAGAGAACCACTGCTGTTAGTTGTGTTTTTCTAAAATGCAGTAGACCTTTCTGAGACTGAAAATCGTCAAGTTCTGCATGAATGGGCTGCCTTTTAGGCCATGTGTATTGCTGTGTGTTCAACAGAAGACAATCTAATGACCAGCTTCTGGTGAGCAGTCATGCTGGAAGTGCTTGCTGCCAATTGCTGCTGCAGCGATCTGTGTATTCTGACGGAGGAAGGGGGGTGCCCACTGTCAGAATACAATAGCACAGGAGGGGAGAATCCTGCATCACACATTATCTGTGTTGATGCAGGGATCTGTCAGTTTTTTTTCTCCTTCAATCTGCTGGTTGAATGAAAAAAAAAAAAAACAGTGTATATCCAGCTTTATGCAATCACCATTTTAGTTTCACCAGACCAAACAAAGTGACATTTTAAATTTTTATTGACAGTTTCAGAAAACATCACATTTTATACTTAATTTATTGTTTTCTTTGTGGTTTGCTCTATAAGACCCCTTTCACACTGGGGCCACGGCGGCATTAGCGCTAAAGTGCCACACGCTTTAGCGCTGTTTAAGCTGTTTAAGTAGCACTTTTCAGCCGCTAGCGGGGTGCTTTTAACCCCAAAAAAAGGGTTGAAAACTCCCGGGTTGCATCGCTTACAAAGCGCTGCCCATTCATTGCAATGGGACCGCCCCAAAGATGCAGCTTGCAGGACTTTTTCTAACGTCCCGCAAGCGCACCGCCCGGGTGTGAAAGCACCCATTGCAGAGAATGGGAGGCAGTTTTCAGGCTCTTTACATGCGCTATTTCTAGTGCTAAAACACCTGAAAAACATGTTACAATTTTAACTTTAAGAGGAGCTCCACCCTAAAGTGGAACTTCCGCTCATCGGATTCCTCCCCCCTTCTGGTGTCACAATTGCCACCTTTCGGGCAGGAGGGGGGACAGGATACCTGTCTTTGACAGGTATCCTTTCCCACTTCCGGAAGTCCGGCCGCGACCGCGATGCGGCCATGACGTCACCGCAGGGCTCCCTCCTCCCTCAGCTGCCGGGCTAATAGGAGAGAGGAGCGGGGCCTCGCACATATGCAGTAGGGGTCCTGGCGTGAAGCCGAAAAGGCTACACTGCCGGGTTACCGTAGCCGCAATGGCGGCAGCAGCACCCGACAGCTGATGGAGACATCAGCGGCGGTGCCGACATAGAGGGACTGCAGGACAGGTAAGTGTCCATTTATTAAAAGCCAGCAGCTGCAGTATGTGTAGCTGCTGGCTTTTAATTTTTTTTTCCCGGCACACCCCTTTAAAGAATATTGTTGCTGTTGTATTAAATGTCCTACATTTTCAGTAAATAATTAATACATGTGAGAACTAACTTTGCATAACTGTTCAGTTAGCTACATTTTCTTTCTTTTTTTTAATAATTCCTTAATCTAAAAATGTGAGGCTGTAAGTGCCCATCTGATTATATAAAAGTAAAAGGACAGATTTATTTTTCAGAACTCAAGATAAGAACAATAAAAACAGCAAGGGGTAAGCAAAGGCTGGGCAATTGTTGTCCATACAATCTGATTAAACACATTACATATCCTTACATGACAGATCCCTGACAGAATAAACTTGGTTGCTATGGAGACAGACTGTGAAATTTGCTTTTCATGTCAAAGGTCTGAATGTGACTCTTTGAGTTATATTCACATTACCAGTTTATTTTGAAAAATACATTATAAAAAATGTTCATGTGTTACAGCATGTTTTAAATGTCAGTTTTTCTTTTTTGAATATAAAATCATTACCAAATTACTACTATGCATATCCTATTTCTATACATGGGTTACTAATAGAAAGCAAAAATGTGTAATATAAACAAAAGTTTAAGTTAATCAACATAATATTTTTGTCTTCTGTACTAATGAAACATTTTTGTTTAGTAGTAATTGGTATATGAGAGAGTTTCGTTATACTTTCTTTCTTATGTTCCAGATTTTTTTTAAGCAATGGATGGCAAATTCTATTATGTCAGTCAAAGAACTGTCAGTAATAGAAGAGGAGTTATTTTCCCACATTTGTGCTATACTGAAAACCCATTTGAATGTGTGTCATTTACCACAGCAAGCATTTTTAAGAGGGATTAAAATAACATAATTACTAATGAGTTGCTTGGGAAAAGAGAAAAAAACATGTGTTTTCTATAACAATGGAAACTGATTTCAAGGATTTTGTTTTTATTCTAAAAGTATGGATCTTAAACTGTAACATTAGTCATACTGAAAAGCAAATAGTTTGTAAAGATTGATTTTAATAATTAAATCACAACAAAAGGTAAGGCTGAAAGGTTAAATTAGATAGATAGATAGATAGATAGATAGATAGATAGATAGATAGATAGATAGATAGATAGATAGATAGATAGATAGCTTATCTGTCTTTAATTAAGATGCTTGAGGTGATTTCACACTACAATAATTGATTTTTCACAAAGTAAAAACTACTTAGTTGAAATATGCATGAACAAAAAACATTTTTACATTTATTTAAAGGGTATCCTTGAGGGTTTGTATTTAAGCTACATCAATGATTTAACTTTGTATTTGAGATTTTTTCGATTTTTTTGCTGTATTTGCTCATTATTTTTGTACTGTTGCTTTACAAAAATATATAATGAGGCTAATAAGGGCCCATTTCTGGTAAACCTAAATTAGTCCAGTTTAGCTGGAAAAGCACCCATAACCTTCAGGAGCTATTTACAGCCCAATGCACTCCTAACAACTTTTACATATTTGACTTTTGCAAAATGTAAAACATTTTACCAAAATCTCATTAATTTTGCTATAAACTGAATATAACAGCAATAGTACCAATGCTATGCCTGCTTGGATATTAAAACCAGTACTTGTTGTAGACTAGATAAAATAAAGTAAATTATTTGTAACTAATTACAATTCCAAAACACAAATTACTTTAGACCAGTGGTCTCCAAACTGCGGCCCTGGGGCTGGATGTGGCCCTTTGCTTGCCTTTAGCCGGCCCTTGAGACATTATTCCTGCCACTGACACCAACAATGGGGCACTATTCCTTCTACTGACACCAACGATGGGGCATAATTCCTCCCACTGACAACAAAAATGGGCACTAATCCTCCCATTGACACCAGCTAAGTCTCCCCCTAATACCAAAGATCGGTCATTGTTTGCTCTCAATGGGCACAATCTGGCCCCCCTAAAGTATAAGGGACAGTAAACTGGCCCTTTCTTTAAAATGTTTGGAGACCCCTGCTTTAGATGATATAACATGTCTTAAAGCGATCTCAACCCCAAAACAAAAATGTTATAAATTACAGCTTACTATCCCATAGATGCAGAGGCTACAAATATTTTCCTTCTTTTAAATTATTTTTTCTTTTATTTTCATCTGATGGTCCTCCCAGTAATACCCGTCCTGTCCAAGGTGACTGCCTCACTTTACTTTATCTACAGATTCAGATTCAGAATACTTTATTGAAGCGGAGTGCTGCTGAAAAAAAATATTGCAGCTGCTGACTTTTAAAATGAGGACAATTACCTGTCCAGGGCACCCGCAATGTCCTCACCCGAAGCCGATCTGTCCCTCGGCTCCGGATAGAGGTGCCAGCATCTTCAGTAAGGGGATTTAGGAAGTGAAGCCTTGTGGCTTCACAGCCTGGTTCCCTACTGCACATGCGCTAGTTGTGCTGCACATTCTGACTGGTCCCTGCTGTCTTCTGGGACCTCTGTGACTCCCAGAAGACAGCGGGGGGGGGAGGTGGGGCCGGACATGGCGTAGTTCGCCGCAGATTCTGGGGTGATCTATTAGGCAGGTATCTGCTCCCCCTGAAAGGTGCCAAATGTGTCACCGGAAAGGGGGGAGGAACTGGATAAGCGGAAGTTCCATTTTTGGGTGGAACTCCGCTTTAATACCAAGGGACAGTATTAGGTAAACAGTATACAGTAAAGAGAAGCCCCATTGACACCCCAGGTTTCTATCCTGATTTGGACAGCAAATAGTTCCCCCTCTCCTCATCTCTTTTACACAGCAGGAAATGTTCTGTAGTTGAATCCCACTTGAATACATCACTTATTTCAAGGGATTTTATTTTAAATACAACTGCTTATATGTAGTTTTTTTATTTTTATTTATTGATTTTGTTTATGGGTTTTATCTGACGGGTGTATTTGTAGTGCAGAGTGGGGATTTATACACACACATATATATATATATATATATATATATATATATATATATATATATATATATACCGCATATCAATTCTCCTGTAAACCACAAATGTTTTAATGCAAAGCTACTTGATATATAATTTTGTAAACAGTAAAATGTAAAAAAAAAAACTTGCAAAGAAACAGCATAGGAGAAATGTTGTCAAGGACAGTTTTAACATTCTTTATGAACAGTGGAAGTAGGAGATTGAAGAGGATGCAAAATGTTAATCTGTGCTTAATCCCTGACCTTTCTCATTTGAATCTCTATGCTGCACAAACAAGGAAGCAAAGAGATTGCTGACTGATTATTACAATCTCACTCCAGCAAGAAGGAAACTTTGCTCTAATAAATTGCAGAAACTTGAGATAGCAATTTTATCACCTAGATCATAAAATCACCTTGATTTGCTTTAAAGCTTTTAGAGTGAATGTATATCTCAGCTTATAATTCTACTGGATAATGTAACCTCTTTTATACTCTGTGAGACAGGAAAGAAAATAAGGCTCTGTAAAGTAGTTATTTAGCTAAAGAGCTGGCATATGCATGCCCAGAATTAATTAGAAATGTCTGCACATCTTAAATAATGGCTTGACTGTAGTGCACTATGCCCTTCCAAATTACCTCTGGCAAAGGAAACAGAAGTGAATCCATGTGGAATATCTCCATGTTCTGACATTAGTAAAGGGAAACGTGATTAATTTCTGCAGAGTTTCATTGGAAATTATACCTGTAAAGTCATATGATAGCATTTATATATTTGCTTTCTATTTTCTAATTTGTTTAATGTGCTCCTAGTTTCACTAATGTGAAAAGAAAAACATGCAATACCCAGAAAATAAAGTTAAAAGAATACTTTTAGTGGCTGTGCAATTTTTCCACAGTGCTGGTGATTAATTTGGCCACCAAAGGGAAGTAGAGCACAAAGAATTAATCAACAGAGTTTCCTGTAGGCTTAATACATCAGATTTTTTCCTATTACTGACTTACCATGCCTTGTCCAACATGGCATCTCTGTGGTGTGTATTTGGCCTTCTTCATAGAGGAGCAGAGATTTGCTTGTCAGAGCTGCCTTCAGGTCCTCAGGTACAGCTTGTTCTCCAGCATGTCCTCCAAAGAGCAGTAAAATGCACATAAGGGACACTTCCCTATTCATCCATTAACACAACAGTCCAATGATGTACTTTGTACAGCAGGTTGAAACCCAGATAGTAACAGCAGGATACTTTTGCTGTGCATAAAGTACTTCCATTAAGGCTGTAACACTAGAACTTCTTTTTCTCAGTCTTAAATCCACAGGAAGACCCTACCTCTGTAATTTTGTGCTTTACTCTTCCTTTATTTCACTGTTTTTCTTTCTGTGTAAAAAAAAATGTAAAACGATGACATGGCTTTCTGGCGAGAAACAAACAACCACCGCTCCAAGACTCTCCTTCCCAAGCGAATGCTCCTGCTCCTGTGTGGGAGCCCCAGGTGCTGGCTAATAGCACAATGATTGGAAATCAAAAAAGGAAGAACTCCGGACAGCCGCACACCGAGAAAATAAAATCCAAAAAGTTTATTTAAAAGCAAAAAACACTGCAATCCATACACGGCAAAAAAAGGGGGTACAGAGCTGACGCGTTTCGCACCACAACTAGTGCTTACTCATAGCTCATGGCTTTCTGGCACAAGAAACAGTCCACGACAGTTGAAATTAGCTTCCGTAACTCTCAAGAGAAACGAAAAGTCCATTGCTCGCTTAACTACTTGCTGACCCGCCACAGTACATATACTGCGGTGGGGCGGCATGTACAGGCACAATAACGTACATGTATGTCATGTACCTGCTTTGGGATTAGGAGCACGCTATGTCCAACCTGTCACCCTCCCAAATGATCACTATGGGGGATGTGTCTCCCGGTACTTGGGGCCCAGTGATTATGTGATCGCTATGCAAAAACTAAGTAAGGATATGAAAAAGGGAAAAAAATGAAAAAAAAGTTTAAAAAAATTATTCAGTGTCCCTAATCACCACCACATCAGTCATATGATGATGCTATACTGCACTGGTGACAGTATGAATTGAAAAAAAAAATATTACAAAAAATAGAAAAAAGTAGTAATGAAATACCACCAAAGAAAGTTGTGTAAAAAAAAAATAATTTGTGTACAGTATTGCTTGTTCAAGCAATTGCCACTTAAAGTAGCGCAGTGCTAAATAGCAAAAAAATGCCCTGGTCATTAAGGGGTAAAACCTCCTGGAGCTGATGTGGTTAAAAAAACACCAAAATCAAAGCATTCCCCCTTGTCCATTGCCTATAAAAAAGTAAACTTTAAATAACATCTTCTGAATTTTGGGTCATAAAAAATGTGGATTTTCTCTCATACCTACTAAAAAAAACTTAAACTGCAGTATGAAAGTCTTGATCATGTAACAATGTAAAAAAACAACCGTTACCTCTTTACATAGAAGGTTGATGGATATACCTAAATATAAACTACAAAGTAACAGTTGTTCAAATAATATCCAAGTATTCATTAATGTAACAGCCTGAGATAACAAAAAAATTGGAATCTACTGTCCTACCATACAGTGATTTGTATATATATATATATATATATTGTATATATATATATATATATATATATATATATATATATATATACTGTATGAAACTATATCAGTAATTCTTGAGGCAGATTTAACAGGCACAGGAAATACATCCTTTGTTAAGACTTTTTTGTCCTCAAACATTGCAGTGTCTCACACTCACAGATGACAACGTAATCTAGGAGTAGATAAAGACCAGTTGTGATGGGTATGTTTTCATCAGTATTAGCTGCAGGTATAAAGATGTATACAAAGTATAATCATGCATTTTTATTTTGTGGTCTATAGAAAAGTCCAATAGTCAGATTTTGCCTGTATGTCCAAACAACTTAAATGTTTGTGGACAACTGTAAACTTATAACCTACACATTGATTTACTGGATCATTTAATTGTCAAAAATATCATGAATCAACTTGGTAATTGAAACAAGTCAAGTGATTCCATTTAAATTTGTTTAGCTGAATATGCTTGAGTAATTTAACCTATTAATATTCAAAGAAAGCTTACTAAATTGTTTTATTTTGTTTTCTCTAATTGATTTTTCTGAACTCCAGTGAATTTCACACAAAAGCTTATGCATGAAAATGTGTTTTGAAACATTAAACAACAAAGTGTGACGAGATAAAACATTGATTTATCTTCATTTTTAATTTTGATGGTTGTTCTAGTTTATCTATACATGCTGAGGCTGAACATGCTATTCATGTGGAACTAAACAAATAAGAAACATAAGAAAAAAAACACACTTAGATTTTTTGGTTGAGTTATTTACATGAAAAAAACAAAAAAAAACGTTATGGGTCTTACAGTATGTGTACAAGGAAATTTGAAAACAAACTTACTTTACATGATTGGATGTGTGAAGCAAACTTAAATTCACCTTATAAGCATTTAGTAAAGCAGCCCTTACAAATGTTGGTCTACACAGTATTTTAGTTGATGAATATGTTCCCCCACATTAGCCCCCTCCAACCCAATAATTGCTATCATTACTGACCTTACTGACTTAAAATAGATCTCTCTTCTGTTTTCTATATGGGGTAATTTGAGCACTATGCTTGCACGAGTCCTAGCCATAGTGATGAATAGGATAACATTAATCTTATCAACATGTTTCCCAAAAAATATTAGAGGGTACTCCGATAAGGCCTATAGGGATTCCTATAAAGGTTTACTTATCAATTTAAACCTGAGTGTAATTCTACAAACAGTCAATGCTTACAGTAATTTTTCCCAATAAACTTAGTCAATGGTTGAGAACTTGAGACGGATCTGGATGTTATGGTAGACCATAATCCTAATAATAGCATGCAAAGTCAAATTGCATTGTCTTAAGATAGCTAAATATTTTCTTGTATTAAAACAGGTATAGACCAAACACAGAGAGAGAGAGAGAGAGAGAGACATCATTTTCCCCTGTACAAATAATTAGTATAACTTCAACTGCAATATAAATTCTCACAAAAAATATCAGGGAACTTTAGAAAGTGCAGAGAAGGGCAACCAAACTGCTTAAAGGCATTGAATAGCTCAGCCACGGAGAAAGATTATCTGAAATTAATGTATTCTTTCTTGAGAAGAGAAAATTAAGGGTTATATGATCACCATGTATAAATACATAAGTGGATTGTGTAGTCAACTCTGTGTTGAGTTATTCACTTTCAGATCATTACAGAGGACAGAGGAGCACAGTTTATGTCTGGTAGAAAAAAGTTTATCCTCCACATATGGAAAGACCTCATCACAGTAAAGCTGTGACATTTTAGAATAGACAGTAGAGCTGTGAAAAGACTTCCTCCAGAAGTAATTTCCACATTAGACTAGTTCTGGCAAGCTCAGTAGATTGTTTTATAAAAAGAGATGGGTACTTTCCTAAATGAACAAAATATAACTGGATACTAACATTTATAGGTAATAACACCAGGGGTAGTTAAGCCAGGGAATATCTGATTGCCTCCTGTGTAATAAGGAAGAATTTTTTTTCCTGCTGGAGCAAATTGGATCGTGCTTTATTGGGACATTTTTGCCTTCCTCTGAATCAACTGTGGGTATACGATAGTGCATATGGAGGTTTTCTGTTTTTCTTTTTTTTTCTTTATTCTTGGAACTACATGGACTTGTGTCTTTTTTCCATCGGACTAACTATATAAATATCCGTGTTTTTAGAAATATGGTCAGTGAACTTAGAAAGGCTAATAAGGGGGCATTTCATTAAACTAGCCCTTTCACTAAAAAGGGGGGCATAGAACAGCCATGGTGTTAGTGAATTGGAAAATGCTGGAAGGACAGCATAGGGAAAACTAACAAACTGCATTGGAAAAGATTGGAGTTAATAAGGAAACTGTACTTTAATTCTTGTGCAATCAGCCACATTGCTGCCTTTTGTAATTGTTATTTTTGGCTTTCGTTTCATTTGATTTTATTAAACATCAAGATACACAAGCATAGTTAACATGTAATCATTGTGAACTTATAGATTGTACATTCAAGGAGCATAGTATACAGAGTGAACAATATATATATATATATATATATATATATATATATATATATATATATACACATATACATCATTGCTATGCTTTCTCCAGGGTTCCTCCAGGGTTCCTAATTTCTAATGTGGTTTCCTCTCTATTGAGGAAAACCTGTCACCCCTAATGGGAACATACTGTGAACAGGCTAGTATGATGGATGTTCCAGAACTCTGATAGCGACCCTTACAGTGGTCACTTGAGGTAAGTAGTTTATATGCTATACAAAGAAAAATCAGGAAAATATAAGCAGACAAATAATAGAAATAGTAACAAAATTAGATAACAGTTGTAAGGAACTAAGATTAACACTCAAAATATTGTGTTTGGTTCTTGTCAATTCAGTGCAATTATTTTCAATATCCAATACCACTAGTTGGATTGTCCCTCAGTCTTATGTGGTATTATTTTCTCTTACGTAACACCAGAGGCTTTTTGGGATGACATGTTTCATTTTATTTTAACCTAAGGTCAGTTGGGACTTTTAGCTGTTGTCCAACAATGACAAACATCCCTCTCAAAAAAATTGATTTTTGTTTTAGTGGTATTTTGAGTTTTTTTTTTTTTTTTTTTTGGTGGTGTACTGGTTTTTATTATTTGTTAATAGGGGCTTTGGATCTTTGGTTCTCAAAGTGGAGTATTCAGTTGTTACTAACAAAATCTTACGCTACTGTATTATCTGCTGTCTCCTAATTATTGTAGTAAAACACTTGCCTTTACTCTTTGACTCCAGTATGCTTTGTCCAATTATCACTAAAAATATCCTGCTACTGGCTAGTTTTACATTGCCGTATCCTCCGATCTGTTTGTTTTTTAATTATTTGAGGTAATTCTTGGTATCCAATTTTTCCTCCATGTCCTTAGAATGTAACTTACTGTATACAGTGTCCCATCACTTACAACTGATTTCATTTATTTAAATTGGCTTCTGGAAATTGATTTAAACTTGGAGGGAGAAAGCTCTGCTAATTGTTAAGAACCCTCTAACAATATTTTGATGCTTGCAAACCTTATGAGTGTTCAACAGGTATATACAAGCCTACACTATCTCAAGTGACCAATGTGGAATCAAATAATAGGTATCTCTAATCAATGATTTCATTTGTACAATTAAAAGTGTCAATACCCATATTAAGATCACATCTAAGAACTTAGTCCAAGGAGAACAAACTGAATCCATACTACACACTATGGGGGAGATTTATTAAAACTGGCACACACAGAATCTTGTGCAGCTGTGCATGGTAGCCTATCATCTTCTAATTTCAGCTAGTCCAGTTAAGCTTTGACAATAAAACCTGGAAGCAAATTGGTTTCTATGCACAAGATTTTGCACTATCCAGCTTTATTAAATCTCCCCCTATAGGTCTTTCCTGGAGTTTCAATGGAAATTTATGAATATTGGATACCATATTGTATATTAACAGCATGACAGGATGTTCCAATGAAACTTTTTTTTTTGTAATTCCTGGTCCTATAATCTCCACTTTGTATGCCCATGTTTAATGTCCTGTTTAATCCCCTATTATATTCCAATAGTGAAATTAGCTATTGAAAGATAATGTATTTACCTGTATACTTCCTCTTCATACTATTTAACATCCATGACTACCATGGATCCCCTTTGTCAGCAGGCTTGATGATCACATCTTATCCAGGGTTTCCCTTTCTGTTTCTGTGAGATTATTCAGTATATGATCAGCCCTCTTACTGTATCTGCCAAACATGTTTGCAAATTTCTCTACAAAAGATGACATAGATGTGGATGTTATTTTGAGATTTACATTTACACAAAACTTTCAAACATAATTGATAATACAATTATGTAATGTAGATGTGCGCATCCTAACCTTCTTCTTTGTTTAACCACTTCAGCCCCGGAAGGTTTTACCCCCTTCATGACCAGAGCACTTTTTACAATTTGGCACTGCGTTGTTTTAACTGGTAAATGCGCGGTCATGCAATGATGTACCCAAACAAAATTTGTGTCCTTTTTTTTCCCACAAATAGAGCTTTCTTTTGATGCTATTTGATAACCTCTGCAATCTTCATTTCTTTGCACTATACACAAAAGAAGAGTGAAAAAACAACAATTTTTTACTTTTTGCTAAAATAAATATTCCCAATTTTTTAAAAAAAAAACAAATTTCTTCATCAGTTTAGGCCAATATATATTCTTGTACATATTTCTGGTAAAAAAAAAAATTGCAATAAGCGTATAATGATTGGTTTGCGCAAAAGTTATAGCATCTACAGACTAATGTAAACTATGGCATTTTTATTATTTTTTCTTTTTTTTTACTAGTAATGGCGATTATCTTTATTTTTTAGCAGTATTGTGACATTGCGGCGGACAAAACGGACACTTTTGACAAATTTTTTGGGACCATTGACATTTATACAGTGATCAGTGCTATAAAAATGCACCGATTACTGTGTAAATAACACTGGTAGGGAAAGCCTGAATGGTTAATGCAACTAAATGTGTCACAGCTGGATACTAGTAAATTAGTAAATTTAAATTGATACTTTGTATCTAACAGTAAACATGTTTCAAGCCACAGGAAGGGTTGAAGCAAGCTGGCAACTGTTATATGTACAAATGGTTTTGCTGGTATTCTGTTTGATGGTGTTCAGATGTTATAGTGCTGAAAGCTGATCACTTGTTTATATGAATTGAGGACTATTTTAGCATGTCTAACTAAAACTAATTACAGTATAATCTGTAGATACACATACAGTAGTTTAGGTTATAAGTATAAAGAAGCCGTTAGAGTTTTGAAGAAAAATTACAGTAATTTTTAGGAACCCTGCTTATTTCATCTGAAGATTGTACTGCTAGGAAGGACATTTTTATTTCCTTTTTTTATGCACTTTGTTTTATAGGGTATGGGCTTGCTTTTACTTGTTGTTATCAGTTTCTACTGGATAGATAAAAGAAGAACTGGATCAGCTATATGCTCCTTTAAAGAGAAGAGAAACGTCACTTCTGGGACTTTTCCGTCCTACTTCTCCTTATCTGTACTGCCATCTTAACATATCCTGTGTCTGAGCAGATGCGCCACAGTTCTCAGCCAGACCTTTGTGTACACAAAAGGGAATGCCACACATACACCACTGGATTTTGGTGTCTGGGACCTTGTAGAGATCTGCTGTGTACAGTATGTGTAGATGCATGGACATTCTCCTATGTCTGCCTAGATGTATCACAGGTCTTTGCCAGCTCCCAGAGACCAGCAGAACATGCGTGTATGGGCAGAAGGTTACAGCACATATGTTCTCCACATGTACAAATTTAATGTGAACCTGGATAAATATATGAAAGCTGCCAGTGCCAATGTGTCTTTAAAGCTGAACACAAGCCTTAAGACCTGGTTTACATTAGTGTAATGAATTTTCAATGTTATTTGAGGTGTGATTACGCAGTGAAGGTGCTGTGCCATTTTTGTGAAATTATTTAGCAATTGTCATATGATTTTAGTGCTACACATCTTTGGATGTGATTTTAATGGCTTGAGATTACTACTACATCTATTATCCTGGAATAGAGGAGAATAGTTTAGCAAGTCTATGGGCCACAAAATTTCACTGTCTTGCACCAAAGCAGCACTTGACCCTTCCCCAAATTTTCAACACAGTCGTGCTGCATTGATGTAAACAGTCACCAATGAAAACCATACTATTTCCATTGTCACGCTATTCTGTGTGACTCAAGTCAAAGAAATTGCACCAATGTGAACCAGCCTTAACTATTTCTATATTAGCTGCTTCTGGTGCTTTTTGGAAAACTGTTCTGCTCATTGTTGTTCTCTATTCTCTTCCCAGCTCCACCTCACATCTCCCATATACTGTTGCACAGAAAATGAAAACAGATTATGTGCCCACTTTTTCACTCTCATGTGACAACATTTTTATTCAGTCTAAGTGCAGAAAGTTAAATGTTAAAATCGGGGAGGCTAATTCAAAGCATGTATGGGGAATATAAAAATATAACCTGTTGCATATTGGATTTCTGCTTTAAATGTAATGTCATCCTGAACTTGGCATCTCTATCTAACTAATAACTCAGTATGTAGGGAAATGTACAGTATATACTGTAATTTCTAAATTGCACAGTTGGACTTTAAAGAAATTTAAGAAATTTAAGAAGCAATATTTGCATTAACTCACTATATTTTCTTGTGCAATGTTTTTCTTAAAAGAACATGAAGCATTCTCATGTAGAAATGAAAAAAAATATACATTAATATGGTTGATCTTCATTTCAATTGACTGTTGGCTGTATCAATACCTTAAAGCAAATCTCATGAACCACTTCATATATTTCAAATTATTATTAAATAAATTAAATATGACCACCCAGGGCTCAGTGTGTATATTTTAGCTTAATGCTTGTATATATAGATAGAACTTGCTAACTTAAACCCATTTTGCATTTGGACTTCAACAGGCACACAGAGGTAAAGTCAAGGCCACATTTATAGTCATTAGTTCCACAAGCCAATGTTCAAAACCTGCTCTCATGGGGGATTGTAAGGCAGGGCAGGAAATGAGGGTGCATGCTTTAACCCACAAAACGATGTACCTGTACATCATTTTGAGGAAGTGGTTGTGATATGCAGCTGCATGTTTCACCCCAGTACCATTTTTTAGAGCTGGGAGTCGGCTTTCTGGTGATAACAACCGATGCGGCTCAGCCTTTATCACAAGGAGTGGGAGGGGACGCCCCCCATCACAGCGTCTTCCACCGCCCCGCCCAGGTCCCCCATCTCCAGCGAGCAGCAGGCACATCAGTCGGCTGGCTGGAGTCCCAAACAAAGCCGTAATCGGCTCTCCAATGAAGTGACCCAGAAGCGACGTCACAACGTCATTTCAAGTTTACCAGTTTACCAGTTTACTGGGCTGCAAAGGAGGGATTTGGGGTCATTTAGACCCCAGGTCCCTACATAAAGAGTACCTTTCACTGCCTAATACTGTCACAAGTGATGTTTACATCCCTTGGGGCAGTAATAAAAGTAATTTTTTTAAAGGGGTAGTGTAAAAATAAAAAATAAAATAAATAAGAAAAAAAAATTAATTAAAGTGTCCTTGTCCCCGCGTGCTCACACACCAAAGAAAATGCATATGTATGTTGAGTCCGCAAATGTAAACAGTGTTCAAATCACATGTGTGAGGTATGACTGCGATTGTCAGAGCGAGCGCAATCATTTTCCTCTGTAACTCTAAACTGGTAACCATTAAAAAGGTTTAAAACGTCGCCTATGGAGATTTTTAAGTACTGTAGTTTGTCGCCATTCCGCAATTTTAAACCGTAACATGTTAGGTATCTATTTACTTGGCGTAACATCATATTTCACAATATACAAATACATTGTGCTACATTTACTATTTAGTTTATTTCAATTCAGGGAAATTATTTTTTTCCAAAAAAATTCCATTTAAAATATTGGAACAACCGCCATTTTATTCTCCATAGTCTGTGGTAAAAATATATATATAATGTTTGGGAGTTCTAAGTAATTTTCTAGCAAAAATACTGATTTTAACTTGTAAGCAACAAGTGTCAGAAATAGTGTCAGAAATAGGCTTGGTCCTTAAGTGGGCAAACCACCATCTATGGAGTTTGGTAGAACTGATATCACCTCCACTGTTTGTGTATATACCTTTCTCTTTTCCTATTCAAGGTTCACTCTGGAATAGTGAGTGTGGGGGACACATACATGGAAAAACCAAGAACTGTGAGACATTTTGGAGACGTGTGTACTGCCTGGTATCTGGGATGTGAAATATAGAAGATTTTGTCAGTGAACATCTCTGAAGGCAAAAGGGTATTCGCCATGGTCCCAGCCATTCATGCCTATTGCCTAGAGGACTCCATAGACCATGCAAATTATTTATTCATCTACCTCAATGAGCTTTGGATAGGAACATAGAAAAATATATACCCAAACAGCAGAAGTGATAACAGTTGTATCGCATCCCATGGGTAGTGCCCCCCCCCCCCACAAGTGGGGGTTTTGGTTTTTGACTTGAAACTACTAACCATAAATATGGCTTTGACAATGCTTTATTACCTCTTTATTCCTGATGAAGCCCAAATGTGAAACGCATTGAAGTTAGCCAGCTCTACTTCATATACTGATTTTAAAGCTGGAATATACATGTTATTTATGTAATAAAAGGCTGAAATATATGTAAAGTTGTTCATGAGATAGTGATCAAGATATTGATACACCTAATAGTCAATTAGACTTGATGATTGGCTGAATATCGTGCACCGTTTAGGAGGTATTTACAGTACCTATAGGTAAGCCTTATTATAGGCTTACCATTAGGTGCAAATTATGCCTGGGAGTTTATTCCCACTTTAAGCACCTATCAGTCCTGACAAAGTATATGCTCAGTAGGTAGGGAAGATAGAGTGTCAAGAGAATGCTTACATTTTGGGAAACTAACTTTATTGTCTGTTCCCTTACTGAAGTCCAACAATCTGTCAAACTCACCCTGATACACACACATATCAGCCGGTATAGTCCAATTCAGCAGAAACCAGCCAACATTTGGCCAGTGTGTACAGCAGCCTGTCCAACAGAAGCTGAACATTAGACCAGCTTCTGTTGGACAGGCTGCTGTACACACTGACCTAATGTCCCGCTTCTGTCAAATGGGCATGCTGGAAAGCCAATCACTGCTGGCAGCCAATGGCTTCCAGCACTGACCGGAGTGTTCTGGTGTGTCCCCCTGCCAGAACACAATAGCTCAGCGGGAAGATCATTGTACTAACATTGCATATTTAGTAAAGCGAGCTCTTTGCGAGCTCCTCGTTTTTTTTTTTTTTTCGTTCAGCCTGCTGGGTTAAATGAAAGAAAAACTGCCTGTGTACCAGACATAAAATTAGAAGTTGAACATACAACTCTCTACTTCATCCGCCACTGCCTCCACCCACTAACTCACTCATGGAGTTCGCCAATCACTTCAAACAGAAGATTGAAACAATTGGTGAGAAGATCTCTGCTGTTCAGATACCTTCCACGCTTTACGCTTCATGCCTACAGATACAATAATTACTTCCCTCATTCAACCCCACCACTATAGACAAGGTTGCTAAACTACTTGCTAATGTCCAGTTAACCACCTGCCCTCTGGATCCAGTTATCTCACAAATGCTATGTTCACCTTCTGACTCTATTCTACACTCTCTAACCCACATCTTCAATCTCTCCCTTACTTCTGGCATCTTCCCCAACTCTCTAAACATACACTAGTCAGCCCCATACTTCAAAAGCCTTTACTGGACCAAATTGATCTTAACAACCTATGCCCCATCTCCTTGCTCCCCTTTTTATCCAAGCTCCTTGAATGTCTGGTCTACAACCGACTGAGCGACCACCTTGCCGAGAATAGCCTTCTTGATCCCCTTTAGTCTGGATATTTCCCTCAACACTCCACAGAATCTGCTCTCTTAAAACTAACAAATGATCTACTAAGGGCCAAAACCAATGGACACTATTCTGTACTCCTACTCTTGGACCTTTCTGCTGCCTTTGATACGGTTGATCAACCCCTCCTCCTTCAAAAACTCCATGCCATTGGTCTCTGTGACTGTACTCTTCGCTGGTTCTCTTCATACTTATCCAACCACACCTTTAGCATTACTTACAATTCTACTTTCTCCTCTTCCTTTCTCTGTTGGGGTCCCCCAAAGTTTGGTTCTTGGGCCTCTTCTATTTACAATCTGCACACCCTCCCTGGGTCAGCTGATGGCCTCCCATGGCTTCAAATACCATTTTTTTGCTGACAACACCCAAATCTATTTCTCTACAGCTCACTGTCTCAGTCTCCACCCGTATCACAAATTTACTAACAGATATATCAGTCTGGATGTCATTCCACTTCCTCAAACTCAATCTATCCAAAACCAAACTTATAATTTTTCCTCCACCACCTGTCACTTTTCCTGATCTCTCTGTTAAAATCAATGGCACAACTATCAGCCCATCCCCGCATGCCAAGGTCCTAGGTGTAGTTCTGGACTCTGAACTCTCCTTTAAGCCCCATGTCCAATCACTGTCAAAATCTTGCCACCTCAACCTCTGCAACATCTCCAAAATACGCCCCTTTCTAACCAATAACACAACAAAGCTCTTAATTCACTCCCTGGTCATCTCTCGCCTCGACCACTGCAACTCCCTTCTCATTGACTTACCTCTACATAGTCTATCCCCCCTTCAGTCCATCATGAATGCTGCTGCCAGACTCATCCACCTTACCAACCACTCTGTGTCTGCTACTTCTTTCTGCCAATCCCCCCACTGGCTTCCACTCACCCAACAAATTAAATTCAAAATACTAACAACAACTTATGAAGCCATTCACAATTTAGCCCCCAGCTACATCACTATCCTAGTCTCAAAATACCAACCAAATTGTTCTCTTCATTCCTCCCAAGACCTTCTACTCTCTAGCTCCCCGTCACCTTCTCCTTTGCTCGCCTCCAGGACGTTTCCAGAGCCTCTCCAATCCTATGGAACTCCTTAGCCCAATCTGTCCGATTATCTCCTACTCTATTAGCTTTTAGACGATCCCTGAAAACCCTCCTCTTCAGAGAAGCCTATCCTACCCACACCTAACAACTGTATTTTCATTTTCTCCATCAGTTCATCCCCCAAATGTATTGCCTTTTGATTCACTTAACCCTCCATTCTACATTGTAAGCTATAACTGGCAGGGTCCTCTGATTCCTCCTGTATTGAATTGTATTGTAACTGTACTGTCTGTCCTCATGTTGTATCACGCTGCGCAAACTGTTGGCGCTATATAAATCCTGTATAATAATAATGGATAGTTGTCAAGTAAACCACCTAAAGCCCACCCAAATGTGACCAGCCTAATATCCAGTTCAATGAACATTAAGCAACATAATGTACTAACCCAGACATTGTGATCTATTGCTGTAAATTCATGTCATATGCTGTAAATGTTATGTTTTGTATATATCATACGAACATGCAGTGGCAATTCAGTGAAATGTAAATGGATTATGTATACCAGGGCATAGCATAGCAAATATGAAAGCATGTCCAAGAGCAAAAGAAAGTTAAAAGGAATAATTTAACAGTGGCTACAGAAGGCAAAATAAATGATTAGCATGCAGCATCTGATCTCATTTATCATTCCTATTTTAATTTTGGTCTCCAAGCACGCTCTATTAAAGAGTGTCAATATTATAGAATGTCGTCACTGCAGGAAATAAAGAACATCAATAAATGGCAGACATTGCGATGTACAGCACGGCTTCTAATCATTTTGCTTCAAAGCATGATTGAATTCCAACATACATAAACAAAAGGAAATTATACAGATGCAAGGTTAAAGAAGAATCCTAGGCAAAATGTAAAAATCAGTGTTGCATTTGGAAGCAAAAAGGTTATTTACCCATGTCTGCTTTTAACATTTGGATGCAGAGTTGAGAAATTAGAATTAGGGAGATCTGAGAGAGGCTGTAGGAACAGGAACATGTTACATGTCCCACACTAAAAATAGGTAGGACGTAGCAGGTTCCCTAAGATAAACATATCCTGTAAATTGCTCTAAGGTGTCATGTAGACATGCTGTAAGATTTCTTCATCAATTTAACACCCCAAATACTATCATGTGATGCTAGGAGAGATTGGGGGTTCAGTTTTTTTCTAGTTAAGGGCTACCAAACATCTGGCTGTGAAGAGAATGTGTGATAGTAATTTATTGTCAGATTTATAAAAGGTTGATAGAGATAGACCCAACAGGAATCAATGAGTCAAATAGTAGTGGATAAGATCTTGAACCGATTCCCAGAAGGACTTATTAAGCAGGCATTGTCAAAATATGTGGTAAAGAGATCCCAGTTTCCTTTAGATCTCCAGCATATATCACTTGTCATTAAATAGATAGTGTGGATGAGCTCTGGGGTTTGATACCAGTGTTAAAGTATCTTATATAGGTCTTCTTTCTTACAAATTGAGTTTTTAGTTGGTTGAGATCAGATAGTCTGCCACACCTCCAGAGACAATTCCTTCCCCAGAATCTTCTCCCATTTGCGCACTTAAGAATATCTACTTTTTTTTTGCAATGAGATTGTATTCAATACTTGTTATATATCAGATATCATCCCTTTGTGTGAGAAAAATTGCAAGGAGTTCTTAATGGTCTGGGTGTGAGGGCAATTGTGCAGGTAACTGTACAAAGGATGGTTTTTCTTTGAGAAAGTCAATTCCAAATTCTAACATCTACTGGGTGTCTAAATTTAAATAAAGCCTTTGAAATCTAAGGGGAAGTCATCAGTGAGGTCAAGTTGTCAGAAATTTTAGGATTAAATAGAAAAGCCATCATTAGAGTTCCTCTAATGTCAAATTGGTGACTGCACCAGAGTCATTTGATGAATGACATAGTGTGAGGGAACTTGTTTGGCTCTATATCAGGTTCAGTATTCAATAGTAGTGAATTGGGATCGACATATGCCATCCACAAATTTTTCACTTCAGTACATCAATGATGATGTTGCAACTAAATGTCTCTTGTAACCAAGATAAAGTTCAGCAAGCTGTCTGTTATCTCTTAAGATGAATAGTTATAATTATAGTTGGGCGAGTAGTTCAGATGGAGCAAAAGTTCGGCCTGAACATCGCCTGTTCGCCCGTTTAGCTAACACCCGAATTTGCGGGACACTGCAGAGTGCATTCTAAGCCCTGATTGGGCAAAGCTTTTCCTATCAGGGCACAGTGAATAGCTGGTGGTTAAGGAGCCGGTCGCTGCATCCTTAACAATGGAAAAGGCATCAGTTGTCAACTAACCTTCCTGCTGACAGATGAATGGAAAAAAAGCCATTGCCGGCAATAGAAAAAGGTGAAAAAATATGGCGTGGGGGTCCCCCCAAAATCCATACCAGACTTTTAGCCGAGCATGCAGCCTGGCAGGACAGGAAAGGGGGGTGGTGAACCATACCAGCCCACATGCCCTCAACATGGGGTGGTGCTTTTATTAAAAAAATAAAAAAACAATGTCCCCCAATGTAGATCCATCGTCAATCACGACCGCACTATCGGACCCAAAAAAGAAAAAAAAGCTCTGCCTGTGATAACCACCGAATTCCTGCTCTGCCGTTTGTCAGTTCTTAAAAAGGTAAGAGGCGGGGCCACCTGGCGATGTCACATGATGGCCCCACCCCTGTGTGACATCACCGAACCAGCATGCTCCGGTCGATGATGTCACAAGGGGCGGTGCCACCAGGTGATGTCACCAGGCGGCCCCGCAACGTACCTATTTAAGAAATGTCAAACGACGGAGCAATCATTTGGTGGTTAGCCTTTGTCGCAGGCAGAGTGTTTTTTTTCCGGGTCCGGCAGGCAGTCGGCGTTGTGATTGATGATGGATCTACATCGGGGGCATTGTTTTTATTTTTTTTTTAATAAAGGAATTGTTAAAAACTGCCTCCTGGCATTATTTATTTTTGACACTTTTTTTGGTGAATGGGTTGGGTCGCCCCATACTCATTACCATAGGGAGGGGGCTGGGATCTGGGGCCAATCTAGATTCCAATAAGCTCCCTGCCCACAGATCCCCATAACCCCCCTTGCCCCAAAGACCCCCCCCCTGTTGAGGGAATGTGGCCTGGTATGGTTCTCATGTCCCCCTTTCCTGACTGCATGCTTGGATAAGGGTCTGGATAAGCCTTTTTTTCACTTGGTGTGGGGTTCCCTTTAAAATCTATACCGGACCTGAAGGGCCTGGTATGAAATGGGGGGACTCCCATGCTGTTTTTTTTTAACATCTTTGTATTGCCGGAAATGGTATTGTATTGCCGGAAATTTTTATTTCATAATTTTTTCTTTATAAATGTCAATTTTGCTGCAGCAGGTTCTACACACGATACAGATGTGCCACTTTATGGGCAGACTAATCGGACCCCCCCCCCCCCCATGCACTATATTTAAAGGAATTTTTCGTTTTTTATTGTTTCACTTTAAGCCTCATTCAAATCATTGCTCCTGTAAAAAATATATTTTTTGCATTGATACATGTCCCCCAGGGTAGTACCTGGGCCCCATGTCCTTTTTATGGCCAATAACTTGCATATAGGCCTTCAAAATGGGCACTGTTGGCACTTTGATCTCATAGACTTCAATGGGATTTGGGTCCGAACTTTTGCGATCTTCGAGAGTTCTGGAGCAAACCGAACCCAGAATGTTCAGCCCAACTCTAGTTATAATGGAAATTGGTATAGTCTCAAGAGGGTAGAGTATTTTTGGTAAGATGACCATCTTAATAGAGGCTATGCAGTCGAAAAGAGATATTCAGTACTTTCTCTACAGCAGTTAAAATGCCCTAATATAGTTACATAGTTAGTCAGGTTAAAAAAGACACAAGTCCATCCAGTAAAACCAAAAAAAAATAAAAAAAAATAATAATACAATCCCATATACAGTACACAAACCTATACCCACAGTTAATCCAAAAAAGAAGGCAAGAAAAACAGCAATCGCGATCGCCGCCGGCCACACGCGATCATGTGCACGAGAGCCAGCATGGGGGTTTGTGGTGTCAGAGGAAAGGAGACATATCATTTGTTCCTAGTAAGTAGGAACAGCAATATGTCTCCTCTCTTACTCAGTCCTATCCCCATACAGTTAGAACACACATTTAACTCCTTGATCGCTCCTAGTGTTAACCCCTCCCCTGCCAGTGATATTTACACAGTAATCAGTGGATTTTTATAGCACTGATCGCTGTGTAATTGTCAATGATCCCAAAAATGTGTCAAATGTGTCCGATCTGTCCATTGCAATGTCGCAATACCGCAAAAAATTGCAGATCAATGCCATTACTAGTAAAAATAAATAAATAATAAAAATGCCATAAATCTTTCCCATAGTTTGTAGATGCTTTAACTTTTGCACAAACCAATCAATATATGCTTATTGCGATTTATTTTTTACCAAAAATATGTAGAAGAATACATATTGGCCTAAACGGATGAAAAAAATATATTTATTATAGCAAATAGTAAAAAACATAGGGGTTATTTACTAAAGGCAAATCCACTTTGCACTACAAGTGCACTTGAAAGTAAAGTCACTGTAGATCCTAGGGGGACATGCAAGGAAAATAAATACCAGCATTTTAGCTTGCACATGATTAGATGATAACATCAGCAGAGCTTCACCTCATTTCAGAGCTTCCCCTCTGATCTACAGCGACTGCACTTCCAAGTGCACTTCCAAGTGCACTTTCAGTGCACTTGTAGTGCAAAGTGGATTTACCTTTAGTAAATCAACCCCATAGTTTTTTTTTTTTTCAAAATTGTCACACTTTTTTTGTTTATTGCACAAAAAATAAGGTGATCAAATACCACCAAAATAAATCTCTATTTGTGGGAAAAAAAGGACGCAAATTTTGTTTGGGGACAGCATTGCATGACCGTGCAATTGTCAGTGAATTACAACGCAGTGCTAAATTGTAAAAAGTGCTCTGGTCAGGAGGGTAACATCTTACAGGGCTGAAGTGGTTAATATACACATTGACAATATCAACAATGCTCTCACAAGTTATTTCACATTTTGCCTTGATAGTTTTGGTTTATATCAATATATTAATTTTCTTACCTATTCAAAAGGTCATGCCCTGGGTTTGGTTTACTGTTCGGGTGTTGTTTTATCTGAAGTTAGTGCAGATGATCTATCCACCTCAGATCACAAGTTACTATCTTTTAAGGTTAACCATTCATTATCCAAAACCACTCTCCCAAGGATTATTTAATTTCGGAATATTAAGGACAATTCTATTGCTCTCTCCAGTGGTATCAGTTTGCCACCCCAGTATACACTTCTTATCCACTCCTGATGACCTGGCTTCCCATTATAATGATGGCTTCCCCAATCTCCTAAATACCCTTGCACTCTTAAAATCCTGGATTATCTTTTTCATCCAATCAGCACCATGGTTCACACCAGAACTACGTCAACTAAAAGAAAAAGGCTGTCAGTTGGAACGTCTTTACAAAAAAACTGTTCACAAAGAACTGTATGATAACCATGTTCTTCACTATAAGGATGCTCTGTCTACAGCAAAATCCATTTACTTTACACATTTAAGCGTTTCAGGGGAAGGTGGCACTTGTTTTCTGTAGTGAATAGCATATTTAAGCCACCAGACTATTTTCCACCTTATCTCTGTGCGACTTCTATTTGTGACTCTTTAACCTTACTCAGAAAACCAAGCCCTCTGCTTGTCACGTGTCAGTGACACAACACGTTGGAATTAGTCGGGTGACGTCACTTCTGGCCAAGACCGGAAGTTTGGATTTGTAAGCATTCTGCTTTTGTGTGACCCCACGGTCCCAGTTGCTGGATGCACAGTGATATTTTAAACTGTAAATTTCTACAATTCTACAAATTTTTACAATCTACAATTTTAATAAACCTGTTATTTACTGCATCATGAGGATTATTATTCCTATTTCATGTGTGAACTGACTGAGTACCATCTACTACTGAGTGACCTAAACCAGTGATTCAATTGATGCACGTTACCTTTTAATTTAAGGTGAGTGGTGCACAAAAGTGGTGGAGTTTGATATTTTCCCTGGATTGAGCACTGGATTGTGCAATTGTTATATCATTATCACTGGAGTTTGAAGCAAATATTTCAGCACTTCACTAAAAACCCCGTTGTGATATTCACTTTCCACACTGGACTTTGGCAACACCATTCTTTAATTTTATTTTTATTTGTTATATGTGGTTTATGATACTGATATTTATCATTATATGTTTCTTTTGGTACGATTATTAGATCAATATTTTTGGCTTTACTTAAGAATAATTTTAACAAGATTTAGTGCCACTCCATTTATTTATTAATATACTGATTATATATGTGGTGACACGGCAGCTTGATCCACTTTATATCAAATCGATCATTTGTTTACACTCATTCTTTCTGCCATTTTATTCACTCTTTTTAATTTTCATACACACTGAGTAGTTCATTCACTTTATTTCATAGATCCTCTCCCTACTGTCCTGGTTAAAGCTTGTCTACCCTTTCTGTCCTCTTTATTAACTGATATCATACATTCTTCTCTCACCTCTGCTATTGTTGCTTCTTTCAAAACCGCTGTAATAACCCCCATACTTAAGAAACCTGGTGCAGACCCCAGTGACTTCAGTAACCTTTGGCCCAACTCCAACGTTCCTTTTCTATCCAAAATCCTTGGAAAAACAGTTGCTTCTCCGATCGATACTTACCTCTCTTTCTCTGACCAATTCGATCAATTTCAGGCTGGTTTTCATCGCCTACACAGCACTGAAACTACATTGGTAAAAATCACAGATAATCTCCTCATGGCAGCTGATTTTGGTCTCATAACTATCCTCATCCTCAATATGAGTGTGGCCTTTGATACCATTTCTCATAACATAATCCTTGACAGATTAGCCTACATTGGATTCACTGACACACCCCTGAACTGGTTTAAATCTTATCTCTTTGGCCGTACGCAATTCAACTCAAATCTGTTTATGGTTATGTTTATAATATTCTTCCCCTTGGTCTCATATTTCAAAAATTTAACATCCACTTCCGCTGATATGTGGATGGCACCCAGCTCTACCTGTCCATTATACCTACTACCACCCTTCCACCCCAATCCCTTACAGATTGTTTACAGGAAATTAAATTCTGACTCTTTTCCAACTGTCTCAAATTAATGTCATCCTTGACAGCACACTATCTTTCCAAGCCCACATCAGTAATATCAACATATTTCCATCTACGGAAGACTAATCACCTCTCTCACTTGGTCAGCATATTTCCATCTACTGAAGACTAATCGCCTCTGTCTTTTTTTTTTTATTCTCATTCACAATCTGGTCACTTCCTGCAAATATTACTGCAATTCCCTTCCTTTTGGTTTCAATTTCAAGTCCCTCCATAAACTGCAACTGGTTCAGAACTCTGCTACTCACATCATCACCAGAACCCCCTCCTTTAATCACATCACCTTCAACACCTCCACTGACTTCCGATCAACTATCATATTGATTTCAAGATTCTGTTACATACCTTTAAGGTAATTTATAACCTCATTCCTCCGTACCTCTCTGAACTCCTGACCCTCTTGTACTCTTAGGTCTTCTTCTTCCATTCTTTTTTAATGTTCCATCTGTTGTTTACAGGAAATTAAATTCTGACTCTTTTCCAACTGTCTCAAATTAAACAGTAACAAAACAGAGATTCCCCTCATTGACACAAAATCCACCCTGACCCTCCCCTCAGGTAAAGAGTCCGGGGGTCATCCTTGACAGCACACTATCTTTCCAAGCCCACATCAGTAATATCAACATATTTCCATCTACGGAAGACTAATCACCTCTCTCACTTGGTCAGCATATTTCCATCTACTGAAGACTAATCGCCTCTGTCTTTTTTTTTTATTCTCATTCACAATCTGGTCACTTCCTGCAAATATTACTGCAATTCCCTTCCTTTTGGTTTCAATTTCAAGTCCCTCCATAAACTGCAACTGGTTCAGAACTCTGCTACTCACATCATCACCAGAACCCCCTCCTTTAATCACCTTCAACACCTCCACTGACTTCCGATCAACTATCATATTGATTTCAAGATTCTGTTACCTACCTTTAAGGTAATTTATAACCTCATTCCTCCGTACCTCTCTGAACTCCTGACCCTCTTGTACTCTTAGGTCTTCTTCTTCCATTCTTTTTTAATGTTCCATCCGTCCACCTGACCATTATGGAACTGAGAGCCTTTAGTTGCTCTGCCCCTCGACTTTGGAGTAGATATGTGAAGCTCCAGTCTATTTGTGAGATAGAGAGTGTGAGATAGAGAGTGTATGTTAGGCACTGGCAGTCAGGAGTGTAGCGTTCATCGCCACTTTGAACATATTTGGTCTCCAACAGCAGTAGCAAGAAAAGGAGTCGCTGGTGGTGGAAAAATTCTGGTCTTAATTGCAAAAAATGTCCCCTGACAGCTAAAAAGACAGGAAATAGCAGAAGAACAATATTTTTATGGTTGTCCTATTATTATGAAATAATAAGCTACTTCAAATACAAAAGTAATGTCTGAAAAAATAAATATTTTATTTTGTGCAAATACTGTCTCTACCCTAATACAGATATGCAAATTCTTTTTTATTATAATCTTGTTTGGGATTCTCATTTAAAGCTCTCTGTTTACATAGTACATTTTGTAAATCCTGCATATGAAATGTGAAGTAACTTTATTTACAGTTGCTAATGAGTCAAATGAAGCCATAAAGCATGCAATGACAGATTTTCTTCATTGATGCATCCAACCAAAAAGTTAGACCAGCTGTGCACACATGCAGTACTATATTCTGTCTAAAATAAAGTAGCTATTTCATTCCTTCACTTTTTTTTTCATTTCTGTTATCTATTACTTGATCCTGGTAGTGGAGGTATAAGAAAGGCCATGTTGAACAAAGTTAGGAGAGGTCAATGTCTTTGACACTACATTGGATAAGCAAAGCTGGAGCCATGGATCCACTGTGCCACAATGTACTGGTGGAGGAAATCTTTCAGTGCCCAGGCTGAGGCTGCCATACACCTTCTTACGGGATTTTGCAGAGATGTGCAACTTCCAGGACTTTTCCCTTTTTTTATTAGACAGCTGAGCACGGATTACATTTTAGACAGGAGAACTAACAGAAGCTCTTGATACCCAGAGTAAAATTGGCTGTTAGGATGACAACAAAGCCATACAAATTACACTGAAAAAGTGGATCTCCAGGTGTATTCTGAAGTCAAACTGTCAATTGGCTCCTCTGTGTTTGTGGAGAGATCTGACAGAGGCTCGTGTATGATGAAATTTGTGGACTTAAAGTGTCCATAAACCCATGTCATAAAAATCAATAAATGCTGTATTACATGCTGTCCATACTCACTGAGTCACTATGGAATTCGTTCTCTGTATTCTGCAAAAAAAATGGTTGATCCTGCTTCTCTCTATCTCTACCTCCTGTCCAAGTCTCCAATACAGCTAAGGATTTTGCAGCTGTGTTGGCAACTCTGCACATGCTCAGTTTTTAGGGAGTTTCTATGCTGAGCATTTCCTTCCTATAACATCTGAGCAGCCCATCTGACTACACATGTGGATGTATAGACAGTGGTAAATGACAGCCCACTTCCTCTCTCCTCCTCCATGCTCACTAACCAGCTGAACACAATGGGAGTGGCATATTACATATAGATTAATGGAGGTTTCACCTTCCTCTTATTCTAAGACACAGGCTTGAGGGCAGTGACACAGCCCGTGACAGGCAGAAATCAGCAAACACCATGTTACTGCCAAAAGATAATAACAATTTAATTTCAAATATATATTTGCAGTTTATTGATATTAATTATTTCTTTTTACTCTGTATTCCAAAGGCAGTTTTTTTTTAAATTTGAACATGTGACCAGCAGCAGAGGACTACAAGCTCCTCCTGCTTATGTTTCTTTGCAGACAGGCTGGGAAAGAGCTGGGCCATGTGACAACTGTATATCCATTTTTTAAATTAAAATAATTACAGTGTCATCATCCACATACAGAAAGAGAAGGGGCAATGCAAATCAAACAGTGTGTGTTTAGTATCACTACATGGTAACACTATTGTCATAGTGTATTCTTGTTAGTGTTCACATGCTAATCAAATTATCATTGCATGGTCTGCTAACAATGTCAGTTCTAGCAAACCTGCATGTTTTAAAAAATTACAGTGCCTTGGTAAAGTGATTGCTGTTAATCAGAAATCCCCCCGCTCCCTTGTAACTGGCTTTGATTGACAGCAGTGGGAACCAATGGTTCCTGGTGCCCCAGCAAAGCCAGTGAGACATGGAAGTGAGGGGTGAGAAGAGCTTCAGAAATGCACTGCACTGGATCAAATGAGGGCTCAGGTAAGTAAAATGGGGGGGGGCAAAACCGATGCTTAAATATTTTTTACCTTAATGCAAGGAATGCATTAAGGTAAAATAATGTTTAGGCTTTAGAACTACTTTAAGTACACATTTTTTTCCCCCAAAAGTCTTAAATTAAACTGTAAATAGCGTCATCATGATTTGTAACAGAAACAGAATGTTAGCACCTTTATAAAAGGGAAAAATAACAATATAAAGTTAGAATTTGGAAAGTATAATCTTCTTTTGTTTCAGACAAAGAAAATCGCTAAGCTTTAAAAACAGTAAGAAAGCTGTCAAATTCTGCACCCTGCGCTAGCCCAGTTACGGTACTCAGCTTGGGTGGTGGGTGGGGTGGGACTCTTTAATATGGGTTTCTTATTAAAGGAACATTACAAGTAAAAAAAAACAACATATTGCCCAAAAAAGTCATTGATACCCACAATATGCTGCACGTTTTAGATTTGGATGTTTCAGCAGCTTCACTTCTTCTCTGGTTATGTAATTCTCATTTTCTGATTTCTTTCCATTTGTGTCTGGTGTTTTCATTGAATTGTAGCTCTTTTCAAACCCAGTGTCCATCTAAAATCAGTCATGTGTTTTATTTAATCATTTTTCTTCTGTTCCTTCTGCGCACATCACCATCTTCATTTAACTCCAGATAACATCTGGGATCTTGTAATTTAGAGGTTAGACAATTTGGGAACCACTTTTTTCCAGGTCATTGTGTCATGACCTGTTCCTACACCTTTAAAGCAGTTAATGGCCATGCAATTATATTATAACATGTAGATTGCTGCATTATTGTTGTTGTTGTTGTGTTTGTTATTTAGTCCTCAATTTCATCTGAGGAAGCCAGGTTCCAACCATTAAAGATGGTTGCATGTCATAGATATGGTGTTCATATCTCTGGTCTGTTGATGTCACTATTTACAGTTGTTACATGTGTAATACTTTATATTTCCTTTTTCAAGCTTGCTTGAGTTCCTGTTCTGGTTTATGGATGGCTGAACTTGTTAATAAAGCACTCTGTCACCCAGATTATAGGACACATCAAGAAAATTGATGAGGATGTCTCTTATATCTCTACAGCAGTCTGTGCCTCTCCACAATACCCTGCTTTGACTTGTATGTTTAAGGAATTACCTGCTTACTGATAATCAGGATTACTTACCTATTGCTAGAAAGCGTTCTTTACCTACTCACTGCCTGGGAGTAGAAAGACATATATTCTGAGAGCAGCAGTTTATTCTTATGCTGCAGCTCTCACTGTCTTTTACTTGGTTTATTGTGATACATGTCTGGTTTTATGATTGTGTTCTTGCCTAGTGGGTTGGTTTTCTTAAAGTTAGAGTTCCCCATTATATATATATGCATTTCCCTCCCTAGGCTTATATTCAAGTCAATACGTTTTCCCAGTTTTTTGTGGTAAAATTAGGTGCCTCGGCTTATATTCGGGTCAGCTTATACTCAAGTATATACGGTATATGGATTTAAACAATTTCCTATGTGATTTATCCCTTCCTCTTTGAGACATGTTTTTCTGAGATGGTTCTTTCCATATACGTTTATGCTTATGTATATACAGTATCTCCAAAAAGTGACTACACCCTTCACATTTTTGTAAATATTTTATTATATCTTTTCATATGACAACACTGAAGAAATTACACTTTGCTACAATGTAAAGTAGTGAGTGTACAGCTAGTATAACAGTGTAAATTAGCTGTCCCCCTCAAAATAACTCAACACACAGCCATTAATGTCTAAACCACTGGCAACAAAAGTGAGTACACCCCTAAGTGAAAATTTTCAAATTGGGCCTAAAAGTATCAATATTTTGTGTGGCCACCATTATTTTCCAGCACTGCCTTAACCATCTTGGGCATGGAGTTCACCAGAGCTTCACAGGTTGCCACTGGAGTCCTCTTTCACTCCTCCATGATGACTTCACAGAGCTGGTGGATGTTAGAGACCTTGCACTCCTCCACCTTCCATTTGAGGATGCCCCACAGATGCTCAATAGGGTTAAGGTCTGGAAACATGCTTGGCCAGTCCATTACCTTTACCCTCAGCTTCTTTAGCAAGGCAGTGGTTGTCTTGGAGGTGTACTTGGGGTCGTTATCATGTTGGAATACTGCCCTGTGACCCAGTCTCTCAAGGAAGGGGGTCATGCTCTGCCTCAGTATGTAACAGTACATGTTGGCATTCACGGTTACCTCAATGAACTGTAGCTCCCCAGTGCCGGCAGCCCTCATGCAGCCCCAGACCATGACACTTCCACCACCATGCTTCACTTTAGGCAAGACACACTTGTATTTGTACTCGTCACCTGGTTGCTGCCACACACGCTTGACACCATCTGAACCAAATAAGTTTATCTTGGTCTCATCAGACCACAGGACATGGTTCCAGTAATCCATATGACGCTGAGCACGTGCACTCAACTTCTTTGGTTGACCAAGGCGAGGCCTGTTCTGAGTAGAAACTGTATTGTTAAATCTCTCTATGGTCTTGGCCCCCATGCTACAGCTCAGTTCCAGGATCTTGGCAATCTTCTTATAGCCTAGGCAATCTTTATGTAAAGCAATCAATTCTTTTTTTCAGATCCTCAGAAAGTTCTTTGCCATGAGGTGCCATATTGAGCTTTCAGTGACCAGTATGAGAGAGTAAGAGCGATAACACCAAATTTAACACACCTGCTCCCCATTCACACCTGAGACCTTGTAACACCGGGGAGATAAAATTGCTAATTGGGCCCAATTTGGACATTTTCACTTAGGGGTGTACTTACTTTTGTTGCCAGCGATTTAGACATTAATGTCTGTGTGTTGAGTTATTTTAAGGGGACAGAAAATGTACACTGTTATACAAGCTGTACACTTACTACTTTACATTGTAGCAAAAGTGTAATTTCTTCAGTGTTGTCACATGAAAATATATAATAAATAAAATATTTACAAAAATGTGAGATATTGTGTGTGTGTGTATATATATATATATATATATATATACATTTTTGTATATTTTTGTGTAATTATCAATATGGGCTAGCGTTATTATTGTGGATATTACTAACACTCTTAAAAAAATGCTTTTAAATCTAGGTTTTTATTTTATTTTTTATTTGTGTATTTATGTTTTTATTAAATGTGATATTGTTTGTTTTTGTGTGTTAGAGATGTAAATAGAAGTCCATTGGGAAGCATAGGTTATTTTGGTTCCTGCAAAGAGATAGCGGACATTGTATGCCTTTTAGCTATGGAAAGGTTTCAGCAATATGGCACCCCTGTTTACAAATTTCCATGGTGATCCTCTCCTTGTGCTCTATAAATATGATGCTGCCATCTGTAGCCTTTGTGAAAGCCCAGAGGGGGTGATACGTGTGAGGCAGGTGGGACCTGTGTAAGGTGCCATCTTGCTGAGCTAAAAGATCTAGACTGTGTACATGCATGCTGTGAACAGACACTGTATGTGTCTCTGCTCATTGTGAGTGTTACTCCGTTTTATGATTTTATTAAAAGGTCACTGGCAATACTACACTATCAGATCTTCTTTGCATATATCTCTTTGAGCCTTTTTATGCAAGACTTACTGAATATAGACATGTGACCTCGGTGCTGCTGACCTGTTGCCTGTTGACCTAATTAAAGCGCTTTTGACCATCTTGATTATTTTAAGGGGTTCATCGCACCAGGTGAGGAGACACCTAGCTGGGCATGTGGTCTATACTCTCAGATTTCTGATACTGTGGAAGATTAACCTTTACTTGTGGCACATGAACTGTGGTGTTGTTTTTTCTGAACACTTGCAATCTAATTGGATGATCTAACTTAACTTGATGATATATGGACTGCTCTTGTGTTTTTTTTTTTACTTAAAGCCTAGTTGTATGATGTATGGGATTGTTTTGATGATTTTTACTTTTTTCTGCACATTTGTGATAATTGTGTAAATGTATGAGCTTTGTTGTTTATATGCACATTTGAATCCACATTTGATAATTTTTTTTAAGAAGTGCTTCATTGTTAGTAGGTACACAGTGATTGTGGTTCCACTTAAAAAGAAAAAAAATCTTAATGCTTTGACTTTTGTGAAAAAAAGAAAACAGTTTTGCTAAAACAATGCATCTAGCAGATTTTCCCTGTAGTTCTAGCAATCACGTTTTGATTAAAAATTGTGCAGTGATTCTATTCCCATCTTCCCTTTCATATAGTCAGAATCCCTGTAGCATAACCAAACAGATAAACGGATGAAAATCTTCCCAGACTTACTCATTTTGATGACTATATAGCAAAAGCTTCCCATATTAAACACGAAAACGATCCCACTGAGATGTATGGCTTTACTTAGGATTTTTTTTTTTTGTTCAGTACTGTAAGCTTTTATTTGTGCTATGATGATACATCATCATTAACAAAGTGTTAATGCATTAAAGTGTGTTCATCCAGACCATAAATAAATATGAGTTGTTTATTCATATTAACCACTTCAGCCCCGGACCAATTGGCAGCCAAAGGACCAGGCCCCTTTTTCGATTCGGCACTGCGTCGCTTTAACTGACAATTGCGCGGTCGTGCGACGTGGCGTGCGAATTCGTGTGAATTTTGAAAACAATGCAATATTTTTTGCTTTTTGCTATAATAAATATCCCCAAAAAATATATAAAAAAACAATTTTTTCCACATTTTTGGGACATTTGTCATTTCTACAGAAATCAGTGCTATTTAAATAGCACTGGTTCCTATGTAAATGACAGTTGTAGTGAAAGAGTTAACCAATAGGGGGCGGGGAGGAGTCATTGTTACGTGTTGTGTTTTTTTTACAGTATGGGGGCGTGGCTGTACGTCTGACGACATTGATCGGCGTTCCCGATGACAGGGAACAGCCGATCATTGACAGTCAGTGTAGGAAGCGCGGGGCTAGGTTTGTTTACACAAACCTCTCCCTGTTCTTCAGCTCCGTAACCCGATCGCGGGACACCAGCGGCGATCGGGTCCGCTGGTCCCGTGGCCGAGGTCACGGAGCTCCCGACCGGGTCGCGAGCGCGCCGCTGGCAGGGCACGCGCGACCCACAGGCAGTCACATGCACGATCACGGACAGGTACGTGATTTTGCCTGCCTGTGCCATTTTGCCGACGTATATCGGCGTTAGGCGGTCGGGAAGCGGTTAAAGAGGTGGTCCACCTGCACAAAAAATATTAAAAGTCAACACCTACAAATACTGCACTCCCTCCCCCCTGAAAGGTGCCAATTGTGGCACCGGAGGGGGGGGGAGGAATCCGATAAGCGGAAGTTCCACTTTAGGGTGGAGCTCCGCTTTAACTAAAAATGTAACTAAAACATATAACATAGCACCAATGCAATTTAAAAAATACAGTAATTTTTTATATTTATGTATTATATTCATATTTTTACTATGAAAAATATAAAACACAACTCCAAACACTCCATTTTGTCCTCAATATTTCACAGCTTAGAAGGGCTAAATTATGAGTCATAGACCCATGTGTCTTCCACTTACCCCCATTGAAGTTTCAAGTGGATCTGAAGTCAAAAAGTTAACATTTTAACATCTGGAAATGTCAGTTGTACCTACACAGTACCATGAAAAAATGTATTTTTGTCTTGAAATCTTCAATAGCAGTCCATTTCCTGGTGTGTGACCATGCCTACCCTCATCTGAAGCTTTAGAGCTGTAAATGTAAATCCTAAGCCGGCCATATATGTGTCATTATTCATTAGGTTTAGCAGGGACCTGCTAATATTCGAACCATTTATGGGCTAACTGGTTGTACACAAGTCAATATATCGATTGACTTGTGTAAAACCAGCCTGTTTTTTTTAAACCAGCCTGTTTTTTGTGCCAAAATATCAGTGCTTCCAGCTAAAGCTGGCAACACTGATCATTGTATACTACCTGGGGGAAGGCTCCCTGATGGCAGAATTCAATAGTACAGCAGGAGTGATAGTGAGTGATTGAAAAAAAAAAAAAAGACCTTTTTCCCCCATCCACACATTCAATGTGGAAGGGGGAAATTGATCTGTTTTTTTTTCAATCTGCTGGTTGAATGAAAAAAAAAAAAAGAATCACCTGATATTAGGCTCTGTGCCTTTGCTCTTCTCAGCACTGCTCTGCTTCCAGTGTTTTGTAGTAGATTTTATCATCTAGAATTCTTTTTGTATTATTAATATAGTCTATCCTGGCCCGAATCACAATGTCATCTTCTTTGTCAGCACTTCTAATGAGGGTACCTTTTTTGTCTATGTTTGCCCTTGGTCAGATTATAAAGAGGTGGTCCTATGTCAGACTGCAGATAGTTAAAATCAGTCATCACAAGAGTCTGAAATGCTGAAATGAAGTTCCCTTTGGACTGTATTGAGAAAGAAGTTGAAGGGGGTTTGAGATCTGTAGTGATACATTTCTCCAAGATATCCTATTCAGTGATAGGTGGCATTTGATCTAGTAGAATTTAAATATTCAGATCTGGGTCTGGTACGTTTCTCATTTGCAAAATATCACAAATGTCAGTTTCCTAACAAAGCTTTTAAGATCTATAAATAATTTAAAAATGTTTGGTTTTGCCAATGGGCAGAAGTTCAGGCCCCTTTTCAGCGGAATAATTTCTTGTTCTGATAAAATGTACTGTTTAGGGCACAGCTTCCACAGTAAACTGTTTTTTTTAAGAAACTTGTGATAGGTGGCATTTGATCTAGTAGAATTTAAATATTCAGATCTGGGTCTGGTACGTTTCTCATTTGCAAAATATCACAAATGTCAGTCAAAAAAAAAAGACCTTTTTCCCCGGCACAGGTGCCTGTGCGTCTTTGGCTCTGTTTCAGGGCCGAACTCAGGCAAAAATTTGGCCCTGGTTTGTCCCTGAATTGGAAAACAGGGACACACAAAACCCCTGCTGTTAGCCACATCCAGCAGCAGTGGGAACCCAGCCTTAAAGTATAGTGGAAGATACTTCTGCTACCATCTCCTTCTGAAAACATTAGGTGTCCTACAGTCATTAGGGATGAGCGTTGGGTTCTTTTAGATTAGCTTTTGGAGTAATGCCTGTTTGGATGTTCTTCTTAACATGAAACTTTTTCTCGTTTGGTAGTAGCTGAACATCATAAATAGTTGCATTTTTTTCTTCCACTGCCATATATGACAACAACTGCTGCCAATGGTTATTAAGGCAGAAGTGTGTGCTGGCACCTGCTGCATCCTTAGCAACATCATTTGACCCCATTAATTTGCTGTGAAATCTGTGTAGGAAGAGAGTTGTGGGCTAAACAGATTTTGAAGAGGGTAGCAGAGGATGTGATTGTAAGCAGTGTTAGCAGCGGGTTGCAGAACATGCAGGAGTTAACACAGTTGGAAAGGGGGTGGACAGCAGTGCATGTGTTAGCTGTGTTAGAAGAGGGTGGCAGGGGGTGCAGAGATGAGCAGCGTTGAAAGATTGTAGCAGGGGATGCAGAGGTGATCATTATCAAAAGAGGGTAGCAGGCAATACCTGGGTGAGCACTGTTGGGAGAGGAATCTAGGAGATGCAAAGGTGAGCAGTATTGTAGAAGAGTGTCAGGGAAAGCAGGGGTCAGCAGTGTTGGAAGAGGGAGGAAGGGGTGACAGAGATAAGCCATGTTGGAAGAAGGTGGAAGAGGATGCAGAGGTGAGCAGTGTTGGGAGAAGGTGGCCTGGGATGCAGAGGGGAGCAGTGCTGGAGAAATGTGGCAGGGGATGCAAACATGAACGTCAAGAGGGTAGCAGGAAATTTAGAGGTAAGTACCATTGGAAGAGTGTGACAGAGGATGCAGAGATGAGAAGTGTTGGAAGAGAGTGACAAGGGATGCGGGAGTGAGAATCTTTGGGAAATGGTTGGGGGGGGGGATTCAGAGGTGAAAAGTGTTGGAACAGGGTGGCAGTGAAAGTAGATGAGAGCAGGGTTGGAAGAGGGTGACATGGGATGTATAGGTGAGAAGTGTGGTAGGAGGGTGGCAAAGATTTAGAAGAGAGCAGTGTTAGAAGATGGTTGCAGATGTGAATACTGTGGGAAGTGAGTTGCAGGGGATGCAGGGGTGAACAGTGCAGGAAGAGAGTTGACAAGGTTTGGAAGTGTGTAGTGTATGAAAAGGTTTTGCAAGTGGTGGAGAGGTAAATAGAGGTGGAAAAGGACAGAATGGCAAAGCTTTGCTGGAAGAGGGTTTTGGGGGAGTAGTGTTGAAATGGGTGACATGGGATATAGAGGTAATCAGTGTTGGAAGAGAGTGGCAAGGAATGCTGAGATGAGCAGTGTTAGAAGAGGATGCAGGGAACACAGAAGTGAGCAGTGGCTGAAGTGGGTCACAGGCGGTGCAGTGATAGACAGTGATGGAAGAGGGTGGACAGGAATACAGAGGTGAGCTATGTTGGTTGGAAAAGGGTGGCAAGGGATGCAGATTAAAGAATTGTTGGAAGAGGGTGGCCCGGGATGCAGAGGTATATCATTTTGGAAGAAGGTAGTAGAGTATGCAGGGGTGAGAAGTGTTGGAAGACAGTGGCAGAGAAGCAAAGGTGAATAGTGTTGGAAGAGAGTGGCAAGAGATGCAGAGGTGAGCAGGTATAGAAGAGGGTGGCAAATGATAGGCAGATTTGCATGCCAAAAACATATTTGAAAAAATGCTTCTTGGTTGATCAGTGTTGACTAATGACTTTGGCAAATACCAGCACCTTCTCCATCATCAACAGCTTCACAATATTAGAGGCAAGTTTTTATGTGTGTACACTTCCATGCAATCTCCTTGTGATATGGGTAAGCCCATTGAGTGTTAAATATCTTAAAGTTTTCATATGTCATTTATGAAGTCACCTATAGATCACAGTTAGAATGCTCAGCATAAACCCTGCTGTTGTATTGTGGTGCTGCATAGATTTTCTGACAGTTCTGATCAACAGCTAATCTATTTCAATGAAATATTAATTACTATTGACGTACATTTTGCCAGTGCACACACAGCAATTCCAATGAAATTTAGAGTGAATTACTAAACTGCTTTTACCCTCATGAACTCACTGAAAATGAATTAATAATAAAAACTTGAACTGCTCCTCTAAAGCACAATTAGTTGCTTATGTTAATTTTTCAATATATTTAAAATGTGTATGTTTTCGCAAAGAAACCTGAGATTATCATGATATTTTAATTAACATGTTTTATATTATTTAGCCATTTAAGCTATGATATTCCATTTTCCTGTTTCACAAAGGAAATAGTAATAATACTTTGCCAGCAACACTTTTCCTTTTATATACTGTATATATTGCATGTACACTATTAAGGTCCACAAAGGCTACACCATCTTGCTACAGAGCAGATTTAATGCTTATGATAGATGGTCATAATTAGTAAAATACTATTTTTTTTTTTAATAAATAAAAAAAGTACTTTTATCTTCACAAAATGTTGGCAAATTAAATTTCTGCAAGGATAATACATTAGCTTGTAGAGCTGTACATTTCAGTGAATTAACACTAATTGGTTGAAAGCATTAAGGCTTTGATGCAGACAATCAGAGAATAAGAAAGCAGCATTTACCATTCTAGAAATCTTATTTTTAAATCAGTCCACCATGTATAACAGAAAAATAAATTAATGTACTAAAAGGCATTGAGATTATAGTTATAATGTATGTAACTAGACCACAGACATAACTCTTAGACCTGATTTGCATGGGAGCTGTGGCCTGGACATCATGAATGGGCCATTTCTTTATGCAGCTGGAGCCACCTGGAGTTGCAAGGAGGCAGTCTATGTTACTCCATGGGAAGCAGTGGCTTTATGGACACAACCGCTTGTCCTAATTTAACCCTTTCACTGCCAGGCCCTGCACTCCACTTCCAAACCCATGTAGTCAGACCAGACCATTTTGGCAACTTTTTCACTCTTTTTAAAATTTTCCCTTACAGTTTTTTTTTTTTTTTTTTTTTTTAGGTTTGTAAAAGACCCCCCAAAACCATACATTTTCGGAATGCACATAACCAGTAGAATAAAAAAAACTATTGATTTTTAGGGCTCCATGATATTTGTGCATATATTTATCAAAAACAATATTTCCGCTAAAAATACACTAAAATCATTGTTAGCAGATACAAACACAGCAAATTTTGCAAAATTCCTGCTAAATTCCTACTGAATGTAACCTGTACTGAGTTATCCAATAACAAATATTTGTAAATTTTAAATTGCACCTTTTTGTGAAATGGTGAAAATCGAATGTATGCAAACTTTCTTTAAAAATCTGGAGGTTTTAATTTTTTACTTACAGCTTTCAGAGTTTGTAAAAGACCCCCCCCCCCCAAACCATATATCCATATATTTTCTGAAAGCGCATGACCAGTAGAATAAAAAAAAGGTGCTCCGTGTTTTTTAGGCCCCACAATAGTTGAAAATGTTTATCGAATTTCTATATCCAGTAAAAAGACACTAAAATACCTATTTGCACACAAAAGCACAACATAACTTACAAAATGTGTTGTGCTAAGAACACTGTGCATCCCTGTGTAGGTAGTCCTATTCATGTCAACTGGGACACAGCAGCTGCAAGGACAGATCTAACATCTGTGTGGGTGTTTGTGTATGGCCCCAAACACAGACAGTGGGAGTTCAGGGATATAAGCCCACATGGATGTCAAGTTGGGAGCAGTGGCTGTGTTGATGCAAGCATTGCATCCCAATTGATATAGATGGGACTGCCTGCACAGGAATGCACAGAGCATCTGTGCATTCCTTTGCAGCCGCTATGTTCAAAATTACATCAATGGGACTGCCTGCATAGGGATGCATGGAAAACCCGTGCAATCCTGTGCAGCTAAACATGCTAAACATGGCCTTGCTGTATTATAACCCGTGTGAACGAGGCCTTAGACCTTATTTAGACTTGAGTGTGAGGGCATCAAAATGCTCTGTTGAGCTACGTTTTTGCCATCTGCCAAACTCCCCCCCTTAAATAGGCAGTGGACAGGGTGTTGATGCTGTGACGCTTCATGCCTGTGGCAAAGTTGACTTTTTTAGACGAGATTTAGACGCATTTCTAAACTACCCTTACTATGTTTTTAATTGATTTTCTTTTTTTATATAACTTTTTTTTTTGCACAGCTATATTTTTATATTTAATATCTTTTAATTTTTATTTTTTTGTGGGGGGGGGGGTCTAAACAGACCTGCAATGTCTCCTTTTTGAAAAAGAGAAAGGGATTGAGCTGCACTTACTGTAGATGAATGGATATGAGTCTGTATACACTCATATTCATTCATAAAATGATACATAGGACATTTACTATGTTTCATTCACAAACTGACACTTAGTTAATACCATTTACTATGTGTCAGTGATGAAAGAATACAGGAGTGATCTTTTCTGATTGCTGACTGTATTCTTTCAGGAAAGGAAGGGGCTGGTAAACATGTTTATCAGCCCCACCCGCATTTCATCCTGATGATCTGACAGTGGCTGCAGCCAGCAGGAGGGGAGGAGGGAGAGCCGGCTAGCAGCTGCATGGAGGGAGTGCCCAAACATCACGGAGGTGGGGGCCCTGAAGAGGGAGTTGGAGAAGCGGGGAGATCTATTTGGCCAAGCATATCCCTCTGTGGCTGCCCTGTAGCTTTCAAGAATGGTGGAAGGGCTGAAGAGGGAAGCCAACAGCTGCAGGGTAGCCACAAGGGGATTGGGTTTGTCAAGGGGGGGATCAATTTAGATGACAGCAAAGGCAGGTGGAGTGGCGGGTGACACAGCACAGTAAAGCGGCGGTGGGGGGGTCACATTTCAAGTAAATAGCTCTGATCAGTGGCTGATAAGCAAAGCTATCAGTTTGTTCAGCAGTGTCTGCTGAACAATTCTGCTATACGTTTATTGTCAATGAAATCACCATGTGCTTTTAGCAGAGGAGGACTGCCGGTCCGTATGGTGTACGGACCTGATCAGCTTGAAACAGTGTTGTAGGTCCGTACATCGTACGAACCTGTCAGAAAAGGGTTAACCTCCCTGGCGCTATGATTATGTCAGATTTTTGATGCTCAAAGTGGTACAATGTTTTGCATGGAAATTTGGAGTTTTATATTTTAGGCCTGTAATTCTTAGGAATAACACAATTAAATCTGTCCAAACAAGAGTCTAGTAGACACCCCGGGTATGATGAAGTTTGAAACACAATCATAAATTATAATATAATAAATATAATAAATAACTATAAATAATTATAACAAATAATAATATAATAATAATAAAAAAAATTCAATAATGTAATCAAATCAAAAACACTGAAATCTGCTCAGATGCAGAATTATCGCTGTCATTACTTTCAGTGTTTGATGACGCATTTCCCCATGAATCACTATCGCTCAATTCTGCAAGTGATTCTAATTTATTAACGCTGTTTTCTAGCTGGTCTAAAACCGCTTTTGATGTAAAGGGAAACTTTTGGGTTGCTATGGACAATCTTCAGTTTCTAGGCAGAAAGAGCAGTATTTATAATATAAAACTGCATGCAGGGCACTGGACAAACCACTAGGGACAAAAGGGATGTGACATAATATGATACAGTTATGTAATCTGTAAGATTACAGTGTACTGTATGTATTGTGTGTTTTTCACTTTTTGAATTTGGCACCATGCTCCATCCCCATGCGTCGCAGCGCTTGCAGGGAACGGAGCTCTGCAATGTGATGAATCGAGTGGAGACTCGCACACACAGCGGGGAGACATCGCAGGATCCTGGGGACAAGGTAAGTAACTTTGCCTGGATCCTGTGATGCGATCCCGAGTGTGACTTGGGGTTATCGCTTTCGATACAAAAAATTCATCTCATGCCACACTCAGGAATACCGCTAAGGTGGTTAACAGGCATGCATGGGTGGGTGCACAGCACCGAACACTCACTGTCTGCATTAAGGACAGCTTTCCCACCCCTGCTGTACATATCACAGTACCCATGTGAATGAGGCCTTACCAAAACAGACCAAGTGACTGCTAGAGGACCCAGTCATATACAAGACACTTGATAACATTTGACTCCATAATGATTTATCCAGGGAACAACAACATCTGTAATTATATACTGTATATTGAAACAACAGGATGGGTTATTATTTTTGAATGGTATAAGAATGTTTCTAGTAGTGGAGTTAAATGTTGAGAGACAGTGCTAGGAAATCATATTTAGTTATGCCAATAAGAATTGAGTATAGTAATTTTGGTGAAATTACAGATTTTCTTTGATTTTGTTGAAATTAACCCCACAGTCTCACAATGTAAACTGTGTTAACATGATTAGTTTAAGAAATAACATTGCTTTCGTTTGTATCTTTCTATGGCAACTTGGTGACCACATGGTTGCTTTCATGAACAAAAGAATATGGATATTGTTAGGATTATGGTCCAATTCTGTTCCTCTATATATTAATTTTTTTATTTTCTGAACCACTTAAGGACCGCCTCCTGCACATTTACGTCGGCAGAATGGCACGGCTGCGCACAACAACGTACAGGCACGTTGCTCTTTAAGACCGTGGGTCGTGCGTGCGCGACCCGGTCCTGAGATCCATGACCGTGGGACCCGCAGACCCGATCACCGCCGGTGTTTCGCAATCGGGTCACAGAGCTGAAGAACGGGGAGAGATAAGTGTAAACAAACCTCTCCCCGTGCTCCCTAGTGAGGCTGTCACTGATCGTCTGTTCCCTGTCATAGGGAAAGACGATCAGTGATGTCACACTCCAAGCCACGCTCCCTACAGTAAAAAAAGCACACAGGTCACACTTAACCCCTCCCCGCCCCCTAGTGGTTAACCCCTTCACTGCCAGTGACATTTTTACATTAATCAATGCTTTTTTAATCAGACTGATCGCTGTATTAATGCCAATGGTCCCAAAAATGTGTCAAAATTGTCCGTCGTGTCCTCCATAATGTCGCATTCACAATAAAAATCACTGATCATTACTAGTATAAAAAAAAAAAAATATTAATAAAACTGCCATAAAACTATCCCCTATTTTGTAGAGGCTATAACTTTTGCGCAAACCAATCAATAAACGCTTATTGCGATTTTTTTAAAATGTATTTTTATATATATTTTTGGGGATATTTATTATAGCAAAAAGTAAAAAATATTGCATTTTTTATTGCCACGTCTGTATAGGTAGGACTGCTGTCTTCTATGGCACTAAACTTCTATGGTAACAGTCACTAAATGTAGTTGTACCTAACTCTTGGTAACACAGAACAGTCCATTTCTTATCTAACAGTATCCCACTGTAGGGCTTCAATCACTGAGCTCCCAGGCTCCCAGTCTCTCACTAGACTTCCAGATCCCAGTCGTCTCCGGATCTCCTGAGCTCTTCCACAGCTATCCTGCTGTATACTCCTCAAGCCTCACCCCCGCTAACCTGCTGGGTCCCTGGCTTGACACTCACTGAAGCTTTCTGATTTCCCTTTACCTCTGACCACAACTGGTTCCCCGTCTAAGGGAACCTTCACAACTCGGTTGGACCCCAATCCTGTAGTCCCAACCTCACACTGCTTCTCCTGCTCCTGGATATGCTTCAGGCAGCCTAGCAGCCAGGTGTTCCCGGGATAAACCTCAGACTTCCGGCCTAGCAGCCCAAGACGACATAACACATGTCCACCCAGACAGCCTTCCAGGTGGCACAGAACCCGGATCACCTGACTCCACCCAAATAAATAGGCTTTCTCAGCAGGCCAAGGGACTAAAGAAAACCCTGCCTATTGGCTGAGACACTCCATCCATTCATGATCTGTCCTTGCTATGCCCATGTCGACGATCTAATGTCACCAGCCACAATGCCGCCTAGTGACAGAAAAGAAAAGTTCAATAATTCCAGAATTAGGGGGAAATCAGTGGATCTCCTAACAATTAGCCAGGACAATTACTACCTGGCAAACTACATTTGTTAGCAACCCTGCCTAAACATGAGGGTGCTACATCAGACTGAGAGAAAGTGAAAGAAAGAAGGAGAGAATGGATTGCCTCATCTCTAAAGGTACATTCCCACTTTGTCATTCTGGTGCATTGTGGTAATACATGCACATTAATGTGCTTTGTTCTAGGGCACTCTATTCAATGAATGGGCTGTCTATGCATCAGAATTGACAAAAAAAATGGGCATGCAGCACCACTTGCATAGTAGTTACTGTGTGTTTTGTTGTGCGGCAAAGAATGTACATCAGAGGTGTTTTCTTATGTGTTGGGGTGCCATTGAAAATAGAACACAATGTAACAGATGTAATAAAATGTAACAGATAGGTCTAAATAGGCTGAGGCAGGGAGTACAAATATTCATGGGAATTAATATGGCTGCAGCTGCATGCACAGTACCATCCTGCCATTTTTAGAAGAAGGACTGTGCAGCTGTGAGCTGGGCTGAATGGTAAATATTGCTGGATCAGGACTGAAGGTTAGTATTTAACCTAGTCAGCAACAGTCAGGGGATTTGGGGAAGTTATTATAAGAAAACTGTACAGTTGTGCCATGAAATATTTTTAGTAGGAAGAATTACCTGCAATGAACATTAGGTGAATGTCACAGTAACTGCTTTATAAAAAAGCCCAAATTAGTGTTTTTTGCATATATAATAGGGGAAAGGGTAATGGTAATAATAATAATAATAATAATAATAATAATAATAATAATACAATGTGCATTTGTTATGTTCATTCATATAACACTGATCTATTTATTAACATTGTATAGAGAACAGTAACCTTTTACATAATTTATGGCCACAGAAAGGTTTGGTACCATTCTCAACCATAAATTAGGACTAGTTTTAGGTAAATACTAATTAATCTACCAGAAAGTTTCTAGATTGTGCAGCAAAATCATAGCACTCATAGCAAACCCACTCGTATATGGGGAGAGTGTACAAACAGACAGCATTCCAGCTCTCTAACACTGCAATGCAGATGTGATAATCACTGTCTGGCAAGAAGATTCTTTAGTAGTCAGGAAGTGATGTCTTGTTGATCCTTAATAAAATAATGCTAAGAATTTTGAGAAAAATATTTTGAAGATGATTTGATAAACATGTTATGAACTTGATAGTAATGATCATATTGAGTAGCTTATCAATAACATTACTTGTTCTTTGCATTTGTTTCTATGTAACAGTTCTTTTCTGCAAGGATTTTTAAATTATTACTATATGAAAAGTGATCCCAAGAGAACACAGCGTGCCCTGTGTTATCCCCAGCACAGGGAATCTTCATCGAGCTATCACATATCTAAGTCTCTCTAACATACAGTACATAGAAAGGTGTTCATCTAATGGCTATCTCCCCAGAATTAGGGTTATCTATTTAGAATATACCCAAACATTTATAAGATGGTTACATTTCATTATTTTATTTTTTTATTTAAAACTGTAATCTAGTAAATACATGAGTGTATTTGTACGTGATGAATCTTATTTTAGCGTCTCTAAATCATCAATCCCAAGCATATGCTTTCTTAGACTGTATAAACATCCTTTTACACTTATCACTTCTCAGACATAAAAACTGATGCTTACAGTTCATAGGTACAAAACATGCTGAATGTTTGTATTATGTCATAGTAAACAACAAATGCAGCTTGTCTATCGCTGATCTAAGGCCCAAAATTTTGAACACAAAAACACTTAAAGCCAAACTCCAGGTAACAATAAAAATTTAACGGTGTATTACCAATATTGTACAATTTTTTGTCTGCCTTCTGCCAAAGCATGTACCCAATACATACAGCAATATCCCCTTTCAAAATAAAAAATTCCTAGCACTTTCCTCCCCCCTGCCCTGGGGACCATGCATGTTTATTATCAATAGCTGCTAGAGGATCAGACCCTTTACCACTCGTCTCGTAGTTCTCAACTTTCCCTTTATGATGTAAACATGCCAGCTTGCAAAGTGTGCTGGGTGAAATTTATACAAAGACAATATCATCATCACACCTGCCATGTTTGGAATAGCAATTCACCACTGACTTGAAATTACCCGGAAACAGGAACCATAGGACATGTAGTCCAGTGACACAGGAGAAAATGACCTGATGTTGCATTACTGATTCTCCTCTTTTGGGCATCTAATTATAGCTTAAATCGCAGTGGATGAATGATGACATCACAGGCAGTAAAGTAATTATTTTCTTTCCTGGTAATCACAAACCTGTATACACAATGTATTTGTAGATGGGCATAATAAGTACTATGTGAAATGATAAGTCTCTAATCCTGGAGAGCAGGATCTTGATTGCTCATGTAGATGCTAATGGCTAGTAAGTCTTCTAGTCCAGCAATCAGCTTCCCACATAGATTCACACAAGAAACCCCTATTTTGAGTCTATTCAATGTTCTTATTTTAACTTAATCTTTTGGCCTCAAAACACACTGGATGATTTTTACTGTAAACGAATAAATTAATTTGGACTTGTTTATTGTCTGTTGCACTTTCCATTGGTGCATGTTTTTATTCGTAAGACATGTAAGTGAATCATCAGGGATTTATGCCCCTGATATTTCTCTGATGAGAACCTACCACCCATTTGGGTATGACTGTCACCATGGGGCTTTCCCTGATGACAGAACTTAAGTAGCTCCTCTCCCCCACATTGCACATACACACATTACATGCACATAACATACCGATTTTTTATTTTCACAATTGTCACAATTTAATATGTACAGATATTTGTTATTTATTACCTCAAGAAAGTATTATGCTTAACATTTGGAAGCAATTTTGGAAATTATGTTTTGTTTGTATGCAGTACTAATGATTTTAGAATAATTTTATTGAAACTTTCATTTTGATAAACATTTGCACAACTTTCACAGGACCTACAAAATCAGTAGCACTTTTTTTTTTAACCTGTGCTTTCAGAAAATGTATGGTTTGGTGAGTCATTTACAAACTCTGAAAACTGTAAGTGAACAAGGCTAAAAAAAACTGTAAAACTGGTCTGACCACCTTAGTTGAAAAATGGAGAGCAGGGTCTGACAGAAAAAGATTTAAGCCAAGCACCAGCGAAAATCTTTTCTTTCACTTTCCTTAGAGCAGGATAATTGTGAAGCCTTTGCCATGTTTTTGTCACCATCTGTGTCCCTATTGGGAGATATCACCTATCACTTTCTCACAGTATAAGAAGTGATGGAAAATGTATCCAGTGAGAACATACAGCAAACACATTTTTAGTAAATGAAAGAGTTAGCAATAGGAAAGAGCTTTGCACTTGGACATGAGCTGGACCTGAACCCAGTCTGTTCACTATTTCGTGAGTGGGCAAATTAACATCAGCTGGAATTCTCTCAGGTAGTGGTTGTAGCATAGTTACATAGTTAGTCAGGTTGAAAAAAAAACACAAGTCAATCTAGTTAAACCAAAAAAAAAATAATACAATCCCATATACACAATCCTTTATCCACAGTTGATCCAGGGGAAGGCGAAAAACCCCAACAAAGCATGATTCAATTTTCTCCAGCAGGGGAAGAAATTCCTTCCTGATCCCCCAAGAGGCAATCAGATACTCCCTGGATCAACTTTACCTATACCTGCCTATACCTATAATCCTGCTAAATGACAGGACAGATTCAGGGTAATATATTGAGTAAATATGTTCATGACCATGTTTTTTTTTTCCCTCTTTTTCTATCATGTTTTTATATTCATACAATATCAGTGGGTTATCCAGTATAAAAATTATTTACATGTATGTTAGAGTTCAACCGCGAGGTGGCAGGCACTTTTTTTATGCCAATGTGAATCTATATATTTTTAGATGTCTATTAAGTGTTAATGTTTCATTTCTCATTACTAGTTGACCAGACCATCCTTTGGCTGAGGGATATGCTGGGTATCAGTGCACAGATATAAACATTGGCTTGTTTGCTGCCTGTCAGGATTTTACAAAGGGGCATACCCCAAAACATGTTATCCTGGCAACCGGCATGATTCTCTGGCATGTCCCAATCTGAGTGTCCACCCCCACAGACCGGCTATGTCACTTCTGGTGACATCTACTTCCAGTGATGTGGATCTGCTTGCCCCCTTGCCGCGGCCGGCGAGAATGTTCCAACGTGGGTCATATGGTCCTCATCAATAACCCAAATCCCCAGCATATCCTGCGTGCCTGTGGTATGGAGTTGGTCATCAACTGGTAACCACCATTCATCTAAATTGTTTTTAAACAGTGTGTGAAATAAACCAAGTTTTAATGGATATACTGTCCTCTGTGGTTCTGGACTTTTGATATCACTGCCAGTCAGCCCTTTGAGGTCTTATCATAGTGTGCATATATGACACCAACATGTCATTTCAGGAGCGCCTTGTCAGTGTTATGTTCTCATGTGTTTCTCACCACTATCCCAGCAGTCACTCTAAGGGCAGCTGTTCTAAATGACTATTGATATCTGGATCAAACGTGGAGGTGGACTTTTCATCAAGGTGGAGTCAGTCTAGCACCTTACAAGGCTATTGTTTGGTCAGCTATCCATGGCCGTTTTAACAAAATAAATGCAAATTGGTCTTTAAAAATGCCAGAAAAATAAGAACAAGGTTCAGCTTCTATAAATAGTATAATTCTTTTTCAGTTAGTATTGGGTGTCAATAGTCTGCTATTGTCTAAAAGTGAAAAGTCTACAGCATCACACTATGAAACTGCAGAGACCTTTTTTAAGTTTATACTGCTATTGCTACTGAGTAATTTAAAAAAAAAGCACTACTGTAATGTAATACCTACTAAATTTCCCTGGGCTTGTAAGTAATATATGGAGGTGTCATTATTGACCTACTTGAATATTATGCTTCCTGAGTCTATGATTTGAACCAACAATGCAGATCAGGAAAGTGAGAAAAAAGTCAGCAGTCCTTATTTGCATAAATGTTTTGAGTCAGTAACTTCAGTGATATTGAAGCAAGAAAACTGGCTTGATAGGCAAAAAGCAATTGCAGAATGAAAAGCCAGTAATGGAAGCCTCTATTTTCCTCTCAAGCTAGGTTTATTTTCAGTTAAATTGTTTCTGTGAATGTTGGTGGCTATTATATTCCAAAGACACTTGAAGTCATTTTCATATGCATGTGCTTGTGTATATTCAAATGCATATACATTGTAATACTAAGGCCTTAACATAATCCAACCCTTCTACTTAATTTATTATCATTTACAATTTAAATAAATCTGTCACAAACCCCACCTTTTGAAATTGAGCATATGAGCAAAAAAATGCATAGGCAATTAGTATTTTTAAAAAGATATAGAAAGGTGGGATTATTTGCAGATTTTAACTTTTTGTGTATACATCTAGCTTGAACCCATTCCTTTCTACTTCCCAACTTCCCTATTTATTAATGAGACGGACGTCCTCAACTTTTTGCATATCAAAACTGCATACGGACCTTTAGACATGAACAAACATATGCTTTGCTTTGAGCTCTTGGATTTTACCAGAACTAAGAGCTGTAGTTTTGGATGCCAACAAGTGCTTTACGTGAGGGTGGGTAAATATTTTGGAATAGGTGATGAGCTAAGATACTTCTGAAGCTTATTTGTATGGATAGTGGGAGCCAATTCAGCAAGTTTTGGCTTTCCTGAATATTTTCATCTATCTGATCTTTATATATTAAGCCAATTTTGATTAATTCTATTATTGTTTGCTAAATGGACAAATCTGCCTATATTCTTGGGAAAAAAAATGTTTTTCTAACTTTTATCTGACTTTCAAGCCAACCTATCTAGGGTTTCCTGTGGGTTGAAGAAGCAGTTTTTTCATAATGAAAATTCTCTTAACCACTTCAATACTGGGCACTTTCGCCCCTTTCCTTCCCAGGCCAATTTTCTCTTGCACTTTCATTAAGAATTGCGTGGTCATGCAAAACTGTACCCAAATTACATTTTTATCATTTTGTTCACACAAATAGAGCTTTCTTTTGGTGGTAATTTTTCACAAATCAGTTTTTTATTTTTTGTGATTTAAGTAAAAAAATAGTGGACATTTAAAAATAAAACAATATTTTTTCATTTCTGTTTTAAAAGAAATCCATAAATTTAAGCCAAAATGTATTCTGCTACATATCTTTGGTGAAAAAAATCCTATTAAGTGTATAATAATTGGTTTGTGTGATCACAGACATATGCAACGCAGATGATCATATACAGATGTGCGCAGATTATCATTAGGACAATTGATTTTGCTGTTACATATGTGGGGGACAGGGGTTTTTAATGTGTGGGGACATGTGTGTGGGGACAGTGTTTTGGGCACACTATTTTGGGGACATTGTGATTTTACATTGTGGGGGGACATGTGTGATATGTATGTAAAAAGTGATCAGTGTGTAAAAAGCTGTAAAAAACAGCTCATACTCACTTATCACCGGCTGGCTTCAGCGATCCGCTCTCCTCTCCTCACTGACAACTTCTGTGTGAGGAGAGGAGAGCTGATTGCCTAGCAACCGAATCTCTATTTACATCACATGACGGCTGTGATTTGACACAGCCGTCATGTGATCAGGAAGGCCAATCACAGAGCCCTCCTGCCGATTGGAGATGCGCGCTGCTGCAGGTGTACGATCCCCCATCTTCTGAGGGACGTTCCTGACATGTCCACTGAGAAGGAGGAAGCATCCGCCCAGCCGCATATGTGCAGTGGCCGGGTGGGAGGTGGTTAAAGTGTTTGTTAAGGCATTTGAGGCATTTTTAAGACTATGCCAGCCCCTCTATTAGAGGCTGGCATAGCACACTGTGTATGTTGTTTTTAAAAACAAGCATTCTAAATAGTGAATTTCAGCTGTCTTCAGGCTGGTCATGTGACTCAGCTCCAATGGATGTGTTCTGTGGGTGGGGCCATGATCGCTCTCTGATGTCAGCTTGGCAGATCACGTGGCCACTCATCTCCTCTGCAGAAGCCATCCATCGGAGCTGTAAAGCGACCATGAGTCACGTGACTGGTCTGAAGATAGCTGAAATTTAGAATTTAGAACACTCGTTTTTAAAACAACATACACAGTGTACAGTTTTACAATAATAGTGGTGGGGGCCGGGGCAGAGACAGACAGAGAGGGAGATGACAGGCAGGAAGGAGGGGGTGAGGGGGGATAGAGGAGAGCAGAGCAGGGCAGCATCTGATGGAGGGATGCACTTTTACCACAGTGATCAGAGCGGAGCAGCCCTGGTTATCGTGGTCTGTTTAGAGAGGGCATACAGGAAGTGGCAGATTCAGTTTTTTTTTTTTTACATTTTAGAGGGGGGCAGATTACACAGCACAAGCACTGTGTTGTGTAATCTGCTTTAAGGGTCCAGGATCTATATTTTTTGGGGGAGTTAACAAACACTTTAATTTGAACCCCTTCTTCAGCAGTACTAGGCAAAAAATAGGACAGATCTTTAGTAATGTATCCCAATGGTCTGCTTTCATGAGGTCCAACAACAAAGTTGCCATTATACACAATTCCTTCTGGTATGAAACTCTTCCATCAACAACTGAATACTTACCTTCAGTGATTGTAAGCTACTGGAAAAAGTTTAAAGTGGCAGTATACAGCTTTCCAAGAACCAAAAGAAAACAAAACTACAGAGGTCCTTCCTTGATCTGTCCAAAACTATATGACATTTAAAATAAAAGGTCAACCATAGCTCATTAATGTTTTTTTGTTTAAAAAATGATTTAATATTGCTCATTAAGTCTATAAATATATGAATAACTTGTTATTCTCTCCACCATAATTTTGCATATGTAACAGGGAAAAAGGTTGCCATCTATATGTATACAGGCAATGCTGTATTATTTTCTTTCTCCTTAAAAAACAGCTTTCTTTCCACATTGAATTAATCTACATAGAGCAGAATGCACGTTGATGTAAATAAGTGTATTCTACCACCCACAGAGCTTTTACCCTCCAAGTATTAAAAACATGAATCCAAAGGCTAAGTGAAATTCTATAGTCTGTATGCAAAGGAATAATTCAATGCAATTTACCTGCCTGTCATACCTTCTTTTTTTGTTACACTGGCTGTCTAGTTGATGACAAGCAGAATTTATGCAATATGATGCGGCCCTTCACATACCTGTCTCTAATGCAGTTTGATAGGATGAAAACACTGCTGTCTTTCGATGTATTCGGTTAAGCATTTCTATTTGAACTAAATTTTTCCAGCTGGAAAGTAAATGGACTTAGCTGAATTGACAGAAAATTGTTTGTAAGATTGTAGCTATTTGAGATTGTTACAGAATCATTTATATGTCAGAGAATATGAAAGAGCACTAAAACAAAAGAATCATAATGCAAACACTCTTACATTTCTGCGTGAGTGTATTTTTTCATATTATATGTGTGAATGTACTGTATATTTTAAGAGTATAGAAGGATGTATACTGTATATACATCTTTATAAATGTGTCTAGTGCAAGTATACATATGTATAAACAGGTGATAGTTGCAAATATATTAAAATAATTCCCAGAAACATATGCTGCTGATTCTGTGTAACCAAAGCTAGGAATATGACAGTAGATGGCAGACAGACATTAGCAAATGAGTTTACAACACACCCTTGTGGGTCAATTGTTGTAATTGTGCTATAATTCTGTTGTACCATACTGCTGATTTTGTCAGGATTGGACAAAGATTAATGAATTGTTCATGGGTACTTTTAGTTCAATACCCACATCCCGTATATCACTTTGCAGAAAAGCCCATGTGGTATTGTCTCTATTATCTATCTTTAAAGGTGTTAGATCTGCGATAAAATGGGAAAGATGTACACATATTCAGCTGTGTACTACTTGTATTCAATGTTTACATTAATCAAAGCATTTATCAATTATGCAAACAAAAAGTTTTAATAATTTCCTTAGAATTCATAAGAAATTTGTCATTCCAGTAGAATATGGCCTAGGGTAGGTTTAACGATTTTCTAAAGGCATAGAGACTCTTCACTTATCAAAAAAAATAAAGTCAAAGTGTGTTTATTTGATGTACCCAGTGTTGCGGAAGATAAATAACCGTATTAATTGACGTAAACACAGCATCATTTTATTTACCAAGCTCAGTAAACATTTACTAGGTAAAGTGAACATTCACTGAAATTTGTGGGACTGCAACATGTATTTTTTTTCATCACATAGTATATTATGAGATTTGAAATTAATGACTGAAAATATGGCATACAATTATAACAGTGGGTTAATTAAGATGAGTAAGGGGACAATTTTAAATTCAAAGGCCCAGAAGCAAAAAGAAATATAGATCCTTGGCCCTGATTACCTAACTAAAAACGTGTCAGAATAACCGCTGTTGCTGAATCTACATATATTCTCTTGAAGGCCTAGACTAGGCCCTAATTCGGAAATTATCTTGGCCTTCCTTCTTTCTGTATCTGTGAAAACATGAGACCATGCTTCACATTGTTCAAGTAGTTGTAAACCCACTTTGAAAAAAAAAAATAACACCTGCAAGACAAAGGCATAATGAGCTAGTATGCATAGCATACTAGCTCATTATGTAATACTCACCTGAGATCGAAGCCCCCTCAGAGGTCCTCGTTCACCGCTCCAGCCGGTGACATCCCTTCCAGAGTTACTTCTGGTATCGCAGGCTCCGTCGCTGTGATGCGCGCGGGAGCCGCCGGTAACGGCACAGTCTAAATGAAGCAACAGCACAAACGTGCCATTGCTTCCAGTTTGCTTCAGTGTGCATGTGCCAATGATGTCGGCACATGCAAATACAGGGGATATCTCCTAAACTGTTCAGGTTTGGTAAATATCTGAGGTAGCTACAGGTAAGTCTTATTATAGGCTTACCTGTAGCAAAAAGTGTGTTGTAAGGGTTTACAAGCACTTTAAAGGGCAACTGGAAACTGCATGTTACACTGTAAATTTATTTTAATATAATATCAATATATTTGCATCTTAGAAGTTTACACATGCTACAAAACTAAACTTGCAGCATATTCAAGCTGATTCATATTTCACTTGAGCAATCTATTTGATCTGCTGGCAAAATAATAAGTTTATGGGGATGAAGTTGAAGAAATCCTCTTAACTACTCTCAACAAAATGTTGTTAAAAACCCAAACCCTTAATCATTTAAGTTGGCGTTATATCTGTGCTATTTGCATATTTCACTTGGTACAAGTTGGCTTAAGAGCTTGGCTTTATTTGTAGTGCAGAAGATTTTGACTTGGCATAAATTTGAATGACTGAGCTTAGTATGGTATATTTAGCGGCTCAGGAAAATCTGGAGATTTGAAAATATGGTATATTTTTTTTTCAGAAAGCAATGCACACAGGCAGAGCTGTGAAATAGACCATGTTTACAATTTCCTAATTGTTAGTTTGGCAAACAATATTTTAACAGTTGAAAGTGCATTGAGCAGTGTCTAAAATGACATCTTACAAAGTTAAAAAAAGACAAACAACTTCAGTCCCTGTTTAATATGTAAAGCAGTCACACAGAAGGGGATATGAGATAACAGTTCTATTTCAATTAGTTGTGGATGACTGCATTGTTTTCAAAGGAATTTGCATCAGTACATTTTTCAATTGCAAAATACCCTCAGCTATTAAATTGAATTGAGAAAACTACAGGTGGCTGGTAAATATGTTTCATTTTTAGTTTAGGAAGCTGAGAACAAAATGTGTTTTAGGCATTGAAAACAAATAAACTGTATGGGGAATTTTACAGCACTGTGACCATTACTTCTTTATGGAAAGAGAAAAACAAACCCACTGTTGGCTTAAAACCTAGTGTCCCTGTGTTGGTTCACACCTAAACAATGCAAACAGTAGAACATTTGAAAACTGTTACTTAGAGAAAACCATCAAACAAATATTGATGTACTGTAGTCTTAAACCCCACCTGAACTTTTAGATTCAAGAAAAAGGTATACAAATTCTTACAATTTTACTAATTTTCCTTAAAAAATAACAGTCTGAGTAGAAAAACTTGAACCCTGACAGTCTGCCTCTCTTTAACCTCCCTGGCGGTATGATTCTGTCTGGAATTTGGTGCTGAAAGCGGTACAATTATTTTGCATGGAAATTTGGCGTTTTTATATTGTAGGCATGCAATTCTTATGAATAACTCAATTAAATCTGTCCGAACCAGAGTCTAGTAGACATCCCGGGTATGATAAAGTTTGAAACACAAAATAATAAATTATAATATAATAAAAATATATATAAAAATGATTCAATAATGTAATCAAATCAAAAACACTGAAATTTGCTCAGTTGCAGAATAGTCGCTGTCATTAAATTTATTGTTTGATGATAAATTGTGATTTTAATTTTTTATCGGTGTTTTCTAGCTGGTCTAAAACCACTTTTGACATAAAGGGACACTTTTTGGTTGCTATGGACAATCTCCAGTTTCCAGGCAGAAAAAAAATCTTTTTATTATATAAAATGACATGCAGGGCACTGGGCAGACCACTAGGGACAAAGGGGATGTGTATTTTTTGTATACAGTACTGTAATCTGTAAGATTACAGTATTGTATGTGTGTTGTGTTTTTAAACTTTTTTAAATTTGACGCCGATCTCTGCTCCCGTGCGTCGTAACGTCGCAGGGAACGGAGACCGGCACTGTGTGAATCGAGCGAGCGGATGGCTCGCTCACACAGCGGGGAGACATCGCAGGATCCAGGGGAAAAGGTAAGTAACTTCCCCCCTGCATCCTGCACGCAAGCCCGAGCCTGGCTCGGGGTTACCGCTCCCAGCACAAAAAGCTGGACCCGAGCCAGGCTCGGGGTTACCGCCTAGGAGGTTAAGGAGTGTGAGCTCTCTATGAGCAATGGTGCCTCCACATAGGTCCAATAAACCTACTGCTACGCAGACAGAGTATTCCAATCAGCAGGAAGCATGAGGTTTGTTGATTTTCTCTGACTCAGCAGAGGGTGCATCAGACATTTGCAAAGTGACCACATAGAGAGAAAGGGCCTTTCACTATAGCATGCAGACTAGTAGCTTTCTAAAAATGATCTGTAAGACCTTGCAGATCTTTGGGAATATATATGAGAACAATGCACACAGTAGAAAGAAGAAACTTCCTTTAAAAGAATGGGATTAGTATAAACCACAAATGGCTGGCGTGTCCATTACAATAAATTGCACCACTCCTCCAAAGCTCACTTGACATGTAAAAGTTTGTAGGTTCCACTGTAATAATTGAGTTCTGCACTTGAAAAGTTTCTGGGGAAGTAGGCACAAGGTGAAGCTGATGAGAGGAGGGGGAATGTTGAGAGAGGACTGCACCAAGACCAAAATCAGAAGCACAAACCTCTACAATGAATGGCAGGCAAGGGGCAGAGTGGTTCATAACTTGTGCTGACATAAAACCTGATTTGAGCTTGTGGAAGGCAGTGATTCCCTTAGGATGCTAAAGAACAGGATTATTCCCCTGTTTAGTAAGAGCATGGCAGTAGTGCAACATGGTGGAAAAGTTTTTAATGAGCCTTCTATAGGAAATTGCAAAGCCCAATAAGTGCAGGGCAGCTTTCAAGCATCTGGGCTGGGTCTATTGAGTGATGGTCTGTACATTAGCAAAATTCATCCTGTATCATTGACTGCTCTCTACTATAAGTAGGTAGGTTTACACTTTTAAGATACAGAATATCTGGAGTCCAGAGTTTCCCCTATATTGGACTATAGTAACACGTTCTCAGGAGTCCGGAGTTCTCCCTTATAAATATGTTCTCAACTTCTTCAGTATTAAGCAATGTTGTGAAATGTGCTGCCAAGTGATGTCTGGACTAGTTTGGCTGTACATTGGCCCATTTCTGGGAAAGAGCAATCGTAACAAAAATTCCCTTTGGACGACCCCTCTTGTGTAACTATAAGATTGATGAAGTATGACAATATAATCCAGAGGTCAAGATGACCATATGTAATGTAGAAATATTTAGTTAAGGATGACTTGTGCTTTGGTATCATGCCATACATAGAAAATGTTGTGCAATCTCTGTATAAAAGCTGAAGTTATATGTGTGTCAGGACCACAATAAACAAGTTTACTAATAAATTGAAAATGATGCACCTATTAGAACTATAAAGTACATTTTGTTAGTGATGTACATGGCAAATAGCAGCTTACATCTGATAAAGCAACACTGTACTGGACTGCACAATGATCTTGATGTCTTTGGGTGATGGCAGAGGTATCCCTAGTTCAGAGTTCCCAGGTAGAAATGTTTTGTTTCTTGTTGGATTAGTATGACTGACAGACATGTAACCTAAAATACAAAAGGATTCGGGATGTTTATTGACATGAATGTCTGTATGCTAATTGTAAGGCATTTTAATTATTACATTCTTACTAACAAATCTATCTTTCATAATAAATCCCAGCTCCAACCACAACATAATTTTTGGTTTTTCATATACCAGAATGCAGTCAAGGTTTTATTTTTCTATGTGTCCCTTTTGAAGAGATTTTACCTTTAGTTACTATCCTTGGTATAGAGGGTTAGATGGAAGAAGTAATGGAAAGTAAAATCAACTTTGGTGATAGTGAAAGCAACATATTTTTAATTTAGTACAATAGGAACATACTAGTACTTTGTAAGATTTTCATTGGTGTCTTAGCCTTCCTGTCCTAGAGACCCTTGCCCCCTATATTTATTATCATGTTTTCACTGTGACAGAAAGTGAAGGGTCATCAAAGTCACAAAGTCTAATTTTATTAAACTACCGGTAGTAAAAAAAAACTTGCACTGGGCTTGACCATATTTTGCCTCACTGGCTTATATTTGACCTCAGAGTAAACAATAAAACATGAGCCAGAATTTGCCGGTTTGCTAGATAATTCTGTTGTATGATGAAGATGACATTTTATTTTATTTATTTTGTTTGTAAGTGTTATTCTTTTTTGCATAATGACACCAAAACTGTAACATCATTAAGCAATCCTCTTAATACACCTCATAACATACTTCATAACGTAAACAGAGATAAATATTTTATTTATTTCCTGTTATGCACAGTGGTGAATGATGCTACACTTTAATAGGACCCTGTTGCCAGTAAAATCATCCCTTGTATAGACATCTAAAATCCCTTAAGCCCGGTACATACTAGTATTTATTTCTTTTCATTCAACCCAGCAGGGCTGAATGATAAAAAATCTGAGAGCTTAGGAGGAGCCGCTGTACTAACAGTCAGATGTTAGTACATATATCTCCCTGCTGTGATTGGCAGACCTTTTTTGGACATGCCCCATCGACAGAAAGCGGCCAGCTTCTGTCAGACCAGCTGCAGTACACACAGGCTGAATGTCGACTGGTTTATTTTGAACCGGCCGATGCCGCCCAACATACAGCCTGTGTGTACTAGGCTTTAGACTGCGGATAGTCATTGCCACCTTGGATAAAATATCAGCAGCACCAGCACACTCAAAACTGAAACTCAAGTGACATTCTATAGTATTTTCCTTTGCTCCTCCTCCTCATAGCAATATAGAAAAAAGGGGAAGGGAGTTGAAGGGGGGGGTGACAAGCTGGACCAGTACAGAAAGTAATTAAATACTCCCAAAAGAGGAGATGGCCACAATGTGTAAAGCGAGAAAAAGAACATGCTAGACAATTGACACTTTCTGGTGTGCTCAAATGTGTTAGTAAACTCAGAGGACAATTGCAAGTGAGTAAAAAAAAAAAACTATATAAGGAAAAATGCCTATGTTGAAGGTAGAGGATAAGCAGATTAAGATTAATGTATTCATCTGCCTAGCTCCTTTATTATAACATCAGATATTATAGGTTCCCATACCACCATTCAAACGCTACTTAAGCTCTTCCAGTTTCACTATAGGTAACGGTATTCCCCCTCTCAACTTGGTTAAGAAAATACATTGTGCTAGTTATTATAGCTGGTAGATATTACATCCAACCGAAGACACCCTGGGTTGGAACAATGCTACATCTAACATAAACGGTGATGATAATAATAGTGAAAAAATGTGGGGGGGGGGAATGTTTGATTTTTAGGTTACTATGTTCTTTGTACCTTGGTTTATTTACTTACTGTACTGCCTTTTCATGCAGGGGTATAAGCCCCATTTGACATCCTCTTAAATGTTCTGTTGAGATTACATGGTTAACACCTATGTTTATTTTTGAAAACTTAATAAAGTTCTCGGAGAAAAAAAAGGAAAAATGCTGCAAGTAAGCAATTAAAATACCAAATTTTAATTTTGGTTTACCTGCAATTTTTATTGTTTGTGAAAGGGATTCTTTAAGAGCAAAGCAGTAAACACATTTATGTCTACTGGCCATTTGCAGTTCAATATACATGTCTTCATTTTTTTTCCAGTTTAGTTATAAAACAACCCTATTCCTTTTTGGAAATGTAGGGGTATCTGAAAGTGAAATATACATTTTGCAGGGTTTTGTTTGCAAAAACTGCTTGTACTTTAAAAGGAATTTGCATATATTTTTCACATATTTTCAGGGCAGCAATAAATAAAGAAATCATTTTTCAGCAGGTAGATGGAAAATATAGGCCTATGTTTTCTTTATTTTTGTATCTGCATTTTTACAAAAGCTCAAGGTGCCAGTAAAGTATAGCTAAAGGCTGTTGTATGATATTCCCTACAAGTTCTAAATCCAATTACTATGCGGTGCACAAGCTTCATAATGTAAAGAAAAAGCCTCCTTTATGTTTTCAGATTGCCCCTGCAACATTTTTTTCATCCCAGTGTATTACATGCAGGCACAGCCTACATCAGCCTACATCAACTCTGCTTTACGTTTAGGAGTAGAGCTGGATTGTTGGCACATCATTATAGGAATCAACATCATCATGTAAAATCAACATTATAAAAATATTTTAGGGGCAAATATAAAACAGTTGAAAAATGTATTAAACAAAATTAAATAATAGTGATTCAAAACCATTACTGTTTTTATTTAAGAATTAAAATATTAAAAATGGAGAGAAAATCTGTCACATCTGAAACGAAATTGCAATGTTGCAGAACCAACTGATCCAAAACAGAATACTTTTTTCAGATGCTAACACTGGCAAGTACAGTTGTAGCAGTCTAAGGTGGAACAGGATCACTTCACCTTCTTACTCACTTTTACATAGCTCCTAACTGTCCCTGATTTTAAGGGACTGTCCCTCATTCAGAACAAAGTCCCTCTGTCCCTCTTTCCTCCTCCTAATTTTGGTTTGATTTATATGGTTGTATATAGAATGCACTACTTATCTATCAAAAAGTGTTTCCCAGTGCCACACCATTCATACAATTTCTAAATTGCTGCATTTGTAAGTTCAAAAAGCCAATATAAAGGAATAGAAGTGGTAAAGAATCACTTGTGGGTTTAGCCAATATTTTAAATGTTTTTGTACAATTCTCCTAACCCTCCTAAGGGGGGTGTGGCAGGGGATGTGTCCTATGCCTACATACTTTTGCTAATAGGTGACCCTCGTTCACATCTCAGAAATTTGGGAGGTATGCTTTTACACTTAGTGTGTCTTCAGACCTGCACCAGTCTTCTTAGTATGAACAAATAGTATTAAAGCTCCTTAAAGTTGACACTTAAGAATATCATCCTGGATCTCGTCTCAAAGTTTCAAAATGCTCTGCTTATCAATGTTGCAAAGAGATCCAGAATAAAAATGTTTAACCACTTGCCTAATGAGTAATCATCAGTGTAAAATCAGTTGTTTAGCATAAGTTCGGGCTGAACTTTGGTTGTTCGAACTTTCGGCGAACACTGAACAATGCAGTGTCCGTGGCAAATTCGAAAGCCGCGGAACACTGTTAAAGTCTATGGGACATTAACGTGAAAAATCAAAAGTGCTAATTTTAAAGGCTTATATGTAAGTTATTGTCATAAAAAGTGTTTGGGGACCCGGGTCCTGCCCCAGGGGACATGTAACAATGCAAAAAAAAAAATGTAATAGCCATTTTTTCGGGAGCAGTGATTTTAACAATGCTTAAAGTGAAACAATAAAAATTAAATATTCCTTTAAATACTGTGCCTGGGGGTGTCTATAGTATGCCTGTAGAGCACTACAGTTTTCCCGTGTTTAGAACAGTAGAACAGAAAAATTACATTTCTAAAGGAAAAAAGTCATTTAAAATCGATCACGGTTGTAATGAATTGTCGGGTCTCAGCAATATAGCTAAAACACATTGAAAAAAACGGCATGGGTTCCCCCAGTCCATTACCAGGCCCTTTGGGTCTGGTATGAATATTAAGGGGAATGAATATTAAAATAAAACCCATACTAGGTCCTTCAGTTCTGGTATGGAAATTAAGGGGAACCCTGCACCAAATAAAAAAAAATGGCATAAGGGACCCCCCAAAATCCATACCAGACCTGAAGGGATTTTAAAGGGAACCCTGCGCCAAAATAAAAAAATGACATAGGAGTTCCCCCCAAAATCCATACCAGACTTTATCCAAGCACATAACCTGGCAGGCTGCAGGAAAAGAGGGGGGATGAGAGAGTTCCCCCCTCCCGAACCGTACCAGGCCACATGCAACAGCTCCTCCTCCATGGGAGGCTCTCACCGACTGATGCTCCTTTTTGGTGACAGCTCTTAAGGGTGAGGCCACTCAGTGACATAAACAGGTGACACCGCCTTCCTCTGACATCACGAGACATCAGGGGGTCATCTGTTTACGTCACCGTTTGGCGTCCACGAGATAACTCAATTTTCCGATACAGTGTATGAATAAGCTATGCACTGACAGACAAAACATATAAAGGCTGCAAATTTCCAATTGTTGCTGTGTTACTGACAAAACCATAATAGGTTAGTTTGTCTTTCTGATTCTTATATTGTCATTATTATGAAATAAAGAATAAAACATTCCATGAATAATAAAGAACTGCTGTGTTGTTAAAATGCATACATTAACAATAATAGAAAACTATTTTATTTAGATAAAGAAAAAAAAAACTATTAGCCCAATTAGGCTGCTCACTTCAGAACACATAAACTGCAGTTTTCTCTTAGTCTACAAAAATATTTAACAAAGATTTTTAATGCACCACTTGTAAATCAGGGGCAATGCCTAAATACAAAAGATAAAGATCTGATAAAAAAAAAGTATGCAGATACCGGAAATGTATTGGCTTGCTGTAGATCTTTAAGAACAAAACATAATTTTTTAATAATAATTGTGACTTCCTCTTTTCAATTCACTTATTGCTTCTTCATTTATGAGTGGTGAACATGTTACTCTTTGCTAATTGCATATGTACAGAACAATTTTAGTTTGACTATACTTTCCCTCTTCTTACATTTTCCTTTTATTATGGAACAAACACTGTACAGATGGCTAAAGGGTCTGAATCTTTTTTGACAACTTTTGCAGTGTGCCTTGATCCATCTTCTCTTGTGAACATTTTTCTTTTGTTCATAAAAAAATCTATATTTTCTTAAACAATTCTGTCATTTTTGATACTTTATTTAATTTTTATTTTTATAACAGAACATTTAAATGAAGCTACTAAATAGCAAATTATCATTTCACTTTTTCTTCTTGGTAATTAAAATACATTTTTCACATCAATCGTTTTTATTTATTATTTATTTTAATAATTTTACATAAAATGTAACATGTTGTTACATTTTGTATCCCGAAATTTTTTTAAGCACTTTTTTCCATTCTTTTTAGACCAAGTACTGTATTTGAATTATCTTTTTTTCCCTTTTTTTATTCTTCCAACTATAACCTTTAGGAGCCAACACAAAGAAACAAGCTGATGATATAGCCAATAATGATCGTGGTGAAGATGAAGGTATTTTTTTATATTCACACTCAATGTGATGCATGTTTTTTTATTTTTTTTTAATCTTAGATTTTTTTCTCCTGTCCCCTATTTTTCTTGATTTTTACTTATTTTTCCTTTGATGAGAAATATTTTCCCTTTTATTTGAAAATAATTATTTTATATTCAATTAGAAATCTGTAATTGCGTTTACTTATTTTTTTTCTGTTGAAATGCATGATTTGAAAAATTGTGCTATCATCTATCATGGGTCGTATATATGGCAAAATTGAGCTCTATAAACTTTAAATATTCTGGGTTTGTTGTACTAGCTGTAAACAATTGATCAATAATAGTATGATAAAAATCCTTATTGCATGCTTTTTTATATAGAAACAGACTCGCCTACCTTCATTTCTGAAGAATTAAGTTTCATTAACTTCAGAGTATGGTCACATACCAACCTAACTAGTACCATCATTGGACTGCACCATTGTCGGCCTGATATTTACTATTTATTAAGGAGTTGACAATCTTTACACAATAAATTGCTTTTTACAAGATTGGATAATTGAAGTTATTATTAACACAATTCATTGTGTTAAATAACAATGCCAGGTATGGATATTTTATACATACAGTAGTTTCTTTGGTCCAGCTTGGACCAATGTGACTATAGATATACAATACAATAAAGGCTGTTCCCTCTAGAAACCTTGAAATCACTGAAGTTGACACTACTACTCCAGTGATGTCCACTTGATTCTAGGCCTTGTGCTGAGCAGGTGCACTTCTGACTACTGAACACAGGAGGTCAGCAGCTCTCTGCATTTTTTAAATAAATGCAAAGCACTCTCTGATTGGACAAGGTGGGAAGGCAAGGCAGTGATGTCACACCCTTACTGGATTTAGGATTCAAAGCAACTTTAATAAACCAATCCTTGTGTTCTTAATAGAAAATTGAAAGTAGAACATGCTGTGTTTCAGTAAATAATAGCAATAAATAGCAAACAACCAGATGCGGAATCAATGCCATATAATGTATTTGTAAAACCAATCACAAACATCTCAAATAAGTATTAATATGGTAGAGCAATTTATATATTTTTTTTACATTTTTAAATCTGCAGTTTTCTTTAAATTATATTTGGTAATTCTGACAACAAAGTATTTGTTCAGTCACCTTCTGTTATAGGGTGATACTTCTGTCCCTGTCTCCCAATTGTTTGCTTGGGTTGTCACCCTGTCACATACTTTGACAGCGGAGACTATAAGCAGATATTTTGATTCATATTGCACAGATAGAATTCACTTCTACGCTAAAGCATCAGTTACCTTGCTTCTGAATTATATGGAGTTGCTCCACCTTTTTCAGCCTGATTTAACTCTTAATGGGTTCATAAAATGAAGTTAGAATGCAGCAAAGAAAGCCAAACTGCTCTAAGTACTTCAGCATTCTCAGACTTGCTTTTATACAGAGTACAAGCAGTTGAAAAATGGTGGTTGGGGGTCAAGAAATCCCTGAAAGCGAGCAACAAGTCAAGTGTTTTACATTTTCTTGTTAACATTGCAAAGCTCATTTACAGACTTTATCTAATAACTGCTGTATAACATAAACCTGTTACAACATCAGTAAACTAAAACCATCTATGTACATTTTTATGCTTTCCCATATAATCCCAAATATAATGTTACATCTTTGCAAACAAGAACAATAGCATTGCCATTGACACTTTCATTGACAAGAATTTATCAAAATGGGGCGGCTCATTGAAGATGTCCACATAAAAACCCATCAAGGACAGTTGGAGGTGTGGGCATGATCTTACCAGCTTCAGATGTATTTTGCCCCAGCTTTAGACAAAAGCAGGGAAGCTTGAATAGTCCTACCTTTCCAGGATATGTTATGCACACAATTGTGATTGGACAAACTTGTCTCATCACTTTCTCCCCAGAGACCATATTTTCAAGGTTGCCCAAACCTGCCCATAGATATGTCATTTTTTCCCACTCCAACCAAAATGATCAGATTGTACCACTGTTTTGGGGCTTGGTTTTCTAAAAGCAAATAGGCTGTTCACTTTGCAAGAGAAGTTGTCCTTTGCAATGAAATGTTCTCTAGATTTTAGTGAATGTAGTGTAATTGCACTTCCCAAAGGAAAATAAAATAAAAAAACAGCATTTTCCTTGCATGTTGTTGAATGATGAAAGTCTGCAGAGCTTCACCTCATTCGCTAAACTCTGAGAGCAATTATCTTGTGCAACTTCACTTGCAAAATGAACAGTCCATTAGTAAATCAACCACATCAATCAGATACACTCACAGGTAGCCCTTAATGACAACTCTGTTATCAACACTTGGGGGGGAGATTTACTAAAACTGGTGCACACAGAATCTGGTGCAGCTGTATATAGTAACCAATCAGCTTCTGGGTTTTACTGTCAAAGCTTAATTGAACAAGATGAAGTTAGAAATTGATTGGTTACTATTCACAGCTGCACCATATTCTGTGTGCGCCTTTTAGTAAATCCCCCCCTTTGTTAGAAATTATGCAGCTAGAGATTGTTATGTATCCTGCATGCAAGTGCAAATTTGTGCTTAGTCAAATCTTTTTTAAGGACTGTAATGTGCTCTGTTTGGTTTAGAAGTTACAATCTGTGTTGAAGTGGCAAGATTTAAATATAAGATACATTCTGTAAGAAATAGAAAAAAAATTCAAATGTCATGCATCGCTCATGTGACCCTGGCTATTTGGCTTTAGGCCCCTTTTACACTGACATACCGTTCAGGTCCGCCTGTCAGTTTTGACGACGGACCTGAACGGGCGCTCCATGCTAGTCTATGGAGCAATGGATGTCAGCGGAGACATGTCCGCTGACATCCGACCCGGTCCAATCCGCCAAAATCAGACGGATGGCTCTACGTCCGGATCCGTCGCTGGTGGATCGGATCGGGTGAGATCTGATGAAAATGGACACACTGTTCATTTTCATCCGATCTCTCCATAGAGACCAGCGGGACTCGACAAGCCCCTCCCCGCTCAGTGAGCAGAGAAGGACTTGTCATCCCCCGGCTCAGCGGAGATCAACAGAGAGATCTCCCGCTGAGCCGGCGGACAGAGGCGGAACTCCGTGCAAGCGGATCCGCCTCGTCTGAAAGGGGCCTTATGCATATTGGAAAGCATTCATGTAAAATATATTTTGTTTATGTAATATTTTGCAGCCAAACAGCAATACATTTCATTAACCTTGTATGGTCACAATCCTATTCTGTCTATAATGGTTCAGTCAGTGTATTGTTTTTCCAAAGAAGCAATGATTCTGCAGATGATACCGCAAGAATAATTAAAAAGTTGTACGTGTTTTCCAAAGTGCACTACTTACAGGTAGGGAAGGGGACGTCTTCTAAAATTAAAGGTAAACCCTAGCCAAAATTATATTTAAAACCTTGAGAATCACATAGGGAGCACCCCACCTGCTCAGTGCTTCGGTTTTTAATCCAGGCATCTTCTACTAGTTGTGTTACAGAAATATGTCACACTTTCAGCATTGACATTTATAAGGAATCCATAGACACAGCCATACAATGGCAATATTTAGTGGGAATGCTTCAGCAGTCCCACTATTGTTATTCGTTTTTATTTATTTATTTCATTCCATATCTTTTTTGGCTCTACGTTACTTCTACATACTTTCAGCTATTAAAGCCATTCAACTAACTTTTTTTCTACTATTTATACTTTTTAAAATATTAAGCTTTTTAACACTTTTTTTAACATTGAAGTGAATGAGAGCATGCTTCAAATCCTTCAAATTTTTTTCCGCTCCCAAAAGTTTCAGCTCCTTCATAATTTCACCTACAGATGCCAAACAAACTTTAAGCACTTTCAGGCCAGACCATTTTTCTGGCTTAAGACCAGACTACTTTTTGCGATTCGGCACTGCGTCTCTTTAACTGACAATTGCGCGGTCATGCGGCATGGCTCCGAAACAAAATTGACATCCTTTTTCTTCCCACAAATAGAGCTTTCTTTTGGTGGTATTTGATCACCTCTGCGGTTTTAATTTTTTGCGCTATAAACAAAACAATAGCGTAAATTTTGAAAAAAACACATTATTTTTTACTTTTTGCTATAATAAATATCCCCCAAAAATATATATTTTTTTTTTTTTCCTTTAGTTTAGGCCGATACATATTCTTCTACATATTTCTGGTAGAAAAAAAATTGCAATAAGCGTTTATTGATTGGTTTGCGCAAAAGTTATAGCGTCTACAAAATAGGGGTTAGTGATGGCAGCGATCTGCGATTTTTATCGTGACTGCGACATAATGGCGGACACGTCGGACAATTTTGACACATTTTTGGGACCATTGTTATTTTTACAGCGATCGGTGCGATTAAATTGCACTGATTACTGTAAAAATTAAACTGGCAGTGAAGGGGTTAACCACTAGGGGGCTAGGGAAGGCTTACACCTGTTAAGACTGTAGGGGGGAGGGGCTGTGTGTAACACTACACTGATCAGCTCTCCCGATTACAGGGAGAGCTGATCAGTAACACTGTCACTAGGCAGAACGGGGAGATGCTTGTTTACTTTAGCATCTCCCCGTTCTTCCTCTCTGTGAGATGATAGCGGGTATCCCCGCGGCGATCGAGTCCGCAGGACCCGTGACCCGACTCACAGAGCTCGCAACAGGCCCACACACGTGCCTCCGGTGGCGTGCACACAAATGGCACAGTGGCAATTCAAAGGGACGTACCTCTACGCCCATATGCCTGTCCGTGCCATTCTGCCGACGTATATGTACATGCGGCTGTCATAATGTGGTTAAAATGTACACAAAATATTCAGCTATCTGGCTATATCTTTTCAGTTTGATATCTTTTACAGTTTTTGTGAAAAAGCTGTTTAAGTTTAGTGATCATTTCAGGAAACTTCATTTTAAAGGCTTTTGTTGCCATGGTTACCAAAGCTTCTTATACACAGTGATGGGCGGTAGGGGAGGTGATGGGGGAGAGCACAGACACACCATGTACTGATTTATAATAGAGGAATATGATGGGGCAGTTTTGATGGGGTAATTCTGATGGGGCAGTTTTGATGGTGGCAATATGATGGGGCAATTCTGATGGTGAAGTTTTGATGGTGGCAATATGATGGGTCAGTTTTGTATGGTGGAAATATGATGGGGCAGTTTTGATGGGGGCAATTTTGATGGGGTCAGTTTTGATAGTGGCAATATGATGGGGCAGTTTTGATGGTGGCAATATGATGGGGCAGTTTTGATGGGGCAATATTATTGGGGCAGTTTTGATGGGGCAATATTATTGGGGCCGTTTTGATGGGACAGTTTTGATGGGGGCCGTTTTGATGGGGACAGTTTTGATGGGGGCCGTTTTGATGGGGACAGTTTTGATGGGGACAGTTTTGATGGGGGAATTTTTTGAGGCAGTTTTGATGGGGCAGTTTTGATGGTGGCAATATGATGGGGCAGTTTTGATGGTGGCAATATGATGGGGAAATCTTGATGGGGGCTGTTTGATGGTGGCAATATGATGGGGCAGTTTTGATGGGAGCAATATGATGGGGCAAGCTTGATGGGGGCAGTTTTGATGGTGGCAATATGATGGGGAATGTTTTGATGGGGCAATAAGATGGGGCAGTTTTGATGGGGCAGTTTTGATGGGGGCAAAATTATGGGGCAGTAAATGGGGGCAATATGATGGGGCAGTTTTGATGGGGTAATATGATGGGGTAGTTTTGATGTGGGCCGTTTTGATGGTGGCAATATGATGGGCAGTTTTGATGGGGCAGTTTTGATGGGGCAGTTTTGATGGGGCTGTTTTGATGGTGGCAATATAATGGGGCAAATTTGATGGGGGCCGTTTTGATGGGGCAATATGATGGGGCAGTTTTGATGGGGGCAATATGACAGGGCAGTTTGATGGGGTCAGTTTTGATGGTAGCAATATGATGGGGCAGTTTTGATGGTGGTAATATGATGGGGCAATTTTTATGGGGCAGTTTTGATGGGGGCAATTTTGATGGGGCAGTTTTGATGGGGCAATATGATGGGGGCACTTTTGATGGGGCACTTTTGATGGGGGCAATATGATGGGGCAGTTTTGATGGTGGCAATTTTGATAGGGGTCGTTTTGATGGGGGCAGTTTTGATGGTGGCAATATGATGGGACAGTTTTGATGGGGCAGTTATGACTGTGGCAATATGATGGGGTAATCTTGATGGGGGCCGTTTTGATGGTGGCAATATGATGGGGCAGGTTGATGGTGGCAATATGATGGGGCAATCTTGATGGGGGCCGTTTTGATGGTGGCAATATGATGGGCAGATTTAATGCTTGTTTTTATGGGGGCAGTTTTGATGGTGGCAATATGATGGGGCAGTTTTGATGGTGGTAATATGATGGGGCAATTTTTATGGGGCAGTTTTGATGGGGGCAATTTTGATGGGGCAGTTTTAATGGGGCAGTTTTGATGGGGCAATATGATGGGGCAGTTTTGATGGGGGAAATATGATGGGCAGTTTTAACAGTGGCAATTTTGATAGGGGCCGTTTTGATGGGGGCCGTTTTGATGGGGGCAATATGATGGGACAGTTTTGATGGGGCAGTTATGACTGTGGCAATATGATGGAGCAATCTTGATGGGGGCCGTTTTGATGGTGGCAATATGATGGGGCAGTTTTGATGGGGCAGTTTTGATAGTGGCAATATGATGGGGCAATCTTGATGGGGGCCGTTTTGATGGTGGCAATATGATGGGGCCGTTTTGATGGGGGCAGTTTTCATGGTGGCAATTTGATGGGGCAGTTTTGATGGTGGCAATTTGATGGGGCAGTTTTCATGGGGCAGTTATGACTGTGGCAATATGATGGGGCAATTTTGATGGAGGCAGTTTGATAGGGACAATTTTGATGGGGCAGTTTTGATGGGGCCGTTTTGATAGGCCAGTTTTGATGGAGGCTGTTTTGATGGGGCAATATGATGGGGGCAGTTTTGATGGTGGCAATATGATGGGGCAGTTTTGATGGGGCACATTTGATGGGGACTGTTTTGATGGGGCAATATGATGGGGAAGTTTTGATGTATAAAATTCTTCACATTTCACACTTCATGCCCACATTTTTAGTTTATCAACATAAATTTATATTTATATTATACCAATACGTTCACAAAGGCCGTGTGTCTCTAACGGTGAAATTGCTGTTTCCATAGCATGTACTGTTGTGGATTTATTAAGGCTTGTTTGAAGGATTCTCTCACACTGTCTCTCACAGATAGCAGATAGTGAGGAGATGTTTTTTACAGTGCGTTCAGGGGACAGGTAGCTAGCAGATAGGGAGATGCTATTCAGCATTCTCACGCATTTTCTCCAGGAAATGCATTTTCTAGTAACTATAGAATATCCAAAACTCCAGAAGGCTATATGCAGGAAAATTTACAAGACACCGATTTAATGCTTATTCATACATTTACATTTACTTGTTCTCTTGCCTGATTTCAATTTCTTATGGAACTTATGGGTTTACTTCCTCTTTGTTTCCCTGCAAAGGTAAAGCATAATGGACTACTATGCATCGCATAGTAGTCCATTATGTGTCACTTACCTGACACAGGAGCCAGCAAAGTCACCGCTGTCCCCTTCTGTACGGAGCCTCCATCTTCTTGGTGGGTATCGCGGCTCCCTCGCTGTCATTCGACGCTGCCGCAATGACGTCACTCCCACGCATGCACACGGGAGTCACCACTCGCGCCATATTGCCGTTGAGAGCAGCTTGCACAGTGCGCCTGCACGCCGCTGTCTACGGCACATGCCGTAGACAGCGTGCCTGCTTTTTGGCAAATATCTCCTAAACCGTGTAGTCTGCAGCAATTCCAAAGTTCAAAATTCCTACACATGCTCGGAAAAAATTTGACGCATGCTCGGAAGCATTGAACTTCATTTGCTCGGCTCGTCATAGTGTTGTACGTCACCACGTTCTTGACGGTCGAAAGTTCAGCAAACTTTTGTATGACTGCGTGTATGCAAGCCAAGCTTGTGCGGAATTCCGTCTGAAAAACCATCCAAGATTTTTCAGACGGAAATTCCGCTCATGTGTACGCAGCATAAGCCTCGATATGGAATGCATTGTGCATTGGTCTGTCATTGTGTTTTTTGTTCTAATAGACCATGGATGTGCTCTTTTGCCCCAGAAGTAATGGAGTGACATTTGTAATTACTCTACATTGTATTTTTTTTAAATGTCTGTATTAGGGCTGTGGAAATTAAAGATTAATTCCTCGATTAATCGATAAATTTTTTTGATCAATCAAAATTCTTTTGATCGGTACTCACCTCTCCGCCGCCTTCCGGGTCTTCAGGGAGTTCCGTCGGAGAGCCGGTGATGTCACGGACTCCTCCCCCCTTCTCCAAGTGCCTCCGTCTGCTAACGAAGGGAAGGGGGAGGAGTCTGGTGATGCCGAAGTTCTGATTGCACGTAACACATACGGGGAGGAGCTATGCATGACATCACCCGCAGCTGCCCTACGGAACTAACACGATTGTCGGCTTTACATGCTGTGTTTTTATCATCTTTATGTGAGTAGTTTGTGGTTGAACACAAACATTAAATATGATACTTAAGCACTGGGCACTTAGATCTTTTCTTTCTACCCATGACCTGGCATCGTGAGAGAAGTTTATGGTTCGTGTTAACCCTTTTGTTACCCACTTGCATGACCACCTGTTTGCACAGGGGTCCATGCCATAAGGTGAGAGTGATTAGTTAGGCCAGAGGTGGAGGGATTGTCACGCTACTGTGGAAAAAAAATGACTTACGTCAGTGCTACAGTTTGAGTTTAAAACGTATTTGTGTGAACTGTGAAGTTAAGTCATGGTTGTGGAAACTAACTAGTGTCAGGTGATTGTATATAGTGTATACCACATTTACCACTGACTAATGCAGAGTTGCAATGCAAGATCAGCTAAAAGTAGGATCTGTATGTGCATTATAATTAATCGAAATTAGTCGATTTAAAAAAAAAATCGATTAATCAAACACAAAAATTTTAATCAGTAACAGCCCTAGTCTGAATCTATAGGATGTATTTCTACATTATTTCCATTGTATAAAATAATACTCTAACTTATTTGTAAATAACAAACCAAGTTAATATGCAGTTAATGCAAAATACTATATATTTTCCCAAAACTACCTTAACAGCAGAGAACTTTTTCTATGGGGAATCTTTAAGTAGCTTTAATACTTTAAGATTATGCAAATCCCAAAATGCTTTGCTCAGCTTTAAAAGTAGACCTACTTTAATATATAACTGTGCAACAATGCACCACCTTAAAATATATTTGCTGATTGAAACAGTTTTAAAAATCATAATTTTAGTGCATTTGCAATGTAATGCATGTTCAATAGGTTTTTACAATATGTTTAATCTACAAGGTTTTAAGCACAGCTATTATGCTTTCCTATGTAAACCGGGTTAGTTACATATTCAAAATGTCACAGGCATAACCCTTTTCATTTTAGTGTTGCATTAGAATGTAATTTATTCAAGCTGTATTTTAGCGCTAATGTAATATGTTGCTTTAATACTATGGCAGCAAAGAAAACTGCTGTGAAAGTAGATTAACTTTATTGCCTTTTGACATAGTATAATTTTGTGTATAAAAGTGAATGCGTTTCTAGTTCTACTTCTTTGCACACTTTAAAGTTTTTAAATATCACACAATATTTCCTTTCTCAGAATTTGATATTAGTGCTGATATAATATATATATTTTATTTTAGATAAAAAAGCAACACAAACAAATGAAACATAAATAAAGCTCACATTCATTATTTTTAATGACCAAATGTTAGGTAATGCATGGATACAGGACAATGGTAATATATATAAAAAAATAAATAAAATGATGATACGACTGCAACCAATGGGCTCATGTACTGTAAACAATCCAGTGAAATCACTCAGTTTAAATAGATTTAACACCCACCTATTTTTAGCCATGCAATTGAAATTTTTAAATATATTTGTACTCAAATGAAAATAACTGTCACATTTTTGAAACTAAGGATATTTATTTTGGTATGTGAGCTTTGTGAATTGACCCTAAGCATGTTCTCCAAAGCCATCATCTGATTCTACCAGCCATTTTATTTTTGAGTACATTACAATATTATTAAATTAAGTAAATACAAAATATCTTTAAAAATATCAAATATTGAATGAAAATAGTATCAACAATTACACACATATATAAATACCCTTCTTCCACCAATAAAAAATACAGCTTTTTTATTTGTGGAAGAAGGGTATTTATATATTTGTGTAATTGTTGATACTATTTTCCCCTGGTAACCTCTGGAGGAAACCTAGGGTTATATGGAACCCTGGTTAAGAAACCGTGCTTTAAGTAATTTTTGCTGTGATATTTGGCAAAGTCATTGATATATCATTGGACAGGTCTCTTTTTTCTTGTTATAGAATAGCCAATGTAATTCTCTGATGTTCTTCAAAGTGTCACTCTGATATCCATCTGTTAAACCTTCAAATTGATGACACCCCTCTCATAACAGCTCAAGTTACACAGCTTTTTTAAGAATAGTTCATAGTCCCATTCTGTCTTGTGAATATTTGAGACAAAGATATTTCCAAAAAATAATTGTGAGAAAGTAAAGTATCCCCACTACATATGACATATGTAGTGGGGATATGGAGTGATTGGGAGGTTTGCATCAAATGATGCATATGCTTGTATATACACAAAAAAGTCTCAAAACAACTTGGTGAAATGACCGTAGAAAATAGATATATTTCACTACATGTAATAGGGTGGATTTACTAAATGTAATGGGGTTGATTTATTAAAGGCACATAGACTGAGGACTTTGCAAGTGAAGTTACTCCAGAGGGATCTCTGCTGACTTCCATCATCCAATCATGTGCAAGCAAAAATGTATTCTTCTTTATATTCCTTGCAATTGATTGGGTATTTTTTGTAAAGTGAAGCTTTACCTAATTTACTAAGCCCTGGAGCACTATAGGCACAACTTTTTTTTTCATTTTGGATAGTAAGGAGAGTTATAGCCCCTGACATTTTGTTTGCCATCTTTGTTCCGTTGGAAGATTTCCCCTCTATTACTTTTCTGGGGACAACCCACAATTTGGGAATTTCTTTTACTTTTTCTTTCAATTATAATGGTAAGGGTAAATATAGAGAGGCTGAATCTCCCTAATGGGGGCACAGACAGCAATGAAAACCTGACAGATGTTCTAAGTCACCTCCACTCTATCCAAAACTAAAAACATTTTTTCCTTTAGTTATAATTTAAGTAAATCAACCTCAATGATTTCCATATTTTCATATTTAGGTTTCTATGCATTACTGTTGAGAGAACTGATCCAAAAAGGCAGAGACTACTCAACATTGGATATTATATTTTTGTAATCCCTTAAATACCACATACCTGGACCACTACTTAATTACTGCATGCATGTAATTACTTATTTTATTCTGTGAATTGACTTTATTCCATGTTCATGTAGTATTTACTGACAGTTTTGAGCATTTTGCTGTAAATACCAGAAAACAGTATAGTGAATTGACAGCTGCAGGATCGTCTGCAATATTTAGAGAAAATGTGTCCAGACACCTACATAACACATGCAATCTGGTTCTGTGAATGAAGCCCACTATCTTTATAAAATCTGCCCAACAGTATCAATAAGCATGTTCTCATTCCAAGTTTAGCGTAGGTTCCATTAATATGTAATATGAAAAGAACTCTGGCTTACTCCATCATCCCCTTAAGTATTCTGGTGGCCAATGTGGCAAAGATACTAACATGGGATGTGTAATTATGAACCATCTCTATCTATCTATCTATCTATCTATCTATCTATCTATCTATCTATCTATCTATCTATCTATCTATCTATCTATCATGATTTACTGTTTTAAGGGAATGCGGTGTAGCAGTAAAACACCTTACTTGGTGATATTTATCATGGATGCCACCAGAAAATGGTCCACATTCCCAACTTTTAAGCAATGACTGATATTCCTGCAGATTTATTATATATATGATTTAAGAAATACCTTTTACCTTTTTCCGCAGTATATACATATATTTGTATGTACTATATGTATATGCAGTATATACCTGCACATTTTTACAGCAGTTTTAAGATGTTTGTAATATTACTACTTCCATGTTTTCACTTTTGGACATTTTGATAACTAATATATGGCATTCTATAAAAACAGTAATTGGGTGTCATGTATTACATTTGCTTTACTGTACCCATATAGCTTGATTAGCTTCAGTAGGGGCTTTTTAATGCTAGTGGGATATTGTGGCAACTTTGTCCGTTGGGTACAAAAGTAATGTGTAAAATACTTTTTTAATATATATAAGTACTTATAATAAATGGCATACAATATTGTTGGTGTCTTTATCTCACCATTTTGGAGTATGGTATGAAACTGAGACTTTCAGTGTTGCCCAAAGCTTTTTATAAAGCTTTTCAAAATCTGTAGATTAAATGGATCTTGCTATCCGAAGTAATATTAATGATAACACCACAAAGATGTAAAGTGTAATTGACAAAGACAGGGACATATGCCAGCAAATAAGAAAGGGACTTAAAAGGAATGAATGTGCCATTTTCAAAAATGAGTCTACACCAATGAGATGATGGTGCAGGCTTTTAAGGTGGGAGGTCCATGATAAAACCCACAGTAATGGAGAGAGCCACGTTGAAGCCTTTCATTTCAGCACACACAGGATAGATGAGAACAAAATCCTTGATGTAAAAAAAAAAAATCTGCATTGTTTGGAGGTCTTCTTGCAAGTGAGTATTGAGGGAAAATAATACCACCCGGGCTAGGAGTCAGGGACCTTTCTGCCAATTCATCCTTTATCCTGTCATGTATGCCCTGGCAAAAGGTGAGTAAATGCACCACATACTGGTCAACGGTAGTCCTGGAGTAACTAGAGAAGCAGCAGTAGAGGAGGTTCAGCCAGACCTGTCAAAACTGCATCTAAAGGCTGTCAGAAAATGGTCAGTGTCAGAAGTGAATGGGTCTCCATGCACCCAGAGGGGTGAAGCCCAGGCAAGAGTGTCACTGGTGATAGTAAACTGATATATGCCACTATAGTCCCGACTGTATAAAGTTGTTAGGTTACAGCTTGAACTGTATGCTGCTTTGGTTCAGGAAACTTTTGATGGTAGATGGATCACCAGAGTAGTGGCCAACCCAATAGTCCAGTTTTTGTAAAGTAAAAGTAAGTCCCTTTCAGGTAGTGATACATTAATATGGTTCATAGCATGCGTCATGGCCTGTGAAAACTGTAATGAGTCAAATGAAACAGAGAGAACTGGACCCAACATTGACCATGACTGGGTTCACCAAGGAGCCGAGTCTAAGGAATGGGTAGTATTCACCAAAGACTACCTCAAGGGGGTTTGGATGTCATAGTACCACTGGTGCTAATAGACAGTGAGGAACAGAAGAGCTGGCCGGTGCACAGCAGAGAGAGGTTTGGGTGTGTCCAGCTTCAAAGGATCAAGGAAAGCACATTCCAGGGAATGGAGGAGGAGTGCAAATGGAGGGTACCAGGAACCAGGCCAATGGTCAAAAGTGTCAGGTAATGTATATCTGGAGAGATTCCAGTGACCAAAATTGACAGATGGAATATACCAAAAATTGAGCGATGGAATGTACAAAGATGGTACATTCCATCGCTCAATTTTGGTACATTCCATCTGTCAATTTTGGTCACTGGGATCTCTCCAGATACACATCACCTGTCACTTTTGACCAGCAGTGAGGAGAGACAGGTGGATTGTACCTGTGGTAATACAAGCAGCCAGGAGTAATAGATGTTACACCTGAAGTGGTGCAAGTGACCTGGTGTGGGGTAGTCCACCACCAGAGAGCAGGGGAGCACCAACTGGAGGGGGGAGAGGGCATCAGGTAATTAAAAGTGCTTTTTCAGGTTCCCTAGAACAAGCATTTAACCCTTGCAGTGCACAGGCAGCCTCAATGCAAGGGAGGAGTTTTTTTTCTTCCTTGGAGATGGACTTTATTGTGGTAGAAAATCTTCTAAAATATCCAGAAAACAACCTGAAAATGAAAAAATGATTTCCAATACGTTGAACTGAAATCATGTATCATAAATTATATAATCCAAATCATGGAATATAATGATACTTTTTTTTAATATTTCCACAATACAGTGATGTCTTATAGGTTTTCCAACCAACAGAAAGCTGTAATGTGAAATATACTTAGATATGGCTGCAAAAGCACATTTAAAGCTGACATTTAGGAAGTCCTACATTGGCTACAGATTTCACAAGCTCTAGGGCCATTGAAACAGATGATGTACATTCACAGAGTGACATTATGTGTGGTAATTAATTGCTGAGAGATATTTTTTAAATTAGAAGAAATTACTATAAAGAAAATATGAAATACTGTAGTGGATTGCAACCACACTAGACACTATAAATGCAGTGCCTCTGCCCTTGACCTCATTAGTTGTGTAAACAAGGCTTTCTAATCTCTATAACCCTTTTACTGCTTCCCTGCACTCCATTTTCACCTCAAGTGGCCAGACTATTTTCTGACAGCACAGGGACCATAGAATAAAAAGAGGGTGCTACTGAGGTTGTAGGTCCTGCCATAGTGGCATAAATGTTTATCAAAACTGTATTTTTAATAAAAATACACTACTCACATAAAAACACCATAACTTACACAATTCCTAAATTCCTAAATATAAATCATAAAACTTTATTTAGTTAAAGTGGTTTTAAAGGCTGAAGTATTTTTATCTTCATGCATTATATGCATGAAGGTAAAAGAAATGCTTCTGTATTCAGCTCCTCCGCAAAGTCCCCCCTGATACTTACCACTCTAGTGATGTGCACAAAAGGAGCGGCCCTGCCATATCTCTCTCTCCTCATTGGCTGAGACAGAGCAATGGGAGCCATTGGCTCCCACTGCTGTCAATCCCATCCAGTGAGAGGGATCGGGAGTGGGCCCGAGTCCAACTGTCTGTGTCTATGGACGCAGACAAAGGAGGCTTTGGAGCGAGCCTGCAAGAGTGCTCCTATGGGAAGCAGAATCCTATGGGGGCACTCGCTGAAGAGGAGGAGCCAGACGCACCGGTGAAGGACCAGAGAAAAGGAGGATCATGGCTGTTCTGTGTAAAACCGAAGATCTGGCTTGTGTTGGAGACCACACTGGACTGTCTGGATTGTCACTAGTCCAGAGTGGGTATTCCTGTGGGCACAAAGAAAGGCATGCCTTTCGGTGGATACTGTCTAGTCATAGATGGTGGTGATGGGCCCTCTCTGGGATTGAGCTGCTGCCTTTTCTGTGTGACTTTTGTGTGACCTTAAGGTAATTTCAGTATGTAGACTTGGATAAAAAGAAAAGACGCACCCGATGTCCAGAGAAATGTAACTTCTAAAATGTAGTTCGTGGATCAATATTAAAAATTAGAAACATGTCCATCAAGCCAATGTGTTTCAGGGGAGAAAACCCTCCCTTCTTCAGGGCTGTTGTTGCATTCTATTTGGTGGAAACAATTCCCACGAGTGGCTATGTTAGATCAAGGTTTCTGAATGGCAGGATGCCAGCTTTTGTTGTAAAGGCAGGCAGTATAGGATTTCTGCCTATACAACAATGCCAGCATTCTGCCATTCAGAGATCTTGATCCAACATAACCACTCATTGGAATTGTTCCCACCAAATAGAATGCAGCAACAGCCCTGAAGAAGGGGGAGTTTTTTCCCCCAAAATGCATTGACTTGATGTACATGTAATTTTTAATAAAGATCCATGAACCAGATTTTAGAAGTCACGTTTCTCTGGATATCAGGTGCACCTTCCTTTTTATCAGAATTGTAGAGTAGGAAAGTATAATATGTATATTTTTTTAAGATTATGTTTTGAATAACTTTAAAAACCAAATATCTGTATATTATAAATTGTCTGTGTGTCTGTGTGTGTACGTGGCAGATTGTTTTAAATTTCAATACTATTTTTGTCTTACTTTTGTTTTACTCTGTGGTAGTGTACACAGTGGCCCCAAACCTTCTCTTCTGGGGTCCCCCGCCAGTGAACTCTGCTCCTCCTTTTCTGTGTTGTGGGGGAAATCATGTGGGCACACTCCTGAGTGGGCATCTCGGCCTCGCCCTCACTCCCTGCTCACATAATTTGGCCGACAGCAGCAGGAGCCAATGGCTCTTACTGATGCCATTGTATCCTGAGGAGAGGAACAGAGACCAGCTTCACTGCAGACAGGTGCATCTCTGGATTGAGTAGAACTCAGATAAGTATAAAGGGAGGCGGGGGTGATACAACCACTGAGACATTTTTATCTTACTGTAGGAAATGCATTAAGGTAAACAAATGCCTTTAGAATTACTTATACAGTATATACTCCAATTGTTACAGATTATTTTTGGAGAAATATCAGGAGTCCAAACAGAACTTTGATGTTTCACCTTAGGGATGGAGAAAGAAGTTAAGTTCTCTGTATTCTTCCCTGTTTCCCTGCATTTACAATAAACACAATAGTACTAAGTGCTAAGCTTTTCTTGTGTTCTTTCACCAACTGCAGGAGATCATAAACATGGCGATCGTATTTCGCACCTCCTTCAGTATAAATACAAAACAGAAGCATTGAGTACTGTACTATTCCATGTTTATTCAAAAGAAGGGAAAGCAGAATAAGGGCAGACATGAGGAGGAGAGCACAGAAGGGTTGCGGGAGAGTGGCACAGTCATACAATTAACCTTCATGTAGTGCCCAAAGACAGTGGGGATTGGAGAGCACAGGGAAGAAGGAGGCGACAATGAAAGCAGAGGCATCAGTAGTGGCACAGGGTGGTGTTCTAATTTCTTGTGAATAACTGTGTTCAGTGGCTTGTCAGCAGGCAGTGGGACAAGAAAAACCCAGGCGATAGGCACCCAGAGGAAAGGTACAGCACACACAGTGCAAAGTTATATTGTAAAACCATTCCTAATACTGTAACAGAGTCTTTCTAACAATAAGAACTGAGTGGCAATACTCACAGCAGTATGTAGGACTCACGAAGAGAGCGCGATGCACTGAGGTTGGCAGCACCTGGTGCAGGGAGCAGCTGACGGCTAATGCAAAACACAAGTAGCAGAGACGTTACCCAAGGAGCTCTAGTGACACTCCATTTGCTGTCCCTCCTTCTTTGGAACCTTTCCCTAAGCTTGCAAAAGTGGGTTCCTGCCCCTCACCTAGCCACACGCAGAATGTGCGCCAACTGCAGTGAGCCAAAAGCTGGCTGCAGGGGCCACCCGGTTGGCAGAATCCAATCGACCGCAGCCCACCCGATGACACTACAGAGGCCTAAGAGGAATTGCAGCGTGTGATGTTTCTATCCCTCTGGTTAGATTGCTAGGAAAAGTACCCAAAATCTCAAGAGAAGACACTTCAGCCCATTTCATGTGTGTCTTCTTGCAAGATTTGGGCTGCTCTGTATTCCCAGGATCTTGTCAGTAGGTGTGTAATGTCACCCTCACCTACGCACCTCAGGAGAAAAAAGGGAATAGAGTATAACTCAACTTTTTCATGTACAATTGGAGGTAATTTTTTCAGGGGGGAGAGTGCCTTGCATTTTACTGCCATATCTGCTTTAAGTTCACAATAGAAGGGTAGATTTCTCAGCAATAAAGACATTTGCTGAGAGATTCAACCATCCTTTCATAGATCATTAATCTTCCAGAACCTGCCATAATTGACCATAATCCTCTCTACAATGAGGCCAATGAAACAACGCAGCACATGGTAAAATTGTACTATGCTTGAACATCTGCAACTATTGGCCTATGTATGATTTTGGTTTTATATTAAGCAATCAGTAACTAGGAACACAGATATGAATAAACACATGACATAGCATACTGTATGCTCTAATATAAACACAAACCTAACTTTTCTAAATAAATGTGGTTTGCATTTGTGAAGTGTTTAGGTCACACTGATGTTTCACTAGTAAATGGAATTTCTAAGTATAGTTCCTTAATTAGCAGTACCTTCTTTGTATGTAAATAGGTTGCAGCTGTATCTGTACATCACTCATGATTATGAGATTTTTTTGTTTCAATGTATTTTAGGCATCTCTGTTTAGATTTCACAACAAATAACATTTATCAGTATCTCTGAGGTGCCCGTTATAATTGTCATAGACCTGAGCCCTGCCCCTTTTTTTGTTTTAAAATGTAATGGCTAATGAAAAATAATACACAAGCAGGACAACTATGTTGTTCAAGTTTAGGAACTGTCATCCCTACCTCCTGTCATTAAAAATTACAATCCATCTACCTGCGGAGGGAGACCTGCAGGATAGTCAGTTAAAGTGGAAAAGGAAGAAGTTCCAATTGAAGGCCTTCTCCTCGCTTCTCTTCAGGAAATTACACTTTTTATTCTGGTGGGGGGTGGATACCTGGTTTTGACCACCTAGGTGATCCAAGCGGAAGTTCTCCTAATCCCCCCTCAGTCTTCTAGAACACATCACAGGTCCCAGAAGGCTGCAGGACCATTCACAATGCACAACATGCCTCACATATGCACAGTGGGTACTCAGCTGTAAAACCACAAGCTGTCACAGGTGGGTGCCCACAGCTAAGATTCCGGCATCAGGGATTGAAGAGGGATGGAGAAAAGGGCGCGGTGAGCACAGCGCTGGATCCTCGGACAGATAAGTGTCTGTTTATTAGGAGTCAGTAGCTACAAGAGTCAGTAACTTCAGCCATAATTTTTACAAATATGACTAGAGCTCCTCCTTAAGTAAATCACTCTATTAAAGCAAACTGAACTAAAGCCGGCCATAGACGGTTCAAATTTTGGCCCGTTTAGCAGGTCCTAGCCGAGATTTAAACATAGAAACAGGCTGATTGTACCCAAGTTGATTGATTGATCAACTTGGGTGCAACCAGCATGTCAAATTTTTCATGTGATTATTACCAACAGCTATAGCCTCTAGCAATAATCACTGTGTGTTCCCCCTGCAGGGATGGCTCCCCACTCCCAACCCCCACTGGGAGAACACCATAGTTCTATGGGAGGCATTCCCTCATCAACACTGACCCATGGGTGAAAGAAAGAAAGATGCACCATCTATTATTTAAACAAGTATATACACTATATTGTCAAAAGTATTGGGGCACCTGCCTTTACACGCGCTTGAACTTTATTGGCATCCCAGTCTTAGTCCGTAGGGTTCAATATTGAGTTTGCCCACCCTTTGCAGCTTTGACAGCTTTAACTCTTTTGGAAAGGCTATCCACAAGGTTTAGGAGTGTGTCCATGGGAATGTTTGATGATTCTTCCAGAAGCACATTTGTGAGGGCAGGCACTGATGTGGTTGAGAAGGGCTGGCTCACAGTCTCCGCTAAAAATTCATCCCAAAGGTGTTTTATCAGGTTGAGGTCAGGACTCAGGCCAGTCAAGTTCCTCCACCCAAACTCACTCATTCATGTCTTCAATTACAACATAGATTGTGTAGTAAATGTTCCTTTTTTTTATAATAGTGTTTTTTTACTGAGGTTAAAGTATAAAACTGACTTTTGAAACACAGTATAGTTTAATATAGTTTATTATAGTTTTATTTAAATGTAAGAGCCTAGGGGAGGTCATGTTCAGTAACCACAAAAGGAGATTTCTTCTTCTGCTTAATGTTAACACCAATGCTAATTTTCTTCAGTTCATAGATAAGATTACCGAAGATAGAGAAAATTGTGATCTTTTAATCTAATCGTACACAGGATCGGATTTTCCGCCAACAAATGTTGGATGTGAGCTTGTTGGCGGAAAGTTCGACCGTGTGTGTATGCTCAATCGGACATTTGTTGTCGGACTTTCCGCCAACAAATGTTGGCTAGCATGTTCTCAAATTTTCCGCCAACAAATGTGTGTTGTCTGACTTTCCGATCGTGTGTACAAAAGTCCAAAGTACAAACACACATGCTCAGAATCAATGCTCACCAAACACAGCATTAGCAGAAGGAGCCCAAAGGGTGGCACATTACTATTCAACCTCCCTATTTATCGACTTGCCATATGTCTTGTATGTCACTACGTTCGTAATTTTTGGCTAATATTTGTGTGACCATGTGTATGCAAGACAGGTTGGAGCCAACAACCTTTGAACAAAATTCCACGGTTTTGTTGTCGGAAAGTCTGATGGTGTGTATGGGGCATAAGAGCTACATGTGGGTCCCTGAAATTGTTTAAATATATTTTTTATTGTTTTTGCTTATTTTTTTAAATAAAAGCTGAATTCCAGGCATCTGAACACATGCAAGATTGGTTTTGTTTTAACAAATTATTTTGTGTCTTTTTAAATCGGTAGTAAACCGCAAAAAAATTAAATCTTCTCCCTGCAAATGAATGTCATAAGACATTGCATACTAGCACATTATGAAATACTTAGCTGAAAATGATGCCCTCCAGCAGCACACTGTCACCACTGACAGGGCCTCCATTTACACCGGGTCTTCCTTCTGGGTTCGCAGGCAGCCGCTGTTTGATTGTAATCACGGCCGCGGCAAGGCTCTCTCTATGGACATCACCTGCGCTGCTAAACTAAATATCTCCTAAACGGTGCACCTTTAGGAGAAATTTACTTTATCTATAGGTAAACCCTATTATAGGCTTGGCTGTAGATATAAATAACAAAAAGGTCTTTACTACCACTTTAACAAGAGGAGGGAGGGGGGTTGGGACTTTGAATTTTCCTTCTAATATTACTACCACTTTAAAAGCAACCTTAATTTGACTTGGTGTTAGCCTTTTCTACAGCACAGTACTACAGGGAAGATGAAGGTTAAGCATTAGCCAATAAGTTATGCTGCAGTGCTCATGTACTAACAAAACATTGTTAGTACCTGGTAATAGGAGGGGAGAGCAGGGTTGCATAGAGATAAGCTATTAGCCTGCTACTGCATATCTATTATCCATTCAAAAACTGGGTAGAGGGGAAAGATCTAGTTGTATTACTTAAAGTGTATCTACAGCCAACATTTTTTGTTTTACCAAGAGTAGAGAAAGGTTAATACCTCTGTCATGTTTTACTGCTGTAAGGCATTCTATTAGAAAAATTGCCCCCAAAGCTTGCCATGCGATGACTGAGACCAGCTGATCTTTGATGAGTGTGTAGTCCTTCCCACTCAACAAACATCAATCAAATTAAGGGACACGTTGGAAAAATGGCCTCAATCAGTGGCTGCAACCTCAATGTATTCAGACATCGACAGGTGTTGCTGTCAGAAAAAAAACAGTATATGGCCAGCTTTACTCACTGCCTCAGGGACAATCTTATCACCAGACTGGAAGTGAAGTTAAGAAAACTCTACAATGGCAGCACAGACAGAAGTAAATATACAATTAAGTTAGTCATGTAAATGCTGGAACTCTTGTTGGCTTTTTATTTTTGTTTGCTTTCCTGTTGCAGGTTTCCCCTTTTTTCCAGACTGGTAAAAGGTTGTCCGCAGAACAGAAAAATTTGTGAAAATCTCTCTAATGCCCGGTACACACGAGCCGAATTCCGCTCAAGCTTGGCTTGCATACACACGGTCACACAAAAGTTCTCTGAACTTTCGACCATCAAGAACGTGGTGATGTACAACACTACGACGAGCCGAGAAAATTAAGTCCAATGCTTCAGAGCATGCGTCAAATTGTTTCCGAACATGTGTAGGAATTTTGCGCTTTGGAATTGGTACAGACAATTGGAATTTCCGATCGGAACTTTTTCTGACCGAAAAGTTGAGAACCTGCTCTCAATCTTTTTCTGGCAGGAATTCCGCCAGCAAAAGTCGGATGGAGCATACACACGGTTGGAATTTTCCAACCAAAAGCTCACATCGGACTTTTGCTGGAGGAATTTCCGATCGTGTGTACGGGGCATAATGGAGCCCCAATAGTAAAACCTGACAGGTTTCTAAACCTTTCCCACTCTATCTCAAACTATAAAAAAGACGCACTATGACCACATTAGAAAAAAATCAGAGCACCAATTTGGCCGTGCTCTCAGACAGAGAATAAATTTCAGAAATGAATTGGCAGAAAAAAAATCTGTTGGTAGGTAAAATAAATCTGATATATGTGTTTCTGAAGTTCAATCATGCTTGAATCTGTTTTATAAGAAAATAGACGTGTTCAAATCATGGCAGGTTGCTTTTGTTGAATGTCTGAGATATAATATACTCATACGTGGGAATTTTTGGAAGTGGCTTGAGCATGAGATAAAGGGAATTTGTCATCAATATATCAACATAATTATTTCTTAATGATGCACAGCCATGACTTAATTTTTCCATACCGCATATTCTCAACAATGTAATAATGGACACATAAAATGATCCACATAGGCCATTCATCATCATCATAATCATCACAAACTAATTAACATAACCACCACTATTGTTTCAAAGTGTGACACACTCCCTTGTCATTTACAGAAAGCACAGTCTCAGTAGCATTTTAATTGACTAATTTGAAGAACGTGCCATATTTGAAGCACCTGGTGAAAGTGACTCTTCCAAAACATCACAAAATTGTAAATCTGCAAAAAAAAATAAAAAATTAAGATTTTGCAACATGTCAAGCAATATATAACACTGTAAAAGAATCCAGCTGTGTATTGCATGTTCCTATATACACAAGTCCTGTAACTGACCACAGAATCTGTTTCTCATAAATGTGTCACTTTTCATTTCGAAAGTGCTTATGGATTCACCAATTGACAAATGAAATGTCCCACCTATCGAATCGTATTAGAGTATATAACAACCTTAGGACACCTGTGTTGCTGTCTGTAAAGTGATGCATGATCAGGTACAGTTAATACTGCCGCCTCCAGAATGCCTGCTTTTTCTGACAGTTGAATGGAATTTTTCGATAAGAATACTGTGCTACAACTGTGAGCCTAGCATTTGACTCAAGGTCACTTGAATGGGTTATGTTCAGCAATGGTACTGCCCCCTTAATGTGATGGGGGGGTAACTTTTGTCATGCCATAGAGCAAAGCAGTACTGGAATGTATACAATCTCACCTGGATTTCTTTGCAGCTTAAGGGGGGTGGTTGGGATGTGGTAGCTCTTGCAAGACTCTTTGTTTGGGGACACAGGTATCAGACACATCTATCAATGTTGAATAGTGAAGAATCTTACCACTGGAACAGAGGGAAGGTAGGAGACCCCCGCCAGAGAGGTGAGTTTAAGGCAGGCCACAGATTATGCAATTTCTGAACATTTTTGGCCAGCTTAATGGCACCTTTTTTTTTTACGATGGCAATCAAGACATAGAGTGCCTTGAAAAAGTATTCACACCCCTTGACATTTTCCACATTTTGTCATGTTACAACCAAAAACGTAAATGTATTTTATTGGGATTTTATGTAATAGAACAGCACAAAGTGGCACATAATTGTGGAGTGGAAGGAAAATGATAAATGGTTTTCAACCTTTTTCTACAAATAAATATGTGAAAATAGTGGCGTGCATTTGTATTTAGCCCCACTGAGTCAATATTTTATATAACCACCTTTCGCTGCAATTACAGCTGCAAGTCTTTTTGGGGATGTCTCCACCAACCCTGCACATCTTGAGAGTGATATTTTTGCCCATTCTTCTTTTCAAAATAGCTCAAACTCTGTCAGATTGAATTTTCCATTCATCTGTGAACAGCAATTTTCAAGTCTTGCCACAGATTCTCATTTGGATTTAGGTCTGAACTTTGACTGGGCCGTTCTAACACATGAATACGCTTTGATCTAAATTCAATTGTAGCTCTGGCTTTATGTTTGGGGTTGTTGTTCTGCTGGAAGGTGAACCTCCACCCCAGTCTCCAGTCTTTTGCAGACTCTAACAGGTTTTCTTCAAATATTGCCCTGTATTTGGCTCTATCCATCTTCCCATCAACTCTGACCAGCTTCCCTGTCCCTGCTGAAGAAAAGCATTCCCACAACATGATGCTGCCTCCGCTATGTTTTATGGTGGGGATGGTGTGTTCAGGGTGATGTGCAGTGTTAGTTCTCCGCCACATAGCTTTTTGCTTTTAGGCCAAAAAGTTAAATTTTGGTCTCATCTGACCAGAGCACCTTCTTCCACATGTTTGCTGTGTCCCCCACATGGCTTTTGCAAACTGCAAACGGGACTTCTTATGGCTTTCTTTCAACAATGGCTTTCCTCTTGCCACTCTTCCATAAAGGAAAGATTTGTGGAGTGCACAACTAATTGTTGTCCTGTGGACAGATTCTCCCACCTGAGCTGTGGATCTGTGCAGCTCCTCCAGAGTTACCATGGACCTCTTGGCTGCTTTTCTGATTAATGCTCTCCTTACCCAGCCTGTCAGTTTAGGTGGACGGCCGTGTCTTGGTTTGTAGTTGTGCCATACTCTTTCCATTTTCAGATGATGGATTGAAAAGTGCTCTGTGAGATGTTCAAAGCTTGGGATATTTTTTATAACCTAACCCTGCTTTAAACTTCTCCACAACTTTATCCCTGACCTGTCTGCTAAGGTTCTCTAACAAACCTATGAGGGCTTCACAGAACAGCTGTATTTATACTGAGATTAAACTGCACACAGTTGGACTCTATTTGCTAATTAGGTGACTTCTGAAGGCAATTGGTTCCATTAGATTTTAGTTATTGGTATGACAGTGAAGAGGGCTGAATAAAAATGCATGCCACACTTTTCAGATATTTATTTGTATAAAATGTTGAAAACCATTTATCATTTTCCCTCCACTTCCCAATTATGTGCCACTTTGTGTTGTTCTATCACATAAAATCCCAATAAAATACATTTAAGTACTTTGCTTGTAAAATGACAAAATGTGGAAAATTCCAAGGGATATGAATACCTTTTCAAGGCACTGTATAACATAGCATTGGGTGACAAAAGACTCACATAGTACATCACAACAGGTTAAACAGAACCATGTTGAAAAATGTCAAGTAATATGTAGACAAAAAAAACAATATGTCCTGTGCAGTTTAGGGTCCCATGAACATAATCCCACAAGATGTTATTAAAATAGTATATTTGTGGAAGTTTAATTGTTCATTGAATCAAATCTGTGACCATATAGAGATAAATAAAGCCATTGATAAAATAGTAACACAAGATTTTGATTGCCACAATGAGGATAAGGAGTTCATTAAGAAGACAGTTGAAAAATGACACTTGAAAAACTCAGCTTTAGATATATGATATCAAAATAAGCTGCCAAATGTACACACTGGTTCCTAAGAATATTTGGTGGACTCTCCCGCAAGATTATTTTTACAATGTTGTTGACATCATATCTATGCACCTACATAGCACTGATAATGCTATGCCAATATATTATGGAGATAATAGCTACTTTACTAAATGTGTAATGAATTTCATCTAAGGATAGCCTCAGGAAAAGTTAAAAAAAATAACATCCTTATCGGCTCAGCTTTCCTTCTTGGCAATCAATTTAGAATTTTGATTAGGAGATGAAGAAAATTAAATTGTAAAGGGGAAGAAATAAATAAAACACTTTCAGGTCGTTAATATTTGTTTATTGTTTATAATTTATGTATTCAATACTAAATGTGAAGTAGGCTGTCATAACACACACTATAAACTAAGTACTGCATACTTCTTAAAATAAATACTGTATATTTGCTAAAATGACCAATAAAATGACCTGCTAAATTTAACCACTTGCCCCCCGGAAGATTTACCCCCCTTCATGACCAGATCACTTTTTGCAATACAGCACTACACTAACTTAACTGACAATTGCACAATGCCTTTTTATCCCACAAATAGAGCTTTCTTTTAGTGGTATTTGATCACCACTGCATTTTTAATTTTTTGTGCTATAAACAAAAAAAGAGACACAATTTTGAAAAAAAAACAAAAAAACAATATTTTTTTATTTCTGCTATAAAACACATCCAATAATAATAACAAAAAAAAAATCAAATTTCTTCATAAATTTAGGCCAATATGTATTCTGCTACATGTTTTTTGTTAAATCTCAATATATGTGTATTGATAGGTTTTCGCAAACGTTTTAGCGTCTACAAGCTATGAGCTATATTTGTTGATTTATTTTTTTATACTAGTAATGACGGCGATCAGAGATTTAGTGGTACTGTGATATTGCGGCGGACAGTCAGCCACCAATTGACACTTTTGACACTTTGTGGAGACCAGTGACACTAATACAGTGATCTGTGCTAAAAATATGCACTGTCACTGTATTAATGACACTGGCTGGGAAGGGTTTAAACATCTAGGGTGATAAAAGGGTTAACTGTGTGCCTAACCAGTGTTTTTTGTGTACACAGTGTGCTGCTTTTTTTAGGGAAAGAGATTGATTCTATTCCCTGCTTTGCAGAGACACAGAATACATCCCTTCCCCCTGTCAGAACAGAAATATGCCTTGTTTACATAGACATTTCTCAGTTATCTGTGTATTGCCAGTGATTGCTGGTTGCCGGAGGACATTGAGTGCCCGGCATTAGCAGATCAGCTTCTGCTTTGAATTAACACAGCAGAAGCAGCCCGCCGGCGGTGCCCGCATGCCCCTTGCAGGCAGAAATGCAGATTCATGTATATATATATATATATATATACGTGATCCTGCACACAGCTGCCGCCTTGTAGCAGTAAAACTGCTATAGGTAAATTGGCAAGTGGTTAAAAGATCCATCAATGATGTTTAAATTTGGAAACTAGAAACAACAAAAAGTTGTTAGCCAGTACTTTGGAGGCTGTCTAGGTAGCTTATTTAATGTAATTCAAGACAGCAGTTTCATATTTTGTGGAGTGACAGGTTTCTTCTTTAGGTATAACAATGTTGTACTGCATCAAAGTTGCCAGAGTGTTTGTGATAATAGTGATTCTCTATTTTCTGTTTTGTATTTCTTTATTATAGGGAAGATGCACCCAATGTCAGAAATGCAGTGTGGTAGAGGTAACACGTGTTTCACAACTTGCCAAAGTTGTCATCTAGTGTTTTAAAATCCTGAAACTCCCACATTAATATATCCACTTCTTCTGAAGAAGTATCTATAAAAAAAGGTGTTTATAAAATCAGTGAAGTTATCACTGAACAGCTGTAGGCTCTTTGGAACATTGAGTATAGGAACTTCAAGAATGAGAACTGAAACATGTAAGGACAATTGCTTCTAAAAATAGGATCTAACTGTCACAAGCACCTTTAGAGAAGACATCCTCATCTCTGTATTGCAAATTTTGAGTATTTGCGTATCTTGTAGTTCACAGAGTACCCAAAACTCTTCAACTGTGTCATTCTTATGGATGGGAAATACAACAGTAAAAACCATAGTTACAATGTTGCCTGCATCCACACATAACATAGAAACCCCCTTTGAAATGATTAAATGGATAAGGTGAGATAAGCAGCCTTGGTTATAGATGTTCTTGTTATGGTTACTAACCAACTTCTGTAGGCTGTTAGGTATTCACATATTAACATTTGCAAGGTTTACTGACAAGCCCACACGTTTTCCTAGAAATTATATATTTCTTGAAAAACATATCTGCTAAATGAATTATATAGCATTTGCAGAATTGTGCAGATCAGCTTCCCCAGCATTGCAAGTTATATTTTGCTAGAAGAGGGATCAAGAAAATGAACTAGCTATGTGCCAGTTCCAGCCCCTGCGTGGGCGATCTAGGTGCCTTTGATACTGTTGTGTGTTTAATATTACGTCTGCAATAAAACTTATTGAACCAAAAGCAAATGAACTAGCAAAGGGAAAACTTTTTTTACTGTAGACACCATTTCTTCCATTCAAACACCATTCATAAAATAAATAGTTCCCTTCTATCAATACCATTGAGAGCACTAGTGCATTTTGGTGCCAGTGCATTATTAGTTATGGCTGTACACTTGTGATGTCCATATATATCACTTTGCAATTACAGAGAGAAGATTCTTCTGAACAGTTGACTCATTCCAAAAAGGTTGGTGGTCCCAGAAACCCTGCAGTAGTAAAATGGGGAGGTGCTCCCCTATAGTACAGGGAGGGTGTGAACACAAAAATAGCAATAAATACAGAAAAGAAAAACAAAAAAGAAACATCTACACACCCAACGGCTACCTCATTTAAATATACTAGAAATTATTAAATTGTGTACAGCATCACGGATCCCCAAAGCCATCCCCCATCCACCCTCCACATCCCATCCCACATCCCATCCCACATCCCATCCCTCACCTATCATAACTCCCCCAAACAATAAGCTCAATGACTCCCTCCTCTGAAATGAATGCAGCCCTACCACTAGGAGCTGGGGTGGGCCACCCTACAAAAAGACACCCCTAAAATGTCATGCTTCTAGTACCTGTCATAGGTATGAAAATGTGCCCTGTTCAACCAATGGTCTAGCTGGCATTTTTCCTATAAGGCCACGATGGGCGAATGACATGCACTCGCTGTTCCACAGCTGAAGCCATCTACATGTATCACTATGCAACCACACAAAACCAGATGATCTCAATCAAAAGCCCCAATCCTACAGAGCGATGATAATGCTGCTGGAATCAAGTGTTCACCAAGATATATGATGACAATCAAATTGGTAATCACAGATGTCAGTCTGCACAGTGTCCCGTCATCAATATGAACCAACTGATAGTCTGTGATAGGAAAGACTGGGTAGATAAAGAGATGCTTGGAAAGTAGATCACATGCTGAGTAAGCTGCAGTAAGGATGTATGTACATGTAGCTCTGGCAGGTAGTGTTGTCAAGTCCCATTAATCAAGCACTGTAGTGAAGCATATGGATACTAACATACCACCAAAAAGTGTCCATACAGATTGCAGGAAAGAGCAGGGAAGCTGGATCAAGTACGATCATTACCAATGTCCATATGCCTAACACCTGTAACTGAATGCTCTGAATCCCACAGGTGATATTGGTCTGGCCTGTGCTGCTGGACTGGTTCTGTGGTGTATGGGTACCCCCTATATGTACAGTCGATATGACCAGTGTATATAACACAGAGGGGTCTATCTGGAACTCACAGTCCCTGGTGTATGGGTCCGGTTTTCACAGGCATTGGTAGCAGGTCCCACTATGCTCTTCCTGCAATAAGAGATGTATGGCATACAGCCACTGCTGACACTGGCTTCTTGTATGCTCCTGATCACTGAGGCCAGCTCTGAGCTCCCTTTATTGCAGCTTGAATAGATTGGGCTGTATATTCCTGTATGTTTAGAATACCATGAAGTGCTTCAGGAAGTAGGGAATCCAACCCCACGTCGACATGTTTCGTTCTGCGCACCGGAACTTCATCAGGACCTGTAAGCCAATAAGCTGTCACTGGATTAAATGTAGGGCTGGGTCCTACCCCCTAACTAGATTTCTTAAAATGATCAGTATACCAGTGAACTAAATTGCCTATTATAGTGAGATAGTGGATGCTACCAGCTGAACACACCAGTAAAAACATAAAGAGAAAACTTATATGATTCTTATCACTTACACTATGACAAAGAGAGATATAACAGAGAGGAGGAAGTTAAACGGCCATTTCTGAAATATATCACATTTTAACATATACTCCTAATCCTTGCTGAAGCTTTTTCTATTAATTGGGATAACCCTAAAGACACTGTTTGAACATTTGACATCCCTGACCCCTGCATATACAGGGTGATAGGGTAGTATTCCTTGGGTAAATCATTTTGTTGGGAAGTGAGGGATAGCTTGGAACAGAGGTATAAAACATCAATACCTAGGCATTAGATCACCATGACCTCACTATATACAGTGTCATTTTGTCAAGAGTGAAGGGGTGATTATGGACAAAAGTAAAAAATACATGCTCCCCTGATTTACATTGTAATGATAAGTCACTGTCCAATCCCTTTTTGGACAGAAAATCAATAATAAAAATCTATTTTGCTTCCTTTTTATCAATATCTTGCCCCAGTCCCCTCTTCTCTCTAGCATTTCTAGCTTGTACATAACCATACATTTAAATCCTCTAGTTGGGGCACTTGTATGTCCCTAAAATGTATTGCCACTGGTGACTTGTCGTCATTTGTAGTTATACTGGTCAGGTGTTCCCCCATTCTTTTACAAAATTCCCTTCTGGTTTTCCCAAACATATATCTTGCCACAAGGGCAGATAATCTAATATATATTATAATTGTAGATGAAAAATTACTAAAAGACTGTATTTTAAAGGTTTGTTTATCTTCTAAAACTTCTAAAAAGTTTTAGTCTTCACCACATATTTGCAGACAAGGGTGCATACCAGTTAAAGGTGCAATGGATGGTAAGAGCATGCTAGGTCCTTGTCTGATTGTACTCACTCTGGACCAATAGGTTACCTATAGTTGTAGCCCGTTTGGCAATTAGATTAGGTTGAGAGTCTAATACTTTATTAAGTCTGTTATCTAATAACAATATGTGCCAGTGTTTATTCGGTACAGTTTTAAGTTGGTTCCAATGAGTCCCATAAGTAGTATCTTTAGATTCCTATGGGATACTGATATCCTTTTGTTCCATCCCCAAGATTTCCTCTCTTCATTTGTTTAGTGCCTTATACATACCCTCCCTGATAACAGAGTTGGGATATTTACATGCTCTAAATCTGCATCTAAACTCCCTGCTCTCAGCATAGAAGTCTTTCATGTTTGAACAGTTTCACCTAATTCTTAAAAACTGCCCTGTGGGGATTCCCCTGACGTGGTTCTAGTCTCCAGTTTTGGGCACTCCTTTCGGATCAAAAAATCCAAGAATTTAATTTGGTAAGGATCTACCTTAAATGTAGGTTAAATATATTCTATTGTTATGATTGAGACCCACAATTAATCAAATGAATTGTTCTGGTGACCCCCTCCACACCACCAGCATATAATCTATATAACAAACCCACAGGGCAACACGTTTCTCAAATTCTGGATGAACATAGACCTCCTCACTCACATAAGAGGGGGCACATGCGGCTCCCAAGGCAACTCCTCTCCTCTGGTGATAGTACTTTATGTTGAAGATGAAAAAGTTAGTATTCAAAACCATCTCCAGGAGTTCCACTAGTAACTCATTATGTGGACCCACCAGAGGATGAAGAGTATCAAGCCATTGGGAAACCGCATGTATCTCCACCTCATGTGGGATGGAGGAGTATAAGGATTCAACGTCCACCCCTGCCAGGACGCAGTCATCAGACATAGAATGTAGGAATATTGTAGTCATCCACCTTTAGGTATTCATGCTCTTTCTTTTTAAGTAGTGCAACTTCATAAGCCTTATTAATGCAATAGTTGATCTCTTTAACCAAGGCAGAGCATGGGTTTTTGGGCCATCTCTAGTAGCAAGTTGAGTTATCCAGTTGCCTATATACCTCTTCTAGATAGTCCATTTCATTCCACAAGACTACATTTCATTCCCCTATCACTAGGTTTAATGATACATTCAGGTAGCTCTTTAAGTTCTTGTAGGGCTATATGTTCACCTTGGGCCAAGTTGTCATTACTGGGTGGGATTTGTTCCCACTCAATAGAATGTAAGTCATATGTAGTAGCTTCCAGAAACATCTGGAGGTACCTATTGGTTCCAAAGCTTGAGAACAATTTAGATGTACTTGTAATGGTGATGACCAGATGGTGGTGGGGGATCCAGGAGATCTGAGTTAATCAATGTATTGCCTTCCAAGTACTCAATTAGTTCAGTTTCACCCAAGTCTGCAAGTTCCTGGGTTGATTGTGTCATCCCAGGTCTTCTTATTTCTTTCCCAAAATACATAATTGTTCAAGTTAATACATCATAAAACAGACACATGTCTTTATATATTTCAAATACATTACCTTTATTACCTCTTTACTTAACAGAGATAGGTGATCCTGTCCCAACACATGTTCTGTTAAATTAATAACATTTAAGTCTGTTTTTTTCCGATTTTGTGTAGTTACCATGTTCTCCCGGGAAGTAGAGTTACCCATCCTGGATAGTCCCTGTCCCTTTATTTGGGTTCCCTTTCCTTTTTATATTCCTTTGTTGTTTCCTTTCTCCTTTATGGCACCCTGGGTCCTCTCTGTCTGACCCATCTAAGGATGTCTCTAAAAAAGTTACTGATTTATTGGCATCTAGACTTTGATACCTCTTTTCTCTATTTTGTTTCCTAAATGTACTACGGGACCTACTACGTCCCCTCCTTTTTTCCAGATCAAGGATTTTTCCACTCTCAAAATCCATTACATCTCTCTAGAAAGTTTTCTGTTTACCAATACTTTTCTTTCTGAAACTCCTCAACTTCCCTTTTTAGCCATTCGTTAAATTTCTCAAATTACTCAAGATCCTGGTAACCATCCTCCAGTTTCTGCAGCTGTACCTTTTCCTCCTCAATAATAAGCACAATTAAGTGTAATCCACGTTTGAATCACTACTCTGTCCAAATTTTGAGGAATCAATCATTATGAAGATGCTCTGCTGGAATAACATGTTCCTGTATCCCTCGTGGTATTAGTTTGCTTCTACATATGCTTCCAATGAGATAATGTTCCATTTTCTTTTTAGATGTTTCATAGTAAAGTTTCCATGTTTTCTAAACAACTGTTGAAGTTCTCCATGACGTTTAGAAACATTATGTTCCTCTCTACAAAATACTGCTCTCATTTCTTGTCCAACCCCATCATCAATACGGAAAGCCATATTTGCTCTTTTTCATCAGCTGTGAACAAAAATAAAAGCCAATAGCATCTACAATCTCACACAAAGGGTGAAGATGATAATAACAATGCCCCCCCCACTGGATGGGAGGACCGCAAAGGTGGGGTATATGTATGGGGAGTAAAGGTGGTTCTTACATGTAAAATATATGGGGCATGGGGGAAATGATGGTGGGTAAGGAACAAAGAAGATGGCATAGGAAATTGAAGGGGAATATAAAACATTTGACTCACTTGGTCAGATGCAGCGAGGAGTAGGCTATGTTGATTCAAAGAACCTGTAATGAACGTATTAGCTTCAATAATTTGGTAAAAGAGATACCATTTTACAATGCAAAAAATTACTTTTTGCTGCGCTCTATACTCTCTACAGATGCTTTCACTTTATGGATTGTACTCTTACAGTTTGTGCTTTTTTCAGTCACTAAGACCTTTATGGGTTATCGAAATATCAGCATACCAAGCAATAAATGTACCATATTCCTTTTCTTGACTTTTTAAGAAACGAGAATGCTATAGTATAGTTTTATATGAATGAGAAAGTACAGTATATTTTCCATGAATCAACTTCAAAGCCTTGTTGAATATCTATTTGTATCTACTGTTGCAGTTTACTCTTTATTTAGCCTCTTTATTGTTGCTATCTGTCCTAAAAAAATTAATTATAAATCAGAAAAAACAATAACTCATCTAAAAATCAAAACCATTCATCTTGCTAAGCAAAATAATGTCACAAGGATTAGGGTAAACATATTCAGTACCAATTAGCATGAGTCAGTTCTATCCAGATCAGTCTAAAGATGAAAAACCTTGTCTTGAGGTAGATGTCTGTGGGCTTGCTTGGGAGAAGAAATAAAGATATTTTGATTACTCTTGATTCAGTGGATGGAAATTTGTGGATTAATGGAGAAGGATTTTTTTTTTCTTTTTTGGATGACCACATAAGAAACTGAAAAACCTCAGTGCAATGAGCAGAAAAGCATGACTTTAAGGAAGAGGAAATACAAAAACTCAACTATTGGTGACAGGTTTAACCTTGGGCAGACTCTTGCAGTAGGCATATTCAGGCTTGACTGTGGGTACAGGGTGCAACAATAGTCCCTTGGATGTCACTGGTAATCTTCCAGGAGGAGTTACAGGTAACTAGTAGACATGTGCAATTAGTTTCGTAACAAATCGAAATTCGGCAAAATTTTGCATCTTTGGGACATTCAAATGCATGTGAATGTCCAAAGAAAAAAATAACGAATTTCAACTAATACGAAAGAAATTATAGCGGATATAACAAATGAAATTGACATGATTCAATAATTCGTTAAAGATCTAATGAAACAAAAGGTCAACTCAAAGTAAATCTTACAGTCCAATCAGCTGATTAATTTTATGCTGGTTGGATTACTGGCTGTGGCAAAGTGCATTCCTGAGAACTGAGTGAGAAGGGTGTTGTATTGTATTTGAGCAGAGGAGAAGAGATATTGTCATTGTGTGTGTTAATAGATTCAATGAACAAACTTTCCAAACTACGAATCATTATCACGAATATATATACATACATAAATATCGAATTTCAACGAATATGAAAGAAATTATAGCGGATATAACGAATGAATTCGACATGATTTGAGATTCAGTATAACAAATATCGACACTCTACAGAAATAATGAATTATCCAAAAACAAATTAACGTAACATAATGAATATAACAGAATGAAATGATGTCTTTCACAAATGAAAACAAAACAAAACTAAACAAAATCTTCCGTTGTGCACAAGTCTAGTAACTAGGGTGACTGTGGGAGTATCTGTTGCTGAAACAGGAAACCTCAACATAAAGAGCAAATGTGCATCACCAGTAGGGATAATGACAAAGGAAAACTCAACAGAGGATGTTGGCGACAGGTCTGATCATGGGCAGATTCTGGAAGAAGACAGAAATTAGTTTTTTTGTACTTAGAAACAAAAACAAAAATGCCCATAAAATTCTTCTAATAATTGTTCTAGATCTACTTCTTCTCTTTCCTCTTCTGTCTTTTTTTTATATAGTAAATCAAAACAGCACTGCCTCAGTCACATGTAGCCACAATAAAATATCTGGCATGTCCATGTGTCCCCACCATTCATTTGTCCTGTGTACAAATTTTTTTGTCATGTACAAGTTGTCCCTTGGGTTGTTTTCCTGTGTGTGGTGCCTTTAACAGTGTGTTTCTCCCCTGCCACATGTCTTCAAGCTTCCCAATCCTATTCAGTTCAACAGCAACTTTTTTCCAATGTTGCCTACATCCACCCACACCCTCCACACTCAGTCTGTCAGAGTATAATTGTAAAACAAACAGCAGTTTAGGTCCCCTTTCACTGTCCTTTTCTCTGCCCCTTCTCTTCTCCAGTTCATCCAAATGCTGCACTCCCACAGCAGCCAGGTCACATGTTAAGCTCTCTGTTTCCGAATCTCCTTATTATGCAGTTGTCCTGGGAAGGCAGAGCTAAAAGTGCCCGTGCACACCATTTCTCCCTGTCCCCTCCCTCATCTCCACAATGATAAAAAGGTGACAACAGGATGAGCAGTGTGATCCACGTGAGTGACATCATGTAATGTTTACAAACATGTGGCTGGCAGGCTGGAGACTTGTAGTTGAGATCCTGAGAGCTGGTAACACACATAAAAAGTCAGCAAGTTCCCAGGTATGTATGTAATGTCATAGTTACAGAATATTGTAAATATATTTTGTTCATTCAGTTTTTCCAAATCTTATTTTTAAATAGTAATGCCGCATACACACGATCGGAAATTCCACCAGCAAAAGTCTGATGAGAGCTTTTGGTCGGAAAATGCGACCATGTGTATGCTCCATCGGACTTTTACTGGCGGAATTCCAGCCAGCAAAAGATTGAGAGCAGGAAATTCTGATCGTCTGTACCAATTCCGCTTGGAAACAATTCGACGCATGCTCGGAAGCATTGAATTTAATTTTCTTGGCTCGTCGTAGTGTTGTACGTCACCGTGTTCTTGACGGTCGAAAGTTCAGCGAGCTTTTGTGTGACCGTGTGTATGCAAGCCAAGCTTGAGCAGAAATTCCGTCAGAAAAAACATCCAAGATTTTTCAGATGGAAAATCTGCTCGTGTGTACGGGGCATTACTTCACCAAAAACGTACATTTCACATATTGCTAGTGTGAAACGATCAACTGCAAACAAGGACTATTACAAAGTGTTCCCACAATCCCTGTTGGAATTATATATATATATATATCTTTTTTTTTATTTTTTATTATTCATTATGAAAATGGGAACACCCTTAGTTTGATGGGAACTATGGTAGAGAATATTCAACAGATACAGTATAAAATGGCAGTATGTGAAATATTCCAAAATTTGACCTACAACTGGGGTATCACTGATATAATTTCCTTTTTTTAAATCACAAATATGTATAGAAAATAGCATAAATGAAAGAAAATACAATATGGGCACTTTTTTCACTAAATAACCAATATATTCAATTAAATTTCATTGTAATGGTGTTGCCTGATCAATTTTTCTGTGCTTACAGATATGCATGATCCAAACAATAAGAAACCAGTGATGGTATACATACATGGAGGGTCCTACATGGAAGGCACTGGGAACATGATCGATGGAAGTATTCTCGCAAGTCATGGAAATGTCATTGTTGTTACTGTCAATTACAGGCTTGGTGTCTTAGGTAAGTCCAGAACTGTATTAAATCCCCACATTACCTTTTCTGTAATTATTATATATAACAAATCTTGATTTGTGAACCTAGTTTTGCAACTTTGGCATGTGTTAGTAAAAGTGTACATATCATTGCAACTACTGATTTATTTATTTATTTTTCTTTTAAATCAAAGGAAAGCTTGCCTTAAATAGAATTTTTTTTTTAATTTAGCTGTAAATTTCTTGCCATTATCATGGTCTGCCACCCAAAAAATAAATCCATGAAATATGTTTCTCTGCAGTAATTCCACATGCATACAATATTTGTTGTTTGTTCTCATAGTAAAAAATATTTTTTATTCTACATAAACATACTGACACTATCACCTAAAAAAAATGGGCCTTTTGGGTCTGGCCTTAAAACCTGACTGTGACCTTTGAGTCACTTTTGTATTTCGAGAAGAACGAGAGTACAGAAAAAGGTTTTATTAAGTGATCATTTTGAAAGCCAATTACAGACTATTAGAGTGATTATGAGATTGAGAGATGGTACTCCCAGCTCTCAATCCTTTGTACAAGACCAGAACAGCTCAGCCCCCATGCTAGGAGCAGGTTATGGAGGATGCTTCCAGCAAAAATTTGGATCACATATTGTATATGCTGCACTGCAAAAGAAGACTCACGTCTGCAACACCTCATGTACAGTATGGGTGAGCTTGGAATAAACTAGGTAAAGTGTATCTAAGCCTGTATATAATACTGTATATAACAAATATGTTGTTTCACAAGTTTTACTGTAAGGTCAAAAACATTCATTTTAGATATAGGTATATTTTCTCAGTTAAATAATTTCAGATGATCCTACTAACAAGGTGTATCCATAAGTATTTCCTTTTTTTTGGGTGACAACACATACTCAGTTTAGCTACAACTTTGTCACTCTTTCCTGCACACTCCTTTGTTGGACTGGAAACTTCTGTGTACAGTATTGATATGTTATACCTTAGCCACTACCAGAAAACTGTGGCATTCAGCTGCTGCTGGAACATATGTATATTTAGAGAATTCAAGCAAACAGTCCTCATGGTGTGCACAAGAAAAAATAGGCAACATAAAGGAAAAAATGTACTTGTAGTAAATAAATAATAAAAAAGTGATATTTTGCTTAACTTACAGTGCTCTGCAAAACATAGCATTCTTTAGTTTAGCGCTACTTTAATGTAGAACTGTGTCCTGACTATTGACATTTAAAGCGTAACTATCCTCTGGGCGATCTATGTACATTGCAGGGATTTTAACAAATTTTGTAGCAGATTCCTACCTTTTGTTATTCTGAAGAAATCTCTGTGTATTTGGCTTTGCCCCTGTGCTAAGTCAGTCTAATATGAGTAGTTTCATAATTGTCAATCAGCTGCTGCACCTGCAGGCCTCTAAATGAGGAAAATTGCATGGTCAGCATCCCTTTAGATGTGTTTTTCTATTGGGAGTATCACACCAAAAATTACATTTTTGTTGCAGGGGATGCCTGAATTCTGACTTGCAAGAGAAAAAGAGAGCAGTACCATCTAAGTGCAGCAATAATAAAAACTTTTATTGCAAGGATACTAAATAAAACTCATAGGATACAAGAAGGTAAGCAATTGTAGTATAATGGGGTACATCTGCTCTAGGGAGGATGTGTGCTGCTCTCTTTCTCTCTTGCATGTCCACAGAGTCCCTTTCAGCTCTTACCAGAGCCTGCATCCATCTATCACCACCGTTTCAATCCTAGAGACTGTTTGATTTATGGACTTTTGTTAACTTTTATTGTGTTGACTGCCCATTGCTCTTTCTATACAGCCTGCAAGCGCCTGCCCACTATTGTTTGTCTGAATTCTGACTTGTATCTTAGTTCAAACTTCTGGGATAATCAGTGAGCCAATCACATAAGCAGGAAATTACATATCTGGGGGGCATTCTGTACACATTCTGTGTACTGAACACCTCCAGTTAGCCATATTGCATTGCATTTTGCAGAAAATGACAGAGCTGCAGACTAAAAAGGAAAGGTAATTTTTAATAACATTCAGTTACAATATGACTTGCATCGCAATTGTATATGTATATATTTTTTCCCACTAAAGTGGAGTTACCCTTAAACTATTTACTTATTCTTCACAAACACCAGAGATACAGTGAGATCTCTGCATTCTCCTCTACCCTCTTCCAGAGTAAGGTCACTAGATTTTCAAAAATGAAATCCAGGGACACCCTGCAGACCAAGCAAATGTTTACCTATACCAGAATACCACACATCCATTTTTAGCCACAACTACAAAATCATGTTCTGATTTTTATCATGCCTTCAAACAACTGGTCACAGATGTTTGGAAGAAGGAGAATAATTTTAAAGTATGTAGACAAAATGCTTTGGGCAACATGATTGGAAAAATTATGCGATATGCTACACATGCCATGGTACATTGTGGGTGTGGCCAAATTGTGGTAACAGTGGGAGAGGCATAAAGATGTGTGGTTAAGTAAAACCTGAGCTTGCTCTTCTCATGGTCAAGAGTAAATAACACACAAAGTGCAGGCAAAGTAAAAGTAATGAAGGGATGGTGGCGCTCCCTAGTAAGAAAATGTGTACGTGACCACACTACCTAACACACTTAATAAGCTAAAAGTAATAATAAATAAATTGACAACAAAAAGGTGTGTAAATATAGAAACCAATGGTGAAGTGATCCATAGATTAGCACTCCATAATAATCCAGCCTGGGAACACTCAAGACTAAGTGTAATACCAGAGGGAAAGCTGATGGGGCTAATCACTTAAGTTGATGCAGGAAACTATGTGTGGTAAATTGGAATAGGGTGTATCCACCTACTACCATCTCACACCATCCTAAATACAATCAATACATGTGATACATATAAGTGAATTATCTATACGTGATAACAGCAATAACCATAAATTAAAATAATTGAAAAAAATACATAACATGAGCCACATAAGGGGATGTGTGAACCCCGTGGTAAAAGATATACATATGTATGTGTATATATACACGTGAAAAGTCCTCCCCGGGTTGGGTGCTCCAAAAGGTATACAAAAAAGAAAAAAGGGAAAATATATATACAAATGTTCAGTGATCAGTGACTTTAGTGACTTCGCTGTTGTAGATAAGGTGACTTCGTGCTGCCCATATGGTCCCACACTCACCGGAAACTACCACCCCTGCAGGGGTAAAAGGTATAAATGGAGATCCGTCAGTGGTCCCTCTCCCAGAAATGGATCGATATCCCACTCCTTCGTATCCACGGGGGCGATCACAGGATCTAGTTACCAGCGTCAGCACTCCATTCTCCAGGAAATTCAGAAAAAATGTCCCTCCATGGCAAAAATTAAAAAGAAAGATAGGGGACTCATAGCGCAAAATGTAAAAACAAATTATACTTTATTAAAATAAAGCAAAAAAAAATATGTAAAACAAAAATAAGGTTAAAAAAGTATAACAGAGTCCCGGCGGGCTAGTATAGGGCTTTAAAGCCTGGATGCCCTCTATTAAAGATAGTGCACAGTGGCCGCTTGCGTCCCAGCAGCGTTCCAGGCCTCCTGCGCTAACCGGAAGTGAGGTAAGTACGCTTTACGTACGTTTCGTCATGTGACTTTGTCAAAAGTGCAGGCATCAGGAGTATGTAAGGCACAGGTTGCAGGGGTCAGGAGTGAATAATGCAAAGACTGAAGGGGCGAGGCTTGAGTAACTCAAATAGTGCAGTGTTAAGAGTGTGTAATACACAGAGTGTAAGCATCGGGAGTGCATAACACACAGAGTGGAGGGGTCAGGAGTAAGTAACATACTGAGCCTTACACTTGCTTGTTTGCATCTGTGGGCAATAAGCACCAGCATGCACAAAAAGTGGAAAAGGCAGGCCGAACAATATAGCTTTGAAGGACCAACTGGGATCCTCTCACAGCACCAGCAATCTCCAGGGCAAAGGGGGTGTTGCACTGAAATAGGAGAAGGCCAAGCTAGCACTGTCAGTTGTTTTTTATTTGTGTTTCTTCACTATGATGCTCCCAACTTCTGTACTCAACCATCACTTATCAGACCTGCAGCACTGAGCCAGGAGAAGTGCTCTTAAACTCCTCCTTGGCTTTGTTGTATAAGTCCAATGGGCAGTGGTGGGGATAATGCCAGGAATGTTTGTTTTGTGAGGAAAGAACCTTCGGAATGGGGACTGACCCTGGCAAACAGAGGTGAATAGTAATCACATACCAGAGCACCTGCTATGTCTTTGCATTTTTGATTATAAGGTTGCCAACTCACTTCTGGCAGGGAGGAACAAAATGATAAACTGATAGATTACAAAAGTGCAAATATTTTTTCTCAGAATTTTGAGCATGAGTTACTCAATGACGCATGTAGCTGGAGAAGACATAGAGGACTTAAAAAGTATTTGACTGCTTGTTGCATTTCATAGCCTCACTGCAGCTCTAGTTTAAGGAAAACGTTAAACTTTTTTATTCAAGCTATCAAGCTATACCACAACCTATGGAAAATACAATTTTTATTCCACTGTACAATCTAGTACTGTAAATAAAAAAACAAACTTCATTTTCTTTGTGATAATTTTAAAAAAGGTTGAGGGTTTTAAGTTTAAATTTTGAGTCAACAGCATATGAATGATTCATTATTACACTGGTGAATACTGGTTTATAACTGATACTGACTTTCCTTCATCAAAAGGTTTGTCTAATTTACAAACCATTTTTGCTATCTTCCCTCACATTTGCCTATTTTGACCACAAATTCTGGATTGCCCTTTCTTCAAATGGAAATCCAGGTATCCAGGTATCAGTAAAATTGTCTGGATTTATTATGTGGCCTGCATACAGTCATTTTATCAATTAATTGACCCTAATTCCTAATGGAGATCTGCTTTACTCATGCTTTGTTGTCCAAGTCTGTGTCTGTTATGCATCCAAGGCTTGTATTCTTAACCTTGTATTCTTATTTGCATATGCTGGCATTTGCACCTTTCACACAACATTGCAAAAAAGCATGGGGTGAATGCCAGAAAAGATGTCAGTGATTGAAACACAATCTAGGTATTTAATGACACACAGAATTGCTTGATACAATATTTAAGAAAATATTTTAACCACTTATGGACCGGAAGATTTTCCACCTTAATGACCAGGCCATTTTTTTGTGATAGGGCACTGCATCTCTTTAACTGACAATTGCATGGCTGTTTGACACTGTACCTAAACAGAATTAAAGTTTTTTTTCTCACAAATAGAGCTTTCTTTTAGTGGTATTTGATCACCTCTGTGGTTTTTATTTTTTGCGCTATAAACAAAAAAAGACCGACAATTTTGGAAAAAAAATAAAAAAATTATATAATAAATACCCCCAATTAAAAAAACAAAAAAAAAAATTCTTCATCAGTTTAGGGCAATATGTATTCTTATACATATTTTTGGTAAAATAAAATCACAATAAGCGTACATTGATTGTTTTTTTTGCACAAAAGTTATAGCGTCTACAAAATAGGGAATATATTTATGGCATTTTTAATATTTTTACTAGTGGCGGTGATCAGCGATTTGTAGTGGGGCTGTGACATTGGACACTTTTGACACTTTTTTAGGACCATTGACATTTATACAGCGATCAGTGCTATAAAAATGCACTGATTGCTGTATAAATATCACTGGTAGGGAAGGGGTTAACACTAGAGGCGATCAAGGGGTTAAATGTGTTCCCTGGGAGGTGTTTCTAACTGTATGGGGGCAGTGTAGAGACTGGAGGAGGTGAGAGATCGCTGTTCCTGATCACTAGGAACAGACAATCACTCTCTACTCCCCTGACAGAACGGGGATCTGTTTGTATACATTGACAGATCCCCATTCTGCTTCTCTGTGGAGTGATCACGTGTGATCGCGGCCGCCGACCATGCGCATCAGTTCCCCTACCGTGCAGCGGGAACACGTGCACCTGCTATAACGACGATTATAGCGACGATCGCGCTCACCTGCTATAGAGACAATCACTCTCTACTCCCCTGACAGAACGGGGATCTGTTAGTTTACATTGACAGATCCCCGTTCTGCCTCTCTGTGGAGTGATCGCACGTGGCTGGCGGGCATTGCGGCCGCGGACCATGCGCATCAGTTCCCCCTAACATGCAGCGGGCACGTGCGTGTCTGCTATAGCTGTTTAAAGGGCCAACCTCCAACTACAGCGATTTGAGGGAACGAGCCGACCTGCTGCAGTATAATGATGGCGGATTGTCGGCAAGTGGTTAAACAGCTTTTAATACCTATTAAATACAGTTTGTGTAAGGTGGAATAAATGTGCAGTTATAAATAAACTATGAAAACAATTGAAATGCATGATTACTAGTACTGTTATTGCATTGGAATCCTTTGAGGAATAATTTATGAAGGATATCAGCATGAGACACTTTAATTAGATGGCATTTATGAGGAACTGATGTCCTAATGCCCTTGCATGAGAGTGTATTGTAGATTACATGAACTTCCTTGGACTGTTAAAGAAAACCTATTATTGCAAGAAAAAACTTCCACCGATGCCCTCCTTTATAAAATGCTACTTGCCTTTCCTTTTTTAAGTTTTAATATTTCATGTCACATACTTGGAATAAGCTTACAGTCAGTGACACTTTCATAAAAATGGATCAGCAATAGCAGCCTACATATAATCTTCCCATGAGATTATATGTGTATTTAACATATTTTATGTATGTTATTTATCCGTAAAACCCCCCTTGTGTGGACATGTAAAAGCCCTGATGCTGCTTCTGGATTCCCTCACCCTAAATGTGATGTCACTACCCCTTAGCAGACTCAGATCTGCCACTCAACAAGACTCTACAGCAGTAGTAGGCAACCTCAGCACTACAACTGTGGTGAAACTACAAATTTCATAATGCCTCTGGGTGTCATCTTTGTGGCTGTCAGACTCTTGCAATGTCTCATGGGATTTGTAGTTTCACCACAACTGGAGTGCCAAGGTTTCCTACTAGGGATGAACTGCTGGCCTCCTGGGTACAGGGTGCACAGGGAGAAGGAACAAATAGATTTTTAGGAAAAAAGCAGCATATAATACACACATTAACACTTAATTACCCTGGGATGTTAACTCCTTCCCAGCCAGTGTAATTTGTACAGCGACAGTGTAAAGAATTTTCACTGTTGATGTCAATGGAAATTATTTAGTTCCCTCCCAGTTAATGTCAGATTGGCTGTCACACTATCCCAGTCCCACTATAAATCACTGACCAGTGCCATTACTACTATAAAAAAAAAAAAGAAAAACATTTCTAGTATATAAACCATAGTTTGTAGATGCTATAACTTTCACACAAGCCAATCAATGTACACTTATTGGGATTTTTTTTTACCAAGGAAATGTAACAGAATACATTTTGGCCTGAATTTATGAACAAATTTGATTTTTTTTTAACCACTTAAGGACCGGGCCTATTTTTCAGACTGTGTATACAAGTTAATATATAAATTTTTTTGCTACAAAATTACCTAGAACCCCCAAACTTTATATATTTTTTTCTAACACCCTAGAGAATAAAATGGCGGTCATTGCAATACTTTCTGCCACACTGTATTTGCGCAGCGGTCTTACAAGCACACTTTTTTTGGAAAAAATACACTTTTTTAAATAAAAAAATAAGACAAAGGAAAAGTTAGCCCATTTTTTTTTTACATTGTGAAAGAGAATGTTACGTCGATTAAATTGATGCCCAACATGTCACGCTTCAAAATTGTGCCCACTCGTGGAATGGCGACAAACATTTACCATTAAAAATCTCCATAGGCGACGTTTAAAATTTTCTACAGGTTAACAGTTTTGAATTACAGAAGAGGTCTAGGGCTAGAATTTTTGCTCTTACTCTAATGAGTGTGGCGATACCACACATGTGTGGTTTGAACACCATTTTCATATGCAGGAGCTACTCATGTATGCGTTCGCTTCTGCGTGAGCTCATTGGGACGGGGCGATTTACATTTTTTTTCTTATTTATTTTAATTTTTTTTTTTATTTCGACACTGTCCTTTTGAGAAAAAAAAATGGATCGCTTTTATTCCTATTACAAGGAATGTAAGCATCCCTTGTAATAAAAAAAAGCATGACAGGACCATAAATATGAGATCTGGGGTCAAAAAGTCCTCAGAAATCATATTTACACAAAAAAAAAATGTCATTTAAAAAATAAAATAAAATTCTCCTTTTTTTTGAGGTGGAAGTCAATGCTATGGAGCTGAGTGGGGGCCATCTCCCCCTCACTCGGCAGCCACCCAAGCAGGGGAAAGGACCCGATCGTCTCCGCTGCTACTGGCGGCTCCGGTAAGCGGTGTAGACCACCGGAGCGTGAATCCACCGCAGAGACCACTTTTATCTGTAAGAGGACCGCTTGCTGAAGAAGAGGATACTGGGGTTATGGCGGCTAAATGCCGCCATAACAACGATATTCCTCTTAAAAATGCTGCTGTATAATGACGGCAGGGTGGTCTGTAAGTAGTTACATTTGTTATTAGATACAGTGGTGTGAAAAAGTGTTTGCCCCCTTCCTCATTTCCTGTTCCTTTGCATGTTTGTCACACTTAAGTGTTTCGGAACATCAAACCAATTTAAACAATAGTCAAGGACAACACAAGTAAACACAAAATGCAATTTGTAAATGAAGGTGTTTATTATTAAAGGTGAAAAAAATCCAAACCATCATGGCCCTGTGTGAAAAAGTGATTGCCCCCAAACCTAATAACTGGTTGGGCCACCCTTAGCAGCAACAACTGCAACCAAGCGTTTGCGATAACGTGCAATGAGGCTTTTATAGCGTCCTGGAGGAATTTTGGGCCACTCATCTTTGCAGAATTGTCCTAATTCAGTTACATTAGAGGGTTTTCGAGCATGAACGGCCTTTTTAAGGTCATACCACAACATCTCAATAGGATTCAGGTCAGGACTTTGGCTAGGCCACTCCAAAGTCTTCATTTTGTTTTTCTTCAGCCATTCGGTGGTGGACTTGCTGGTGTGTTTAGGATCATTGTCCTGCTGCAGAACCCAAGTTCGTTTCAGCTTGAGTACACGAACAGATGGTGGGACATTCTCCTTCAGGATCTCTTGGTAGACAGCAGAATTCATAGTTCCTTTTATCACGGCAAGTCTTCCAGGTCCTGAAGCAGCAAAACAGCCCCAGACCATCACACTACCACCACCATATTTTACTGTTGGTATAATGTTCTTTTTCTGAAATGCAGTGTTCCTTCTACGCCAGATATACTTGGACACACACCTTCCAAAGAGTTCCACTTTTGTCTCATCGGTCCACAGAATGTTGTCCCAAAAGTCTTGGGGATCATCAAGATGTGTTGTGGAGAAATTGAGACGAGCTTTGATGTTCTTTTTGCTCAGCAGTGGTTTTCTCCTTAGAACTCTGCCAGGCAGGCCATTTTTGCCCAGTCTTTTCCTGATGGTGGAGGCATGAACGCTGACCTTAACTGAGGAAAGTGAGGCCTGCAGTTCCTTGGACGTTGTTGTGGGGTCTTTTGTGACCTCTTGGATGAGTCGTCGCTGCGCTCTTGGGGTAATTTTGGGCGGCCGGCCACTCCTGGGAAGGTTCACCACTGTTCCATGTCTTCGCCATTTGTGGATAATGGCTCTCACTGTGGTTCGCTGGATTCCCAAAGCTTTGGAAATGGCTTTATAACCCTTTCCAGACTGATAGATCTCAATTACTTTCTTTCTCAATTGTTCCTGAATTTCTTTGGGTCTCGGCATGATGTGTAGCTTTTAAGGATCTTCTGGTGGACCTTACTGTGTCAAGCAGCTCCTATTTAAGTGATGCCTTGATTGTGAACAGGTGTGGCAATAATCAGGCCTGGGTGTGGCTAGAGAAATTGAACTCAGGTGTGGACAACCACAGTTATAGTATGTTTTAACAAGGGGGGCAATCACTTTTTCACACAGGGCCATGATGGTTTGGATTTTTTTTCACCTTTAATAATAAACATCTTCATTTACAAATTGCATTTTGTGTTTACTTGTGTTGTCCTTGACTATTGTTAAAATTGGTTTGATGTTCAGAAACACTTAAGTGTGACAAACATGCAAAGGAACAGGAAATGAGGAAGGGGGCAAACACTTTTTCACACCACTGTATGTCTTATAGCAGAAAGTGAAACTATTGTTTTTTTTTTTTTTTCAAAATTCTCAATCTTTTTCGTATATTAAAAAAAAAAAAAAATACAGCGGTGATCAAATACCACCTAAAAAAAAAAGCTCTATTTGTGTGAAAAAAAATGATATACATTTAGTTTGGGTACAGCCTTGCATGACAGCGCAAATTATCAGTTAAAGTAGTGCAGTGCTAAATAGCAAAAAAGTGGCCTGGTCATGAAGGGGGTTACAATATTTCTTGCAATATTTTAAGTCGGTGACAAAGTATCTTTTAGGCTCTTTTTCCTTCACCTGCTTTTCCACCAACCTAGGAAAAAAAAAGCATGTTTTCCTTATTTGCCTAGCCCTTGGAGCATAAAAAATATTCTTCCAAGTCTAAAAGACATTACAACATAGCTTCACCAGGCTCTAAGATGTTCTTGTTTCAGCGGTGCAGGAGGAGGAATCTGCGAGGTTAAATCAAATAGGCAAACCCTTCAGAACTGGTAAAGGGTGTTTAGGAAACTGGTCATGCAGTACACAGCTAAGGTCTCGGGTAATGCTGCCACTAGAACAGACAGCATTTCTTAATGAGAATGAGGGGTAAAGAAGTCAAGGCACTTCAATATATTGATATCAAACCTAAAGCCAAAAATTTTAAATTTTGCAGCTTACCAATAATTAGATGTGGTGGCTTCATTAGTTTTCCTATCTTCTGTTTTCACCTGGTAATCTGGCCAGTAACATACCTCCTGTATTATAGCGCCCCCACGCTGGATGAAGGAGTACAGGGGCACCTTTGGACAGCAGCATTATCAGTCTGGGGGAGGGGAATGTTAGACGTACTAGCAGATGTAACTGCAGTTACACAAGCACTTACAGAAATAGTTTTTTTTTCCCTTTTGGGATAACAATTTTACATGAATAAGTAACGGCTGATCATTGTAAGCACCCCTGTCAGTGGTAAATAGTCTCAACACCCTAATTAATACATTTGCAGGAGAGCTTGGTCTGTTGAAAAACAACAGACTTATGCCGCGTACACACGATCAGAATTTCGGCCAGCAAAAGACCGATGAGAGCTTTTCATCGGAAAATGTGACCGTGTGTAGGCTCCATCGGAATTTTGCTGGCCGAATTCCCGCCAGCAAAAATTTGAGAGCAGGTTTCTATCGGAAATTCCGATCGTCTGTAGCAATTCCGAAGTGCAAAATTCCCATGCGTGCTCGGAAACAATTTGACGCAATTTGACGCATGCTCGGAAGCATTAAACTTAATTTTTCTCGGCTCGTCCTAGTGTTGTACGTCACCGCGTTCTTGACGGTCGGAATTTGGTGTGACCGTGTGTTGGCAAGACAGTTTGAGCGGAATTCCGTTCGGGAAAACCATCAGAGCTTTTTTCGACGAGAATTCTGATCGTGTGTACGCGGCATTACAGACAGGATCACCAGGTGAAAATAAAGGAAGTAAAGCCTATGAAAAAAAAAAAAAGAAAAATGCAGCCATCACATCTAAGAATTGGTAAGCTGCAATATAATACATGTTTGCTTTTAGTTTTAATAAAAAATAAGTTTATTTAAAATTTAAATTAAATTAAGAAAATGTTATCTAAGGCAGTGGCTACAGTTTATAAAAAAAATTGCCTGGACAACAGCTTTAGAGCTTTAGACGCAACACATGTAATGCTCAGCGGGTAGTAAGGGCTATCAATGAATACATTAGTTCTAATAATTCAACTTGAACAGCCCAGCCTGGCATAGCTGATATAATTTTAACAGAATATTATATAAATGTATGATATTTTTTCTTGATTTAATGACGTCATCATCTTTAAATCCTTGCTATAAATGTTAGTATCAAATACATTTATCTCCTAATGCTTACTAATTTTCCCTACTCTGCTGAAATCTCCTTCCTCTTAGTTCAGCATAATCACTACATTTATGAGCATGACATCTTGATGTACTGAATACTAAAAAGACATTTATAATTAACACTTTTACTGGAAAGTGCTAGAAATCTATAACTGGCATCCACAGTATGTCTGGTAGCATATCTGCACATGCTAACATTTAAATGTTATTTCTGTAAAAGGATAAAAAAAAGAAAATATACACTAGACTTTCAATATACAATGCTGTGTGCTTATGTGGTGCAAAGCAATAAATCCTATGTTTAGAAAAACATAACAATTCATGTTACACAATATATTGAATAATTAATTTAAAGGGAGTAGGAAAATAAACAAATTATTATACAACATTGGCATTGTAAATACTATATTTCCTTTTGAAACTGAAATGTTTTAATAGTATCATTACAGAAAATAAAACTTACTGTACTCTTGAAAATAATCTAATATTCCAGATATTATATAATATTATATATTATATATATTATGTGGTAGCTGTTATCACATCTGCTGTTACTAACAGATTTATAGAAGCTAAAGTTAAAATATACTAACAAATTTCTTCTGGATCCGAAGACAAAAAAAGTATTTTGATTATGTCAAATGTACTCTTTGACTCCTGAAATATTTGGTGTACAGTAACCTGTAGAAAACCAGACTTATAAATATATATATATGCCCCCAGCGACATAGAGAGTTGCCTAGACTACAATGGTGGTTGGATCTCTAAAGACACAATAGCGTTTCTTTGCATACACTCTTCTCTATATCTCAGTTTCACTACGGTAGCTGGAATGGTTAGCATATTGCCCTTGCAACTCTTGGGTCCTGGGTTTATGGATAATGTCGCTTAACAAAAGCCATATCAGACAATGTAGTTGCCTCAGAGGCTGGGTTATTAGGTTATTCCTTAGAGATGCTATTAAGGAAATGTAACATTTTCAGTATAGTAAAGCTGAAGTTAGACCTCAAGATAGTTGCTTTTCACAGCTCCCCCTTTGTGCAGGAAGAACAATTTGCTAATGTCTAAGCACTGTGTATATTTTTGGCCTCGTGAAGTTCTGCTTTAGATTGAAATTAAGGCCAGCCATACATGGAACACATTTATTTCCTGCAACCACCGAAATAAATTAATTTTACTTTCAATAAATTTTTATTAGTTTTTACAAGTCAAACAGAATTTGGGCTTGAAACATGTATCGCCCAGGGTAGGTCATAGTACAGCAAAAGGAAAAAAGTACAATGATAACAATGCTTGAATGAACCAGAATCGTAACTGAACATGAGCCCAGGTGAAATGTACTAGCAATGCTAAGAATTCTTGTAGTCTACCCCAAGTATGAGGTGTGGAGTAGAGGAGGATTGTTAACTTGACGCTATGTAAATCGGAGGATAGGACCTGCTCCGGGCACCCCTGATGGGATCTTCCTGTCCCCCGAGCTGGCCCCCCCCTAAATTCTCCACCTATATATGGTAATGTCTAGGGGAAGGAGAGACTTAGGCAACCTCCCTGTCAGCTTGGGAGGTTGCCTTTTGTTGGAGTATGTGTCAGGTGATGTCACCTGGGCTTTATAGCTAACAGCTGCAAGCCAGCTTGGAGGATAGCTGGGACTAACATAGCTATCTTGAGAAGGATAGAAAAGAGAGGAAGAGATAGAAGGGATGGGAAGGAAGGGGGAGGAATGGGGGATGTGCCAGAGTTCAGCTGGGTATTAGGGAGCTATCTGGGGGAACTCCAGGAATGAGGGAGCTCCCGCAGTGAGTCGCCCATGGTTCCCAAACGGATTCAAACTTATGGGATGTGTCTTGAACTATACTCGCTTATTTCTCGGGGGTCATTATCCATGAGATTTTGCGTATAATCGATGCAAAGGAAATCTTCTGACGTTTCCAGGCCCCAGCAATGGTGAGCTTGGCCCCTAGCAGGATAAAGTGGATTAACCTTCGCTTGGGCTTGGAAATATTTGGAATATGAGCATTCAAGAGTGCCACTGATGCAGATCTGGGGACTGAACATTTTGTAACCTTCGTAATCAAATTAAAGATTCTTGTCCATAGTTGTCTGATTCTGGGGCATTCCCACCAGATGTGCACCATGGAACCTCTGAGATGACACCCTCTGAAACAGCAGGGGTCTGCTGAGGGATATATCGATGCCAGTCTGGAGGGTGTCATGTACCATCTCATGAGAACCTTTATGTTTGCTTCCATCAGAGACGTGTTGAGAATGCCTCTGTATGCTTTAGAGCCTGCTTGTTGCCAGGTCTCTAGATCCCACTCGTATTGGAGGCCGGCCTCCCATGCTGTCATGTATGTGGATTTGCCTGTCGGTTGAGTGAGTGATGAGTAGATAACTGATATGCCGCCCCTCTGCCCCATGGCTTGAGCACACCACGTCTCATAATCAGTGAATTTGGGGGGTAGGGTTTTTTTCGTCCAGGCCTTGTGTAGGAAATGGGAGATTTGACTAAACCTGAATTTTTCCGTGTTTGGTAGATCCAATTTGTTGATAGAATAATTTAGAGTTAGAGGTCCTTTATTTGTGAAGTAGTGTCCTATGCGGTACAGCCCCTTATCTAGCCACCACAAGAATGCTTTAATGACTATACCAGGCGGGAAGTTCGGGTTACGGAAGATGTGGGAAAGCGGTTGTGTTTTAGAGACAAGGGCTGGAAGGTTGCGGAGACTGTCCCAGAGAGCATATGAGTGTGAGAGGGAGGGAGCCAAGACTGCTGGCCTTTGTTTCTGTGGACACCACAAAAGAAAGTCTAGGGTATACTGTGTTGGGAAAGCCTGTATCCCGATTTCCCCCAGATAAATTTCAAGATTTTGCTTTGTAGGGGCCTGAGTTTGTCTTTCCGGATTGATACTGGGAGGGACCTGAAGAAGTATAGGATTCTAGGGAGAAGGGTCATTTTGATGGAGTTGACTCGGCCTATCCAGGATAGCTCATATTTCGCCCATTCCTTCAGATCTGCGTCCAGTTTTTGAAATAATGGGGGGTAGTTGTTGGCATATAGGGATTCTGATCTGGCCGTGAGGGTCACCCCTAAATATTTGATGTATTTCATACCCCAATCAAATTGGAAGGATTTTTGGAGTAGGGATACTGTGGGGAGCGGAAGGGATATGTTTAATGCCTGTGATTTGGTGTAGTTCACTCTTAGTCCCGAGATTTTGGAGAAGTCCGTGAGGGTTTTATACAGACTTGGGAGGGATGTGACGAGAGCCGTTAGAAATAGGAGCATGTCGTCAGCGAAAAGGCCGCATTTGTGGGTTTGATCTCCGCACTTGACCCCCCGGATATCTGGGTTAAGTCGTATAGCGATGGCTAGTGTTTCGATTGCTATGGCAAAAATTATCGGGGACAAAGGGCATCCTTGTCTGGTCCCTCTGGCAATTTCTATCGGATTGGAGTAATGCCCCTGTATGCGTATTTGGGCTTTGGGTTGTGAATAGAGGGAGTGAATCACCCCTCTGAAACGAGGGTCGAAGCCCCAAGGCTCCAGAAGGGGGAATAGGTATGACCAAGACACGGAATCAAACGCCTTTTGGAGATCGAGCGCGAGTAAGAAGCCTTGTTGTTTGGATCCCTCTTCCCAATTAGATTGTAGTATGGATACAATATCATTCGCTCTTCTCACCTGGTCTGGGCCTTGTCTGCCAGGGATGAACCCCACCTGGTCTTTGTGTATATATTTGCTGATGAAGGTCGAAAGGCGCACTGCTATTATCTTTGTGAGGATTTTGAGATCAGAGTTGATGAGGGAAATGGGTCGGTAGTTGCCCACTTCTTCTGGGTTCTTGTCTGGTTTTGGGATGACCTTAATATATGCCGTGTTCAGTTGTGATTCTAAGGGGTTGCCCTGAGTCATGTGGTTGAAGAATTTCGTCATATGTGGGATCAGGGTTTCTGTGAAGGTTTTATAGTAGGAAGCCGATAGTAGGAAGCCGACAGCCCATCTGGGCCTGGTGCCGACCCCGCTCTGAGGCCCTTTAATACTGTTGCCACCTCTTCTACCGAGAAGGGGGCTTCTAAGATTTCCCTGTGGTCATTAGCTAAACAGGGAATAGGTAGGCCATCCATAAACTTGGGGAATGGGACGGGGCTCTGTATAGGTCGGAGTAAAATTTCTGAAAGGCTTCCAGAATCTTGGAGGGGTTTGCAGGAGAACCTCGTTCTGGGGGTTAACTTAGTCGCCAGCATCGGGCCTATTTTCCCCTTCTGAGTGTAGAATTTATTGGAACTCCAGCAGATCGATTTTTCCGCTTTTGTTGTAAGGGCTAGGTTGAGTTCTAGTCTCAGTTGTTCTACTTGGGCCAGTAGGGTCGGGGAGGGGTTTTGTTTGTGTTGTGCTCTTGCTGATCTGTAGGACCCTTCCAATCTTTCTATATTTATTATTTTGTACTTTCTTGAGCTGCGTAACTATTTGTATGATCTTGCCTCTGATAAAGGCTTTCCATAGTGTTTCAGGTGAGATGTTCCCCACATTATTTAGGGTGAAGTATTCAATTAAAGCCCTATTTATCTCCGTGACCTTTATGGGATTGGAGAGTATTGATTCATTAAAGCGGAGCTGCACCCGCACCAAAAATATTAAAAGTCAGCAGCTACAAATACTGCAGCTGCTGACTTTTAATAAATGGACACTTACCTGTTCCTGGTTTCAGCGGTGTAGGCAGAATGTGACGAGCGACCACTCGTCTCTCAGCTGCCCCGCCGCCATCCTCTGTCAGGGAATCAGGAAGTGAAGACGCAACGTCTTCACTTCCCGGTTCCCTACTGCGCATGCACGGGGCAGTCCGGATAATTTGTCACGGAAGTGGGTGCAGATACCTGTATTATACAGGTATCTGCACCCCCCTCCCCCCTGAAAGGTGCCAATTGTGGCACCGGAGGGGGGGGGAAATCCGATAAGTGGAAGTTCCACTTTAGGGTGGAGCTCCGCTTTAAGATGCCAATGGCCCCGTTTTGTCATTTGTGCGGAAGAGCGTATGTGCATAATGACTAGGGAGTGATCCGATAGTACTGTATCGCTTATGTGGAATTTAAGAACCCCGGGAAGCAGACCTGGAGAAACCAGTATATGATCGATTCTGGCATAGGTGTTGTGAGGATAGGAGTAGTGGGTGAAGTCTCTCTTGGAGGGATTGGACTCCCTCCATACGTCTATTAGGCCCCTGTCGTGAAGGAGTTTTGCTCACCCTAGTGGGTCTGGTGAGTTGCGCTGGGGGGGGTTTGGACTTGTCTAATGCCTGATCAAAAGTTATATTTGAATCTCCCCCCATAAAACTGTGCCCTCTAGCAGAGGGGATAGTATATCTAAGGTGCATCTAAAGAATTGTTCCTGTCCCTTGTTCGGGGCATAATAGGAGACTAGGGAATATATGTGTCCTCCAATAGTACCCTTGACCATAATGAACCTCCCCTCAGGGTCTTTGTAGTCAGACATGTATGCGAAATCAGGGTTTTGAGAAGAAAATTGTGACCCCTCTGGTTTTGTTTTCTGCCTTAGTGAGGTAGAAATGTGGATAGTAAGAGTGAATAAAGTTAGGACTGTACCGCATAGGAAAGTGGGTTTCCTGGATCATCAGTATATCGAGTTTGAGGAATTTGTAATGAGTGAACATTTTATTTCTTTTGACGGGGGAGTTCAGACCTTGCACATTGTGTGAGGCTATTTTAAGGGGGCTCTGAGGTGGGTCAGCCATGAGGTGTGGGAGGAGCGTCTTCTCGACATAACACGTCACTCACCCTTCGACGTTTTCTGACCACCCGGTCATCCAGTGTGTTGGCGCCCCGTCGTGACAGCTGGAAGGTTATCTCCAATGTGATTGAGGCAGGATCTGTAAAATAAACTCCCATTAGGCACATAATATCAGGGATAGGCATGGGAAGGGAGAAGGAAGAAAAAAGGAAAGCTAGAAAGGTTTTGTCTCCTAACTCGAGAAACTGTTCCTGGGGGGGAGACTCCCCCTACGAACAACTACCTAAATATAGGTAACTGTGCCTGTACCCCAATGGGACAGGCAGCCTTACCCCCAGATACCGTCTGGAGTCTAAGGGTGAGGTGGAGGCACATGGGGCCTATCCCAGCCAGGGCGCCCCTTGTTACTATATAAATCTAATGAAACACAGTAACCAGGAGGTATTGCGACATATACTAGGCGGGCTTCGTCCATCTCGGGGCCTGCTTCGGGTGCCCCCCATCCCCCCCTAAGACAGGAAGGAAGGGGGGTCCCCAACTAGAATAGAGGGGGGGACACCCCGAGGAGTATCCCCTCTGTCAAATGAGCATAAATGTGAGAAACCAAATGTATATATGTAAACAGTAAATGTTATGCGTTCACGAGGAACCTTATCAGGGCCTCTGGTCTAAAGATGACCAGGGCCGACTGTCAGCTAGGATCACAGGACAGTTCTTGTCGTCTCGACATTCTTCATGGAGGGCCATTGTCCTTTGCCTTCTTGGTCTTTGTCTTGGTCCAGAGTGGAGATTGTGGGCTTGTTGGGGTCGATCTCTTGGTGGACCCAGGGATGTTGTGGGAAACGTCCATGTCCGCTTCTTGGGAAATGAGCTTGAGTCGCAACAATAATCTTTTGCCTTCAGGGAAAGTGGAGAATGCATAATTCTTGCCATTGTCGGAGAATTTTACTGCGAACGGGAAGGCCCACTTGTATTTGATGTCCTTTTGCGCAAGGACTTGTAGTTAGACATGTGCAATTCGTTTAGTTACGAATTTGTTTTCCATTCAAATTCGTTATATTCGTTCATTTGTTATCGTACGAATGAATGAATGGTTTACTAAAAATTCTAACGAATAACGAACTATCGAAAAGAACGAATATGAAAAAAAACGAAAATACGAAATAATTAAATTAGAAACAACGAAACTACGAAAGAATGAAAATCCGAAAAACGAAAACAGAAACAACAAAAATACCGAACAAAGATTCAAAAATAACGAAAATCAAAATGAACGAAAAAAATCGAAATTACGAATATTCGGAAAAAGGAAATCAAAACAACGAAAATACGAAATAACAAAAATTCTGTTGATTGAGAATTCGAAAGAACGAATATTAGTTCTGATTCTGAAATATTCCATCCAGAGTCCAGAGTTGGGTCGGAGGCACTGTTTTGGTGGATTTTTTTTTTTTGAAAATTGTTTTGAAAAAGGACATAAATTATACAATCTAACAAACCACTGTACGATCAACCACCTATGAAGTATGTGTTAAAAAAGGAAAAAAAAACAATCTCTTTTAATTCCACGATACCCTACAGGCTTCCAGTAGTTAATCACAGGATGAAGTGTCTAATAGCCATACACCGTCTTACTCTTGCTCCCCCTCTTCCCCATAGAATACTCTCAGGAACCTAGGAACGTTTATGAGATCAGGGATGTCGCCCAAGCTATTCCTGGTACTTAACACTTAATAGAGTGCTACTAATCATCGCTTGAGTCTGCATTAGTGGACTGGGATTCAGTCCAAATATCCCATACTTTGTGAAATTTTTTCCCACAACCACGTGACAGGTAAGTAGCTTTATATAGTGGTAGAGCCGTATTCACCAACCTCTTCCAGAAATTTATGGTAGGTGCGGCTGGGGCCTTCCATTTGAGTACAATAGATTTACGGGCATAGTATAATAATAGTCCCAGCAGGGTTCTGATCGCCCGGCTTGGGGCCAGTGGTTCAACTAGTCCAGCAGACAGATCTCTACGGACAATGGCACAGGAATGGTGGTGACAGTGAAAATAAACTTGATTATCTCAACCCAAAAGATTTCAATCTTAGGACAATTCCAGAAAATATGAATGAAATCCGCTGATGGTGAGCTGCATCTCCAGCAGGAGGCAGAGACAGACGGATAGATTCTGTGTAAACGTACAGGTGTGTAATATATCCTATGTAGTATTTTAAATTGCACTAATTTATCTCTGAATGATACTAACTGTGAAAATGGATACTCCCACATCTCTTCCCAATCTTCCGTGTCTAGTGCAGGGAAATCTACCTCCCACTTCGCTCTAAGGTTTTCTAGTCCTGTGTGGACATTAGGGAGTAATGAGTTACAGTGGTGTGAAAAAGTGTTTGCCCCCTTCCTCATTTCCTGTTCCTTTGCATGTTTGTCACACTTAAGTGTTTCGGAACATCAAACCAATTTAAACAATAGTCAAGGACAACACAAGTAAACACAAAATGCAATTTGTAAATGAAGGTGTTTATTATTAAAGGTGAAAAAAAATCCAAACCATCATGGCCCTGTGTGAAAAAGTGATTGCCCCCTAAACCTAATAACTGGTTGGGCCACCCTAAAGCCCCATACACACGGTCGGACAATCCGCGGACCAGGTCCGTCGGACCATGTCCGTCATACTTTGTCTGATGTTGGTTTTGCGTACACACGGTCAGACAAAGTTGTCGGAAAATCCGATCATTCTGAACGCGATGTGACGATTGTTGCCTACGACGGGACTACGTAGAGGCTAGTAGCCAATAGCTTTGGTCTTGTAATGTGATCTGAGCATGCGTAGCACTTTGTCCGGTCGGACAACCGTACACACGATCGGATTTGGTGTGATCGGACCGTGTTGTCGGCAAATCTTTCCAGCAGGAGATAAGACTTTGTCCGTCGGACAATCCGACGTACACTGTCCGATGGTGCATACACATGGTCTGATTTTTCAACAACATTGTCCGATCGGACAGAATCCATGAAAAAGTCCGACCGTGTGTATGGGGCTTTAGCAGCAACAACTGCAACCAAGCGTTTGCGATAACGTGCAATGAGGCTTTTACAGCATCCTGGAGGAATTTTGGCCCACTCATCTTTGCAGAATTGTCCTAATTCAGTTACATTAGAGGGTTTTCGAGCATGAACGGCCTTTTTAAGGTCATACCACAACATCTCAATAGGATTCAGGTCAGGACTTTGGCTAGGCCACTCCAAAGTCTTCATTTTGTTTTTCTTCAGCCATTCGGTGGTGGACTTGCTGGTGTGTTTAGGATCATTGTCCTGCTGCAGAACCCAAGTTCGTTTCAGCTTGAGTACACGAACAGATGGTCGGACATTCTCCTTTAGGATCTCTTGGTAGACAGCAGAATTCATAGTTCCTTTTATCACGGCAAGTCTTCCAGGTCCTGAAGCAGCAAAACAGCCCCAGACCATCACACTACCACCACCATATTTTACTGTTGGTATAATGTTCTTTTTCTGAAATGCAGTGTTCCTTCTACGCCAGATATACTTGGACACACACCTTCCAAAGAGTTCCACTTTTGTCTCATCGGTCCACAGAATGTTGTCCCAAAAGTCTTGGGGATCATCAAGATGTGTTGTGGAGAAATTGAGACGAGCTTTGATGTTCTTTTTGCTCAGCAGTGGTTTTCTCCTTGGAACTCTGCCATGCAGGCCATTTTTGCCCAGTCTTTTCCTGATGGTGGAGGCATGAACGCTGACCTTAACTGAGGCAAGTGAGGCCTGCAGTTCCTTGGACGTTGTTGTGGGGTCTTTTGTGACCTCTTGGATGAGTCGTCGCTGTGCTCTTGGGGTAATTTTGGGCGGCCGGCCACTCCTGGGAAGGTTCACCACTGTTCCATGTCTTCGCCATTTGTGGATAATGGCTCTCACTGTGGTTCGCTGGATTCCCAAAGCTTTGGAAATGGCTTTATAACCCTTTCCAGACTGATAGATCTCAATTACTTTCTTTCTCAATTGTTCCTGAATTTCTTTGGGTCTCGGCATGATGTGTAGCTTTTAAGGATCTTCTAGGGGACTTTACTGTGTCAAGCAGCTCCTATTTAAGTGATGCCTTGATTGTGAACAGGTGTGGCAATAATCAGGCCTGGGTGTGGCTAGAGAAATTGAACTCAGGTGTGGACAACCACAGTTATAGTATGTTTTAACAAGGGGGGCAATCACTTTTTCACACAGGGCCATGATGGTTTGGATTTTTTTTCACCTTTAATAATAAACACCTTCATTTACAAATTGCATTTTGTGTTTACTTGTGTTGTCCTTGACTATTGTTTAAATTGGTTTGATGTTCCGAAACACTTAAGTGTGACAAACATGCAAAGGAACAGGAAATGAGGAAGGGGCAAACACTTTTTCACACCACTGTATATATGGTGGATAAGGGCTTAGATAGAGCTTCATCTCTGATTAGAGTCTCCAAATTTGAGGTATAAAAGGCTACAGGAGCGTTTTCAAATTGAGTATTAAAGGCATGTCTAAGCTGTAGGAATCTAAATAGGTGTGAATTAGATAAATTATATTGTTCCTTTAACCTGTCAAACGTCTGTAATTTGCCCTCAAGACAGATCTGATTTATATATTTGTTGCCCCTGCCAGCCCATACACCGGGGTCCGGAATGGATCCGAATTCTGATAGTTTCGGATTTAACCAAAGAGGACTATACGGGGAAATGTGTCCAGAGGGCATGGGGCATAGCAAATTAGCCACTGACCATGCCCGCAAGACCACTCTCATTGCTGAAGTAAGAGGAAAGGGAGCCCTGGGGCCCCGGTAAAGTAGGTTCCGTAGCGCCTCATAGGACCCCAATAAAGCTGCTTCCAGGACCACCGCCGTGTTGGACTCGTTTTGGTGGATTTTTGAGTTAAGTTCTGACTTAGCATATACTAGCATATACATTACATAAAATTATAAATTATGCTCCGATTACGAATCTAGGAAAACAATGTTACGAAAGTACGAATAAATCAATCTTACGAAAGTACAAATGTAACTAAATCTACGAAAATACGAATTTCGAATCAACGAAAATTAGATTAACGGAAATACGAATCTTTTTAAATCAACGAAAATATAGCTCTTCCGAAAATACGAATGCGTCCGAATACGAAATATATGGAAAATACGAAAATACGAATTTCAAATAAACGAAAATTAGACTAACGGAAAAACGAATCAACGAAAAAATAACTCTTACGAAAATACGAACGAGTCCGAATACGAACACCGACGACTTACGAAATTACGAATCTTTACGAATCAACGGAAACGAACAGAAACGAAACAAAACTAAACTAATTTTTCTATTGTGCACATGTCTACTTGTAGTAGAGGCTTTAGTGAGTGTCTGCGCTGCATGGTGGATGGGGATATATCCGCAAAGATTTGGACGGGATGTCTGCGGCACATCACTTTGGGTGCGAAGCGTGCTTGTCTCATCACCTCTTCTTTGATAGTATAGTAGTGGGGCTTTGCAATGATGTCTCTTGGGGACCCGTCTTTCCTGGGGGATCCCAATGCTTTGTGTGCTCTGTCCAGCTCCAGGCGGTGTTGAGGCACATTTGGGATTAGAGTTTGGATCATGTTTTGCACCGCTGCTGGTATATTGGTTACGGATTCAGGGAGGCCTCTGATCCTGACGTTGTATCTTCTCAACCTATTTTCTAAGTCGCCGATTCTGGATAGGGCGATATCCAATTGATCCTGAACCGTGTGTATGTGGTCAGAGTTCTGATTGTGACAGCAATCGTTTGTTCCATTTTGTTTTCAATATAGTCAATTCTAGCTCCCAGGTTTTGAAAGTCTTGTTTCAAATCTCCTGTAATCTTGGCAGCGGTTTGAGATAGTAGATCTGACAGCTTCAGATACAGGTCAGCCACTGAGAAGGATGCTGACATGGGGTCATTGTGAAGAGGGTCAGCTTGGAGCGCAGCATGAGGTCCTGCAGGGGAGATAGTGTATCTGTCCATGGAGCGGCCTATTAATGATTCTGTGGAGGCTGGCTGGCTGGGGTAGTGCGGAGCTCCTGAAATTAATTTTATTCCCCCCATCAACACAGATAGTGTTGATGCAGGGAATCCCTCCTGCCGGACCATTGTCTTCTCCCGGTCATTATCGCCAGCGGCTATAGCAGCTGCTAGCGATAATTGCATGAGAATATGGCAGGCTGGTTGTACCCAAATTGATTGATCGACTCTTAATCGACCTGCTGAGTCGATCGAGATTTAAACTGTGTATGGCCAGCCTAACCCTCTATGATTGCCCTCAGCTATAACCTTTTAGGACAGCCGAGGTCTGTAATTCTACAAAAAAAGTTCACATGGGTAGACAGGGAGCAGTTAAAACCAGCTGTTGGCTCATTGCAACCATAGACGCTGATTGAAACCACGAATCTCGCCCACACCCCCTCGCACTTATTAGCTGTCATATGGATGGGATATCACCCTCCATGCTCTTTCCTTCCAACAATCAACGCGACAATAGCAACTTGGAAATCGGTTCTGAAAATCTCAGGTAGCATACATATCCAAGCTCTTCATCAACTTCCACTATCAGCCTTGTCACTCCTATCTCCGGATTTACCCCTACAGATGTGGTCCTCACAGGGCCTCCGGAAGATAGGTGATCTGTTCCAGCATAGCCAACTTCTTTCTTTCCATCAAATTAAAGACCGATATGCCATATCTAACAAGGACTTTTATATGTACTTGAGACTACGTCATATACTCACTTCCATAACACTTGGACCAAAGACCTTATGCAGTTCTTCAACCCAACCAACAACAAAGTCCGTGGCATATCCTATCTTTACTGGCTACTAACAAAACCCGGTCAAGAGGAAAACTCTCCGGTTATGGCCTATTGGGAATCCAAACTGCAAATTCGAATCCCCCCTCCTCTCTCGTACCGAGCTATCCGTTCATCTACCACTTTCTCCAATATCATGTCTGTGAAACCCTAATGAAAATTCTCTATAGATGGTATTACACTCCTGTGAAAATCTCTCATATTTCCCCATACTACTCCAGCAAATGTTGGAGAAATTGCGACATGGATGGACATATTTTTTATACTTGGTGGGAATGCCCATCTTTGGCCACTTTCTGGACAGACATCTCCATCCTTATTCAAGAAGTTACTAACCTACCTGTTTAAGTAACCCCGCAAATGCCTCTCAGACTGGCCCTTGAAATCCCACCCTATTTTCACACATATATTTATTGCTGCTCGATTATCTATTGCCCGCTTCTAGAAACAGCCTTGTGCACCCTCTCTTAGTAACACCATTGATATCCTAAACGACCCCTTATCGATGGAATTCCTGTTCGCAAAAGCACAGCTAACACTGGGAAAATTCTATCACCACTGGCAATTTTGGCTATCTGATCATAGACCCTTGCCTTGCCCATGACTAAACACCCAAGGGCTTTTTCCCACAGTAGGTTTCTCCCATCAGAAGAGATCCTATAACTCTGTCCTTTTCCTGGAACGAACTGAGCCTTTTGCGTTTGGGTCTAGTTACTGATAAGCTTACTACATTAGGTTTTCCCAAAATATTGATTACTAGCCTTCTCATTATCTATCCCCTCCCCTCATCTCTACACCCCCCCCCCCTTTTTCCCCATCTCTCCCCCTCTCTATGTCCCCTACCTGGGGCCATAAAAAGGACCAGTGCTACACATATTGGTTTATACCTGATATTACGCACCATTACTTTAATGTTGATGTGAATTATCTATGTTTTCCAAAGTTCTTGTACATGGCTCTACTTTTTTTCTCAATAAAAATGTTGAAACTGAAAAAAAAAAAACAACTGTTGATCTGATAAGCCAACATGCATGCTGCTCAGGACTGTCCACATTGCTAAGATCATGATGCTTTGCATTGACGGCTAGCCTCTTTAACTCAGCATGCTAAGTTTGACAGGTGGTACTGCCTATCAAACTTACCTATTGAAGTCAATAGGACCGCAATGCAACCACAAGCCAAACACTTGGCTGGCAGTTGTGGCATGATACTCCCATGCAAAATCACCCTGTGAAAAAAAGACAAGAACAAAACGAAACAGGCAAATTAATCCAATGCCTAATGCAGTCAAAAAACCTAGATGTTGTCCTCCTTTAAAACCTAAGCATTAGAAGACCTAGGGCAGCAGAAGTTTGTATTTCTACAAAAATGTTTAAAGACTGAGTTCTCATGGGCAGCCAAGAGGTGGTAAAAATAGGTAGCTGATCAGTGTTTGTACTACCCCTCCACCAACCATCTATAAGCGGATATGGTGGTCTCTCAGGACTGTCCACTTTTCCATGGCAGCCATGTTTTGCATGGCAGTATGGCCATTTTAACTCAGGATTCTGAATTTGGCAGGCAGCGCTACCTGTCAAACTCACCTATTGAAGTCAATTGACCACAAGCTAAATCTACTATGAGCCAAACACTTGACTTGCAATTGTATCATGATATTCTATGCAATGTCCTGGTAAAGTGATTCAATAAGTTAAATTAAAAAAAAAATCTCTTGCAAACTTCATCACAGCTGCCTCTGAAAAACCATCCACTGTGGTCAACTTGTCAGGGGAAGGAGCGGTTATCACTGCCAACTACATGAAAAAGGCCAAAGAATCATAATATAATAATGCCATTATATAAAATATCATTAAGATTGTTACTCTTTTTATTTCTACTACAAACTCTACAACTATTACGTGTATCCAAAGCTCTGGTCCCTAGTTGTGTACTGACTATGCTGACAGCTCTCTTTACTGAATGATAAAGTGGAACTCCAACTTAACCGGTTCCCGACCGGTGCACGACGATATACGTCGGCAGAATGGCACGGACAGGCAGTAGGGCGTATATATAAGTCCCTCCTTAATGCCGTCCGTGCCATCGGGAGCGCGCCGGGAGCGGCGCGCTCCCGCACCGTTCGGGACCCCTGTGAGGCCGGTCGAGGGTCCCGCGGACTCGATCGCCGCGGGGACACCCGCGATCGTCTCACGGGAAGGCAGAACGGGGAGATGCGGAAATAGACAGCATCTCCCCGTTCTGCCTAGCAACTAGTGATGCCGATCTCTGCTCCCTGTGATTGGAGCAGAGATCAGCATTCACTAGCTGACAGCCCCCCCACAGTAAGAAACACACCCCTAGGCATACTTAACCCCTACACTGCCCCCTTGTGGTTAACCCCTTCACTGCCAGTGTCATTTATACAGGAATCAATGCATTTAAATAGCATTGATTGCTGTATAAATGACAATGGTCCCAAAAATGTGTCAAAAATGTCCGATGTGTCCGCCATAATGTCGCAGTCACAATAAAAATCGCTGATCGCCGCCATTACTAATAAAAAAAATATATTAATAAAAATGCTATAAAACTATCCCCTATCTTGTAAAAGCTAAAACTTCTACGCAAACCGCTTATTGCGATTTTTTTTCCAAAAATATGTAGAAGAATACGTATCGGCCTAAACTGAGGAAAAAAAATTTTTTTATATATATTTTTGGGGGATATTTATTATAGCAAAAAATAAAAAAGAATGCGTTTTTTTCAAAATTGTCGCTCTTTTTTGTTTAAAGCGCAAAAAATAAAAACCACAGGGGCGATCAAATACCACCAAAAGAAAGCTCTGTTTGTGGGAAAAAAAGGAAGTCAATTTTGTTTGGGAGCCACGTCGCACCACCGCGCAATTGTCAGTTAAAGCGACGCAGTGCCGAATCGCAAAAAGGGGCCTGGTCCTTTGGCTGCAAATTGGTCCGGTCTGAAAGTGGTTAAACTCTCTCAATCAACATTGACTATTTTTAATCCTTATGCTGCTAGCTTTAATAAATACATAGGAACATATATTATATTTACTTGTTTAAAACATTTACATTTCATCAGTTACTTCCTGGTTTCTAGGCCTAGGCAAATTAGGTTGTACATCCCAGGAGTGTTCGAGGGAGAGGAGGAGTGGTCTTCTCAGCTAATCACATCCCCCTTTATGCATGCCTGAGCTAAAGGCAGATAGATTCCAGGAAAAAAAATGCTACATTAATTATCTGCCCTTATGCAAGATGGCTACAGCCAGAGAAGCTAGAGCTTGTTTTTAAAAGTAATTTCTTAATTATTTAAAAAATGAATTAAATAGCGTTTTTGGTTTGTGGTGCTCAGATGCAGCGTAGTTTGACCTTAAGAACAATAACATGTATTGTCACTACCAGCTGCTACTTATAGAGTTTGCAGGGAGGGCCCAATACATTTTTTGTTTTAATTCAAAGTTACAACCCTACATGGATACGTTCTGTATGGAGTAAATATGCCTTCTCTGTGTATGTGTGGGCTTCCTGCTGGTGCTCTAGTTTCCTCCCATAGCTCATGTTGATGGTATTAGTTAAGGTGTTCTTTTACAAAGTGTAGAGTGTACATCAAAGCTTTATTTGTGTTGTGTGCTAATGTGGAATAAAAGAAACACATTTTAAGCAGACAATGGGGTTGATTTAATAAAACCAGAGATAACACAATCTGATACAGCTCTGCATAGAAACAAATCAGCTTTCAGGTTGTTTTTTTTTTTTGTCAAAACCTATTTGAACATCCTAAAGTTAGACTATTAAGGAAAGTGTGTAACATCGTACAAAACACAGAAATGAAAACCATCCAAAAGAAGAAGAAATGCAAGAAAGCAAAGTGGTTATCTGATGAGGCTATATAAATAGCTGAACAGAGAATGAAGGCAAAAGACAATGGAGAAAGGGAAAAATATACCCAACTGAATACATACTTCCAGAGGATAGCACGAAGAGACAAAAATACCTTTTTAAACAATCAAGGCAAAGAATTAGAGGAAAACAACAGAATGGGAGACTAGAGAACTTTTTAAGAAAATTGAAGATATCAAGGGAAAATTTTGTGCAAAGATGTGCATGATAATAGACTAAAATGTCAAAGACCTGACAGAAGCAGAAGAGCTAGAAAGAGAAGAAGAAAAGATGGCAAGAATATGAAGAAGAACTATAAAAGGACAATCTAATTGTCCCATATAACTACAATGTTGCAGTCATTGACCTTGAACTGGATATCCTGGAGAGTGAAGTCCAGTGGGCCTTAGAAAGCATTGTTAATACCAAAGCTAGCAGAAGTGATGGTATCCCAGCTGAGTTATTTAAAATCCTATAAGTTTACATTCCAATACCAAAGAAGGGCAGTGCCAAAGAATGTTCAAACTACAGTACGATCACACTTATATCACACTTATATCACACGCTAACAAGGTTATGCTGAAAATTCTACAAGCTAGGCTTCAGCAGCATGTAAACTGAGAGCTACCACAAGTACAAGCTGGATTTCGAAGAGGCAGAGGAACTAGGGATCAAATAGCCAACATTAGCTGGATCATGGAGAAAGCAAGGGAGTTCCAGAAGAATGTCTACTTCGGATTTATTGACTACAGTAAAGCCTTTGACTGTGTGGATCACAACAAGATGTTGTAAATACTGAAAGAAATGGGGATACCAGACCACCTCACCTGTCTTCTGAAAAACCTGTATGCAAATCAAGAAGCAACAGTTATAACAGAACATGGAACAACTGACTGGTTCAAAATTGAGAAAGGAGTGTGGCAAGGATGTATATTGTCACCCTACTTATTTAAATTATATGCAGAGTACATCATGCAAAATGCCATTCACAATCACAAGGCTTAATTAAGATCGCCGGGAGAAATATCCACTACCTGAGATATGCAGACGGTACCACACTAATGGCAGAAAGTGAAGAAGAACTAAAGAGTCTCTTAATGAAGGTGAAAGAGGAGAGCGCAAAAGTGGGCCTAAAAATGAACATTAAGAAAACTAAGATCATGGCATTATAAAACATTATTTATGTATTACATATAATATATTTATTATAAAAAGCAGAGACATCACCCTACTTACAAAGTACCAAATAATCAAAGCTATGGTATTCCCAGAAGTAACCTAAGGCTGTGAAAGTTGGATCATAAGGAAGGCTGAACGCTGAAGAATTGATGCTTTTTAGCTATGGTGTTGAAGAAGACTCTTGAAAGTCCCTTGGACAGCAAGAAGGTCAAACCAGTCAATTTTGAAGGAAAGCAACCTTCAATATTCACTGGAAGGACAGATCCTGAAGCTGAAACACAAATACTTTGGCCACCTAATACCAAGAGAGGACTCATTGAAAAAGACCCTCATGATTGGAAACATAAAAGGAAAAAGGAGAAGTGGACGACAGAAAACAAGATGGATACAGTAGATAGCATTATTGAAACAATGAACATGCAATTAAGCAAGCTCTGGGAGGCAGTGGAGGACAGAAAAGCCTGGTGCGCTATGGTCCAAGAGGTCACAAACAACTGAACAACAACAACCAATAATTGGTCTTAAAGTGCTCATGTGGTTGTATTACTACTGTAAGGTTATTAGACTCTAAGGCTAGTTTTACACTGGGGCGTTGGGGGCGCTGGCGGTAAAGCGGCGCTATATTTAACGTTGCTTTACCGTCGTTTTAGCGAGCGGCCGAAAAAGGGTTTTGCGGGCGGGTTCGGAGCGCTGCCCCATTGTTTCCAATGGGAACGGGCGCTATAGGAGCGGTAAATATACCGCTCCTACAGCGAACCAAAGATGCGGCTTGCAGGACATTTTCCAGCGTCCTGCAAGCGCACCGCTTCAGTGTGAAAGCCCTCGGGCTTTCACACTGAAGACACAGCAACACCTGTTTCGGGTCGGTTTGCAGGTGCTATTTTTAGCGCAATAGCGCCTGCAAACCGCCCCAGTGTGAAAGGGGCCTAAGACTCTAAGCTACTTTTGCTGTAAAATGCTGAGAAACGTGTTCATATTATTAAATAGCATAAAACCATGATGCAGTGTTCATGATTGCATTATGAGGTCTTTCTCTTAAACAGCATTTTAAGTTTAGGTTTTATGGAACATGTACTCACTTTATAATTCCAAGATCATAAGGAAATTATTTACACAAAAAATAATAATGATGATAATAATTATCTGATTGCAGGTCACAAAGGATTGTTAGATAATGAGTTTATGTGAAATCTCCATTAAAAGATGTAAATATTATTGTAATTAGAAATATATTAAAGCTAGATGGAAATATATTTAAACCATTGAGTTTGTTTCAGCATCAAACCACTCAGAGATTCCCTATTGGTGTTACTGTAAATAGTTTTCTTCTTCCATTGTCTTTCCTTATCCCATTTATATGGGTTGTAAAAACAAGCCTTATTTGAATCCTTGATTCAGGATATGCCCAATATACATTTGCTAGGTATAGTAACCAATTATGGTGCATTATATTAGCCACTGTACAGGAAGGAGAAGGGGGGGGGGGGGTGTAATACATTGTGCCCAAGGTGTGCTCTCTTTTTGTCCTGGAAACACAAAAGCACTCAGTATGAACAGACCTGAAGCTGAGAGCTGCACTAACTTTATACTTGTACTGTACATTGTAAAACGTGTTTTCTGTTTCATTTGTATATAATGTAACCCAATGTACTTATACTGTATATTGTTTTGTAAATACAGTCTAGTGTGTAATTTGTATTTATTAGGCAGCACCATCAATAGATATATATTGCAGATCAATCTACTGCTTAATATCTTAACCACCTGAGACCCAGGCCAATTCTGACATTTCTCTCCTACATGTAAAATTCCAAATTTTTTTGCTAGAAAATTACATAGAACCCCCAAACATTATATATGTTTTTTTAGCAAAGACCCTAAAGAATACAATGGCGGTCGTTGCAACTTTTTATCTCGCACGGTATTTGCGCAGCAATTTTTCGAACGCGTTTTTTTCAGAAAAAAAACAGTTTCCTGCTTTAAAAAAAAACAAAACAGTAAAGTTAGCCCAATTTTTTTGCATAATGTGAAAGATGAAGATACGCCGAGTAAATAGATACCCAACATGTCACGCTTCAAAATTGCATGCGCTTGTGGAATGGCGCCAAACTTTGGTATTTAAAAATCCCCATAGTCGACGCTTTAACATTTTTTACTGGTTACATATTTTGAGTTACAGAGGAGGTCTAGGGCTAGAATTATTGCTCTCGCTCTAACGTTCGCGGCGATACCTCACATGTGTGGTTTGAACACCGTTTTCATATGTGGGCGGGACTTACGTATGCGTTCGCTTCTGCGTACGAGCTCGCGGGGACAGGGCGCTTTGGCGCTTTAAATTTTTTTTTTTTTTTCTTTTTATTGTTCATTTTATTTTATTTTTTTAGTTCAACAACTTTAAAAAAAAAAAAAAAAATATTTGATTACTTTTATTCCTATTACAAGGAATGTAAACATCCCTTGTAATAGGAATATGACACGATCGGACCTATTAACAGTGAGATATGGGGTCAATAAGACCCCACATCTCACCTCTAGGCTGGGAAGCCTAAAATCAAAAAAAAAAAAAAAAAAGGATCACCGCTTCCCAGCGGAGGCGGCGCCGTTTTTTGAATGCAGAGGCCGGGCGTGACGTCATAACATCGCGCCCGGCCTCCGAACGATCATAGAGACTCCGGCGACCATCTGGTCCGCCGGAAATCTCTATGTGCATCATCCGGTGCCGGCGGATCCCGAGTCCGACTCACCGATGGAAGCGGTGAGTCGGTAAAAGCACCGGAGGGCGGCGGGAGGGGGGGGTGTCCCCTCCCGCCGCCCGTAAGAACGATCAAGCGGCGGAACAGCCGCTATGATCATTCTTATGGTGCAGGGAATCGCCGGCTGAAACCGGCAATATCTGAATGATGTCTGTAGCTACAGGCATCATTCAGATATACCCCTGAGACCAAAAAGACGTCATATGACGTATACTGGGTCTCAGGTGGTTAAAAGTGTGGCGTGCAGTTGTATTCAGCCCCCTTTACTCGGATACCCCTAACTAAAATCTAGTGGAACCAGTTGCCTTCAGAAGTCACCTGATTTGTAAATAGAGTCCACCTGTGTGTAATTTAATCTCAGTATAAATACAGCTGTTCTGTGAAGCCCTCAGAGGTTTGTTAGAGAACATCAGTGAAAAAAAAGCATCATGAAGGCCAAGGAACACACCAGACAGGTCAGGGGTAAAATTGTTATTATTATTATTATACAGGATTAATATAGTGCCAACAGTTTACCCAGCACTTTACAATGTATAGGGGGGGGGCAACACAATTACAGTACACTTCAACACAAAAGGTACAGGAGGGCCCTGCTCATAGAGCTTACATTCTAAAGGGACAGGGGTTGTGGTATAAAAGGTAATAGCTGCAGAGAATGATTTGATGGGGGTGACTCTGGGACAGTTGTTAGGTGGGTGTGGGATAGGCTTCCTGAATAAATGAGTTTTCAGGGATCTCTTAAAGGTGGACGGGTTAGGGGCTGATCAGACATAATGGGGCAGGGAGTTCCAGAGGATGGGAGAGGCTCTGGAGAAGTCATGAAGGTGAGCATGGGAGGAGGTAACAAGAGAGCTAGAGAGCAGGAGGTCCTGGTAGGAGCGGAGGGGACAATTTGGGTGATATCTACAGATGAGATTGGTGATGTAGATGGGGGCGATGTTGTGGATGGCTTTGTATATCATGGTTAGCATTTTGAATTTTACATGGTGGGGTAGGGGAAGCCAGTGAAGGGATTGGAATAGAGGGGCGGCAGTCACGGATCAATTAGGGAGGTATATTAGTCTAGCAGCGGCATTCATAATAGACTGAAGGGGGGATAGCCTGCTTAAGGGTAGGCCATTAGGGAGAGAGTTGCAGTAGTCAAGGCGGGAAATAATCAAGGAGTAAATGAGTTGCTTTGTGGTGTCATTAGTTAGAAAGGGTTGAATTCTGGAGATGTTGCGGAGGTGAAGGTGGCAGGATTTAGCCAGTGATTGGATATGGGGGCTGAAGGAGAGGTCAGAGTCTAGTATTACACTCAGGACCCTGGCATGTGTGGAGGGACCAATTGTTGTGTTGTTGATATTAATGGTGAAGTCACGGGGGGGGCTGAAGGAGGAAATATAACAAGCTCAGTTTTAGAAAGATTGAGTTTGAGGAAGTGGTGTGACATCCATACCGATATGTCATTCAGTAAGTTTGAGATCCATGAGGAGATCGAGGGGGTGAGCTGAGGAGTGGAGAGATAGATCTGGGTGTCGTCAGCATAGAGGTGGTATTGGAAACCATGGGAGGTTATCAACTGGCCCAGGTAAGAGGTAAAGAGCGAGAATAGGAGGGGCCCAAGGAGGAAGGGAGCAGAGAAGATGGAGTTGTAAGTGACACTGAAAGTGCGCTGAGATAGGTAGGAGGAGAACCAGGATAAAGCAGAATCACGGAGGCCAAGGGAGTGTAATTTGCTGAGGAGGAGCAGGTGGTCAACTTTGTCAAAGGCAGCAGAGAGGTCTAAAAGTATAAGTATGGAGTAGTGGCCGTTGTTTTTTTTTTTTTTTTTTTCAAATAATTTTTATTGAGTTTTAACAGGATAACAGTAAATTGTAACAGTAAATTGTAACATATAGATCCACTGAAAACATCAAGTTCAACAAGAAGCAAATGTGTACAGTTGATATAAACATATAGTACTCTAATGAAGATATTCGTGGGAGAGAACAGCGACAATCGGTAAAATAAAGATATTCTTATCTGTTCCCCGTGAGGGGGTCTGTGCCGCAAAGAGTCATGGCAATGTATCAGTAGGATAACAGAGTAGTGAGTACCGAGAGTATTTTACCTACGATGAGGGTGGAGTGGAATGTCGGTGGGCTCATGTATCGGGGGGGGGAAGATGGGGGTCATGGGTGCGTCCTTCGCGGGCGACCCATATACCGTACACCCCTTTAGGGTACTTGCTGTGTACGGTAAAGGGTCTGAGAGTCAAGGACTAATATCATTAACATAAAAGGAGCATCCTGACTCGTGTGTAGAGCCCAGAGGGTTAAGAGCACATGGGGTAGGGTGTGGGAGGAGGTGGGGAGGGAGGTTCCAGTGACCGTCGTGGAGATTGTACTTATCTATAAGAGCCATTAGTTGAGTGGAGGGGGGGTGGGTTCATGTGAAAGGGAGGCGAAGGATAAGCAAGAGGAGCACAAAAGGAAATGTAATGGTTGGTGACCAGACATGTAGGTTTCTGGATGAGGGTATAGCGTAGTAAGTTTAAGGCGGGTATGACGTGAGAGAAGGTGAGGTGGCTTGTGTCGTGGAGCTTCTAAAGTGTAGCCAGCAGGCCCAAGTGTTTGTAAATTTAGTTGGGTTATCACGAGCTTGACAAATGAGTTGTTCCATTTCAGCCGTTCTATCGACTCGACGTATCCAGTCGTCGATTGAGGGTGGGGTGTTGGTTTTCCATAGGGCAGGGATACAAAGGTTGGCAGCGTTAATCAGTTGGAGGGATAGAGACCTTTTGTATGGGCCAAGAGGCTTGGGAGTATGGTGCAGTAAGTAGTAAGCAGGGGTAAAAGTTGGTGTATCTGTAGTGATGTTGGAGATCATTGTATGGATTTCTGACCAAAATGGTTGGATGAGGGGGCAGTCCCACCACACATGGAGAAGGGTACCCCTGGCGGTGTTGCACCTCCAGCAAGTTGGTGGGGTAGTTGGGTGAAAGTGATGTATTTTGTCAGGAGTCCTGTACCACTTAGAAAAGAGTTTGTATCTGTTTTCCTGTGTAGAAACGTTTAGTGATCCCTTGTGGATGAGAGTGAATATGCGTTCCCATTCAGTTTGGGAGAGTGTTAGGGCGAGATCTGATTCCCATTGAATGACTAGTTTGTCCTCCTTGATTACATGGTTGGAAAATAGTAGGGCGTATATGGATGAGATCAAGTGGCTCTGTGGTTCCGTATTGGTGCATAAGAGTTCGAAAGATGTGTATTCTCTGTGCCAAGAGGGGGTGGATGTTGTCGTGTTAAAGAAGTGCCGTAGTTGTAAATATTTAAAAAATGGAATATTGTATTCAGGTAGTGCCGTGGAGAGGGTGGAGAAAGGCATTAGTGATCCATTTCGGAAGAATTGTTGTGCTCTAACATGTGAAGAGCGTGCATTGCCCATCTGGTCGTGTAAGGAAAGGCCAGGGGGGAATTCAGGGTTGTTTTCTAATGGGGTCATGGGGCCATAGGTAGGCGTGATGCCAAGTGATTTGCAAGCCACTTTGAAGGTGGAAAGAGTAGCTCCAGTAAGCGGGTGTAACGTAAAATCGTTTGGGACACGTCTAAGGTTAATCCATGGTGAGTTTGACAGAGGGAGTGATGAGAAGGAGTCTTCCAACGTGACCCAGTCCTTGGTAGTACTATGGACATGCCAGTCGACAATTCTAGTGAGATGTGAGGCCCAGTGATACTTTTGTAGGTCTGGGAGGCCAAGACCTCCTAGTGTTTTAGGTAAAACCATTCTATTCCATCCTATGCGAGGGGTCTTTGATGACCATATAAAGATCCTACATAAACGTTTATAGGCATTAAAGAATGAGGTTGGTAATCTAATTGGGATAGCTTGAAAAAGGTAAAGGAGTCTGGGTAGAATATTCATTTTTATCAAGGCGACTCTACCCATCCAGGAGAAAGAACCCAGATGCCATTTCTGAAGGTCACCCTGAATGGATAGCAGTGCCTTTGAGAAATTTCCTGCAAATAGATCACGGAGGTTTGTCGGGATTTTGATTCCGAGGTAGGAGAGTTCGTGTGTCTTCCAGCTAAATGGGAAGTTATGTTTGCTTTGTTGGACCAGGGCCGTTGGTAGGGTTATATTTAACGCTTTGGATTTCTCAAAATTGATCCGTAGGTTGGATAGGGAGTGGAATAGGGAGAAGTCAGCTAGGAGGTTGGGGATGGTGGTGATGGGGTCCGCAAGAAAAAGTAGGATATCGTCCGCATAGGCAGCTATTTTATATTGCTTGTGACCTATTTCAATGCCTTTGATGGAGGGATTGTCTCTAAGTTTTCGAATCAAAGGTTCCATGGTTAGGATGAAGATGAGTGGGGAGAGGGGACATCCCTGACGGGTTCCATTGGACACAGAGAAGGCATCCGACAGGCAGCCGTTGATCCTTATCCTTGCTGTTGGAGAGGAGTATAATGCCATGATCATGTGCAGCATGCGGGGTGGAAGGCCTATAGCAGCCAGTGTGGCCTCCATGAAGTCCCAAGCTACCCTGTCAAATGCCTTCTCTGCGTCCAGGGAAAGGAAAAAACCGGGTGTAGCAGTTTTGGAAAGCCAATGGTGGATGTGTAGAGCTTTGATGGTGTTGTCCCTGGCTTCCCTGCCAGGGACAAAACCAACTTGTTCCAGAGAAATTAAATTGGGGATAAAGGGGAGAATGCGATTCGCCAAGGCTTTCGCATATAGTTTAACGTCCACATTGAGTAACGAGATTGGGCGATAGTTGGTCACCAGTGTGTGGTCTTTGCCTGGTTTGGGAAGGAGTGTGATGTGGGCTTCTAGTATATCCCTATGAGCCGCAGAGTCTGGAGAGAGGTCATTGAGGGCTTTTGTAAGGTGTGGGATGAGTGTGGTCGGGAAGGCCTTGTAGTATCTGACAGACAGGCCATCTGGGCCTGGGCTCTTACCCGATTTCATTTGTTTCAGGGCCATAAGTATTTTGTCTTGTGAGAGGGGTAGGTCTAGTGTCGCGGAGTCATCAGTGGAGAGGGAGGTGGGGCCATATTGTGTCAAGAATTCAGAGATGGCCGTTAGGCGGTCTATGTTAGAGTTGGTCTGATGTGTGGGTGGGAGATTGTATAATTTAGAGAAATAGCGAACGAAATGGTTAGAGATGTCTTCCGTGGTAACTAAGGATTTGCCTGAGGGATGTTTAATTGTGTGAATGGTGTGGGCTGTTCTTTTGGTCTGTATTGCTCTCGCAAGAAGTTTGCTCGCTTTATTGCCAAATTCATAGTAAATTTTTTGAGTCATTGTAAATTTGCGTTTCAGTTCACCATGAAGGACGTCCCTGAGTTCCTCGCGAGATTTAGTCAGATCAGTTAAAGATGAGGCAGCAAGGGACGCTTTGTGTGCTTGCTCAAGTTTGCGGATGCGTGTAGTCAGTTCTGAAATGCGAGCATTTCTTTGTCTAGTGCGTTGCGCGGCAATAGAGAGTAGTTCTCCCCGAACAACACATTTATGTGCGGCCCAGGTGACCGTGTGGGAAGTGTCATCGGAAGAGTTTTCGGCGAAAAAGTTAGAGAGGCATGAGTTTATGCGTTGTACGTTGGCGACGTCGGTCAGTAGTGAGTTGTCAAGTCGCCAGATAGAGGTCCTAGGTCGGGAAGTCGGGAGACGTAAGGTCACGGAAATAGGGTTGTGGTCCGAAAGAACAGAAGGGTCAATGGAAGCAGCAGAGAGATGGGACAGGCTTGCTTGGGATATAAAAAAGTGGTCAATCCTGGAATATTTGTTGTGGGGGTGGGAAAAGTAAGTGAAATCCTTCATGGTAGGGTGTAGCGTGCGCCAAGAGTCGTGGAGTTGCAGGTTGAGGAGTTCCAGTCGTATTGCCCTAAGAGCACGGTAGGTCAAGGAGGATGAACCGTTGGACGTGTCTAATGAGGGTGTCAAGGTTACATTAAAGTCTCCCCCCACTATAAGGGTACCAGATTGGAAGCTGGCAAGTAATTGTAGAGTGGATCGAAAAAAGGGGACTTGTTTTGAGTTGGGGGCGTATATGTTGGCGATGGTGAGGGGCCGTTGATATAAAGTGCCTTTAATAAACAGGAATCTACCGTGTGGATCCCTTTGGACATCATCGATCTGAATGGGGCAGTGTTTAGATATGAGGATGGATACCCCTTTGGATTTCGCTTCAATGTTTGAGGAGTGAAAGGCCGTGGGGAAGTGGGCATTTTGGAGCTTAGGGATGGAGTTGGTACGGAAGTGTGTCTCCTGAATGAGTGCGATTTGGGTCTTTGAACGTTGTAAGGAATGTAAGAGTTGAGATCTCCTTTCAGGTGTGTTGAGCCCTCTAATATTTATGGAGCATAGTTTAAGAGTATGGAAAGAAGGTCGTTGGTCATCCTGTGAGGCTGGAGTGGGTATAGCGTTCGCCATGATTGTGAGGGAAGGAGGGGGAAGGGGGAGGGATGAATGAGCAGTAGAGGCAAAGGTGTTCTGCGTATCTGGGGGGGGTCACTGGAGTTGGTCCGATGAGGCGTGGATAAATGTATCCACTGGCCTCTCGTGGAGGGCTGTATCGGTAGGTCACGGAATGAACGTGGCGCGAGGGTCCCGAATGGGGGAGACCTTACACCAACACGTATCCGTGTGTGGGGTCGACCAGGACTGTGGCAGTGAAGAGAGAGTGGGAGTGTGAGTGTGGGGTTGTCCGTCACCACAGGATCAATGGGATCAGTGATGGAGGTATGCATAATGTATGTAGTTATTGTTCGATAAGGCATGATGTCTTAATGTATTAAATTATGGGTAACCGCCTATAAGTGGGGAAGCAAAGTGGTAAACCCGTATCGGTGGATATTGGGCGATATTTCCCAAATATGTGGGTAACTGTTAGGCATATGTGGGCAAGCCCGTTGGCCAGCTTGCAGGGTCAAACATGTGCGGGAAGAGCGGTTGTCACGTATGTCGTCCCGTACAGGTCTGTGAGGCCGTACAGGTAGGTGGTGTGATTGGAAACTGCATACATGAGAAATATTCAGATAACAATATAGCAGTGTATAAGAGAAGCAAACTAAAACATACTTCAATGTGAAAAACCTGGGGGATTGTAAAAAAAAAAAAAAAAAAAAAAAATTGCAGGTGCAGTTAGGGAAATTATGTACTGTGCTGTTGATATGGTCACAAGTATAGTTACCCATCAGCCGAGGAGAAAATAAACAACAAAAATGACAAAAGGATAAAAGGTTTAGGAGGCGATAGCTGGGCTCTGTGAGCGTGTTTGCCTCTGTGCACCCCGACATTCAGCAGAGTAACGTCATTCTGGGTTGAGGTGGTATTAGACACCAGCAGGGGAGTCGTGGTATCGCTGAGTCACTGACGTGAGGAGTGTAGCCTTCCGGAGCCGAGTATCTCTCTGAGAGGCTGGTGGCGAGGCGTTCCGTATCGCTGAAAGACAGTATGCGGCCGAAGGCTCATGGTAGAGGAGGGCGATCTTCTATGCATGGAAGGTTCGTGATCCCAGTTGGGACCACAGATGCGTCAGGGGTAGTAGGTCGGAAGGCAGTGTGATCTGAAGAGCTCCGTACAGAAAGGCAAGATTTTCGGGTTTGAAAGAGAGTTCCGTGCGTGGGTGTGTTGCGTATTAGGTCATATCTCCGTCAGGAGGTGGAGTTCTAAGCCGCGGAGCATCTTGGGTTCTGTAGTCTTTTCCTCCTCAGTTTGTTGGCGGGTAGAGAACGTCTTATACAAGATAGGGGGGTGTCTAGAAGTATTGAAGAGCCAATGGGTAGCGCGATCCGTAGGGTGTCGGCCGAGGACAGTTGTGAGGGGAGAAAGTGTTCAGAACTATCACAGCTCAACAAAGCCGTAGATGAAAGCATGGCATACAGTGCGGCGGTTAGCATTCCCCTGTAAAGTGAACCGCAGATCGTGGTGAAAGAGAGTAAAATAAAGATGATGAGAAAAAAAAAAAAAAATAGAATTATGAAATAAAAGCAAAATAAAAAAATAAAAAATTTAGTCCAGGTTTTGCGGAGATGGAAGAGGTGGTCAGCAGTGATGAAGCATACTTGCAGACCAGATGGGTTAACGGTTAACGGTCCCTGCGATTCCTTCGGGCTCCAGGTGATGCTGAAGGGCTTCGCCCTCGGTTGCCCGTTTGAAGTCTGGTGTTGCGCCTCGGGGTGGAAGGAGATCTCCTCCTGCGATAACCGGTACTCTGGGCTTCCATAGGTTCTTCCATGGTCTCGTCCTTTCCGGAGGTAGGATGGCGGAATTCAGCGTACCAGTTATGTACCGGTATCAGAGGGATACCGAGTGCTCTACAGAAGTGCGGTAGATCTTCAGGCACTCTGAGGAGGGCTGTGCGGCCGTTGGTGGAGGCAGAAAGGCAGAATGGGAACTTCCACTTGTAAGCGATATTCTTTTCCCTCAGGACATCCAGCAAAGGTTTAAGGTCTCGTCTGTGCCGCAGTGTTATGCCTGAGAGGTCCTGATATATCTGGATGGGTGCCCCTTCATGTAGTATTTGTTGCATACTTCTCGCCTGTTTGATAATGTCTTCCTTCAGACTATAATCAACGATACAGCAGACAATATCTCGCGGGGGGTCACCCTCTTTCCCTTTAGGGCGTAGTGCATGATGTATCCGTTCCATGATTATAGGAGTTTGGGGTGGACGGTTGAGGAGGCCATTAAAGAGGCTTACCACGGCTTGGGAGATTGCGTCCCCTTCAATAGATTCGGGCATACCGCGGACCCGGAGGTTATGGCGGCGGCCCCTATTATCCAAATCCTCTAAATGTCGTTGCATATCCCGCATCTGTAAAGTATGGGAGTCAATCCGGGTGGTTGTGACATGCAGGATCTTGTCATGTCGTTCGGTCACTCGTTCAACTGTTTTGACTCTGTCAGACAATGTATGTATGTCGAGCCGCAGTTCAGCAATGGCGGCCGCCAGGGTACCTTTTATATCATCTGCAACTGATCGTAAGTCATGTATGTTCAGCTGGGGATGTGGTATCAGGTCTATCCCTTCGCTGTTCCCGTTCGGGTGGGTATGCTGGGGAGTGGAGAGCGGTTGGATAGTCGGTGGCGGTTGTGAGGTGGAGTGGCGGGAAGGCGCCATATTCCCTCTGCCCGTCCTGAACATTTCGGGGATGTGTTGGCTCGGGGTTCCGCTCAATTCCCGAGGGGACCGAGAGCGGGAGGCAGACGAGGTGCGGGAAGCCGTCCCCATGTCTTGGGCAAGAGTTGGTACAGTATTACCTCCGTTTTTTGAAGCTTTCGATCCTGTGGTGCCGGAGCTCAGGAGTTATGCGACTGTCTTCATGCCAGGTCAGGCCACGCCCCCGTGGCCGTTGGTTTTAGCAGTTAGTAGGTCATTGGTGAGTTTTAGTAGGGCAGTTTTAGTAGAATGTTGTGGGCGGAAGCCAGACTGTAGGTGGTTGAGAAGGTTGTTGTCCATGAGGTAGCGACTCATTTGGTCATGGACAAGGCGTTCGATGAGCTTGGAGGCAAACAGGAGCAGGGAGATGGGTCTTAAGTTATTCAAACAGTTGGGGTCTAGTGAGGGTTTTTGAGTATGGGGTGCCGGAGGAGAGGGAGAGGTTGAAGATAGGGTTAGGGAATTCAGGATAGAGTGGGAAGGTGGTCGCAGTAATTGTGAGAGGACAACGTCCAGGGAACAGGTAGTGAGGTGGGCCATGGAGAGGAGTTTATCAACTTCATCTGTGGTAACTGGGCAAAAAGAGGAGAGTATTGAGTGTGGTGTTGGAGCTGAAGTGTTGGGTATGGGAGGAATTTGAATGCTGGATATCTCCTTGCGAATTGTGTCGATTTTGCTATTGAAATGGTTGACAATCTGTTGAGTGGTAAGCAAGTTGGTGGGTGTGGGCAGTGGGGGGTGAAGTAACGAATTAAGGGTAGATAAGAGTTAACGAGGTTTGGATGACATGGTTTTGATGAAACTGTTATAATAGGTTTGTTTAGCAGTGAAGAGCAGATTTGTAGAGTGTAAAGTCTTGCAGGGACTTAGATTTACGCCATGCTCACTCAAGAGCATGGCTGTGTCTTTTGAGACTTCTGGTGTCGTCTGTTTGCCAGGGTTGCGGCAGATGGGGCCTGGTTCTGCATGTAGAAAGAGGAGCAAGTAAGTCTAGGGAGAATGACAGCATGTTGTTGTAGATGGAAGTGGTAAGGTCTGGGCAGGACTCGGGTGCGATTTTGTCATAAAGGCCATCAGTAGCAGAGTGAAGAAGGGAAGGGTTGAGGTTGTGGAGAAGTTTAAAGCAGGGTTAGGCTATAAAAAAAAATATCCCAAGCTTTGAACATTTCACGGAGCACTGTTAAATCCATCATTCGAAAATGGAAAGCGTATGGCACAACTGCAAACCTACCAAGACATGGCCGTCCACATAAAGTGATAGGCCGGGCAAGGAGAGCATTAATCAGAGAAGCAGACATTAGCCCCAGGGTAACTCTGGAGGAGTTGCAGGGATCCACAACTCAGATGGGAGAATCTGTCCACAGGACAACTATTAGTCATGCACTCCACAGATCTGGCCTTTATGGAAGAGTGACAAGAAGAAAGCCATTGTTGAAAGAAAGCCATAAGAAGTCCCATTTGAAGTTTGCGAAAAGCCATGCGGGGGACACAGCAAACGTGGAAGAAGGTGCTCTGGTCAGATGACATTGAAATTTAACTTTTTGGCCTAAAAGCAAAACGCTATGTGTGGCAGAAAACTAACACTGCACATCACCCTGAACAGACTTTTCCTACTGTGAAACATGATAGTGGCAGCATCATGTTGTGGAGAATCTTTTCTTCAGCAGAGACAGGGAAGCTGGTCAGTGTTGATGGGAGAATGGATGGAGCCAAATACAGGACAATCTAATGCCTCGTACACACGATCGGAATTCTCGTCAGAAAAAACTCTGACGGTTTTTCCAACGGAATTCCGCTCAAGCTGTGTTGCCTACACACGATCACACCAAATTCCGACGGTCAATAACACAGCGCATAAAACACATTCGACAGCACTATAAAAGGGAAGTTTAATGCTTCCGAGCATGCGTCAAATTGTTTCCGAGCATGCGTCGGAATTTTGCGTGTCGGAATTGCCTACACACGATCGGAAAATCCGATAGAAAGGTTTTCCGTCGGAAAAATTGAGAACAGGTTCTCAATTCAAAGTCCGTCGGAAATTCTGAGAGAAAAAGACCGTTGGGCATACACACGGTCGGAAAATCCGATGAAGAGCTCCCATCGGACTGTTTCCATCGGAAATTCCGACCGTGTGTATGCCGCTTTAGAAGAAAACCTGTTATGCCCCGTACACACGGTCGGATATTCCGATGAAAAAAGTCAGATCGGATTATGTTGTCAGAAAATCCGATCGTGTGTGGGCTCTAGCAAGCTTTTTCCATCGGAATTTCCGATGGAAAAAATTTGAGAGCAGGATCTCAAATTTTCCGACAACAAAATCCGATCAGACTTTTTCCGATCGTGTGTAGGGAATTCCGACGGACAAAGTGCTACGCATGCTCAGATCAAATTACGAGACCAAAGCTATTGGCTACTAGCCTCTACTTAGTATGCAACAAACGTCACCTCGTTCGGAACGATCATATTTTCTGACAACTTTGTCCGACCGTGTGTATGCTACACCAGTTTCGGACAAAATCCATCAGAAAAAATCGGACGGATTTTGTGGTCGGAATTTCCAACCGTGTGTACGGGGTCTTAGAGTCTGTTAGAGTCAGTCCTGCTGGAAGGTTCACCTACCCTAAACATACAGCCAAAGCTACAATGGAATGGTTTAGATCAAAGCATGTTCATGTGCTAGAATGGCCCAGTCAAAGTTCAGACCTAAATACAATTGAGAATCTGCGACAAGACTTGAAAATTGCTGTTCCCAGATGCTCTCCATCCCATCTGACAGAGCCTGAGCTTTTTTGCAAAGAAGAATGGGCAAAAATTTCACTCGCTAGATGTGCAAAGCTGGTAGAGACATACCCAAAAAGACTAGCAGTGAAAGGTGGTTCTACAAAGTATTGACTCGGGGGGGTTGAATACAAATGCACGCCACACTTTTCAGATATTTATTTGTAAAACAAATTGAAAACCATTTATAATTTTCCTTCCACTTCACAATTATGTGCTGATCTATCACATAAAATCCAAATAAAATACATTTCCATTTTTGGTTGTAACATGACAAAATTGTAAAAAATGTCAAGGGGTATGAATACTTTTTCAAATCACTATATATATATATATATATATATATATATATATATATATATATATATATATATATATATATAGTATAGCATGACCATGGCATTTTCAATTATGAAAAATTGTAGGTATAATCTATATTTCAAATGGGAACCTCCAACCTATATATTACCTTGACTCTCCCCAGATGTTTGCATACATCACCTTCCATATTATTATACATCATATTTAACTAGTTTAAGTGTATTTTGTAATATATATACAGCAGTCTATATATATATATATATATATATGTATTTATGGTCGAAGCCCTTCGATCAAGACAAATATGAATCACATAAACACGCGACAAGGCTTACAACATAACATAGACCTGAGAAGTGCCTTGGTCGGCTGGTTAATATGCCAAGAAAAGGGGGAAAAAATACTCGGATAGGGGAGTACTTGTTTAATGATCTTGTGTTATCATTGAGAAAGCTTGGTAAAGGTTTGCATCATTTCTACCTGAGGGTTTGGAATGTATCAAGCAAATTTCCTGATGATATGATCTGGTACTCCATGCTGGGATGCAGCTGAGTCTGCTCTGATCCGGAAGGAATGTCCGGTGTACTGACCGGGGTCAAGTCCCAGGTTAACCCGTAGGATTCTAACGTCTCTGACAAATTGGCTGCCACTCAGGGGGCTGGACAGAAAAGGTAACAATGGCTAGAATCTGATTAACTGGGCAGGTGAGACAGTAACCGGTCAAGAACCATTACTGGGCACCAGGCGTTGGTCTGAAAGAATGTAGATGTCGACCCCAGGTCCATATTGTTGAGTTTTGGAGACTACAAGGTGAAGAACGTGGTGGTTTAGAAAAAGAGTCAGGTGGTGTCTGTATAGTATCTGGCTGCCGGTGCCACTGGAGGTGAATTCACTAGGTCATAGGAAGCCATAGAAGGTCAGGTAAATGGCCGCTTGGATGACCAGGCTGGGCAGAACCCCGAACGGAGAACGTGCAAGGATTTTAGACATGTTCCTAAAGATGGCACTTGTGATGGGCAAGCTTTTGCCATTGGCTATGGGCTGGTGCTTCTGGATGCCACATAGGATGGACCTGACTGTATGGGCCATGAACAAAGACGGCTTTCCGGGGTCTTGTAAGGACAACAAATGCTGGATGCTGGCTAACTATAGCCTGATGGTGTTATGAGATAGTGCCAGCTGTATGTGGCAAGGCAATATAAAGGCTAGGACATGCCTAATGTCAACTGTGATTGCCCCAGGGCATATGGCTAGAAATCTGCAGTAGGCATTCCAAGCTATGCTGTGTGTTGTGGGACAATGAGTGGTTATTAAGCTGGGTTGCGTTGGAAAGGTGTGGCTTTAATCCATCGTTAGATGTGACCAAGGTGGGTAGATGTGACCAAGGTGGGATAGGAGTAGTCGTTGGGTCGGCTCCAGGTTCCTGCTGCAAGAATGAAATACAATTGAAACGTGACAGTGCATTTGCTGCACCATTGCATTTGCCTGGAATATGCATACAGCGAACGGTAAATTAGTGATGTAGTGGCAACTGCACCAGCCTGTGTAGTAAGGACATGATGGGTAGTGACTTGAACCTACACCTGTTGATGATGTCGGCAGTAGCCTGATTGTCTGTGGTGAAGACCACCATTTGACCTGTCCAGGTGAGGCCCCAGACCAGAGCACCTGCCACAATGGGATACGATTTGAACAGTGCTGACGACTGAATGAAACCATGGATTAAAAGAATTTCTGGAGGCCAAAGTCCGGCAAACCAGTGATGGCCAATAAATAGCAGCGAAGCCTGTGGAGGTTGCGGCATCCATGACTACCTGAGGTAACGGAGCTGATGCTGATGGTATGCACATCGATATGCCATTCCAGTTTGTAAGGAACTCGTCCCATGTTGTTAAGTCTGCTATCGCTGCTAGGTCTAGTTTGAGAATTTGATCAGGGTCTTGTACCTGAGAAAGAACAAGAGACGTGAGACGAAAGACCGCCCCTGAGGGATAATCCTCATGGCAAAATTGAGCATCCCTAACAAGGATTGTAGCTGTCTTTTAGTACAGCCTTGCGAAAGGGTAAAGTCTTGAATAATGGACCTGATCCAGGCTAGTTTGTCAGGAGGCAGGCTGGCCTCCAGAGTGATGCCTAGGAAGGTGATGGAATGTGCCAGTCCTCCCACTTTACGTTCGGCTATGGGCACGCTGAGGTTGCTAAACACCATTCTTAATTTGTCCAGGTCTACCGGGGGTATGCCTGGCTGTTCAAGTAGCAGAAAGTCATCAAGGTAATGAATGACCAACTGACACTGGGCCTGGTACAATAGGATCCAAAAGAGACTGTAAGAGACTGGGCAAAAATATCCATGGACTGCTTTTGGACCTGAAGGTCAACTCAGTGGCAAAGTAATATGAATCCCTCCATTTGATGCCATGCCATCGTCAGAGGGATGGTTAGATAGGCAGAAGTTTAAATGCGTCTGAAATGTCTGCCTTAGATAACCATGAGCTGGTACCTATTTTAATGATGGCCTGGATAGCCAAGTGAATTGATGCATACTTCAGGGAGAATTCCTCAGAAGGAATTAGGGAATTTAGACTTGGGATGTGAGAAGAATCAGGCGCAGACAAACCGAACACTAAGCAAAGTTTATTAGAGAACTTGCCCTTGACAAGCCCAATGGGGCTGACTCTCCAGATCTAAAAAGGTGACTGTGCAAAGGGGCAGATGATGAACCCTTGGTCTAGTTCAGGCTGTAACAGAGCGTCTATGGCCTGTTCGTCGGTAGCCGCTGACAGGAGATTCTTTTACTCGCGAGTGGAGTTGGGTAAAGCGATGATGCTGGTGTGGAATCCTGATGTGAAGCCATTTATCAGGAATATGGCTAGTGAGGGGGTGGAGTATGTAGAGAGGTAGAATCCCAACCAATAGACATCTATCCGGCCTAGTATATGTATATATATATATATATATATATATATATATATATATATATATATACTTCTATATATACTTAAACTAGTTAACAAGGATGTATAAAAATATGGAAGGGACAGGTGATGTATGCAAAGATCTAGGCAGATCTGCTTTTTTTAGAACAGTGTTAAAAGGTGATTGTCAAGGTAAAATAAAGTTTATACCTACAACATGTTTCATAATTGAAAATGTCATAGTCATGCTATGACATCTGAAATTGTTATTTTATATATATATATATATATATATATATTATATATATATATATATATATATATATAGATATATCTATAGTTATATATATATAAATATATAAATATATAGATACATATATAAATATATATATATTATATATAGATAGCTAGGATATATAGGATATATAGTATATATTATCAACATAGTAATATTGCTATAATTATATTATTAATGTTAAGTGTCACCAAGGCATATTATGAGCAATGCATTTTCAGTTGATGGATGTTCTGGTTTCTCTAGTAGATTCCAACAGGTAAAGGTTAGCTTCTGGGAAAAATTATCAGTTTTTAGCCTCTCTTTTCTGTTCCTTAATCGAAACTAATGAAACTTTAATTTATAGCAAAGGAAACACTCATTGTTAAGTAATTTTTCACAGTGAGATTGTTTCTGAACTAGGACTGCGCATGACGCAGAGCATTGATTGGAAGACACTTTAATGAGTAGGCTCATATCACATTTATAAAAGAAGAAAAGAAGGAAAGCCTTATGAGGGCCAATTTGGATTTGGATAGCTTGCTGTGCTTGAAATGGAATACTTGCTGAGTCTGCAATTTAATACTCCCACAGGGATGTAAACACACAGCACTGTATAAATGATAAACCATTCTTTTTGGTTGAGTGATAGGCTAAGCATACAATGTAACATCAAATATTAAACAAAAATACACTGGGGTTTAGTTCCAATGTGTTCATTGATCTAAGCTGTTAACAACATTTTAGGAAGAGGCAGGCAAGAATAAGGAAACTACACAGCATGGTGCCTACATAAAGAGTACACTGTAATATCATAAAGGACAACAGAAATCAAAAGATATAAACCAAAACAACAGATAAATAAATACCTCCAGCTTTCTAATTGCGAAGGAAGATAACATAAGATTATATACAATGTAGCATGCTTATTTGTTCTTTTACATATGTTTGACATGATGTAGCTATAATTGATGTAAAATATATAGTGATTTCACTCAAAGTAATGTTTTGTTGCTTTATTTTTAACCACTTGCATTCCAGGTGCCATTTTAAAATGGTGCTGGGGAAATGCCTATTTTTCACAGATCTTTTTTATATTTAATAGTTTTTATTACGAAATATATTTTTTCAGAATACAATAAACATAAAAAAAGGGTGATAATAAAAATGGTTGCCAACATCTGGTAATACATAAAAGTAGGAGCTTATCAAATAAGTATTATTTTTGACATCTGACATATAAGGCGATATCATGAACAGGGATAAACAAGAGGAAGTTTAGATAGGGTTGTGATAATTCCAATCATACCAACTTGACCATAAATCCCAGTGGTTGTTTGCAATCTTCATGTGGCCCTCGGAAATAGTTAACAGGTCTTCATATGAATAGTGTGTGTGTACCAGCTGAATTATCTAATACATAGAGATATGATCGAGGGATTTCAAATGTTTGACAATTGACAATCTGTCTGCTAAAAGTCCCAATAAATTTAGCAGCTATGGTATTGGACCCAAGGTATGTCCATACTTTCCTGTGAACATATTTGGGGGGGTGGGGATTACAGATTAAGCAATGAGTTATTTGGATGTACTTGAAGTACTCCTTGATTGGTAATGCAAAGGATATTTGTAAGGAGGAAAATGGGATAAGGAGTATAGGTCAGAGAGGAGTAAAATGCCTTTTTCCTCCCAAGATTTCATAGTAATTTTGGGTATGAGTAATAGCGCGAATATTGAAAGTGAGATTTTGCATGGGCTGTCCCCTGTTGTAGTGTTAGCCATGAAGTAGTCAAACGCTCTTACAGTGCCGATGACTGTGGAGGAGAGAGTGACACTGTTCAGTTTCCTTGAGGAAAAACATTCAGGGGCACCCACAATTGGAATCGCTGACAGTCTTGAAAAGACAAATCATGTGCCGATTTAACAATGACATATACTTAGATGAACAATTATCTAAAAATCTCCTTGCATAGATGGAGCGACTGCAAAGTGTGCTCCTCACTGTGACAGTACCGTGATCAACAGTCGGTGGTGGACTGGCTTGGTGAAGCAATGCTGCGATGGCAAAACCTTCATGTATTCCTGGATGTCACTAGGAGGAGGGAAGCCAGTGTGTGCAGAGCCAGATGGACAATATGAGGCCTCAATCGAATCCCCAATGATATGTAGCAGGATGGTGGAACAGCCACAGAACAAGGAAGGGGCCGAGAGGCCAACGGAACAACCACTGACCAGAGCTGGTGGATGGAAACACAGGAGCGTTATGTCTTACGATCAGGGAACACAAGTCCAAAATGAGGCTTAAAGCAGAAAGGGTGGAGAGCAAGCCGAGGAGAATGGAGAGAGAGGATAGCTGTTGTCTTGACAACGCGCATCGAGGCGTGACACTTCTTAAGGTCATCCTTCAGATGCCCTGGGATCTGGAGGGCTTCAATGTCACCCCACAGACATGAGGAGCTAAATTGGAACAATGCTTTTACTTGCGCTAGTATGGAGGCTACATAGTAGTCTCTGAAGCAAATATACCCAACTCCCACAATTTATGTTTTATGAAGCAGGGCCTGAGCGTTTCTGTTTTTTTTTCCTCGTGCCACACCGTGCGCCTCAGCAGAGATTTAAGGGATTTAAAAAAGGTTAGTGGGATTGGGATGGGTAGGGATCGAAATAAGTACAGTGGCTGTGGTAGATCATTTTAAATGCTGCTAATCTGCCCGGCCAAGATAATGTGAGTTTGGTGATTTCCTCTAGATCCTTAGGCAGATTATCTAAGAAGGGGACAAAGTTGGCCTAGAGAGTGTACACAGATTTTGTAAGTTTGATACCTAAGTAAGAGACGGAATCCTTAGCCCATATGTAGGGATATTTGTTTTTGAGAGTGGTATGCATGTCATTTGTTAAATCTAATGGCAGAATGTGAGAATTAGATGCATTCATGTTGTATTAAGAAAGCAAGGCTGAATTAATTTAAATATTGTTGTACTGAAGCCAGGGTTGGTCAGCATGAGGATGACATTGTCTGTGAATAAGTTAATTCTATGCTCTGTGGAGCCAATTTTGAAGCCAGATATATCTGAATGGGTTTTAATTTTTTTGGCCAAGGGTTCCATAAGCAAATTTAAGATGAGGGGAGAAAAAGGGGCATTCTTGTCTTGTGCTGTTTGTTATTAAAAAGGGCTTGGATAGCATGGCAGAGCAGTAAACTTAAACTGAGTGTCAGGAGTATAAGGCTAAGAGAATATGGTCGCAAAAGCCAAACTTTTGTAGCATCAAATCTAGGTATTGCCACAAGACTCTATCAAATGCCTTCTCTGCATCCAGTGAGAGAAGCAGAGAAGTCATCCCCAGTCTCTCAGCATGGTGAATGATATTGATCATTCTCCATGTATTATCTGAGGTTTGGCAACCTTTTGTGAACCCGGATTGGTCTAGGTGATGAGGGAAGGCAAAAGCTCAACGAATCTGCTCTATTACCTTGGCATAAAGTTTATGTCGTGGTTGAATAAGTAAATGGGACGAAAGTTTTGGGGTGTATTAGGTTCCTTCCCTGACCTTGGTATAGTAACGATCAAGGCTTTTAACATTTATTGTGGGAATACAGTCAAGGAATCAGCAGCATTAGAAACATTTGTAATATGCTTAAGCAGGATGGGTTTAAAATTTTGGTAATATTCCCCTGTAAATCCGTCTGGGCCAGGAGCATTGTTTGTTTTGGAAGGGAGTCTATGGCTTAACCACCTCAGTGGCGAAGAATGGGGCATTAAAGTGTTAAAGTGTCACTAAACCCAGTAATATGAAAATAGTTCCCCTCCACCCCTTGTGCTCACAGTATATAAATCATCTTTTACATTAAAATACTGTCACAATATACCTTTTTGGATGATCTGTATACCACGGTTACATGATAAACTGCAGAGTTTCTCCAGTGCGGAGAGTTCAGGAAGGAGGAGATTTCCACTGCAGCCTGTATACACGCTCATATGTGTGATGTCAATATTATGTGACCTGGCTAGCTCTGATCTCAATATTATGTGACCTGGCTAGCTCAATAAATGTGCACTCCAGCATAAAAGACACAACTGAGCATGTGCAGGTCGGCAACTCTGCCTGTGTTAGCTGGCCTTCCCCAGATAGACAGTGCAGGGAGGGAAGGATATATGCATACAGGATAAAACAGCCTTTTTACACAATGCAGAGGATTAACCCCTTAAGATCCACAGTTCCACCAAGTGAGTATAACAAGCATGCTATGTTGCATATACAGACTGATTTTACTGTTGAGGGTTTAGTAACACTTTAAGATCGCTTAATTGATCATGTGAGAGACAAGGGAGGTGAACCGAGTCGAGAAAGGCCTGTATAGTACCTACATCTGGATGCTTAAGAGAAGTATCATCCTATATATTATACAGGGTGCTGTAATAACTACTAAATCAGGGCTCTCAAACTGCCGGCCCTCCAGCTGTTGTGAAACTACAAGTCCCATCATGCCTCTGCCTGTGGGAGCCATGCTTGTAACTGTCAGCTTTGCAATGCCTTATGGGATTTGTAGTTTCGCAACAGCTGGAGGGCCACCCGTTTGAGACCACTGTACTAAATGCATCTGCTATGGCCTATAGGGATTTTGCTGGTTCGGTTCACATGCGAACAGACAAAAAATTGGTTCGAACACGCAAACATCATTAAAGTCTATGGGACACGAACGTGAAAAATCAAAAGTGCTAATTTTAAGGGTTAATATGCAAGTTATTTTCAGAAAAAGTGTTTGAGGACCTGGTTCCTGCCCCAGGTGACATGTATTAATAAAAAAAAAAAAGTTTTAAAAATGCCAGTTTTTTCGGGAGCAGTGATTTTTATAATGCTTAAAGTGAAACAATAAACGTGAAATATTCCTTTAAATTTCATCTATAGTGTGCCTGTAAAATGGCACATTTTTCCAGTGTTTAGAACAGTCCCTTCACAAAATGACATTTTTAAAGAAAAAAAAGTCATTTAAAACTACTAGTGGCTATAATGAATTGTTGGGTCTTGACAATACAGATAAAAGTCATTAAAAAAAGGCATGGGGGTCCCCCACAAAAATCCATACCAGGCCCTTTGGGTCTGGTATAAATATTAAGGGGAACCCCGAACCAAAATTTAAAAGAAAAATTGTGTGGGGGTTCCCCCAAATTCCATAGGTCTGGTATGGATATTAAGGGGAACCCTGCACCAATTCTTTTTTTTTTAAATGGCATAGGGGTCCCCCTCACAATCCACACCAGACCCTTCAAGTGGAACCCCACGCCAAAATAAAAAAAATGGCATGTGGGTCCCCCCAAAAATCCATACCAGACCCTTATCTGAGCAGGCAACCTGGCAGGCCGCAGGAAAAGAGGTGGGAATGAGAGTGCGCCCCCCCCCCTCCTGAACCGTACCAGGCCACATGTCCTCCACATGGGGAGGGTGCTTTGGGGTAACCCCCCAAAGCACCTTGTCCCCATGTTGATGGGGACAAGGACCTCATCCCCACAACCCTTGCCTGGTGGTTGTGGGGGTCTGCGGGTGAGGGGCTTATCAGAAACTGGAAGCCCCCTTTAACAAGGGGACCCCCAGATCCCACCCCCCTGTTTGAAATGGTAACGGGTACATTGTACCCGTACCATTTCACAATAAAAGTGTCAAAATGTTAAAAAAACACGAGACACATCTTGGGACAAGTCCTTTGTTAAAAAAAAATAAAAAATTTAAAATTTCCCACAAATTCCATTCATCTTCTTCTCTCGCTCAGCCGACGGAACAAAAAAATTAATAAAAAAGATCCGCCTCTATGGGAGGCATCTGCCTTATGATGCTTCAGCGCAATGACAGTTCTTTTATAACTGAGGGCGGGGCCATACGGTGATGTACCCGGATGGCCCCCTCCGACGCACGGGGACTTCCCAATGGCTTCCCTGTGGTGTCAGAGGGGGGTGGGTTACCCGGGTACGAAAACAGGTGACACCACAGGGAAGCCATTGGGAAGTCCCCGTGCATCAGAGGGGGCAGGGTCACCCAGGTACATCCACTGCACTAACAGGTATAACACAACCTGACTCAATTTTCTGCCACTGAACCAAAGCACACAACTCTGATTCCCTCCCTCAGAAATTCATACAGGCCACACCTGTCAGAAGTAGCTGGTGAGCAGTCCTCTACTGTCAGAACTGCCTTGCAGGCAGCTAGACTTAAAGTGAAAGTTCAGCCTAAAACTAACTATCTCTAAATCTACTTGCAGCCACATTCAACAATTAACCTATCTAATCCTGTAAATAAAAAATTGCTATACATACCTTTTCTGAAGGCGATCCAGTCTGGACTCCAGCGGCAGATGCTGTGAGCAGGAGACAGACAACAATGGCTGGTAAATGCCTGGGAAGTGACGTCACCCATAGAGGTACTGTGGGGCTTATGTTGTCAGCTGCCTCTTCTGCACACTCCTGCACACAGAAGCCGCTAGATAGGTTAGTTTTACAATGTGACTGCGAGTATATTTAGAGTTAGTTTGTTTTAAGCTGAACTTCTAATTTAAAGTCACAATTAGCTGTGTTCTGTACTGTTTTACTAAAGTAGTGATTCTCAGCCTGACTCTTAACCACTTTGCGACCGCCGGCAGTCAAATGACTCTCTCGCCGTGTCACTGGGCACCCGATGCGCGTGCCCAGCGGCCGCGATGTCCGCTGGGCACCCGCGATTGCCCGGTAACACAGCGGGACAGTTGATCTGTGTGTGTAAACACACAGATCAACGGTCCTGTCAGAGGAGAGGAGCCGATGGTGTGTTCTCTGTACAGAGAAACACCGATCGGTCTCCTCCCCTTGTGAGTCCCCTCCCCCCACAGTAAGAAACACTCTTAGGGAACATAATTAACCCCTCCCCGCCCCCTAGTGGTTAACCCCTTCACTGCCAGTGTCATTTATACAGGAATCAATGCATTTAAATAGCATTGATTGCTGTATAAATGACAATGGTGCCAAAAATGTGTCAAAAATGTCCGATGTGTCCGCCATAATGTCGCAGTCACAATAAAAATCGCAGATCGCCGCCATTACTAGTAAAAAAAAATATTAATAAAAATGCTATAAAACTATCCCCTATTTTGTAAACGCTATAACTTTTGCGCAAACTAATCAATGATCGCTAATTGCGATTTTTTTTTTTACCAAAAATATGTAGAAGAATACGTATCGGCCGAAACTGAGGAAAAAAAATTTTTTTATATATTTTTTGGGGATATTTAGTATAGCAAAAAGTAAAAAATATTGTTTTTTTTCTTAATTTGTCGCTCTTCTTTTGTTTATTGCGCAAAAAAGAAAAACCGCAGAGGTGATCAAATACCACCAAAAGAAATCTCTATTTGTGGGGAAAAAATGATAACAATTTCATTTGGGTACAGTGTTGTATGACCGCGCAATTGTCATTCAAAGTGCGTCAGCGCTGAAAGCTGAAAAATGGCTTGGTCAGGAAGGGGGTGAAAATGCACTGTAATGAGGTGGTTAATGCTGTTTTAAAGTCTTATAGATTCTACGCTACACAGCCACCTTGTTACCTTGATTAGGCCACAAAGACAATGCCGTGAAGAGTCCATGTTTTTGCAGCTTTCATTTTTGCTTTGCCTTAGCCTGCATTGTAGATGTTCTTTGTCATTCTGACTCTCTTTCCTTTCATTGCTTTTTTCTTATTGTCATTTTAGTAAAATTTTACATACATAAACACGTGTATTACTCACTTATGTTATACACATATGCCCCTTCACTCCTTCCTGCATATACTGACTGCCATCATATGCACATTCTACCTCATGTTATACCCACTGCACGTTTCTCCTGCACATACTGGTCAAGGTCCCTCCTGAGCTCACATTACCTACAAAAACAATTATTTAATATTATTTGGGATATACCTAACCTTACTTGTTCTGAAAATTATTATTTTTGTTTTGTTTGTTTTTGTTTTTTTTTTACTTTTCCTACACATAATTGGATATTTAGGGTGGACATACTTTTGCTTTATTAATGAAGTTAGCATACACTTTTTGAAACACTCTTTACACGTTTATTTAATCAAGCCCATCTGTCTGTGTGACCTAACTAAGCACTTATACACAAATGTACTAACTGTAGTTCTCAGTGTGTTTTCTCATAGAGCACAAATCACTCTCTGGTGTCCAATGTATGAGTAATGTATTCATCCAGATGTTTATATACAGTCTGCAATATGAAATATGTCCTACTTAAAATCAAACTTTTTTTTTTTATTAAGTATGAGTGGCACGGGAAAGGGTTAGAACATCTGTCATGCGTCTATTGCTTAAAAAGAATTAAAAAATGTCCCTGCACTTGAGAGGTTACTGTGCGGCTGATTGAAATTGTGTGTCTCCACTGGTATTGCCACCACAAAAGGCTGTGCTGCCACTCACAACAGGTCAGGGAAACCCAGAGATACTCTACAATAAAAGAAAACAGAGGGTGCACCAACCTAGTGCATTACCATTGCGACAATTTATTATTTAAAATGTGTGCATTATACTCACAATTAAAAAACACGTGTCAAGCAAAGCATGTGCAGGCCTGCACTCCAAACTCAGCTCTGAAAAAGAGGGGACACCCCTTGAAAAGGTGTCAGCTCTGTTTGGACTTTCATTCCATGATCAATAACATCAGTGGATCTTGTTGACTGGCGTATCTGGTGGGTTTTATGTTTTGCTTGACACATGCTTTTTAATTGTGAGTATAATGCACACATTTTAAATTATAATTTGTTGCAATGGTAATGCACTAAGTTGGTGCGCCCTCTGTTTTCTTTTATTTGAATGTGTCTGTTGCTGTCAGAGTCCCTATTAGAGATAATTGACTTACTTCACCAGAAACAGAAAGAAATGGGTGACAGTTGTGCCCATTTTATTGAGGAAAAAATATGTAGCTGGGGATTCACACTAATGCACACTGCAGCAATTGTTTTAACTAATAAATAAGTAAATAAATAAGTCCTAGCTCATTATAATATCTCCTCTAAATGGGATTGCAAAGGCACTTGCATTTAAAATCCCATTATTAAAATCATTCTTGAAACTAAAATAGTTTTGGTTCAGTTTTTTATTTTTGGTTGTATTTTTTTAAACATATTATGTATTTTTCATTTAAACACAATCTTTTTTTTTGCAAATAAACATTTAATACACAACAAAAGTAATGTTAACAGAGCACTATGGGTTAGCTGGAGAGACCGCATAGCAGCTTGTTTTGGTGCTCTTTTTGAATGAAAGAATGGACTCAGAGGTCTAAGTCACCACACTGATGACTCATTTGAGTTATATAACAGTAGGCTTTGTTCAGAAAGTAGTAATTCTAATAATGCAATACGTAAGCTTAAGCTCCAAGTTCTTGTCGACTAGATAGAAGTCTTTATATGATCAACATGTTATATTACACCTGTTTTGTTTCTGTTTTGGATATCTCCATTCCTCCAGTGGATTGCAAGCAGCACAGGGTTTGGTCAATAGGATGCATGTTACTACCACATATAACTGCTAGCCCATTCTATGGTTGAGTGCCTTGGGTCTGTCTGTTGCATTGTTATCTATATTTTAATAATGTGATAGAGTATTCCTGCGTTACCGTGGAGAGGGAAGGGTGGGGGATGGGAGGGAAGGGTTGACTGAGGGGGGACTGCTGCAAGCACCGAATGTAGGTCAGACCGTACCTACTCAACAATGTATAGAAAAGTGGTGGTGATGCTGCGCTGTTCCCCAGGGGAATGTATTAGATCTGCCTCAAGGTGGCAGTATTGGGGCAAAAGCGTGAACCCCTAATGTATACAATGGTAATGGACAATGGTATTGTCTCGTCTACCAGTTAGATCCAAACTCTGAGTGTGAGGTAAATGATACCTAGTGGTAAGCACAATGTACTGCGATCAATAAATATACTGATAATAGTGGTGGCCGATAGATAAATATGTAAACAGTGCGAGAGTGTCAAAATGACTAATGGCACATTCATATTATAGCTAGTAAAACATCAGACATAAAAAATATCAATAAAATATATAAAAAATATATTAGGTGAACATATGGTGTAGATCAATATAAAATATAAAGTGCATACTGCCAAGAATAAATATATATAACCGTGACGTGTCGGTATATATATAGTAAAACTGTGAGGTGCTGGTATATATAATAACTCTGGCTATGTGATACAGTGTAGAAAAAGTTGATATCTCAATCTGCGGAATGTGATGATAGGATGATAGTGCAGGGGGAGCCGTCACATGACGCCACGCGTAGGGACACGGAGAGGAATTCATACCTCAAAGATAACGAGTTCGGTGCTCGTTTGGAGATAAGCAAAACCTTTATTTTTACTTTGTGAGTTTTTTACTGTAAGTTTCGATTTTAATGCTAGAATAAACTGCTTACTAAGCTATTATTTAAACGTACTACACTATACGGCTCCCCCTTTATTTTTCACCTACCACTCCGGCGATTGCCGAGAGAGATAAGGCTAAAGATACCAGGAGCCAGGGAAGGAAGAAGGAAACACACACCCTCCTAGGCAGAGCAGCACGTCAGAAGAAGACAGCAGAACCCATATCACTATCTTTATGCGGTTAACCCTTTACCGCAAGGTAAGGGTCCATTACTTATCATAGTGTGCCCCGCACAAAGAGGAACGCCCCCCCACTATTTTATGACACCCCACTGCACGAACACCACTTCTGTATAAGGATCGTATCACTTACACCGATATTTGTAATCACAGTTATCAAACTGTCAAGGACTTTTTTCTCTAAATCACGGACCTATGTGCATGCAGCTTAGTCTGCTACTTGATTTTGGTCACATTTACCTCTTTACGGATATTTATTTCCAGCCTCGTTCTTATATAACAACTTTGTGCTACTCTATTTTGCATTTTTTTCTGTTGAAATCGCATTTTTTTTGTTAAATCGCATTCTGCGTTTTTTTTTGCGACTCAGTTTATTGCAAATTGCATTCTCCTTTTTTTTTTTTTGCAACCCAGTCTTTTTGTGCATATCTATATATGTATAACTCTCTCTAGTCAAGCAGACTAGCTCCACTTATGCTTCACTATCTGCACCTTTAATGTATTGTGCACTTTCATTCACTGTTTAATTTTTTCTTGTCAGTGCATCTTACTCTCTGCACTATCATCCTATCATCACATTCCGCAGATTGAGATATCAACTTTTTCTACACTGTATCACATAGCCAGTGTTATTATATATATACCAGCACCTCACAGTTTTACTATATATATACCGACACGTCATGGTTATATATATTTATTCTTGGCAGTATGCACTTTATATTTTATATTGATCTACACCATATGTTCACCTAATATATTTTTTATATATTTTATTGATATTTTTTATGTCTGATGTTTTACTAGCTATTATATGAATGTGCCATTAGTCATTTTGACACTCTCGCACTGTTTACATATTTATCTATCGGCCACCACTATTATCAGTATATTTATTGATCGCAGTATATTGTGCTTACCACTAGGTATCATTTACCTCACACTCAGAGTTTGGATCTAACTGGTAGACAAGACAATACCATTGTCCATTACCATTGTATACATTAGGGGTTCACGCTTTTGCCCCAATACTGCCACCTTGAGGCAGATCTAATACATTCCCCTGGGGAACAGCGCAGCATCACCACCACTTTTCTATATATTTCAATAATACTGTACCTGAAGGAAAATATTTAGAATTTTTTTTTTTTTTAAGTCTGTACACAATACATTCTCTTTGTCAGTCCAAATATTTCTAATGTGTTTCAATGTGATTTAGGACATGTATGCGTATAAAGAGATTTTAAGTTGTTGCTGTCAAAAACACCCACCTGTGAAATGCTGTGCTTTGGCAACAGAGCTGCATTAAACATGCATTTAAGAAGCATTTGAAAAGATTATATATCGCTCCCCCTTGTGTGTTTTGTTAAAGTTTTGTTTTTCTTAACAAAATCACTTTCAATTACCTTTAAAAAAAAAGTGGTTGGAGCATTGCAAATGTATACAAAATGTTTTCAGCAATCTTCATGCTTCATCCATAGTTAAAAGTTGAAAATGCAAGCAAATAAACACACATATAACTTACATACACAAGAGATGTTTTACCTCCACCTTCTGACTGTGAAAGCACAAACAGCCCACTGATGGGTATCTTACACTACAGGACAACTGGTTGGCTCCCTGGGCTGCTTTTTTCCTTTAGTCTTATCACTTTTTTTACAGGAGATTATTCAAGGCTAATAACATGGCAGGTTAACGTACTTACAGTGCTTGAATTTAGAAAATGTACTTTAAATGATTTAATATTGAATACAAAGCTGCATTCATTTGTGTATTTTACATCTGACTGGAGTTCAGTTTTTAAATGCCCAATATGCTTTCATAGGGCAAAAATAGGAAAACACACACACCATTGAACCCTGCTTGTAAGAATTCATAAAATGTTGCTATTGTTGTTTTGTGTCCTTTGCAAATAACTGAAAAGGTCCTTATTATTTTAGTGCTTCACATATTGATAAGACTAGGGATGAGCTTGACTTTTTGGATTGATCATAAATTTGACTAGAACCCAAACTATTCACGGTGAACTAATTGGCACAATTGGGACAGTTTGCCTAGTTGCTGTGACTGGAGGTCACTCATTAAGACCCCTTTCACACTGCCAGCGTTTTTCAGGCGCTACAGCGCTAAAAATAGCGCCTGTATAGCGCCTGAAAAAAGCATCTCCATTCACTCCAGTGTGAAAGCCCAAGGGCTTTCACACTGGAGTGGTGTGCTGGCAGGGTGTCACAAAAAGTTCTGCCAGCAGCTTATTTGGAGCGGTGAAGGAGTGGTGAACTCACCACTCCTTTACCGATGCTCCCAATTGAAATCAATGGGGCAGCGCTTCGATACTGCCGGCAAAACGCTGCTCTGGCGGCATTTTGCGGGCGGATTTAACCCCTTTTCTGCCGATAGCGGGGGGTTAAAACCGCCCGGCTACCGGCCAAATAGAGCCGCTAAAAACGATAGTAAAGCAGAGCTAAAAATAGCGCAGTTTTATCGCTGACGTCCCCCCGCGGGTGTGAAAGCCATCTTAGTAGCAGTGTTAATGGCAACACTAAAGAACAGCTTATGTCTGCCCACCTACAGGCTTGTTTAACTGCATAAGGACCGCCCCACGTACATATGCTGTGGTAGGGCGGCCCTTAAGTGCAAAATCACGTACCTATACATGATTTATTTCTTCGGGTCAGGGGCACGTTCCCAAGGCAGACAGAACGGTTCTAAACAAGGCAGATCGCTGTTCTGTCAGAAGGGAAGATGGAGATTTTTTTTATTATTTTAATACTTTTTATTGAGTATTTCAAATATTAAAGTGGTTGTAAACTCTCCCCCACAACTTTGTCCCATGTGAATCAGCATAAAAAACCCTAATGAACACTGCTTATAAGAGAGGGAGAAATGGCGTACGGATTTGGCCACTTTTTAGGTCTGTACGGCATAAGGACCTGGCAGTGAAAGGATTAAAGGGTAAGTAATAGCTCATAAAACCTCCAATTCTGTTGGAGGTAATATCCTTGCCTTTTAGCTTTTCAGAGGGTAGGAGCACTTGGATAAACATCTTTTCTTAAGGTTGAAAACTTTTTAGCTGCTGATAGCAATTATTGCTTGAGTTATAATTTTGCTTGACATATGCTTAGTCTGTATATTAGGCCCCTAGAGAAAAAAAACTGGCATACAGCACCTTCTAAAATTGGAAACCTTCCCTAGTTTCCTGTGTACTTGGGGAATAAGTTAACCTGCAGTTAATCTAGCACAATAATGCTGCTAAAATAAAATTACAATGAGAAATAAATATCTAAAAGCAAACTGTGCCAACATAAGTGCTCTGGATTTTCATTTTTTCACAGTTGCTTGGCAAGGCAATTTCAACTATTTAATCTCTTTACATGTAAACAAGCTTGATTCATTTATGCAACAATAAACTGTATAGGAGAGGTTTATTTCTCTGCTGGATGTGATAGCATAAAAGCAAGCAAAAGTAATTCCACAGTCATTTTAAAAATCCCCCTGAAAATCAAATGTTTAAGGAACACAATAATAGACAACATTTTATGCTTGGATGTCCAAGAGACTTGATTTGGATCACTAAAAAAAAAAGTCCCGTTCAACACTAAAAATGCTGAAGCGCATAATTCAGATTCACTCATATGACTCATGAGGGATCTGTTATACACAAAACTAATCTAGAACAATCTCTCGGCTAGAGTTTCCTCTGAAATGAGGGCATTGTCAGGAAGAAATTGCGCTATCGTGCTTAGGTTTTACTTTTAATGTAAAATTTTACAAGCAGTTGTTAAACATGAGTTATGTACCTAAACTTTGATTAAGCAATATGATTAACAATTAAAAGAAAATTAAAAAACAAGATAAAATAAGTTGAGCTTGCACTGGAAATTGAATTTCCGCATTTGCAGTACTGAAAATGAATGTCTTGTACATCAAAATATCAACAAAAACAGCTATACAAATCTTAATCACAACACTCTGATAAAAATACAATGCTGTACACCTGCTGTGATGTTATATCTATGCCTGGCAGATGGAGTGTATGCAGGGTAAAAGTTAGGGATATATATTCTTTTTTTTAGTAATGTAAAAATGAAATATTTCATATTATGTTTATTTCAATGCAGCCAATAATAAAGCTTTCAGCATCTCTTTTATTTTTCTAGCTATCCTGTTTTGTTTAAGTAAAAAAAATATTCATTTTGTAAAGCTCAGCAGCTGAATTTACACACCCAGGTGAATGAGAAAGACTGTGGTTGATTTTCTAAAGATACGTAGACTGTGCACTGTGAAGCTCTGCTGATTTCCATCATCCAAACATGTGAAAGTAAAAATGCTGTTTTTTTTTTCTTGCACCTGATTGGGCATTCTCTTTTAAACATTTTATTGAAGATAATAAATTACATGTTATTAGTACATATTTTGCAATAAAATACGATATATAATATGAGTAGAGAAACTTATCCAATAAACATACAAGAGTAAAAATAATAAATTCATGTCTCAAAGATAAGTTATATGAGTATTTGTAAACTTTTCTACATTTTTCAAATTCTAATTATTATTGTTAGTGAAATATTTGGAGAGGTTAAGATTATGTTAGAAGAATAATAGTACAATATCTATAAAGATTGATTAAACAAAGTATTGACTATTTATGGCAGATCATCTATCTAGGGACCGTCAGGAAAGAAGTCCATCCAAATGGGGCAAGATTCCAGCTATTTGGCCCGGTTTGTCCCATGTGGATGGACAATGATCCCGGCAATCCCAAGTATTTCTTATGTAACTTTACTTATGGTAATAAATACAGATCTATAATCTACTAGACATGTGCATTGGTTTTCATCCGAATGCATTTTCGTCCGAATTTCAGGTGCAGAATCCGAAAAATTAAAGATCCGACATAAACAAATGCTTAATTTTTGTTTTCGTTGTGACAACAGTTCGATATAGATAGGAGATTCAACGCTAACTTTAACAATCTGTGTCCATCGAACCTGTCCTAACCTTAACTCTATTAGTCCAAGATTATTCTACATAGAGAGAAAAGATTTGACGTAGAGAGAAAAGATTCAACGTAGAGAGAAAAGATTCGACATAGAGAGGAAAGATTTGACATAGAGAGGAAAGATCGCTGTTGGAATTGGGTGGGGGAAGTAAAATAAAAATAATGATGATGATTGGCTGATTGTAACCAAAGAGGAGGAGCAGTAAAATAGCTAGAACTAAGTACACACGTACAGCCAACTTACCTTCACTTATGATTGCTAGCAGAGAGAGAGACACACACATTTCAGAAGACAGATAGTTTCATAGTTTCATAGTTAGTAAGGTTGAATAAAGACATCAGTCCATCCAGTTCAACCTGAGTGAGTGTCTACAATTGTCCCTATCCCTGTACATTGCACACTCACATCGGTCCCTACCCTCAAGGAGCCCACAATCCAAGGTCCCCATTCATATACTAGGGCCAATTTTTGGACAGAAGCCAATTAACCTACCTGCATGTCTTTTGGTTTGTGGGAGGAAACCGGAGTACCCGGAGGAAACCCACGCAGGCACAGGGAACATGCAAACTCCAGGCAGGTAGTGTCGTGGTTGGGATTCAAACCAGCGACCCTTCTTACTGCTAGGTGAGAGTGCTAACCACTACACCACTGTGCCACAATACACCACTGTGCCGCAATAGTCAATGTTAGCTGGTCCATTTGTCAGAGAACCTGAATTATTTAGCAATTAAGCATAAGCACAGCAGCAGAACAATAGTGAAGCAAGCTACAGTTCAACTTAACTTTTTCATAATAATCTGCTATTGTGTTAGTGTTGTGAACTTGATAGTGATACTAGTGTTGCTAGGATTGTGATAGCCTCAGAGGCTGCTTGTGTTGTGGGGGGGGGATTTATTATTATAGATTCTATATTATAGATTGATATTCTATATAGACTCTATATACCCTATCGTGTTACCTGTCTGATCAGTGATCACTATCACCAGTCCATTTTTTTGTTTGAACTATATACATTCAACATGAACGGCAAAAATTCAACAAAGCAGCGAAAAAACATACAAACGTTGAATCTTTCGCTTATGGTGTCTGTCGAAAGTTCTAAGAAGATTAGACGGAGCAGCTAAACTATACAGAGTCATACAGTTTAGCTGCTCCGTTGAATCTTCTTTGAACATTCGACAGACACCATAAGCCTTCAATGACAGATTCAACCTTAATTAATTTAGATTTTCGGACGAATGCAATTTTTAACGAAAAACTAAATAAATAAAAACGAATTTCAGGAGTAACTAAATAAATTTATTTTTCGGACGAAAACGAAATTCCGAAACAAAATATTTCAGTGTGCACATGTCTATGTTCTACTATATGGTTGAATAATATGAGTTGGAAATAAATAGTTTAAAGTAAAGTAAGATAGGGGGAGAGGGGGGGATCATTAAAAGAATCAATGAATCAACGATGTCATGGAGCATATAGCAGTATTGGGGGTGAATTGACTGGGCATTCTTTACAAAGTGAAGCTTCACTGCATTCATTAAGCTCTGGGGAGAATGAATGCAACTACAATCTATTTGCCTTTAGTAAATCAACTCCACTGCCTATTTCATACAAAAAATTGTCCTTATACTTTTCACGTTAGTGCATGCACGTTTCATCACTCAGTGAGGCAGTCTGCAGGGTATTTTCCAAAAAAGTTTGGTATGCACAATTGTCACAATATGACAACAGGATGCATGAAAGAAACAATATTTGGATGTTTAATGCACAATCTAGATCATTAACACAACATTAACATCAGTGTAAAGGATAGATTCAAACAATTTTTTTTTTTTTTTTTTTTTAAAAGGTGTTTATTTTTGATTTTATAACATAGAAAAAGCAATACAGAGAAGACAACAAAAGAGGGACTGCAAGTACAATTGTGAAAGGTGTGTTCGGTGAAGCACCTACATAGTACAGGCATTGTAAGAAGATTAGTCCCTAAAGATTCAAACAATGTTTACAAACATACAGAATAATCATGCAATTATAGCCTCTTATTGACTTCAACTGGTAAATCAGCCACTGCATATGAATGGTGCATTTGACAGAATAGGAGAACAATCATTATTAATAGGGATGAGCAAAGTGAGCAACATTCCTGATGACAACCAGGTTATGAAATTCATTAGGCACAGAGTCGACATGCGGTAATGGTTTTACATGCAGGGGAGGTGGAGATAATCAGAGAGATAAACAGAAAAAAAGGCTAATATTGCTGTGTGTAAAAACTGTGTTTATCATAAAAAAAAAAAACAATATGCAATCACAAAACAGTTGAGGGGCAAGGCACGTAACCACTAGGACAGAATAGACCATTCAAGTGTTACAGAAGCTGGAGATCAGGAAACCTTGCAGGGATGGAGCAGGATGGCGAACGAGAAGGGAAGACACTTGTCAGTGGAAGCGTGCCTGCCAGGAATAAATGCTGATCGAGTGGTGGGGAGGGTCAGGATGCTTTTCTGAGAGATTTCCTCTTTCTTCTGAAGGTCGTACCCATGACCTTCACTAACTTATTACTGTAATTTGTGCTTTTGTGCTGAGTCTGTGAGCTGTTTGCATTTTTATATTGTTTTATATTTATTATTTCATTTATCCTCCTTGGTCCTCTGGTTTTTACCTTTTTTGGGGTATTTGAGATGTGCATTCTGGAGTGTTTTTATTTTTGAGGGAAGTGGAGGCATGCAACAGGATGAAGCTCTGAAGCAGTCAGTTCCTTCCATCCTTCGTTGACCCTTTCACCATCAGAACCGTTTTTTTTTTTTTGCACACGTTTAAAAAATAAAAAATTTGCGGAAACCAACAAAACATATATTTTCTGAAAGCAGACACCCTAAAGAATAAATTAGTGGTAGTTCCTAGACAAGTGCAATTTGTTCTTTCGGACATTCGGACGTATCCAAATGTCTGAAGAAAAAAATAATGAATTTCAATTAAAACAAAAGAAATATAAAGAATGAATTCAACATGATTCAATAATTCATTAAAGATCTAATGAAACAAAAGGTCAACTCAAAGTAAATCTTATGCTGCGTACACACGATCGGAAATGCCGCCAGCAAAACTCCGATGAGAGCTTTTTGTCGGGAAAATGCGACCGTATGTATGCTCCACTGGTCTTTTGCTGGCGGAATTCCAGCCAGCAAAAGAATGAGAGCATGTTCTCTATTTTTTGGTCGTGAAAAGTTCCTATCGGAAAAAATGCGATCGTCTGTATGCAATTCGGACATTCAAAAATTCACTCATGCTCGGAAGCATTGAACTTCATTTTCTCGGCTCATTGTAGTGTTGTTTATGTTCGAAAGTTCAGAGAACTTTTGTGTAACCGTGTGTAAGACAAGCTTGAGCGGAATTCCGTTGGAAAAAACATCCAAGATTTTTCAGATTGAAATTCCCCTTGTGTGTCCGTGGCATTACAGTCCAATCAGCTGATTCATTTTGTGCTGGAAGTTGGATTAATGGCAAAATTATAGCGGATATAACAAATGAATTTGACATGATTCAATAATTCGTTAAAGATCTAATGAAACAAAAGGTCAACTCAAAGTAAATCTTACAGTCCAATCAGCTGATTAATTTTATGCTGGTTGGATTACTGGCTGTGGCAAAGTGCATTCCTGAGAACTGAGTGAGAAGGGTGTTGTATTGTATTTGAGCAGAGGAGAAGAGATATTGTCATTGTGCGTGTTAATAGATACAATAAACAAACGACTTTCCAAACTACGAATCATTATCACGAATATATATATAAATACATAAATATCGCATTTCAACTAATACCAAAGAAATTATAGCGGATATAACGAAAGAATTCAACATGATTTGAGATTCAGTATAACGAATACGGGTACTCTACAGAAATAACAAATTGTCCGAAAACAGATTAATGTAACATAATGAACATAACATAACGAAATTATGTCTTTCACAAATGAAAATGAAACTAAACAAAACAAAATTTTCCGTTGTGCACAAGTCTAGTAGTTTAATTTTGTTTATGTCACGCGATATTACCACAAAGGTCTAGGAAACAAAATTTCAGTAAAAAAATACGTAAAAGTTCAGTTTAGGGCACAAAAATGCAATAAATTATCCAATTATTGGTCAAATATAAAATATGAGGCTCCCCAATGAAGAGGAGGGGCCTGGAGCGCCAGCGAGGGACCCCAGAAAAGAGGATCGGGGCTGTTTAAAGTGGAATTTCACCCGAAAATTGAACTTCCGCTTTCCAGATTACCCCCCCCCCATCCAGTGTCACATTTGACACCTTTCAGGGGGGAGGGGGAGCAGATACCTGTCTAATACAGGTATTTGCTCCCACTTCTGGCAAAAGATTGCCGCAGTGAACTATGCCATGTCCGGCCCCTCCTCCGTCTCCCTCGCTGTCTTCTGGGAGACACACTGGTCCCAGAAGACAGCAGGGACCAGTCAGAACGCACAGTGCGACTCGCGCATGTGCAGTAGGGAACCATGCTGTAAAGCCGCAAGGCTTCACTTCCTGATTCCCTTACTAGCAATTCCGGTGCCTCCACCTGGACAGAGCACATAAGTATATCATGTTTGTTATTTAATTTTTTTTTTTTACTTTACAATCACTTTAATATGGGAATGGAGGACCTCATCTATGAGAATCAATTACATTACAGTTTTTCACTCAGAAGAAGAAACATAAGTAGGTATATGATTATAATACTGAATGTCAAAGATGGTTTTAGTAATGCCCCGTACACCCGATCGGAAATTCTGCCAGCAAAAGTCTGATGAGAGCTTTTGGTCAGAAAATGCGACCGCGTGTATGCTCCATCTGAAAATATTGAAAGCAGGTTCTCAATTTTTCGGTCGGAAAAAGTTTTCGTCTGTACAAATTCCGACGCGCAAAAAAAACCTACGCATGCTCGGAAACAATTCGACACATGCTCGGAAGCATTGAACTTAATTTTCTCGGCTCGTCATAGTGCTGTAAGTCACCGCGTTCTTGACAGTCAAAAGTTCAGCAAACTTTTGTGTGACCATGTGTTTGCAAGCCAAGCTTGAGCGGAATTCCGTCGGAAAAACTATCCAAGATTTTTCAGACGGAAAATCCGCTTGTGTGTACTGTGATAAACTGTTTACTCTAAGGTCACTGAAGAGGACACACCACCATTATTTGAGGTTCGAAGAAAGGAGGTTTAACCTTAGATTGCGAATGGTTATTTACTGTTAGAGCAGTAAAGAAGTGATACTAACTGAGAGTGTCAACGACTTAAAAAAAAAAAAATCTTAGATCTTGAGACCTTAGGTGCAGGAATTGGTTTTTAAATCTAAGAAGGAAACCAGGGCTCGGTCCAAAGGGGCACAGCTGCATCCTTTATGTTCCCACAGTAAATTCGGATAGCACAGTTGGTCAACGCTGTGCAGCTGCCTGTTACTTCACAAGGAGAGATTGAGAGTTGCTGTACTTGTAGTCAGTTGATGTCTGAGGGGGGCATGCTTTTACAAACAGTGTTAATAAGGCCTCTTCTCTATGTCTTTGGCAGCTCTTATTAATATCAATTAAATTGATGGGAGGCAAAGCTGCTAACTTGCCTAGGGCCCCATTCTGCTTTAATTCATCTCTAAAAGAATAAAAGACGCCTTAACCACTTAAGGACCGGGCCATTTTTTGTGCGATACGGCACTGCATGGCTTTATCAGACAATTGCGCAGTCATGCAACACTGTACCCAAACAAAATTCATGTCCTTTTTTTCCCACAAATAGAGTTTTCTTTTTGTGGTATTTGATCACCTTTGCGTTTTTTATTTTTTTGCGCTATAAACAAGAAAAAAGCTAAAATTTTGAAAAAAAAGCTATATTTTTTACTTTTTACTATAATAAATATCCCCCCAAAACATATATAAAAATGAATTTCTTCCTCAGTTTAGGCCGATATATATTCTTCTACATATATTTGGTAAAAAAAATTACAATAAGCATATATTGATTGGTTTGCGCAAAAGTAATAGCATCGACAAAATAGAGAATACATTTATGACATTTTTATTATTATTTTTTTTTACTAGTAATGGCGGTGATCTGCAATTTTTAGTGGGACTGCGACATTGCGGCGGACAGATCGGGCACCTAACTGACATTTTTAAAAAATTTTTTTGGGAACCAGTGACATTATTACAGTAATCAGTGCTAAAAATATACACTATTATGCCCCGTACACACGATCGGACATTGATTGGACATTCCGACAACAAAATCTATGGATTTTTTCCGATAGATGTTTGCTCAAACTTGTCTTGCATAAACACGGTCACACAAATCTTGTCGAAAATTCCGAACATCAAGAACACGGTGACGTACAACACATATGACGAGCCGAGCAAAATTAAGTGCAATAGCCAGTGCGGCTCTTCTGCTTGATTCTGAGCATGCGTGGCACTTTGTGCGTCGGAATTGTGCACACACGATCGGAATTTACGCAAACGGATTTTGTTGTTGGAAAATTTGAGAACCAGATCTCAAATTTTGTGTGATGGAAATTCCGATGAAAACTGTCCGATGGAGCCTACACACGGCCGGAATTTCTGATCGCACATTTTACATCAGAAAGTCCGACCGTGTGTGTACGCGTAATTATTCAACTAATGACACAGGGGAGGGAGGGAAGGAGTTAACATCAGGGGTGATCAAGGGGTTAAATGTGTACCCTGCTGGTGTTTTCTAACTGCATGGGGGATGGGCTGCCTGGGGAAACACACAGATCCATCTTCCTGCATAGCAGAAAGACAGGATCTGTGTGATCTCCCCTGTCAGAATAGAGATCTGCCTTGTTTAGACAGGAAGATTCCCATTCTGTTACTGCGGGAAATGATTGCAGGTGGCCGGCAGACACAGAGCCTGCCCCACCCACTGATTGGCTCCCCTGCTGGCCAGTGGGCGCACGCACACCCACAATGTAGAGTTTCTGAGCTGATGTGCAAACAGGAATGAGCCGACCTGCTGCAGTACAATGACAGCGGCTGGTCAGCAAGTGGTTAAACAAAAATGTTCTCACCAATATTCTTCCAAAAATAATGTTCCAGCGCTCCCTGGGTAATAGCATTTTCTGCTGACATACATTTCAGTATTGATAATCAAATGCAACGGCAAGCATCGTTTAGACCATATCAATCACCTAGGATTAAACCAGACACAGGCTCATCAGCCCTTCCAGCACATATTGAATCTCCTGTTCAGATTTGGCTTGGTAATGTATATTTCTAGATTATTTTATAATTAAAATAAAAATAAGCGTGTTTATTTTTGTTCTGTCATTTTGTCATTTTATTGAAAAAAGAAAAAATACATTTTAAAGCATCTTATTGGCAAACAGATCATCATTATCCTTGTGAAATGATAAAACCAAACCTCATGAAACGTGAGGAAAATATACAGGAGACTAATGAATTTCTCTAGTATTAATGAAGGACATTTATCTAAACAAATATCCTATATATTAAAGAGCCATTTTCTATGGTCTACTGGTATACTTCCATTTTTCAGTTAAAATATTCCCCTTACATGTTGCTATAGGTTAGCCTGAGCACAAATCGATAACTAATTATAAATAAACACCTAAAGAAATGTAGTGCGGTGCAAACTGCGTGACAAGTACTTAATGATCACATTTTAATTGGATTTCTGAGGCTCATTACACTTGTCTAGTTAAATCACTAAATACATTATTGGCAAAAAGACATCTTTTTCTATTTTATTTCCGACTATTTTACAAGGTAAACATGGATAAACAAGTACAAATCTACACATATTACTTGTTCATCCCTACATAAAAGTATATGAGAAAGTAAACAGAAATGATTGACAGATCATGCCCTCCATAACAATGCACTTCTTTATGAAATATTTTATTGTGCAGACATATTTTTAATGTAGGTGTTTTATTGATAGCTGCATATTTGGCAGTGCCCATAAATAAATAAAACTCCCTTTTTAAGGTAAATTTTAAACAGCCACATGCCCAGAGGCGTGTTTTTGTTATATAATCAGAATAAATACTTCTCTTTTAACATGTTGCAAAGTATCAATCCTAGTTTACACTATATAACCTGCAGAGCCACTTTTAACATTCACCTGACAGGTTTAAAGGATGATTTATATGCATGAACTGTTATTTATAGAGCCTGGGCAGGATACAGTGCTTGATAATTGTAATTCTTCAATCAGCTTCAAAGATTTTCAAATAAGAAAACAAACATTGTATTATTTGACATAGTTTTATGCCAAGGGGAACACTAAATATAGGTTTATGGATTTCCGCAGCAAAGCAGTGACCATTGCAGTGCCATTATTTTAAATCATTACTGAAATCTACACTCGAGTCTCCACAATATAGGCACTGGTTTATGTACTCTTCTACAGGAATACTAGCCTGTTGAAGGCTATATTACCTCATTCCATGGTTAATTGACACACAGTAGAATTATGCTACCTTCAAAGTTCTAGCTTAAGCTATCTGAGCAACTTAACTATGAACTAGCAAGGGTTAATGTTTCAGAGATATGATGCTTGTTTCTCACCTTAAAGCAGAACTTATCTAAACGTGTTGACAGCTATCAAGAAAATGCTATGGGAATTTATTCAGATTTTTTGGCTACACTGTTAATACAATTTAGCTGGTAAATCATAAATCAGAATCCCATTTTGAACACTTTTTTTAAACCCCCTACCACCCTCCCCAGTGGACCTGGATTTTAACACTAGGCAGTGGGGCAGACTTCCCAATCAGATGATCAATGAGATTGGCTGTCACAGTGATCATCTGATTGGGGGCTTATCCTGCGAACTTAGTATCATAAACAGATACATGGATGCTGTCTGATGCTGGCAGCTTGGTAACTGTGCTGGGAACACACAAAGAGGGCACTCTCTGATGATTCTTGTAGTGCAGTTGTTGATGCATATAGTATCATACCAGCTGGTGTGGGCATCACAGCAGCAAAGTGCAGTGTGAACCAGGAGGGTGGAGATAGTGTTGTAAGTTAGTTCACCTTTTAATTTTTTTAAGAAAATGTCAACTTACTGTTTGACTGTTTCCAAAAAGAAATCTTGGATTAGAAATGTACAATAGATGGTATTAAAGCTGAACTACGGGTATAAACTTCTTTACATAGTTTTGTTGCTGCTTTCCTACCTTTCTAGACTATGTAGTCCTTCTTCTGGTTGTCTCAGTAGTATGTGCATTTTTTAAATAATGGGGTTAAAGGGCAATTGATGTGATTTTTCCTATGAAATCTGTCTGGGATGGGGGTCTCCCCCAGGAAGACTATTTATTATCAATATATCTCCAAAAAGCATTTGACACAATATCCTGGTCCTACCTTTTTTCTATTCTAGAAAGATGGGTCTTTGGTCCAAACTTCATGAGAGTTCTGGAAGCATTCTACTCAAACCCCACGGCCCAAATTCGGATGCAAGGTTTTTATTCAGATTCCTTCCCTATTGCCAGACATACAAGACAGGCGTGTCCCCTCTCTCCATTGGTTTTTGCAATCACAATAGAATCTCTATCAACATTGGGCAACACTCTGATATACATGGAGTTCACTGTGGTCCCCTTATTCACAAGTGTGCTCGCTTTGAGGATGACATATTCCTCTTTGTATCCTCTGCCCTTATCTCGACCCCTAATATCTTCAAATTACTACAAGACTTTGGTCTAGTCTTTGGCCTTCAAGTTAACACAGACAAGTCCATGGCCCTTAACATATCGATCCCCCTGCCCTTAGTGGAACGCCTCCAGGACCATTTCTCCTTTTCTTGGAATCATTAATTTATTCCTTATTTGGGAATCAGCTTAGCTGCCGCGATCAACAATCTCTACAAGGTTAATTATCTCCCCATTTACAAAAAAATAGAGGCCGATCTGTCTCAGTGGTCCCTCCTTAAGCTCTCTTGGCTGGGGAGAGTTAACACAGTCAAGATGACCAACCTTCCCCGTATCCTTTATCTATTTTGCGCACTCCCTATCCCCATAGGTAAATATCACTTAACTAAGATTACAATCCTCAATTGTCTGGTTTATTTGGGGAAAAACAGGACACTGTTTCTCCAGATCAATCCTCTACAGAAACTGTCATCAAGGGGGTTGAGACTTCCAAATTTATGGTGGTATTATCAGGCGGCACAGCTATCTCAGATATCAATTATTTACTCACAAAAAGTCAAGCCTGACTGGGTCTTCATGGAAAGACAGGCTATACCTAACAACTTCTTAGATTACCTTCTGTTGTGTTCCCTGAAATCCCGCTCCCCGTATTCTCTCCCACCCTATCACACTCAATAGCACTGTGCAATGTCTTGCACAAATCTCCTAAAATTAGCTCAGAATTATGCCCCCTGACACATATATTTCACAACCCCCTCTTTTCCCTGGGATAAAATATTAGAACATTCCAATGGTGGTTAATAGGGATGGGCCCGGTGCTCGATGTTCGCATCGAGCACCGGGCGGTCGCTCGGCGAGCCCAGAACTATTTTGGCCGCTCGCATCACGTTCGTGTGATGCGAGCGGCCCCGCAATGCATTGCGGCCGGCGCGGCCGACGCAGTGCATTGCTGGCTGATGATTGGCCAAGCATGCACTGTGACCCCGCATGCTTGGCCAATCACAGCCCCGGAAACTCGAAGAGCCATAATTGGCTACAGGCAGGACGCCTGTAGCCAATTACAGCTCAGGGGCTAGTACACGCCCCCCCCTATCCAGAAGCACCTATAGGACTTGTAGTGTGTTCGTGGCAGGCAGGCAGAGCTCCTATATTTTGTTACCAGAAGCACCTATAGGACTTGTAGTGTGTTCGTGGCAGGCAGGCAGAGCTCCTATATTTTGTTACCAGAAGCACCTATAGGACTTGTAGTGTGTTCGTGGCAGGCAGGCAGAGCTCCTATATTTTGTTCCCAGAGGCACCTATAGGACTTGAAGTGTGTTAGTCCCATTACACACACAGAGCTATATTTTCTTCCCAGAAGCACCTTTGGACTTGAAGTGTGTTAGTCCCATCACACACACAGAGCTATATTTTCTTCCCAGAAGCACCTATAGGACTTGAAGTGTGTTAGTCCCATCACACACACAGAGCTATATTTTGTTCCCAGAGGCACCTATAGGACTTGAAGTGTGTTAGTCCCATTACACACACAGAGCTATATTTTCTTCCCAGAAGCACCTATAGGACTTGAAGTGTGTTAGTCCCATTACACACACAGAGCTATATTTTCTTCCAGAAGCACCTATAGGACTTGAAGTGTGTTAGTCCCATTACACACACAGAGCTATATTTTCTTCCCAGAAGCACCTATAGGACTTGAAGTGTGTTAGTCCCATCACACACACAGAGCTATATTTTGTTCCCAGAAGCACCTATAGGACTTGAAGTGTGTTAGTCCCATCACACACACAGAGCTATATTTTGTTCCCAGAAGCACCTATAGGACTTGAAGTGTGTTAGTCCCATCACACACACAGAGCTATATTTTGTTCCCAGAAGCACCTATAGGACTTGAAGTGTGTTAGTCCCATTACACACACAGAGCTATATTTTCTTCCCAGAAGCACCTATAGGACTTGAAGTGTGTTAGTCCCATTACACACACAGAGCTATATTTTGTTCCCAGAAGCACCTATAGGACTTGAAGTGTGTTAGTCCCATTACACACACAGAGCTATATTTTCTTCCCAGAAGCACCTATAGGACTTGAAGTGTGTTAGTCCCATTACACACACAGAGCTATATTTTGTTCCCAGAAGCACCTATAGGACTTGAAGTGTGTTAGTCCCATTACACACACAGAGCTATATTTTCTTCCCAGAAGCACCTATAGGACTTGAAGTGTGTTAGTCCCATTACACACACAGAGCTATATTTTCTTCCCAGAAGCACCTATAGGACTTGAAGTGTGTTAGTCCCATCACACACACAGAGCTATATTTTGTTCCCAGAAGCACCTATAGGACTTGAAGTGTGTTAGTCCCATCACACACACAGAGCTATATTTTGTTCCCAGAAGCACCTATAGACTTGAAGTGTGTTAGTCCCATCACACACACAGAGCTATATTTTGTTCCCAGAAGCACCTATAGGACTTGAAGTGTGTTAGTCCCATTACACACACAGAGCTATATTTTCTTCCCAGAAGCACCTATAGGACTTGAAGTGTGTTAGTCCCATTACACACACAGAGCTATATTTTCTTCCCAGAAGCACCTATAGGACTTGAAGTGTGTTAGTCCCATTACACACACAGAGCTATATTTTGTTCCCAGAAGCACCTATAGGACTTGAAGTGTGTTAGTCCCATTACACACACAGAGCTATATTTTCTTCCCAGAAGCACCTATAGGACTTGAAGTGTGTTAGTCCCATCACACACACAGAGCTATATTTTGTTCCCAGAAGCACCTATAGGACTTGAAGTGTGTTAGTCCCATCACACACACAGAGCTATATTTTGTTCCCAGAAGCACCTATAGGACTTGAAGTGTGTTAGTCCCATCACACACACAGAGCTATATTTTGTTCCCAGAAGCACCTATAGGACTTGAAGTGTGTTAGTCCCATCACACACACAGAGCTATATTTTGTTCCCAGAAGCACCTATAGGACTTGAAGTGTGTTAGTCCCATCACACACACAGAGCTATATTTTGTTCCCAGAAGCACCTATAGGACTTGAAGTGTGTTAGTCCCATCACACACACAGAGCTATATTTTGTTCCCAGAAGCACCTATAGGACTTGAAGTGTGTTAGTCCCATCACACACACAGAGCTATATTTTGTTCCCAGAAGCACCTATAGGACTTGAAGTGTGTTAGTCCCATTACACACACAGAGCTATATTTTCTTCCCAGAAGCACCTATAGGACTTGAAGTGTGTTAGTCCCATTACACACACAGAGCTATATTTTGTTCCCAGAAGCACCTATAGGACTTGAAGTGTGTTAGTCCCATCACACACACAGAGCTATATTTTGTTCCCAGAAGCACCTATAGGACTTGAAGTGTGTTAGTCCCATCACACACACAGAGCTATATTTTCTTCCCAGAAGCACCTATAGGACTTGAAGTGTGTTAGTCCCATTACACACACAGAGCTATATTTTCTTCCCAGAAGCACCTATAGGACTTGAAGTGTGTTAGTCCCATCACACACACAGAGCTATATTTTGTTCCCAGAGGCACCTATAGGACTTGAAGTGTGTTAGTCCCATTACACACACAGAGCTATATTTTCTTCCCAGAAGCACCTATAGGACTTGAAGTGTGTTAGTCCTATCACACACACAGAGCTATATTTTCTTCCCAGAAGCACCTATAGGACTTGAAGTGTGTTAGTCCCATCACACACACAGAGCTATATTTTCTTCCCAGAAGCACCTATAGGACTTGAAGTGTGTTAGTCCCATCACACACACAGAGCTATATTTTCTTCCCAGAAGCACCTATAGGACTTGAAGTGTGTTAGTCCCATCACACAGAGCTCCTCTATTTTCTTTGCAGAAGCACCCATAGGACTTCTAGTGTGTTAGTGGCATCACACAGAGCTCCTATATATTCTTCTCAGCAGCACCCACAGGACTTCTAGTGTGTTAGTGGCATCACACAGAGCTCCTCTATTTTCTTTGCATAAGCACCCACAGGACTTCTAGTGTGTTAGTGGCATCACACAGAGCTCCTCTATTTTCTTTGCAGAAGCACCCACAGGACTTCTAGTGTGTTAGTGGCATCACACAGAGCTCCTCTATTTTCTTTGCATAAGCACCCACAGGACTTCTAGTGTGTTAGTGGCATCACACAGAGCTCCTCTATTTTCTTTGCAGAAGCACCCACAGGACTTCTAGTGTGTTAGTGGCATCACACAGAGCTCCTCTATTTTCTTTGCATAAGCACCCACAGGACTTCTAGTGTGTTAGTGGCATCACACAGAGCTCCTCTATTTTCTTTGCAGAAGCACCCACAGGACTTCTAGTGTGTTAGTGGCATCACACAGAGCTCCTATATATTCTTCTCAGCAGCACCCACAGGACTTCTAGTGTGTTAGTGGCATCACACAGAGCTCCTCTATTTTCTTTGCATAAGCACCCACAGGACTTCTAGTGTGTTAGTGGCATCACACAGAGCTCCTCTATTTTCTTTGCAGAAGCACCCACAGGACTTCTAGTGTGTTAGTGGCATCACACAGAGCTCCTCTATTTTCTTTGCATAAGCACCCACAGGACTTCTAGTGTGTTAGTGGCATCACACAGAGCTCCTCTATTTTCTTTGCATAAGCACCCACAGGACTTCTAGTGTGTTAGTGGCATCACACAGAGCTCCTCTATTTTCTTTGCATAAGCACCCACAGGACTTCTAGTGTGTTAGTGGCATCACACAGAGCTCCTCTATTTTCTTTGCAGAAGCACCCACAGGACTTCTAGTGTGTTAGTGGCATCACACAGAGCTCCTATATATTCTTCTCAGCAGCACCCACAGGACTTCTAGTGTGTTAGTGGCATCACACAGAGCTCCTCTATTTTCTTTGCATAAGCACCCACAGGACTTCTAGTGTGTTAGTGGCATCACACAGAGCTCCTCTATTTTCTTTGCAGAAGCACCCACAGGACTTCTAGTGTGTTAGTGGCATCACACAGAGCTCCTCTATTTTCTTTGCATAAGCACCCACAGGACTTCTAGTGTGTTAGTGGCATCACACAGAGCTCCTCTTTTTTTTTTTTTTTATTTTCTTTGCAGAAGCACCCATATGACTTCTAGTGTGTTAGTGGCATCACACAGAGCTCCTATATATTCTTCTCAGCAGCACCCACAGGACTTCTAGTGTGTTAGTGGCATCACACAGAGCTCCTCTATTTTCTTTGCATAAGCACCCACAGGACTTCTAGTGTGTTAGTGGCATCACACAGAGCTCCTCTATTTTCTTTGCAGAAGCACCCACAGGACTTCTAGTGTGTTAGTGGCATCACACAGAGCTCCTATATATTCTTCTCAGCAGCACCCACAGGACTTCTAGTGTGTTAGTGGCATCACACAGAGCTCCTCTATTTTCTTTGCATAAGCACCCACAGGACTTCTAGTGTGTTAGTGGCATCACACAGAGCTCCTCTATTTTCTTTGCAGAAGCACCCATAGGACTTCTAGTGTGTTAGTGGCATCACACAGAGCTCCTATATATTCTTCTCAGCAGCACCCACAGGACTTCTAGTGTGTTAGTGGCATCACACAGAGCTCCTCTATTTTCTTTGCTGAAGCACCCACAGGACTTCTAGTGTGTTAGTGGCATCACACAGAGCTCCTCTATTTTCTTTGCATAAGCACCCACAGGACTTCTAGTGTGTTAGTGGCATCACACAGAGCTCCTCTATTTTCTTTGCAGAAGCACCCATAGGACTTCTAGTGTGTTAGTGGCATCACACAGAGCTCCTATATTTTCTTCTCAGCAGCACCCACAGGACTACCGACTACAATGGCTGGAAGACCGCCAAGGGGAGGCAGAGCGTGCAGAGCCAAGAACACAGGGCAGGCAGGCTCTGTTTCTAGTGGACGTGGCCGTGGACGTGGACGTGGTCGTGCATCGTCATCAGCACGTGGCCATGGGACACGCGCGTCTTTGTTTTCGGCAGCTGGACATGTGGAGCCGCATCATGCTGAAGGCTTGGTAGAATGGATGACCAAGCCCTCCTCATCCTCCTCATCCTCTCTCACCCAGGCTCAGGGTACTGACAGAGCATCATCAGCCACCCCTTCCCTAGACCCACCATGTCCTCCTGAGGAGTCCCCCGAACTCTTTGAGCACAGTGTTGGGTACATGCTCCAGGAGGATGCCCAACGATTCGAAGGCTCGGATGACGATACCCAGCTTGAGGAATCTGGCAGTACAGTTCCACCAGCTGCAGCTTACTGCCAGGTTTGCTCTAGTGGTGAAGAGGGAGGGGATGATGAGGTCACTGACTCCACGTGGGTGCCTCAAGGGAGAGAGGATGAGGAGGAGGACGAGGAGGAGGAGGATGCGGCGTCACATGTCCAACGAGGCAGGATGCCCCCTGGAGGCCAGGTAGAGGCCAGCACAGCAACTGTACAACACCGCAGAGCTCCGCCTGTGCAGGGCGCTGCCTCTGCACGTTATCAGAAAAGTTCTTTGGTGTGGGCCTTTTTTGAGACGAGTGCAGCAGATCGCACCACTGCTATTTGCAATATTTGTCTCAAGCGTATCTCGCGTGGCCAAAACATCAGCCGCTTGGGCACGACAAGCATGACCAGACATATGGCGACCTGCCATGCAGCTCGTTGGCAGGCACACATAAAAGACCCACACCAAAGAACTAAGCGGACCTCTCCTTGCTCCTCCTCAGCTGGGATCTCCATCCCCACTACACCTTCAGTCCTCTCTGAAAGCTGCTCTGAGAGGACTGAAGGTGTAGAATTCGGTGTGTCACAACCAAGTACTTGCAGTACACCGACGTCCGAATGCAGCAGGCAAATTTCCCTGCCCCAGCTGCTGGACCGTAGAAAGAAGTACACTCCCAGCCATCCACATGCCCAGCGGTTGAATGCTAGCCTTGCTAAATTGCTAGCACTTCAACTGCTGCCTTTTCAGTTGGTAGACTCGGCCCCCTTCCGTGAGTTTGTTCAATGTGCGGTTCCTCAGTGGCAGGTTCCCAAACGCCACTTTTTCTCGCGGAAGGCGATTCCGTCTCTCTACCGGCATGTGGAGGGCAATGTCCATGCCTCGCTGGACAGGGCGGTCAGCGGTAAGGTGCATATTACCGCTGACTCATGGTCCAGCAGGCATGGACAGGGACGGTACCTTTCTTTCACGGCCCATTGGGTCACTCTATTGGCAGCTGGGAGGGATGCAGGACAAGGTGCAGTAGTGTTGGAGGTTGTTCCGCCACCACGCCTCCAAAACGCGACTACTGCTACTGGTTGTGACACACCTCTCTCCTCCACCCCCTCCTCTTCTTCTTCCTCCAGTGCTCTGTCCTTGGAACCAGCGGTGCTCCGTAGGCGTACAAGGGGCTACGCAAGTACGCAGGCAAAAAGATGCCATGCCGTGCTTGCGCTGGTGTGTTTGGGGGACAGGAGCCACACTGGGCCAGAGGTTCTGGCAGCTCTGCAGGGGCAGGCCGAGAGGTGGTTGACGCCACGTCAGCTTAAGCCAGGAATGGTCGTTTCTGACAATGGCACCAACCTCCTCTCCGCCCTGCGACAGGGGCAGCTCACCCATGTGCCCTGCATGGCTCACGTCCTCAACCTGGTGGTGCAGCGGTTCTTGGGCAGGTTCCCAGGCTTACAGGATGTCCTGAGGCAGGCCAGGAAAGTCTGTGTGCATTTCCGCCGATCTTATAATGCCAGTGCTCGGCTGACTGAGCTGCAAAAGGAGCTGAACCTGCCCAAGAACCGCCTAATATCTGACATGCCCACCAGGTGGAACTCAACGTTGGCCATGCTGCAGCGACTGCACACGCAGCAGAGGGCCATCAATGAGTACCTTTGCGACTACGGCACCAGGACAGGGTCAGGGGAGCTTGGTTTTTTTTCCCCACGTCAGTGGAGCATGATCAGGGATGCATGCACTGTCCTCTCACCATTTGAGGAGGCCACGAGGATGGTGAGCAGTGACAGTGCATGCATCAGTGACACTGTCCCTCTTGTCCACCTGTTGGAGCATACGCTGCGTGGGATAATGGACAGGGCACTTGAGGCAGAACAGAGGCAGGAAGAGGAGGACTTCCTTGCCTCTCAAGGCCCCCTTTATCCGGACAGTGTTCCTTCTGTCCCACCCATCACACAGGAAGAGGATGAGGAGGAGGAGGAGGAGGAGGAGGAGGAGGAGGAGGAGGATTGTGTGAGCATGGAGGTGGAGCCTGGCACTCAGCATCAGCAGCAGCAGTCTTTTAGGGATGATGTACAGTCCCAACAAGCCAGTGGACTTGTACGTGGCTGGGAGGAGGTGGCTGGCGATCATGTCATCCTCAGTGACCCAGAAGACTCCGGACCGAATGCCTCAGCTAACCTACGCTGCATGGCCTCCCTGATCCTGCAAAGCCTGCGGAAGGATCCTCGTGTTCTTCGGATCAAGGAGAGGGACCATTACTGGCTGGCCACTCTCCTTGATCCGCGGTACAAGGGTAAGGTTGCGGACCTTATCTTGCCGTCGCAGAGGGAGCAGAGGATGAGACATCTCAGGGAGGCCTTGCAGAAAGGTCTGTGCAACGCGTTCCCAGAAACTGGGAGGCTACAAACTCCTGGTCCTGGGCGACGAGTTGCTGAGGCTTCGGTCAGTGGCAGAAGGAGCGGTGGGGAAGGTGGACGTCTGACCGATGCGTTCAGACAATTTTTTAGTCCGCAGCCCCAAGGTATGATCGGTTCCAGCAACCATCGCCAGCGTCTGATATACATGGTGCAGGAATACCTTGGGGCAAGGTCAGACTTGGACACCTTTCCCACCGAAAATCCTCTGGCTTACTGGGTCCTGAGGATGGATCACTGGCCAGAGCTTGCACAGTATGCAATTGAGCTACTGGCCTGTCCTGCCTCCAGCGTTCTTTCCGAACGCACATTCAGTGCTGCTGGAGGATTTGTGACTGATCATAGGGTGCGCCTGTCCACCGCCTCGGTTGATCGACTGACATTCATCAAAATGAATCAGTCTTGGATCACCACCAGCTACCAGGCACCTGAGGCGGATATAACCGAATAATTTTTAATGTCACATCCCTTCAAGACTGCCTATGCTGATGCTGAGTGACTGTCCTCTTATGTTCACTGACTATCCTCTTCCTCCTCCTCAATGATCCATGCCACCACACCAGTGCCTAAGGCACAATTTTTCAGCCCCTGTTTAACAGGGGCGTGTACTTACAATTTTTTTAAAAAATGCTTCGCAACACGTGTGACTGCTGTGCTCCAAGTACAGTCTCTGTGAGGGCCGTGTTGCAGTGTTGTGGCACCAGCACCAGTGCCTAAGGCACAATTTTTCAGCCCCTGTTTAACAGGGGCGTGTACTTACAATTTTTAAAAAAAATGCTTCGCAACACGTGTGACTGCTGTGCTCCAAGTACAGTCTCTGTGAGGGCCGTGTTGCAGTGTTGTGGCACCAGCACCAGTGCCTAAGGCACAATTTTTCAGCCCCTGTTTAACAGGGGCGGGTACTTACAATTTTTTAAAAAAATGCTTCGCAACACGTGTGACTGCTGTGCTCCAAGTACAGTCTCTGTGAGGGCCGTGTTGCAGTGTTGTGGCACCAGCACCAGTGCCTAAGGCACAATTTTTCAGCCCCGGTTTAACAGGGGCGGGTACTTACAATTTTTTAAAAAAAATGCTTCGCAACACGTGTGACTGCTGTGCTCCAAGTACAGTCTCTGTGAGGGCCAGGTTGCAGTGTTGTGGCACCAGCACCAGTGCCTAAGGCACAATTTTTCAGCCCCTGTTTAACAGGGGCGTGTACTTACAATTTTTTAAAAAAATGCTTCGCAACACGTGTGACTGCTGTGCTCCAAGTACAGTATCTGTGAGGGCCGGGTTGCAGTGTTGTGGCACCAGCACCAGTGCCTAAGGCACAATTTTTCAGCCCCTGTTTAACAGGGGCGTGTACTTACAATTTTTTTTAAAAAATGCTTCGCAACACGTGTGACTGCTGTGCTCCAAGTACAGTCTCTGTGAGGGGTTGCAGTGTTGTGGCACCAGCACCAGTGCCTAAGGCACAATTTTTCAGCCCCTGTTTAACAGGGGCGGGTAATTACAAATCTTGATCTAATAGTTCACAGCAGGGCCCATTCCTGCGCCCACCAAGAGTAACTATGAGGGCCTGCAGTCTTGTGGCAACACCGTCCACCACCACCGCCAAAGGCCCAATTTTTCTGCCCTGTTCATCAGGTGCTTGCAATTACAAATCTTGATCTAATAACTCACAGCAGGGCCCATTCCTGCGCCCACCAAGAGTAACTATGAGGGCCTACAGTCTTGTGGCAACACCGTCCACCACCACCGCCAAAGGCCCAATTTTTCTGCCCTGTTCATCAGGTGCTTGCAATTACAAATCTTGATCTAATAACTCACAGCAGGGCCCATTCCTGCGCCCACCAAGAGTAACTGTGAGAGCTTACAGTCTTGTGGCAACACCGTCCACCACCACCACCCCCAATTTTTCTGCCCTGTTCAACAGGTGCATGCAATTACAAATCTTGATCTATTAACTCACAGCAGGGCCCATTCCTGTGCCCACCAGTCTTGTGGCTACACCAACATCTAATAGGGCAAATTTCTGCAGAGTATATACGCCAGGCCCCTACTTTCAAACATCCAACTTACAAACGACTCCTACTTGCAAATGGAAAGAGAAAACAGGAAGTGAGAGGAAATCTACCCCTAGGAAGGGAAATTCTATCCTGTTAGATTTAATTTGGGAAAAAGGTATCTCCTCTCTACTGATACTTTATCACCAATCCTTGTTTCAATTAAAACCCCACTTTTCCAAAAACATTTGTCATTGGGACGGAAAGTGAGGTGACATGTTCTGAACAGATGTGCAAAGACAGCAAATGTTACAGGGGTGATAACCCCTCCCTATGTTCTCCAAAAAGCTTAAAAATAGATTTTTTTGGGATGGAGCTACACTTCATAATGTACCTGTTCAGATTCTACTTAAGATCAAACCTAAAGCCGCAAGTGGTTTTAAATGGCTTCTTTTTTTCCTTTACAAATGTCATTTTGTGCAAGGACAGTTCTAAACACGGGAAACACATGCCACTTCACAGGCATACTTTAGACACCCCCCAGGTACCATATTTAAAGGAAAATTTCACTTTTTTTTTTTTCACTTTATGCATCATTAAAATGACTGCTCCCGAAAAAACGTTAGTTTTTAAAAGTTCTTTTTGCATTGATATATGTCCCCTGGGGCAGGACCCGGGTCCCCAAACCTGTTTTATGACATTAACATGCATATTGGCCGTTGTAATTAGCACTTTTGATTTCGAACGTTCGCGTCCATTATAACGTATAGGGTTCGAAAATTCGCGCGAACTTTCGGTCCGTTCGAAGGTTCTGGTTCGAACCGAACCCGGGGGTGTTCGGCTCATCCCTAGTGGTTAAATAAAGACCTCTTCAGAATCGGACACTTCTTCAATTCCAACGGCCCTTAAGGATTTTATGGGTATTCTGTATAAGCAGAGGAGAGTAGGAGCTGAGCAGTTGCACAGACTTAACCCCATAGCTGCCAGGGATGGCAAAAATAAAACAGCTTTCCATTTATTCTACACTTACCTCACTCTCTTTATGGCTGTTCAAAAACACGTATTCATTACTTCTGCCTTACTTCCTGGACAGACTTTAGGTCATGACACAGGAAGGGGTTGACCAGCTGAGGGTAGATGATGTGGGATGTGTGCTAATGAGATCAGCTGGTCAACTCCTTCCTGTGTCATGACCTAAAGTCTGCCCAGAAAGTAAGGCAGAAGTAATGGATAAGTGTTTTTAAACAGCCATGATAAGAGTGAGGTAAGTGTGTGTAGAATAAATAGAAAGCTGTTTTATTTTTGCAAAATAATTACATTAATGCTATGTTGGTACATAGGGGAGCTGGAATTTAGAAAAAAAAAGTGAACAAAGGTGATATTAACCTTTATTGATTAGAGTTGGTTTTCTTTTTTTTTTTTTTTAGTTTAACGTAACTTGAATATGAGTATAGGAACCCTACAACCATGGGTGTCTGCAGAATTTTTTTTCAATGTCATGAATGTCAATGTCATGAAGAGGAGGGTCTTATTATAGCCCATATAACCCATATAGATTCCCCCTTTAGGGCAGGCCAGGTCAGGGTGATCCCTAAACTGTTCCCACAAAGTTGGGAGCATGATATTGTCCCATATGTCTTGGTGCGCTGACGCCTTAAGAGTTACCTTCACTGGAACTAAAGGGCCAAGTCCAACCCCTGAAAAATAGCCCCCCACCATAAACCCCATCACTAAATAATTTTGACCAATGCACAAAGCAAGCTCCCAGATAGAATAGATCCCCCATTACTTAGTCTTCTTAATCTTACCTTTTTTTCACTTGCATATAGAATAGAATCCCCAGGTTTTCCTGCAGCACCACACTTCAGGCTCTTTGGCCTCTCCCCCGGCAAACAATATATTATATATATATATATATATATTATATATTTTTTTATATATATATATTTTCCACTCCTTGCTTCCTCTTCCTCCTCGGCTTAGCTGCCTGCCTATTCTCCGGGTTCTCTATCCTGCGCTGGGCGGCCGCTCTACAGCACAGACAGTCAGTCCCACAGACAGTCCCACAGATCACTCTGCATGCAGGCAGGACTCCACCCTCACTACACTTGAGTGGGCGGCACCGGACGGATCTACATCTCCCTCTACACATTACACAGAAGGGACTGAAGCCTAGTGGCCAACCCCAGGCCAGAGCCATTGCATTGGGGTGAAGGTCTCAGTGAGTCAGAGAGCAGCAGACCCAGAAAAAAGTCTGCGGCAGCCATGGCAGACCCTGCAAGGACCACTCATGGACACCAGTGTCTGTGTGCAGACACCTTGCCAATCCCTGATTCTTCCAGGGGGGGGGGGGGTGCTTGCCCCATAGCCAAAACAGAAAATACCTCCAAAATTGAATGGGGAACTGTCACAGAAGAAGAATTCAAAATATTTTTGGGCCTCACACTTAACGTGGTTCTTATAAAAAAAGAAAGAATCAAATGCTTACAAACCCCATTCATCACATGCCACTGTATTTATCATGTGATTCCTCCATTTTAACAACTATACACTATGCCCTCCCCGAAATCACCCTGGATATGGTGAGCTTTACAAAATTTTTGGCTTTTAGATCGCTCGTCATCTTCTGCCGACATCGCTGGAACCTGGACTGGGAAAGTGTCTTTTTATTAAAAGTCAGCAGCTGCAGTATTTGTAGCTGCTGACTTTAAAAAAAAAAAATCAGGTGGACATCCTCTTTAAGCTGTAAAAAAACTTGTCCATGTGGTATCAGCTAACCTGGGAGGTGTGGCAGAACCTGTTTGGGATTTAATTGCAAGTATGCCTCTACTGTGTGTGAGAAATAACTTATTAAAATTACAATTTAGTTTAAAAAAATGTATTTCATTTCTTAATTTTCCAAAGAATTGTGGGATAAAATATAACTTATCACTATGCCTCTTAATAAATGGCTAGTTGTATATACTTTCTAAAAAGGGGTCATTTGGGGGTATCTGTACTTTCTTGGCATTTTAAGAAATGAGATAAGTTAAACAAATAAAATAAAATCAGTGGGGCTGATCTATTAAAACTGGAGAAACAAAATTTGAAGTAGAGTTGTTGCCAGTACCAGCCAAGCGGTATTAACTGACATTTTCTGGAAACTTTAAATTATTCTAAATGGTCACTAAGGTCAACAACTATACTTTTGTTTCCTTTTTTGTTAGTTTAAATGAATCTGCTTCATTATGATTTTTCCACTAATTAAAAACTGTATTTATTTATTTGCCTATTTATCATCCTGACTTTTGAAAGGTTTTAGCATTTAATCTGCAGTCAGCAAGTATGGTTAAAATTTAATGAAAAGAGTAATTTACAAAGTGTGCTACTGCCTGACTTTAAAATGCAAAAACTCACATAAATAATTAGATATTCTCATGTATCAGAGGACATAATGGCATAAAACATTGTATTAGCAAAAATCCACTTACTTAAGTAATGGTGCTGTCCTTTTCATTCTTTTAATGTATGCACTTGTAAAGAATATGTATAGCTCCATAATTTAAACAATGCTATTTGTAGAAACATTATGTGAAGCATCTTGCAAATATTGCAATATTGTTAAGACAAAGCCATAGGCAGATCTGTATAATGCTTGCTAATATTATATTTTTGAGCATATAAAGGCACAGACTTAGAAAAAATATATTTGTGGCAACAGTTCCCTGGGAGTATATTATGTCGGCTATCAACATATTTTGTTTCAGCAGACATCATTCATCATGAATGACAAGGATTGCTAGATGATGTTTTTGAAGATGAATTTACACTGCGGGACATTTTTTTTTATAAAGGACTGTGTGGTGTCTTTATTTATCTTTATAAATCATGTAATAGTTTTAAACCCTCACAATTTTTTAGCACAATAAAATAAAAATGTTCCCGTTAACTATTTGGTAAAATTCTTACCCAAGAACTTGAAGTTTACAAATTTCATTGCTGCTGGTGTGTGCTCTTCCAGTGCTACTTTCCCGAAATTACAGCCTTTACAGGAAACAGGTAACAGTGGATATTGCAGTCTCCAACCAGTCTGTTAGCTTAGAAAATGGAAAAAGAGCAGGAGGAGCCTTACCATCCCAGGCTGGGGCTGTGTGTTTTTGTTGTATCTTGTGTGTTTTTGTTGTATGTATGTTGTCTTGTATGGAGACACAGCTGTAGTCTCTGCACGTGAAGGTGACTCCACAAGCTGTTGCAGTAAAGAGAAACCATCCTGAAACAGGAAACATGAGGCAGTAATCATGGCACCAGTCTAAACTGAAACATAGGCAATGATTAAAAGATGAAGAAGCCGCATAATCAGCTCCTAAACGTGTTTAAAAACTGAGGGTTCCATATCTCATTAACTGTACATAGAATTTTTTAGAGCCCTAATGCCTAGTTCCTTAATCCATGCAGCTAAAATAAAGTTTTTTTGGTTGTAAGTATTAATGATAAGCGCACAAGCCTTCTTTCAACTGACCTTTTGTGACTTACAGATGACCAAAAGTTGCAATAATCATACAGTGCTGCAATGAAAAGTTACACATGATTTTATAGTGATTGCAATCACTACAGATGTCAGTGGAAAGAACGTTTAGGTAACTCTATAATTCTGCAACAAATTCTCTAAAAGTATAACTCCATCTGGACTTGTAAGTGTGAAATGGTCTTTAAACTAAATAAAATATTTTTTTAAACTGATAATAGTGATGATACTGTTGGAACAGTGAGAGGGGAAGAAACAACCTTTAATTAATTATGGTTGAAGTTGGGCTGCAAAGATAAAAACTCTAGTTCTAGATCACTGAATTCTCTGCTGCCTAAGGCTCTGTTCACACTGCTGCGATTTCAAAGTTGTGCGACTTGCTTGCGACTTTGGGACCTTTGTGATTCAACATTGCAGTCTATGGCACTCAAGTCACACCAAAGTCAATAAAAAGTAGTGCGAGCACCTTTTTTTTGTTGTTGCTGGAACTTGAGTTGCTGATTAAGATGGCACCCATTGAAATAAATGTGTTTTGTCTTGCCACTTGCCACGTGAATGTAATATAGATATGAAAATGTTTTTTCTATCAGATTTAGGAATTATAAATTTATTTTATTATGTTGCACATTAATTTATGTTATTTAAATAAATGTGCACACTAAACCTACACAGAAACACATTGTGCACTTTTGTTTTGGTACTTTTGTGTTTTTTTATTTCATTCAACTCCAGCAAAAGTGACAAAAAATAAAAAAAATACTATTTACCATTAAATGATGTTGCCCTATTAGATTGTTTTTTTTTTTTTTCTAAAGCACATGGACCATCTGAAATTAAACAAGGGGCATGGGAAGCTATGAATTGCCCTGGGGGATGCAAATTCCTTCTAGCATTTCAGCCTTTCAGCGGGAGCAGTTTTTTTTTATAATGTTTGAAAGGCAACATTAAAAATGCTAAACTTGCACCTAAAGTGGAAGATCTGAAGGATGTAAACAATCCAAAGGTGACATTCACAATGAAAAATTACCATTTAAATCACTAGTAAATAACATTTCTCAGCTGCTTTGTTCTGTTTGTAAAGAAAGTGGCTGGGGATTATTTTCATTTACAGCAGAACGATATCCTAGATGAGGTCTAATATATAGATGTTAATGGGGAATCCCAAGAAAAAAAAAGTGTTAGATTCTGTCTAAAAATACATTTTAAATCATCATCCTTAATTAAGTATGCTATGGATTTTAAGGGGGAACTCAACCCCCCCACAAAATAGTGTGAGGTTCCCCTAAAATCCACTCCAGACCCTTATCCATGCATGCAGTGTCCCCACTCCTGGACCATACCAGGCCATATACCCTCGACATGGGGAAGGTACCCTATCTTAAAAGGTTTTGGTATGGCTTTAGGGGGACCCACACTTTTTCATTTTTTTTTGTCGGGTGCCCCTTTAAAACCCATAACAACACCTGAAGTTTCTATATATGGAATTTGGAAAATCTATACCAGACCACTATCGTAGATTAAAGTCTGGTATAGACTTTGTGGAAAACCACATTATATCCTTAACCTCTTAGCGCCTCCTGGCCATTTAAGAGGTTTATGATGCCAGCATGTGGGGCTTAAGATCATGTGACGCTTGTGATTGGCTGTCACGGCGGTCATGTGATTTTGAAAATTCAAGGAGCTTTTGGGAGCTTGTGGTTGGGCGACGGTAACTGTGTCGGGGTCATGCAGCAATTCAAACAAGCGTGCACCCCTCAGCGCTAAGGACCAGGCAATAAGAGGCCACATATTTTCATACGGCCAGTGTCAAGGGGTTAATGAGGGCTCGGTAGAGACTTTAAAGGGGAACCACATTAAAAAAAACATGCATGCATTTTAGAAGGTACCCTGAGCAAAAAACTGAAAATGTGGACCCACAGATCCCATACCAGATCCTTATCTGAGCATAAATTCTGGCTGGCCAGGAAAGGGATAAAGGTACTTTAACAGGGGGGCTGCCTTGCAAGGTACCCTCCCCATGTTGAAGGCATGTGGCTTAGCATGATTTGGGGGGCACTTGCTACCCCTCTGAACAAAATAAGTTTTCCCCTCTTACAGCCCCCCACATTAATGAGTTGAGAGTACATAGCATGTCCGGTTACCCATCTACAATATATATATATATATATATATATATATATATATATAAAATTTACGCGTAAACACACACATCCGCACACAGATTTTATTAAACAAAACACAATACAGATCCTCGCCAATCATGATAAATTATGATCCTGATGACCTCTCACTAGAAAAATGTAAACTGTGCACTCCCAATGGTCTCTGTGTTGCAACTGGCAGCTCCCAACTGAATGAAAACAAAGTGGCTGAGTCTGACAATGTTGCCCAAATATGATGTGTCCTGTTGATAATTATCACTGAAACAGGACTGGGAAATACACAATTTTACAGTTGTCACTGAAACAGGGGAAGATAAGGGGTAGAATGTTCAAATGAAGCCACATTGACAAGAGTCAAAGGGATTTTGCTTTACTTTTTGATGATTCCATTTGCTTCTTGTGTTCCCAGAGCAGACACTGAAGGAGTATCTCCCCAATTGGACAAAAAAAAACTGACAGAGCCTCTAACATTTTACTACTCTAGCCAAAATGAAAAAAAAAATTTGGTTAGTGTTACACTTTAAATTTGAATTCCAGGAATTATTCGGATTCCATAATTACAATGGTCAGCTTGGTATATACAGTATATGTTACTCATTTGTGATGGACTAGTAACAGAGCTAGAACATACTAAAATAGCTGGTACAATCTTTCTGGTTCTGCTCAGCTTCTATGCCCCACTGCACACTGACCACAGGGGTTTGCTTAATTGGCACTGCCACCATTCATAGAATACCTTGCATTTTTTTAATCAAGTTATTCTCTGATTAGATAGGTTGGAGAGGAGGAGCAGTGATATCGCAAGCTTTACCCCATTGAACAAAAAAATACAAGGTGTTCTATGAACAGTGGCTATGCCAAGCAAGCAACCCTCTGTGGTCAGTGTGCAGTTTGGCAGTTGCTTGCATAGAAGCTGAGCAAGACCAAGAAGACCACTGTTTAACACAGTGAGTTCCGGCTTTTACAGTGTGCTATCAGGTGTGTGTATTGCATACTTACATTGTGCCAAGCAAGATAAATTTAAGTAAAAAATACAAATCATTTCTGGAGTTCCGCTATAAGATTGCATTTGGTTGTTGAGGTTTTTATTTAAAAGATAAAATACAAATGTTACAGTTAAAGACTAAGAAATACTAATATTTGAGTGCTTCCCTTTTATTTTCCATCATATAACGTATACTGCCAACATTGCAGTTATCAAAATATTTCCACTATGATTGGAGAAAAATATGAAATATGATTTGTTGAAGCTGTGCAAACACAGTGGCTACTTTTTCCAAATGTCTTAAAAAAACACGGTAGTAAATGTCCTGCATTACCATATTACTTGCATCTTTCTTCAAACGTTCTATTGCTTTGAATAATGTAGGGTATGAAACTCTAAAAATACACAGTGTTCTGTAGATAGAATGTCAGCATGAACCAAATAGAAAATAAAAAAGAAGTAGCTCAAATATTTTTAGCTGCTCAGTCAGCAAAAAAATAAAAAAAATCATAAAAAGTGCAATAAATGCACACTGTAATACTGTATCATGTTTGTGCTTATGCTGTAACCTGGAAGTAAAAACATGAATTGCTTTATTGTGCTTAAAATGAAGAGATGCTTATCTTAGCTATAATTGTATGTTATTACCTGCATGATCTATGTGCAAAGAGTGGTTTGTGATTCTTCATTGTTTGCTAGATGTTAATTTATAGTTCTTCAAGCATGACCACTTTTTTAATTTATTAGCATATGATTCAATTATTTTAGTCTAATGTGTTAGCAACAATGATACAATAAATACTTGTTCATATATATAAAATATATTACAAGAACATATACAAAGAGACTGCAAAAATGTCATACCTTCTTTCTCTAAGTAGTTGTTCAAACTGTTAATTACATAGCTATAATATATATTTTTTTCTTTGTTAAACATAGCACAACAAAGGTCATGTTGTGGCTCTGCTTGTTTAACTGCTCAAAGAATTTGTTTTCAGCTTAAAAAATATAAACCTTTTATTCAGAAATGTTAAATAAATATCTTTGGATTATGGAATAATCTAATGGCTTTTCATATCTTTTGTATTTTTTTCTACAGCAGTTTGGGCCTCCTTCTTTCAACTGGAGGCCATAATAATTGTGTTACTATATTTCAGTAGATAAGCTATACAAATTAACAAATCCAGGCATGAACCCAAGGCCTGTGGTGAAGCTCTGATGATTTCCATTATCATCCAATCATGCTCAAATAAAAATGCTTTTTTTATTAATTTTATTTGCATCTGATTGGGTATTCTTTTTTTCTGTGTATTTATTATGTTTTTCACAAAAATACAGAATAAACAGAAAGTAGATTGTGAGATTTGAAATCATTAAAGTGACACAAGTCGTATACATAGAATATCAGATTGAATATACAATGATACCTATGTATGGTTATCATACAATTTCATACAGTGCAATGGGAGGGGGGACCCAAAGAGTAGGCATAACAAACTGGCATAAGTATATCACACAAACAGAAAATGTTACTCTCTGGATCAGCTATCAGTAAGGTTCCCAGAAAGCCCAAACTGAGGGACTGATGCACTCCGCGGAAACCTAATGGAGGGAGAGGAGGAGGGGGGGAAACACCATGGAAAGATAATCAAAAAGAGTCAGGAAGTCTGAGAAGACAAGATTAGCATAATAACATGAAAGGGTAATGATCATAGAGCACGTATTGGTATGGCGCAATGTTTAAGCCAGAAGTGATCCTATAAATCCCAAATTTTGGAAAACTGAGGAAGTGAGTCGCGTACTAGTCGCTGTAAGGTGTTCCATTATGCGGATCTGTTCCAGTATCTGCAAAACCTGTGAGAGGGTGGGTGGGGAGCCATCTCAAAGGTATAGCCCTTTTGTCTGCCAAGAGGATGAAGGCAGCTAATTTTTGGGTGTGCTTGGAGATGCCAGGGAACGGCAGACCCAGTAGGTAATGAATCGGATCCAAGGGTAGATTTATTTCAAGAAGGTCTTGTAATGCCACGTACACACGACCGGACTTTCCGGCAGACTGGGTCCGACGGTCTTCCCGATGGACTTTCGGCGGAGTTCCGTCGGACTTTCCGAACGAACGGACTTGGCTAGGCACGAACGGACTAAGTCCGTTCGAAAGTCTGTTAGTTTTGAACGTGATGACGTAAACGGGACTAAAAAAGGAAGTTCAATAGCCAGTAGCCAATAGCTTCCCTTGCGTCGTATTTGGTCCATCAGACCAGCATACAGACAAACAGTTTTCCCGATAGGAATTGAGTCCATCGGACAGATTTGAAACATGTTCTATTTCTAGGTCCGTCTGATTTTTTTAAATGAAAAATGATCGGATTAGCCCACACACGATCATATTGTCCGACGGACTAATTCCGTCAGACCTAGTCTGCCGGAAAGTCCGGTCGTGTGTACGTGGCATAAGTGGGCTTGAATGGAGGACCAGAATGGTTGGATGAGGGGACATTCCCAAAAAATATGAAAGTGTGAGCCAATGTCACCAAGGCACCTCCAGCACACCCGGGGAACCTTAGGATCAAATCTATGTAGGATCTCCGGGGGTTCTATACCAAAAGAACAGTATCTTATAAGCCGTCTCTCTCTGCTCCACGCATCTTGATGATTTGGAAACAGCCTCCAAAAACTTCTGCCATTGAGGGAAAGAGATCATTTGTTGGATAACCTGAGACCATTTCTGCATGTATGGATATTGTGTGTTAGTAAGCGGGAGGGTATTATGGAGATACATATAGATATCCGAAATAAGGTGGGTCTGGTATGGGCATTGGGCACATAAAAGTTCAAATGGGGTGGGTTTATCTAGGGTTAGGGTTTGGGATTCAGAGGAAGTATTGTTGAAATGTGTTGAAATTGGAGATAGCAGTAGAATAGTTGTTTGGGGATCGTATTTTTTCATTGAATATCCGCAAAAGATAGAAGGTTAATAGATTAGTTGGAACGTTGCATCCCTTTTCAAACAGGAGCCTGTAGAGATACATTGCCCCCAGAAAGACAGCTTTATGTGCTTCCCACAAGGTGAATGCCTCAGAAACCTTGTTGTCATTGAATTGAAATAACTCAGATAGCCTGGTGAATAGGTGGTCCCTAGTCACTGGAATACGTAGTAAGGATTTGTTGAGATTCCAGTGGCAGGTCCTGGGGGAGGCAGAGGATAGGGAAATGTCTGGGTGGACAGAAGAGTGTTCTGACCAGGTTATGGGTTAAATTCTGAGGAAACCGTAGACATCAAAAGGGGTGAGGATACAAAAAAGTGGTCCAGTCTAGAGTAAAGCTTCTGAGAGTGAGAGTATAACATATATTGCTTATGTGTGGGATGTTTAATCCAACAAACTCCTAGGAGATTACGCGCTCTCATGAGTTTATGGAAGGAGAGCGAGAGGCGGTTGGCTGTGGTGGCCATCATGGTGGGAAATAGTATACGCCTATCCTTGCCAGGGGACATGGTCATGTTAAAATCCCCACTGATAACCGTAAAAGGTTGGGAGAATTTGTCTAGGTTGTCAAATACTGTGGAAAGGGACTGAATTTGGCCAGAGTTTGTACATTAACTAGAGTAAGGGAGTAAATGAAGAATGTGCAATCCAAGATGATAAATCTACCCTGGGGATCTAGGTATGAAGATTTGATGTGCAGAGGGCATGTGCGTTTAACTAAAATCGCCACTCCTGCTTTCCCAGATGGGTCGGAGGCCATAAAGGCCATAAAGGCTATTGGGAAGTGTTAAAGGATCCCCCAGGGTGGAAATGGGTCTCTTGGATCATGATCACATCAGCCCTGGAAGATTTAAACTCTTTCAAAGCTAACCACCGCTTTTGAATAGAGTTTAAACCTTTGGCATTACAAGTAAGAAACATTAGCGCCATAGTAACTTAATCCATTTAAAAGGGAAATGATATACAGCATAGTATGCGTTAGGTAGATAATTCCATGGTGTTTGGGACATGTAGAGGGTATAAAACAACCAAATAAGACTTAGGAAAACAGTAGCACTATAAAATGAATGGATTAGGTTCATGAGGTGTAGCAGCCGCAGGTAAAAAAAAGACATGAAAAAAGGGAAAAAAAGAAAAACACAAGAAAATAAAAAATGTATATTACATCAAAAAGGAAGCCTGAAGGGCACGATACCTCCAGGGAGCCAAGGTCAAAGCCTTGGACTAGGAAGAGGGGAATGGGGACCTCCAAAAAATGGGAGAAGAGAGTCCACCACTGTCTTCCAGAATATGAAAGCCTGGAATACAAAGCATAAAAATATATAAAAGATTCAACTTTTATACCAGAATGTGAAAGTCGCAATAAGCGGTGCACCCCATCGGCAAGAAGCGAGAAAAAAAACCAAGATGAGGGGGCCCCGGCCACATAAAAATGTTAGGAGGCCAGGAAAAATCAGAGATCATAACCAAAATATGCATTGGTGTCCATCAGGTTGGAAATCTGGATAATGGGCGCCTCTGAGGTGTGAAGGTAGATTTGTGTTGCTTCTGTCGCACTGGGGTCCAGATGCAACTTATAGCCAATGGTAGTGTAGGAGTTGCAGAAGGAGGTGCAGGATTATCTTCGGGGAGAGGTGGCAGGCCTAAGTTGCATAGAAAAACATCACTTTCTTGAAGATCCCGTAAGGAATACTGTACACCATCACGGGAGGCAGAGAGGTGAAAGGGAAAACCCCAGCCATACACGACTTTATGCATCTGGAGGGGAAGCGTCACCGGGGGCGAAAGGTTCCTTCGTTTTGCCAGCGTAATAGGGGAAAGATTGCTGAAGATCTGGATCCTGGATCCTTTGAATTCCAGCCTGGATTTATTGCAGGTAGCAATGGTTAAAGCTTCTTTGCTGTCATAATAATGGAAGCGGACAATTACGTCCAGCGGGTTTGCCCCAGCCGGGGGCTTAGGAGCTAATTATCTGTGAGCTCTATCTAAACGCCAGTCAATATCAGGGATATTGGGAGTCACTATATTAAACAAGCTCAGTAGATAGGGGCAGAGTTCTTGGTCTTCCACTGTTTCTGGGATACCCCTGATTGACAGATTTTATCTGTGCTCCCTATTCTCCAGGTCCTCCTGCTGGGCTGGGTTTTGGAGCAGGGAATGCATCTTTGCATCTAGTACTTCTGCCATTAGGGGAGTGGGAGATCCCTGTGCCTTAATGTTAGGGATATCAAAGAGGGTACTTGCCTCAGGCACTTTTTTTTCTGGTGGGTCCAGCACGTCCTCTTGATTACTCGAGGCCGGGGATACAGGCCTAAATAGGAAGCTGTCCATGGTGAAAGAGGACTGAGGCCTGTGGGCTGCGGTATAGATGTGCCTCTGGTCATCAATCTTGCCCATGGTAAGCACGGCCGTCGTGGGAGTATGGGGAAGTGACTCCTGTGGCTATCGATGCGGTATGTCCGGCAGCGGGAGTCCTGGAGAGACGGTGGAGAACGGAGCCTGAGTCTCACACGTCCGCCATGGTCAAAAGCCACGCATAAGCCAGATTGGGTATTCTTTACAAAGTGAAGCTTAACCCTATTCATTAAGCTCTGGGAAAAATAAATGTAACTGCAATTACAAAGTGCACATTCTATTTATCTTTATTAAATTAACCCCATTGTTTAGGCTACATGCATACACAAACTTAAACTGGTCATGGACAATTCATATCCTGGCCAGTTCAGCAGGAATTGGCCGAGATTCGAACCATGTTTGGGCAGGCTAAATGTACCCAAGTTGATCGATCAATCAACTTGGGTACATCCAGCCTGTCGGATTTTACAAGCAATTATTGCTAACGGCTGTATTCTACCTTCAGGAATGAGAAATGGCTAGCCTTAGAGATCAAAAGACCATGGGAGTATTTACTAAAATTGTAGCGCACCTGTGCATAGGAACCAATTAGCTTTTATTGTCAAAGCTTAATTGAAGAAGCTGAAGTTAGAAGTTGATTGCGCCAGATTTTGCATGCTCCAGTTTTAGTAAATTCCCCTTATGTGTTCCTTGAAGACTAGATAAAATACAACCAAAATGATTGCCCTACTCCATTTGGGAGTAGCCTTAAATGAATGACTTCAATCAATGAAAGGTAAGGATGAACGAATGGTTCTCAAAAGTTGTTTTATTTAAACCATTAGTCAATTACTATATTTTCATACATACTGTATAAGGCTTTACCTCTCTTAGCTGGAATGGGGCGCTCACTTTGATTGTATTTTATCTATTTCAAAATATAAGACACTTTGTTTTTGTTTTTTTATGGCAATAGCAGAAGAAATCTTGATGGGACATAGCGAGAAATTTGGGTGGGAAAGTCTCACCCCATGAGTCTCAAATATATATAAAAGACACTGATGACTCCCTCAGCATTTAACCAGTTCCCGACCGACTCACGCAGATATACTGCAGCAGAATGTCTCTCCTGGGAGAAACCCTGTATGGGTATGTCCTTCCCCTTTTTGGCCACCAGAGGGCGCTCACCCGCTGCACAGCGGGGACCCGTGTGCATGGCCGGTTGTCTCTAACCAGCACAGGCCACACGCGATTGCGTGCACGAGTGCCAGCATGGGTATTTGTGTGTTTGTAAACACACAAATCCCTGTGCTTTTAGAGGAGAGGAGACATATCGTTTGTTCCTAGTAAGTAGGAACAGCGATATGTCTCTCTTACTCAGTCCTATCCCCATACAGAGGGAACACACATTTAACACATTGATCTCCCCCTAGTGTTAACCCCTTTGGTGCCAGTGACATTTACAGAGTAATCAGTGCATTTTTATAGCACTGATCACTGTATAATTGTCAGTGATCCCAAAAATGTGTCAAAAGTGTCCGATCTGTCCGTTGCAATGTCGCAATACCTCTAACAATCACAGATCACTGCCATTACTAGTAAAAAAATATATAAAAATGCCATAAATATTTCCCATAGTTTGTAGACGCTATAACTTTTGCACAAACCAATATATATATATATATATATATATATATATATATATATATATAAGCTTCTTGCAATTTTTTTTTACCCAAAAATATGTAGAAGAATACATATTGGCCTAAACTGATGAAGAATTTTTTTTTTTAAGTCGGAGGATATTTATTAAATCAAAAAGTCAAAAATATTGTTTTTTTTTTTCAAAATTGTTGCTCTTTTTTTGTTAATGGCGCAAAAAATAAAAACCGCAGAGGTGATCAAATACCACCAAAATAAAGCTCTATTTGTGGGAAAAAAGAAAACAAATTTTGTTTGGGTACAGCATTGCATGACCACACAATTGACAGTTAAAGCAACGAAGTGCCAAATTGTTAAAAGTGCTCTGATCAGGAAGGGGGTAAAATCTTCCGGGGCTGAAATGGTTAGGATGTATATTTTTTAGGGGTCAAACTTGTAGAAATATTGGCTGCATCTATGTATGCTAATGTTTAAACAGTTTGTTTTGTATAATTTGAAGTTATATAGCTACATGGGAATGACCATATTTGTTAATTACATATGCTGGTGCTGCTGTCTGCAAGATTATGGTTGTGTGACTATGAATTAGCAAATTTTTTAAACATTTGATATTTATTATTTTGCAGTTGTTTTCTCAAGGAAATACATAGACTGACATTGCACCATCATAATAAAAAAGGAACCAACATCTGATATACAAATATCTTAGTCCATGCATGACATTTTAGTATCCAGCTTCATACCTCCAATGATGTACGCTATTTGGAAATTAAGGGGAAGCAAGGAAGTGGGTCAAGAGGGAGATAGGAATTGGGAAGAGATAGGAAAGCAAAAGAGGATAAAATTATAATTAGTGAAAATATATACACAAACAATAACCAGTTCTTTTTTGCCCTGGCAAGAAAAGAAATACAGTCAAATCACGAATGTGGGATGAGCTAACCACCTATGCCAACATTTGATGAATTTGTTATAGGAATTACTCTTTAATGCCATCATCTGTTCCATAAAACATTGTTAATTCTTGGTTTAAACAGAAGGCAGAGTCCCATAGGATATCAGTTATACTGATATTCAATTAGGACAATTCAAGATTAGGGACACACCCCCATATTGTTTGGTATTCGGCGAATGGGTGAACACCCAATATTCAAGTCAAGCTCATCCCTAGTCCCTATTATATCAACCCTATAGAGAAAATAATATTCCAGTAGGACCTGAGAGATTTGCAGAACCACATTATGTGTACAAGAGAACCCAGTTCACTCTAATCTCTCAAACATAGTGTGGGATTATGATTATCTATTTTATAAAGTCTCTATGGACTGATATGTCAGCAATGTGTTATCATTTGCAGTAGCTCCCATTGACTGGAGCAGTGACTGACCGAATCTGAAACATGCTGTTTAACCACTACAATACAGGGCACTTTCGCCCCCTTCCTTCCCAGCCCAATTTTCAGCTTTCAGCGTCTCACACTTTCAATGACAATTGCGCGGTCATTCAATGCTGTACCCAAATGACATTTTTATCATTTTGTTTGCACAAATAGAGCTTTAGTTTGGTAGTATTTATTCACGACTCCGTTTTTAATTTTTTGCGATATAAGCGAAAAAATAGCAGAAATTTTGAAAAAAAACTATATTTTCTCCTTCTTTTTTGAAAGAAATCCAATAAAATCAAATTTTGTCATAAATTTAAGCCAAAATGTATTCTGCTACATGTTTTTAGGAATAAAAATTCCGTTAAGTGTATAATAATTGGTTTGCGTGATCACGGACATATGTACGCAAATGATCATGTACAGATGTGTGCAGGTGATCACGGACATATGTGTGCAGATAATCATTGGCACATGTTATTTTACTGGGGCATATGTGAGGGACATGTGTTTTTATTATTTGGGGACATGTGTTTTTATTTGGGGACATGTGTTTTTATTTTTTGGGGACATGTGTGTTTTGGGGACATGTATGTTTTTGGGGACATGTGTGGGGACATGTGTGTTTACACTGTGGGCACACTAGACTGGTGATCAGTGAGTAAAAAGCTGTGAAAAAAACAGCTAATATTCACTGATCACCATCCGGCTGCAGCGATCCGCTCTCCTCTCCTCACCGACGACTTCCGCATGAGGAGAGGAGTGCCGATTGCCTAGCAACCGGCTGTTTGCTTACATCACATGACGGCTGTGGTTGGACACGGCCATCATGTGATCAGGAGGGCCAATCACAGAGCCCCCCTGCCGATCTGAGATGCGCCATGTCCGGGTGACACGAGCGCATCGGGATCACGCCGCTGGGCGGGCACGCGCGCGATCCCGCTACTTCTGATGGACGTTCAGGAACATCCGATCAGAAGTAGACGGCTCCCACCCCGCCGTATATATACAGTGGCCTGGTGGGAAGTAGTTAAGGCAACTTTCCATTACTGCAATGAGACATTTTTGCCCTTGTCACTTGCCCATTTAATCATAGTTGAAGTTTTTGAGAAACATCCCCCCCCCCCCCTTTAAGTGTCCTATAGAGAAACAAAGGTTTATGGAGATAGACAAAGTGAAGGATGCACGAATAATTATATTGTTTCATAATCAGAATCTCATATTCTTGAAATATTCATTCAAACATTTTTAAAGAGTTTTTTTCTGTGTAAATCAGATAATGTACAAACACCTCTAGCGTACCGTTTATGTAGATTAACCACTTCAGCCCCGGACCAATTGGCAGCCAAAGGACCAGGCCCCTTTTTGCGATTCGGCACTGCGCCGCTTTAACTGACAATTGCGCAGTCGTGCGACGTGGCTCCAAAACAAAATTGGCATAATTTTTTTCCCACAAATAGAGCTTTCTTTTGGTGGTATTTGATCGCCCCTGCGGTTTTTATTTTTTGCGCTAAAAACAAAAATAGAGCGACAATTTTGAAAACAATGCAATATTTTTTGCTTTTTGCTATAATAAATATCCCCAAAAAATATATAAAAAACATTTTTTTTCCTCAGTTTAGGCCGATACGTATTCTTCTACATATTTTTGGTAAAAAAAATCGCAATTAGCGATTATTGATTGGTTTGCGCAAAAGTTATAGCGTTTACAAAATAGGGGATAGTTTTATAGCATTTTTATTAATGTTTTTTTTTTTACTAGTAATGGCGGCGATCAGCGATTTTTATTGTGACTGCGAAATTATGGCGGACACATTTTTGGGACCATTGTCATTTATACAGCAATCAATGCTATTTAAATGCATTGATTCCTGTATAAATGACAGTTGTAGTGAAAGAGTTAATCACTAGGGGGAGGGGAGGGGTTATGGGCTGTGACGTGTGTGTGTTTTTTTACATTAGGGGGCGGGGCTGACGTCTGACGTCATTGATCGGCTTTCCTGATGAACGGGAACAGCCAATCAATGACAGGTAGAGTAGGAAGCGCGGGGAGAGGTTTGTTTACACAGACCTCTCCCCGTTCTTCAGCTCCGTGACCCGATCGCGGGACAACAGGGGCGATCGGGTCCGCTGGTCGCGCGGCCGGGGTCACGGAGCTCCCAACCGGGTCGCGAGCGCGGCAGGCAAATGCAAAATCACTTTATATACGGGATTTTGCCTGCCCGTGCCATTCTGCCGCAGTATATCTGCGTGAGGCGGTCGGGAAGCGGTTAAGATTAGGATTACAATTTTCTTATATCAGTGTTAATTGTGACAAGTGTGTTTTTACCCAGGCTTCAAAGTGGAATGAATGGTATGGAATTGGGCATTAAGATTAGGAGCACCTACTTTTATGGATAACCGAATTTCAATAATTTTGATTACTGATTGTGTCATCTATTTTTGCCCAGGCTGACAGTTTGTTAAGAGAGGCAAAATAATGCTCCTTTTAGAGATTATTAACAGATATCTATATTTAATACTATAACAAAAATACAATAGATCATACTTGTAAATTTGTAAAAAACACATGAGCATGACTTTAATTAACACTACAATAATAATAAAAATTATCTAAGTACATTAAATGGTAACAAAAGGCTAAACTTTAAATTATATCCCCCTTCCTTCCCTGCTAAGGTCTTACCTGTCTGAAACTCTTTTGTTTGGTCCCAAAGTGTTCTGTGATTGGGTGCACATATCCCCTTCTTTCCAATGGAAAGGACATATAACATTAGGTTAAATGTCCATAGGAATGAATTGTAGACCGGTAAGGATAAGACATAATGGTAGTGGTAGTCATCTAAAAGGAATATTGTACAAAAGTACAGTTATCCTTTAACCAGAGTAAAATACAAAATATTTTTCCTTTGATGACTAATCATGTACAACTAAGTCCAAGCCATACATTTACATTAAAAAAATGACTTTGACTTTTATAGACAGTGTCCCAAAACCTATTGCAAACACTATCAAGTCTACTGTCATTTACTAAATTTGAAAGATTTTCAAAGAAAACATTCACTTAACTGAACCCTTGTGTTTTTTTCAGCTTAATGCACCTAATGAAAAAAATTCTGTCACTGACCAGCCCCCCCCCCCCCGTTTTACTCACCTGAGTCCCGTAATTCCCACGCCGGAGACACGCTCTTCCCCTCTCCCCATTGTCTCAGCTCTTGATAGGGTAGATTGATAGCAGCGCAGCCATTGGCTCCGCTGCTGTCAATCAAATTCAATGACGCGGGCGCCGGGGGCGAGTCTGGCATTCTGCATCAAATGCTTGACTCAGGAGCGCGTCCGCAAGGTAAACCCCGGGAGAGTGCTTCTACTAGGGGGTTATACGATGCGGGAGGAGCTACCAGCACCCCTGGGGGACCCCAGAAGTCGAGGATCGGGGCCACTCTGTGCAAAACAAACTGCACAGTGGCAGTAAGTATACCATCTTTGTTATTTAAAATTAAAAAGAACTTAGCTTTATAATCACTTTAAGTGAATCAAACCCATAGCGTTAAGGTAGTATACTAGTTTGCAGTAAAATCTGGGCCATGTAAAGGGCACTTACTGTAACTCTGTAACAAGTTTCTGCGTTTCTGACAATATAATCAAATAAAGTTTTTGCTTTGTTTGCAAATAATGATTATAATTCTACTTATGTTTAGCAACAATGCTTGCCTTGACATCTAACTTTTCTGTCTTACTACCTTTGCTGCAAGCAGGATATATTGAACTGTTTAATTGCAATGCTGGAATATACTGAACTCACATGAGTTTATTTGCTATTTTGGATATCACAGACTGGAATGGTATATTCTTCCACGCTGTATCTAAATGAGCCATTGTGCATGCAATTACAGCACTTGGAGTTATACAAAGTTTATTTCCATTTATAGCATTGACACTCAATGAAGCATATTTTGGAGTTCATACCATCTGCCACGGATTGCTATTCCAAGATCCCCTTTTGTTTTTTCCATTGCTTGTTTGCTACTGTATGGTGGTTTTGATGTTTACACTACATAGCCAAATTATGCATCAGAGGATTTGAATCTGACCTGCAGTGGTGCTCAACTGATAGAAAGTGTTATGTACATGTAGTACAACAACTTGAGCGTACTGTATGCTATAGGCGTGTGTGAGATGTGTATGGGGATTGTCCTACACATGACAACGTTGTTGTCATAGATGGTTTTAATCTATGGGGAAAGGCGGTGGTTTCAATAATTATTTACATTTTGCAAATGTTTCATATTTTTTACATTTTGATAATTTTATACTAATTTAATTCAAAGCTCTGTGATCCTTAGATTGTCTTTTCACTGCCTTTCCCGCAAATGTTTTTCTTTTTTTCATCAATAATTCTTTTTATTATTTTATCAATCAAGAACATATCCATAAAAGTTGCTGTATATATTACAAAACATTTTAATACAGTAAACTATTAATATTATTTGTTTAAACCTTGATGGCCTAGTCCATCCTACCCCAGATGGGTACTAGCTGTAAGGCTGGAAGGTCACCACTTTCACTATGCCTCAGTAAATATATACTTTAAGTATAGAAATTATAATGGGGAGGGGGAAATTAAAAATAACTACTAACCAAAAATTAAGGAATATCAGAGATAGTGTTCTACACTGGGAAATTGAATAGTTCTTTGATCAAGGTATTTCAAACTGTATCCCGCAAACGTTTTTCAATATAGTTGTCCAGTCATAGGATCATGCCAGACTGGGAAATGAGCATATGCTAAAAAACAACACCATATTTCCATATCTTTTTGTTATTGTAATTCTAAACTGCTGTTAAATAGACTATATAAAATAATTTACTAATTGGTATGTTAAATGAAATATCAAATATGTATAATACTATTTTTTTATTATTTCAGGGTTTTTGAGTACAGGGGATCAAGCAGCTAAAGGAAATTATGGATTACTTGACCAAATTCAAGCTTTGAGATGGATTGAAGAAAACATAGGGGCCTTTGGTGGAGACCCAAAACGAGTTACCATTTTTGGATCCGGGGCTGGAGCATCCTGTGTAAGCCTATTAACCTTATCCCACTATTCTGAAGGTAATAGTGTTATGTTATACCTATTTGTCTTACAACAATAGACAGAATTTTCAGTTTCTAATATAAAACAGGCTAGATAATTTGAGGTTGTATTTCCAGGAAAACATTGTATAAAAATAAAATAAGAAATATGTATGCCAGGCCATAGCCAGAATGCAACATTAATATTCCATGGTCCATATGTAATGCTTATACATGCTGCCATTGATGAGTTCATTGTACCCAAGTAAAAAGAAAGCAGTATCCATTATTCACAACTCATTCATGCCTCCAATAAGCTTTTTACTTATCATGTAGTGAAATAGGCAAGATTACGAGAAAGAAAATCAGATTTTAGCTCACTATGGTCAGTAAAAATAAATTTGGGACTATTTAATCGAACAGCTCTATTTAAATTATTACATTTTTATGTCAGATACATGAGCTTTTTCAATAAAACAAAAAGTAAAAAAGATAACAATGTTATTATTCAAACTTTACATTTGCATGGCTACCAGTCCGATTTTGTATCGCTGTAGTCAGAGCAATGATGTGTGATTCCAATTGGTTATTATATTTTGTTCTACTTGTTTCTACTAATACTTTTTGAATAAACATACATGTAAAGTGGATGTAAACCCGATTCATGAAATTTGAGCTGGGCACATATATCGGTAGTGTTTTCTTATCTCTCTTCAAAGCACTGAGTCACATGGCTTTCTTTTGCCCAGTAGCTCTGTTATCAGCCTGATAACTTCTGACAAGTTTTTTAAGATGCCAGCCTGAAGTGTGTGGCATGGGAGTTTGCTATAAATAGAATAGCAGACAGCTTGCCATCTCAGAACAGAGCTCTTCACATTTCTTCCTTCTTTTGCCAATGTGGAGTGGGGGTGTGTGCCTTTCCTCCCATAAACTGTCTTGGCTGTATGCCAATAATCCACTCCCAGTGCTGACCAGGAAGAGAAAATCTGTAACACAAAGAGCACTTTCTAAAGGATATATATACAGCTCAAGACAGCAGATATACATGTAAAAGTTATGTAGGGAGATTTGTTTAATCTCTGTGTATCATCTGAGGCTGTTCACTTCACTTGGTATATGTGAGGGTTTACATCCACTTTAAGCTCAAATAGTCACATCACTTCAAATTATTTCTTTGAAACTGGAGATATTCTTTTAAATTCTTGTGTGCATGAATCCTGATTAGTGAAAAATGTATCAGTTTCCCAGAATAGGAATCTACAGAACATTTCTGCTTACCACAGATTGTTGATCAACATTTAAAATGCATTTTGCTCCAGAAAAAGGGTAATTTTCAACCCTTACCAGTTAAATTTCTGAGTGCCATTTATAGGTCTTATTTTCGTTTCTGTGACCAGCAGTCAGTAAGTGGTAGGATCCAATGGACATTCACACAGAGATGAATAAGTGGTAGGACCCAATGGGAATTCCACCCAAATCCAATAAATTGTAGGAGCCAGTAGAATTAATGATTTTATTTACTGACAGGGGTGCAGGGGTGCAGGGGATTATGGTATGAGAGGTAGCACCTGAAAAAAAATCCTTATCAAATCATTGTAGGGGCAGGGTAATTTTCCACATATTGCCCTGTGCCTCCTGTTAATAATAAATACAAAATAATGAATGGGTCTCAGCCCCCTTGACTGCAAAACCCCTTTGATGGTTCAATTAATGACACATTATTTTTTTGTCATTTTTTATTTAAAGAAAGGCAGTGGTTGACAAACATTGTCTCTTAACGTGACATCTCAGGCACAGCTGAGTGAGATCAATACACATAAACATGACCATTTATTACAAAACTTTCTGAGAGGTCACCTGCCTTTTGGCACAGTTACATGGGCATATGAAAACACATAGCATAAAGGAACAAAGATTGTGATCAGAAAGGTGTAAAACCCCAAGGCCTGTAGCTACCTCAAGTTTGTTTCTAAATATCTTCTAAACTAAAAAAAATATATATTTACAATGAGGATGAAGAAAGGTACACAAAAAAGAAAGGCCAGCAATAGCACTCTGGCATCTAGCCAGTTCCAGAACTTCTCTGTGAGTGTCTGGGAGCAGAGGGGCAGAGAACCTGAGAAGAAGAGGAGATGGCACCGTGTCCACCTCCACCTGAGCCTTACTGGCCACTGGTTACTAGAGCTGCCTGGCGTCTAGCAACCAGTGACATCACAGCCGCGACTCCTGCACACTGCACAGTATTCAAAGCGGAGGAAAGGTGGAGGAACGCTCCTCGCCTACTGCTCTCCACTAGGGCTGTGATAAGGGAAGGGGTAGCTGTCCAGGGTGCAGTGTCATGTCGTCCTATGGAGGAGAGGGCACTGGGAGCTTGTTAGTGTATGACATGAGTGATGCCGCTTTCATTCAGGTAGGTGGAGATTGTGATGGGGACACCTGATGTATGGGGACACTGTGATTGGGGGACCTGATTTAAGAGGGCACCGTGATGGGGGACACCTGATGTATGGGGACACCTAATGTATTGGGGCACTTTGATGGGGACATCTGATCTATATGGGCACTAGGATGGGGGACACCTAATGTATGGAGGCATTCTGATTAGGACATCTGATCTATATGGGCACTGTGATGGGGGCATATAATGTATGAAGGCACTGTGATAGGAACATCTGATATATATATGGGCACTGTGATGGGGGGACACCTAAAGTATGGAGGCACTGTTGATAGGGCATCTGATCTATATGGGCACTGTGAGAGGGACATCTGATGTATGGGGACACTGTGATGGGGACGCCTGATTTAAGAGGACACTGTGATGGGGACACTTGATGTATGGGAACACCTAATGTATGGGAGCACTGTGATGGGGACATCTGATCAATATGGGCACTGTGATGTGGGACACTTGATATATGGAGACACTGTGATGGGGGACACCTGATGTATGTGGACACTGTGATGGGGGACACCTGATTTAAGAGGACACTGTGATGAGGGAAAATGTGTGGGGACACTGATGGGAGAACCTGATGTAAAGAGACACTGTGATGGGACACATGGTTTACAGTATATGGGCAATGTGATGGGGTGACATGATGTAATGGGGGCACTGTGATAAGGTGACATGATGTAAGGGGGCACTGTGATGGGGTGACATGATGTATGGAGACACTTTAATGGGGGGACACCTGATTTAATAGAACACTGTGATGGGGGACACCTGTTGTATGGGGACACCTAATGTAAGGGGGCACTTTGATAAGGACATCTGAGCTATATGGCACTGTGATGGGGATGCCTGATGTAAGGGGCACTGTAATGGGGGACACCTGATGTATAGGGACACTGTGAAGATGGGCACCTGATGTATGGGGACACTGTAATGGGGAACCTGATGTAAGGGACACCATTATAGGGGACACCTGATGTATGGGAACACTGTGAAGGGGGACACCTGATGTATGGGAACACTGTGATGGGAACCTGATGTATAGGGACACTGTGATAGGGGAAACTTGATGTAGGGGGACACTGTGATGGGGGAACCTGATATAAGGGGGCACTGTGATAGGGGAACCTGATTTTAAGGGACACTGTGATGGGGGACACTTGATGTATGGGAACACTGTGATGGGGAAACCCAATGTATGGGGACACTGTGATGGGGACACCTGATAAATGGGGTGACTTGATGTAAGGGGACACTATGATGGGGGACCCCAATGTATGGGGACAGTGTGATGGGGGACACCTGATAAATGGGGTGACATGATGTAAGGGGACACTGTGATGGGGAACCCAATGTATTGGGACACTGTGATGGTGGAACCCAATGTAAGGGCTCACTGTGATGGGTAAACACGATGTATATGGGCACTGTGATGGGGACACCTAATGCAGGCTGGTAGGGGCCCCAGTGCATTACTTTGCCCAGGGGCCCATGATGCTAATAAGATGGCCCTGGCACCACTGCAATAATATTGTGTATCCCTGCTCCTAAAATTTGTTGGCAATGGAACACTCATGTGCAAACAATATAGCACTTTCAATTTAAGTCAGAGAGAAAGTAATTTACAGGTCTTCTTTCTACTTAGAAATGTAAGGAGGAATGTAATCTAGAGCGGGGGGATACAAGCAGTCTGTAAAGCTGTGATAGAAGATGGGGCACACATGACATATCCGTGGATACATTTTCAAATGGGGTGGTTTCACACAAAATACAATTTCAAGCAATAGGTGTTGGATGGCTGGCAGCGTAGGACAACTAGAAGATGTCACAAAATATAGGGGTCAAAATTTGCCCACGTTGAAACAACGATCAACATGTTTAATAGTGTTACTGGATACAAACGCTAAGTCTCTAAGTATGGGGATCAAAGGAGATGGTTGCAGGGAGAACTCAGGTACAGGGAAAGTGGATAATATCACCTTAATCATCACTCTGATGGTTGGGTGTGTAATAAAAGATGGCAATTAAACTGGCAGGAGCCAGGGAATACAAGATAAGGGGACCAGAGAGTGTTCCTGTTCAATCCCAACCCAGTATTTTAATGCGGCTTGAGTGCACCAGCTTACCACCCATGCTATATGTAGCACCTTGAAGTATAGTAGGATATCAGGTAGGCCAATGTCTCCTTTCTTCTCCAATGAGGGTGTAGATGGGGGTTATGTATACATGGTCATTCTTCCCCATATGAATTTAAAAAGTAGTGAGCGGAAATGTTGAAAACATTATGTAGGGATCACTATAGGGAAGGTTTGGATCAGATATAATATCTGAGGTAGATTAGTCATTTTAAAACAGTTACATCTTCCAAACCAAGTCAGGTTTAAAGCCCTACAATTTTGTTCATCCAAGTGTATTTTAGATGATAAGGGGCAAAAGTTGGCCTCAAATAACTGATCGGGGCTGGGGTAAGCTGAGCTGTCAAGTACTTTAGATATAAAAGGAGGCCCAAGGAAAGGAAACATTGGGGGCTATTTACAAAAGGCAAATCCACTTTGCACTGCAAGTGCACTTGAAAGTGCACTTGGAAGTGCAGTCGCTCTAAATCTAAGGGGTAGATCTGAAATGAGTGGAAGCTCTGCTGATTGTATCATCTAATCATGTGCAAGCTAAAATGCTGTTTTTTTAATTTTCCTTGCATGTCCCCCTCAGATCTGCACCGGCTTTACTTCCAAGTGCACTTTCAGTCCCCTTTAAGTGCACTTGCAGTGCAAAGTGGATTTGCCGTTAGTAAATAACCCCCATTGTCTCAACCTAACAGGCCAGTACTGGTATATTGATGACTTCAGATTTAGCGTAATTTATCTGATAGATACAATACCATTAATGGAACAGAGACATTAGGTTTGGGAGAGTCACCTCAGGATTTAAGATTACAAATGGTGATTGGTTGGTAGCTGCTACATTGTGTGAGATCTTTGCCTTGTTTAAGAATTACAGTGATGTATGCCCTGAAGGAATCTGTTGGTAGGGACAAGTGAATTATTAACAGCCACCAATTAAAAAACTAATAGTCATCTCTGCTTTCTTTCAGTAGTCATTACTAGTCCTCATATTATTTTACTGAAAAATCCCTTATTCTCTGTGGCCTTTGTAACCTAACTATTGAATCCAATGGTTCATATTCAGAAAAGGCTAATTTCTATGAATCATGCTTAATAGATAAGATATAAATAATATGCTTTTACTTATTCATGTAAGCACTTACTATTTAAATGAAGTAAAGGGTCTAATGTTGTTAACATACTAATGTTGTTAAGTTAAAAAATAATTAGGTAAAAAGATTCCTGTACAGATTGTAAAGATCTTACTTTCCTTGTATGCGGTCTGTGTGCTCATTAATCATAGTACTATATTTTATGTACATTTTTTTATTTCATTAACTTATGACCTGATGCCTGATGTGTACATGTTCTTATATATGAACTTTAACAAGACTTATTTGGGCATTTCAATGATATTGGGTCATAAAAAGCTCTATAACTGTACACAGATATAGATCTACAAATGATACAATTTACTGTATAGCATTTAATAAATAGATGTTTATATTGTAAAAAGGAGGCCATTGATAGAGAGACACCAGTAATGATGGGGAGTGAGAGGCAGACACTTCTCACTTTCCTTAAGCTATTGGCCAATTAATAATAGTGGCTGTTCCTCTTAGGGCAGAGTAAATATGATGCCTTGGTAATAAAAACTTGTATTGCTGGGAAGCCCTGGGAAGCCCTCTCAACTTAACTTTTATATGGCCCAGATGTTAAGAAGAATGTTTGAATCTGTTGCATTGCAAGATCAGGTTATATGTGGTCCCCAGGAACAGATTTGCTATTGAACACCTGCAGATTTTCCCTATATAGCTATTGACCACACATTATTTTTCATTATTAGTACAAATTGACACACATTTACATATGATCACAATATTCTAAAATAAGTTTTTAAAAGGTTTTTGTGTAAAAGAACTGATCCTAGCTAAGTGGTGTTACTAAGAATGCCAAATGTTGTGCACCTACAGGCTTCAGTGAGGAAAAAATACCCCCAGTTTTCACCCTGATGTTTGCTGTAAACAATTTTATACAATACAATTGTTATCTTAAATCCATATTTAGTTTTTAGCAAGAAATGAAGATAGTTATATACTCTGCATGTGCTTAGACTTTAAAGCAGGGCTCCACTCAAAAGGGGAAAGTTCCACTTTAAGCACTCCCCCCTTCTCCCCTGCCACATTTGGCATGTCATTTTCTTTGGGGGTGGATTAGTCATTTTAAAACAGTTCCATCTTCCAAACCAAATCAGGTTTAAAGCCCTACAGGCCCTACAATTTGGTTCATCCAAGTGTATTTTAGATGATAAGGGGCAAAAGTTGGCAGGTAGGTACCAAAACTGTGTGCTTATTAAAAGTCAGCAGCTACACTTTTTGTAGCTGCTGACTTTTAATAAAAACAAAAACGACTGGAGCTCCTCTTTAATATGAAGCAACCCCACACCTGCTGTACAGCTTTCTGGCCTTTTTTTATCATTTATCTGAGGCTTTCTACCTTAAAACTGGAAAGTAAAAATTATTATATAACCATTCTGGCCTTTTTTAAATTTGCTGTGCACTGATTGGTGCGAGGAGTCACTTGGAGTCAGCATGTCACGTCAACAGTAACACACACAAAAAGTTACTGACATTTTGCAGACACCATGTCTCTCTAAGCTAATATACACAGATTTGACTGTGCTTGCAGTTCACATCATACTGAACAGCACAGGACACATGTATGAGCTAATGGTGGCCATCCATCTTTCCTCCAATAAATGATTGATTTCTTTCCTAATTGGTCTCTTTTGATAAGAACACTCAATGTATAGTCAACAACCCATTGAAATTATATACCACACATCGGGAGATGGATTTAGATTTTTAAGATACAATCATAACTTAAATCTGAAAGTTTTTGACCGCACCTCTGTTTCCAACATGTAATCTCACAATTCGATCATTTGGAATATGTTGGTACTCATGAATGAAACAATTAATAATTTTCAATCCTGGCTAATTGACTTAGTTTGATTGAATCTGATCTAAATTAAGTTTAAACTGATCAGGAAGAAAGTTATGACTATTCAGTTGTTCATGGATTCAATAACTGTTAATGAATTACACATTGATCGGATGATAAAATTGAAGCATGTGTGGCCGCCATTACTCTTTACTTATCCTCTTTAAGTAGATAATATAGCACAGATTTTCATTAATGCAATAAGGAACACAGCAAGACAGTTGTACTTACTGGGAAACAACAATGAATTTTTACTCAGGGGTTGATTTACTAAAACTGGAGAGTGCAAACTCTGGTGCAGCTTTGCATAGAAACCAATAAGCTTCCAGTTTTTTTTTTTTTTTTTTGTCAAAGCTTAATTGAACAGGCTGACGTTAAAGCTGATTGGCTACCATGCACAGCTGCACCAGATGTTGCACTCTCAAGTAGACATGTGCATTTGTTATCGTCCGAATGCATTTTTGTCCGAATTTCTGGGATTTTCATGTTCGTTTTAACAAAACGATAACGAACGTGCAGAATCCAAAATCTGAAAGACCTGAAATAAAAGAATGCTTTATTTTCGTATACATTATATTTTTGTCTCCTTGCAGCAACAGTTCGATATAGATAGAATATTCGACATGACAGTGACAATAGCGATCTGTGTCGAATCTGTGGTCAAATGTGCCTAACCTAACTCTATTATTCCAAGATTATTGGACATAGAGAGAAAAGATTTGACATTATAGAGACAATAGTAAATGAGGTGTTAGTGGTCGCTTCTGGAATGGGTGGGGGAAGTAAAATGATGATGATGATGATGAATGTTATTGATTGATTGTAACCAAAGAGGAGTAGCAGTAAAATAGCTAGAACTTAAAGTGGTTATTAAGCCACTCTAACCTGTATACACCATCAGCACTGCCTCCTATTGTAGTGTCCCCCTCTGTGTGTGATTTATAAAAATAAATGCTGCAAATACCTTAATTCACTGCCGAGATTGCAATCACATGACTGGCCAGCTTTCTCCTTTTCTCCTCTGAGAGATGCAGTGGGCAGGGCTGATATTCCTCTGCTGATGTCAGTTTGGAGGGGAGGAGGAGAGAAGGAGAGATATGGCTGGTCATGTGATTGCAATCTTGGGTAATTAGGTCTTTATAGCATTTATATTTATAAATCATTCACAGAGGGGGACACTGTGATAGGAGGCAGTGCTGATGGTGTATACAGGTTAGTGTTATGAGAGCAGCAGGAGTGGGGAGGGAAGGCTCACACACGGACGACAGGAGCAGAGAGGACAGCAGAGAGCAGGCTGGGGATGATGGAGGCACGTGAACTGACCACAGTGTCTAGTCTCAGCAGCCATGATACATGATACAGCATGGTCAGTTTACAGAGGGGTGGGGAGAAACTGGCAGGATCAGACAGGTTTTTTCAGGTGTTATGCCCCATACACCCGGTCGGACATTCCGACCACAAAATCCGGATTTTTTTAGACGGATTTTGGCCGGAACTTGCCTTGCATACACACGGTCGCACAAAGTTGTCGGAAAATCCAATCGTTCGGAATGAGGTGACGTCGAAAACGTACAACGGGACTATGTAGAGGCCTGTAGCCAATAGCTTTCGTCTTTTCTGAGCATGCGTGGCACTTTGTGCGTCAGAATTATCGTCACGCGATAAGAAGAAGTCCGATCGGATTTTGTTGTCGGAAAATGTTAGATCCAGCTCTCAAACTTTTTCCGTCAGAAATTCCGACGGGAAAAATCCGATAGAGCCCACACACGATCGGATTTTCCAACAACATAATCCGATCTGACTTGTTTTTGACTGAATTTCTTACCGTGTGTACAGGGCATTACAGGGGCCAAATGACACAGGACAAGCACTGTGTCATAGAACATGCTTTAAAGGAGCAGGATCCATTTTTTGGGGTTAACAAACACTTAAGGTAAACATGTATAGCCAACTTACTTTCACTTACAATTGCTAGCAGAGAGACACACTAAATCATTTCGGACAGTCATTCTTAGCTGGTCCATTTGTTTGTTAACAGAGAACCTGAATTATTAAGCAATAAGCTTTGACGATTAGATTCAACAAAGATTGGACAGATAAGATTAAGCAATAAGATTTGATGATGCAACTAAAAACATACCTTCACTGCGAGCAGACATTTATGGTCAAATGCTCCGCCCATAGGCTATAGAAGAATTTAAATGTTGTTTGACTAGTAATAATAATTAATAATTATAATTATCACTAGTCAAACAATATTAAAATTCTATTATAGCTTGTGGGACGGAGCATGAGACCGGAAATGTACGATTGCGGCGTCGTACAGTTTAGTTGCTTTGTCTAATATTCTTAGAACATCCAACAGACACTATAAGCCTTCAATTGACAGATTCCACCTTAATTAATTTGTATTTTCGTACAACTGCATTTTTTAATGAAACAAAATAAATAAAGAAACACATTTCAAGAGTAGCTAAATAAATGTATTTTTCGGACGAAACAGAAATTCCAAAACAAAATATTTCAGTGTGCACATGTCTACTCTCAAGGTTTAGTAAATCAACCACACAGAGAGCAGCAACATAGTATACAGTACACTGTCAGTAACAGTGAAGGTCCTTAAGTCTAGATAGGATGTGGTGCAGTTACATGTGTGCAGTCCTGATCATACTGTACAGACATTAGTCTGACCAACATACCAATTGCTGCAGAGGAATTCCAGAGTTCTGGAATTCATTGCGCAAAGGGAGATCTTCAGCTAGCACTTCCTCATCCAGATCAAATTAGCTATATGGAAGTTGTGTGCATCACATTGGACACTGCAGCAGTGACTGACACCACCTGTTGCCCGAGGGGGTGTATCTAAAATTTTCAGTCACGTGGGAGGCTGAGCTTTGACAGACAGGAAGCATTCTTGCTGAAATGCCATTCAAATTAATAGGCAAACATTTTGGAGAGAAAGAGGAGATAACTGAAGTGCAGTGTACTGTACTTTTCTACAAGGCACCAAAGGCAGAAACAGATGGGACAGAAAACCTGAGACTAGAGTTCTTCCTTAAGCAAATATTCTACAAATACTGTATATAACTTGCTATTTTCTGAAAAAATTCTCACTTGCACCATACTTACATACCTACATTATTCTTGTAAAATTGGTTTATTGAACTTTAACAATTAGTATACATCTTTCCAAATTTGGTAGCAGCAAAAGAAAAGATCACATATATGGTAATAATATTGAGTTGTATTTCTAAAATAAACTAAAAGTATTTTAACTAAAACAAACAGCATGGATCTAACTACTCAAAAGATTGCGTCATACATTGTATGAGAGAGAATAAAACCAACTTAGATCAGGTTAATATAAGATGACCTCAGATAAAAAAAAAAAAAAGTCTTAAATATTATCAAGTGTATAGTTTTTAAATAAAAATAAAAAATACATAATTTATTATGGAATCTAAAATCTTATACTACTTATTGGAATTATGTACAATTAGTATTATGATAACCAAGGAAATAAAAGTTCTGCTACCAGAACTATATAAAGAGTAAATTGAAAGAGGAGAGAGAGAATAGGGGGGAAAGTAGAAGAGAGAAAGAAGATGAAAGAAAAAGTAATCTTAGGTAGGAGAAAAAATTGATAGGGAAGAAAGAAATGAGAGGTGTAGTACATGGCAATAAACACACACCATGAATGCAGAGAATGGAAGTATAAATCAAGATTACCATGGTCTTAGTAGGGAAGCATCAAAATTGGAAGGCAAAAAGTGAGTCACCCAGGGATTCCATATGTTCTCAAAGTTGGATATTTTATCTTGAGTTATAGCCTCTGTTTTGGCATGGATCATTGCTTGATTGACTCTACTTTTAGTTTCAGCAATTATTAAGGATGGGGATTTCCAAGCTTTGGCAATTGTTTGTTTCATGGCTGTAGTGAACTGTAATAGGAGTTTGAATTGGCGGTAGGAGAGACTGGCCTGTTTGAAATTTAAAAGTGTATTGTAGGATCAGTATTGATAGGGATTTCAGTGTTGAAATCATAGGAAATACATCCTTCCAGAAACGTTTTGCTACCGGGCAATCCCACCAAGTATGAAGATGTGATCCAAGATCACCACAGCCGCGAAAACAAGATGGGGAATAATTTGGAGCATATTTGGCAATTCTGACAGGGACCAAATACCACCATGTGAGTACTTTGTAATTTGACTCATCCAAGAGGTCACAAAAGACCCCACAACAACGTCCAAGGAACTGCAGGCCTCACTTGCCTCAGTTAAGGTCAGCGTTCATGCCTCCACCATCAGGAAAAGACTGGGCAAAAATGGCCTGCATGGCAGAGTTTCAAGGAGAAAACCACTGCTGAGCAAAAAGAACATCAAAGCTGGTCTCAATTTCTCCACAACACATCTTGATGATCCCCAAGACCTTTGGGACAACATTCTGTGGACCGATGAGACAAAAGTGGAACTCTTTGGAAGGTGTGTGTCCAAGTATATCTGGCGTAGAAGGAACACTGCATTTCAGAAAAAGAACATTATACCAACAGTAAAATATGGTGGTGGTAGTGTGATGGTCTGGGGCTGTTTTGCTGCTTCAGGACCTGGAAGACTTGCCGTGATAAAAGGAACTATGAATTATGCTGTCTACCAAGAGATCCTGAAGGAGTTTGTCTCTAAGGCAGTTATATTTTGTAAGTTAGTGACTTAGTTGTGATCCAAATCTTACCCCAATTGGCTGATTCCAAAGAAAACCCAAGATCCATCTCCCACTTAGCCACATATGATGGCGGGTCTGAGTTGGGTTTAGTAATAAGATGAGTGTAAAGAGTTGAAATAAGTCCCTTTGTGTGTGGGTCACGTTTACATATATTTTCAAAGTATGTTACCGCTTAAGGAACGCCTCCTGCACATATACGTCGGCAGAATGGCACGGCTGGGCAAAACCACGTACCTGTACGTGGTCCTTTAAGAGCCCAGTCGTGGGTCGCGCGCGCGCCGCCGCTCTTGCGACCCGGTCCTGAGATCCGTGACCGTGGGACCAGCAACCCGATCGCCGCTGGTGTCCCGCGATCGGGTCACAGAGTTGAAGAATGGGGAGAGGTCTGTGTAAACAAACCTCTCCCCGTGCTTCCTACACTGCCTGTCACTGATCGGCTGTTCCCTGTCATCGGAAAAGCCGATCAGTGACATCAGACGTAAAGCCACGCCCCAACTGTAAAAAAAACACACACACGTCACACTAACTTCTCGCCACCCCCTAGTGGTTAACTCCTTCACTGCCAGTGTCATTTACATAGGAATCAGTGCATTTAAATAGCACTGATTTCTGTATAGATGACAATGGTCCCAAAAATGTGTCAAAAATGTCCGAAGTGTCCGTCATAATGTCGCAGTCACAATAAAAATCGCTGATCGCCGCCATTACTAGTAGTAAAAAAAAAAATATTAATAAAAATGCTATAAAACTATCCCCTATTTTGTAAACGCTATAACTTTTGCGCAAACAATCAATAATCGCTAATTGCGATTTTTTTTACCAAAGATATGTAGAAGAATACGTATCGGCCTAAACTGAGGAAAAAAATATTTTTTTATATATTTTTTGGGGATATTTATTATAGCAAAAAGTAAAAATATTGCATTTTTTTAAAATTGTCGCTCTATTTTTGTTTATAGCGCAAAAAAATAAAAAACCACAGGGGCGATCAAATACCATGTGGGAAAAAAAAGGACGCCAATTTTGTTTGGGAGCCACCTCGCACGACCGCGCAATTGTCAGTTAAAGCGACGCAGTGCCGAATCGCAAAAAGGGGCCTGGTCCTTTGGCTGCAAATTGGTCCGGGGCTTAAGTGGTTAATTTATCTAAATTAATTATTTCTTGTATATAGGGCATAAAAATGCTTTTAATTTGAAGATATCGAAAGAGCTCTGAATTAGGAAGTTTGTGACTTTCACATAAGTCAGGAAAAGTTTTGAATAAAGTAGAGGATGTGCTAATTCACAGAGTTAAGTTAAATTAGTGGAGGTCCAAAGTGGATTTTTAAGAAATTATAAAAGAGGTATATGGGGAGATTGTAGTCCATTTACTAATTAAAATTTATCTCAAATGGCTAGTGTATGTTTAGTTATAGGATTATTGATTTTTTTTACAGTCTGAGGAATTAGACCATATTAGGTTGGTCATTGAAAGTGGGTCGCAATCTATTGATTTTAGCTCAGCCTAAAGCAGAATTTAATGTTTTGCATGATATTTAGGGATATGGGCTAATTGAGCTGCATGGTAATAGGTGGTAACATTAAGAAACCCTAGTCCCCCTTTGGGCTTTGGAAGGTAAAGAGGGTGTTTGGACAGATTGGGTTTCAAGGAGCCCCAAACGCAAGTTAATGCCTTACGTTGTAGTATTCTGACCAAGTATGCTGGAACAGGGATAGGTAAAATTCGAAAAATATAAAGAATTTTGGGCAGTATAGCCATCTTTATTACATTAATTTTACCTATCCAAGATAATGGTAGAGAGGACCATTGTGTCAGAAGATTAGATATTTGATGCAAAATTGGAGGATAATTGGCAGTGAAAACATCAGAAAGGTTAGATGTGAGAGTTATCCCAAGGTAAAGAAGGCATGAAGTGGACCAGGAGAAAGGGAGGGATGTTTACACTTGTTGTAAAATATGAGGAGGAAAATATATATTTAAGGCTATAGATTTTTGAGAGTTAATAATTAGACCAGATACGTGGGCAAAGTGATCAAGTTTACTTATACAATTAGGAGCATAAATATGAGGGGGATATCTCTCTCAAGACCCCAACGGCCTAGATCTATATATAGAAAGAGAGAAATACTTGGACACCCAAGTTCAGTCATTGAGAAAAATAAATAAAAAATGAGCAAGGGTAAAAAATAAAAATTTGTTAATTAGCTACTGTATTAACAACTATACTGTAAGGTGAGTATATATACATACAGGTAACCCTAGGGAAAAATACATTAAAATTAAGTAAGGGTTTCAGTGCATGTCGTTTAGCCACAGTAATTGGTGAAAGGTCAGCAAAAAGCTGATAAGGATGATCTTGAAAGATGAGAGAACCTTTTCCTTTAGCTGCAGCCATAAGTTGTTCTTTGATGTGATAGAAGAGGAATTTCGCAATAATATCACGAGGAGGACTTTCTGGTTTGCATGGTGTTAAAGCTCTGTGAATCCTATCCATTTCCAAACGATCGACTGGACTTGACTGTAATAGTTCTTGGAAAAATGCGGTCATAGTAGAATGAAGGTTAACAATAGTCTCAGGTATTCCTTGTATATGAAGATTTGATCGACATGCTCTATTTTAAAAGTCCTAAGCGTGTTTGCAGAATAAGGTTTTCTTCCTTAAGAGTCTCTAATTCATTATCATGGGACAGTACATTAGTTTCCATGTCATCCACTCTGATTTCTAGGTCAATGCGCTGGCCTAACTCACGGATTTCTTTTGTGAGACATTCAGTTATATAGTCTATGGTCTGCTTTAAGGCTTTCTGTAACATTTTTTCTATTTGTCACAAAATATTTGGATGTAGGGAATCTGTTTTCTTGTGAGGCAGCTCTGTATTCACAGTCAGAGTCATTATAGACATCCTGAGGTAACTGCAGTTGCTTAGCAGCACGAGATGTGCCTGTGTCTGTGGAAGGAGGCTGTGCCATTTTACGGCCTATTGACTGTGTATCCCTGGCACTCTTTAGTTTATTTTTACCTTGGGTGGCACCAAAGACCATTTTATTTATCGCAGGGTCACTGAGGAGGCTTATGGAAAGATTATTTTCAGTTTACCATGCCTTGCGGGTGTCTTTATCAGCTCTGGAGTCCCGAGAGATGTGGAGCTTCAGCTGGACATGTCTGTCGCCGGCGACTCCGCCTCCCCTGCCCATACCTACATTATTCAAACTGATAGGTCTGCCTTTGCTATTACCATTAGATCAGTTTTATTGAGAAAAAAATAGAGTCTGCATCCCTTTAGGTAAAGAATACCTTATAATCTCAGACAAAAATAAACTCCTATTGCTGGGGATGACTGTAATCTGATTTCTTTCTAAGTAAAGTGTACTGGAAAAGAAACAATGAGCAAGAGACTCAAGTAAGAAATAACTTACAGTATATGAGGCAGTTCTGTGCACACACAGTGTACATATTGCCTGTAGGTTGCTATATTGCAGACAGTGACATTTGAATTGCTTGGAAATTTTATAAAATCACAACAGCTGCAGATTGAAATGGAACGTTAATTTTTAATAACATTCAAATACAAAATGTAAAGCGGTTGTGTATATTGTATTATTTTAGTGAACATGTAGCTCTGCTAGATATATTACAAGGATGTTATGGGCTTTTTTTGTTTTTTAAGTGCAAAAAACTAATTTTTGTAGCTATTACAAATACCCATTATCTGTTGCCTACTAAATATGTTCAAATGCAGGAGTAAATTGGAAGGTATTCAGGAAGGAAAGTTTATCTCTCTGTAGATCTATGTGATAGTTTAAGATGCTAGATTCATAAATGTCTTCACGTTTCTCAAAGCCTGCATCAGTAATTTGTTGTGTTGCAACCTTTCTGATAAGTCACAAATAATTTTTTTTTTTTTTTTTTTACCAAGTTTGATATTCAACACATCGTTACTGGGTAGAAACTGATTCCCTATTGTTCCTGATGTTTTACTACCTTGAGCAGATATATAGTCCATTTCTTTCCTCAGTCTTTAATCTAAGAATAAATGAAGGTGCATTTTTTAAATCACACATTCCCTGTGATTTCCGCTTTGTAAGACAGGTGGCCGCTATGCCCTCTATTGCCCCACTCCAGTCTTGTACCTTCCCTGCTGTAGTTATATTTCAGCAAGCAGGGACATAACTAGGTCATTGAAGTCGGTGGACCCTGGAGTGTGATAGGTACTCTTTATGGAGAGATCTGGGTCTATAAACCCCAAATCTCTTCTCTTCACTTGAAAGCATTCAAAACACTAAAATCAGTGCTTTAGAATGCTTTAGATTTTTTAAAACTGGTGCAGATGGTTTTTGAGTAAACCGGAAGTGATGTCATGTCATTACTTCTAGACTTGTGCACAACGGAAAATTTTGTTTAGTTTGGTTTCGCTTTTATTTGTAAAATACATAATTTCGTTCTGTTTTATTCGTTATGTTATGTTAATTCATTTTTTAATAATTCGTTATTATTCGTAGAGTGTCGATATTCGTTATACTGAATCTCGAATCATGTCGAATTCATTCATTATATCTACTATAATTTCTTTCAAATTTGTTAAAATTTGATATTTATGCATGTATAATGAATCGTGATAATGATTCATAGTTTGGAAAGTCTATTAACACACACAATGACAAAATCTCTTCTTCTTCTCTGCTCAAATACAATACAACACCCTTCTCTCACTCAGTTCTCAGGAATACACTTTGCCAGTAATCCAACCTCCAGCACAAAATGAATCAGCTGATTGGACTGGAAGATTTACTTTGAGCTGACCTTTTGTTTCATTAGATCTTTAACGAATTACCGAATCATGTCAAATTCATTTGTTATATCTGCTATAATTTATTTCCTATTAGTTGAAATTCGTTATTTTTAGATGCAAAATTCGTCCGAATTTAAATTAGTTTATGAAACTAATTGCACATATCTAATTGCTTCAGGTTTACTGTTACAAACAGCCCATCAAAGCCAATCTCAGCTTTTCTTGGCTGATTGGCCAGCCGTCTGGTCGCTCACGTCTCCCAGTGGGATGGAAGAGCCAGAGAGAGCCGCTGCTTGTAATTTCAATTGAGCAGCTAGTAAACCACTCTGATTGCTATTATAAGAGAGTCGACCGCTGGCTCTAAAAAAATGATACTAGGGTGATGCCTGCAGCAGCAGCAGACATCATCACGGTACAATCCCCAAAAGTCCAGCAACATAAGGTTATGCCGCTGGGCGGGAAGTGGTTAAGTACACTGGACTATTCTGGCCTACTGTATGGGTTACATATGGAAATTTGGAAGTGATACCAGGTTCCCCATAGATGATGTATTAACCTACATGCTCTCATGATTCTCTCTCTCTCTCTCTCTCTCTCTCTCTCTATATATATATATATATATATATATATATAGAGAGAGAGATTGTGTGGCCCCGCCCTCAGTTATAAAAGAACCGTCACCTGAGAGCAGCCGGTCATTACAGCTGGTGCCTCCCAGGCAGATCATAGGCGACATGCAGCATTTTATTTTTTATTTTTTTCGGACCATCAGAGTGCAAGAAGAAGAAAAAGAAGACTCAGTGGGACAGTTTTATTTTATTTTTTTTAATAAAGGACTTGTCCCAAGGCGTGTATTGTGTTTTTTTACCATTGTTACTATTTTTTTAAGTACATTTGTACCCCGTTACCATTTCACACAGGGGGGCCAGGATCTGGGGGTCCCCTTGTTAAAGGGGGCTTCCAGATTCCGATAAGCCCCCCGCCGGCAGACCCCCACAACCACAGGACAAGGGTTGTGGGGATGAGGTCCTTCTCCCCATCAACATGGGGACAAGGTGCTTTGGAGGCTACCCCAAAGCACCCCCCCCAATGTTGAGGGCATGTGGCCTGGTACGGTTCAGCAGGGGCGGCGATCTCTCATCCCCCCTCTTTTCCTGTGGCCTGCCAGGTTGCATGCTCAAATAAGGGTCTGGTATGGATTTTGAGGGGGGCCCCCCACACAATTGTTTTTAAAAATTTTGGCACGGGGTTTCCCTTAATATCCATACCAGACCTGAAGGGCCTGGTATGGAATTTGGGGGGACCCCCACACACTTGTTTTTTTTTTCATTTTGGTTCGGGGTTCCCCTGTGGGGGAATCCCATGCCTTTTTTATCAATGAAATTTTATGTGTATTGCCGGGACTGACAATTCATTATAGCTGCAAGTACTTTTCAATGACTTTTTTACTTTAGAAATGTCATTTTGCTACCGGACTGTTCTAAACACAGGAAACATGCACCACTTTACAGGCATACTATAGACACCCCCCAGGTACGAAATTTAAAGGAATATTACACTTTTATTGTACTGCTCCTGAAAAACTTCAGTTTTATTGCATTGATACATGTCCCCTGGGGCAGGACCCACGTCCACAAACACTTATTATGACAATACCATGCATATAAGCCTTTAAAATTAGCACTTTTGATTTCTCCCATAGACTTTTAAAGGGTGTTCCGCGGCTTTCGAATTTCCCGCGAACACCCCAAATTGTTCGCTATTCGGCGAACAAGGGAACACCCAATGTTCGAGTCGGACCATCCCTACTGCTGGTATTGAAAGTTTTACAAAGCATTTTTGTGTAAGCATGGAGAACTTGTATATGAAAATGGTAACAGTAGATACTCAGTACCAAAGTTCTGACTGTTATGCCTACATTAGAATAATTGCACCTGTATAACTAATGAATATATGACCATATATTTTCTGTTGAACAGTTTACGCTGTTTATTGTATTACGTGAAAAATCAATAACTTTACCCTTTAAAAAAATTATATCTTCCGCCTCATTCTAGGGGGGATACCCCTTTACCTCCCACCAGGGTTTCCAGATCTCTTCATATTTCTTTATGCAACATTGTCTGACATATACAGATTATTCCTTCCAAATTGTCTCATTAATGCCTCGCTCCCATTCTGTACACGATGGAGGCAAGACCGATTGCCACCTTTGTGCTATCAATTTCCTTGCCTGAAATAGGCACCTAAAGATTGCAGTCTGGGTGCATCCGGGGTTTCTCTCCCCCTCTACAAGCCCCAATACACAGAGCCTAACATCCAGGTTTGGGGGTACTCTAAATACCTGACTTATAACTCCACTACCTACAATACCGAAATAACTCCAGACACCTCTAAAACATGTGGATTTAATCACCTTCTATTTCCCTGCATCTTGGACAACTTGCGTCCAATTTGTGGCCAAACAAAAAAAGCCTTTGGGGGGTATAATAAGCTCTGTATAGCAAAAATAGATGTGAAATTCTTTGGGAGGGGGAAAGTGAGACCAAGGGGCTCAATTCAAGGACTCTACTCCACTGTTCTTCCTTTATAGTTCCTACATCTTGTTCCCAAATCCTACCTGGTGGGGCCCCTATCCCTTCCAGGCTCCCCTTGTATATATGCGGATATAAGCTTGAGATAAGGCCTTTTAGGGTCGTTGCTTCGATTACCTTCTGGAGCAAAGGAATCTTGCGCCATTCCAGTGCCCCCTCTCTAAACTGCTCTCCCAGAGCATGCCTGACCTGAAGGTACCTAAAAAAGGATTTATTCGATATTGTGTATTGTTCCCTCAGTTCCTGAAAAGATTTCAGAATGTCATCTTTGTTTAGCTGGCTAATAAACTTTATTCCACATCTTTCCGCTTCCTTGAATGTCCCCATCTTATGGATTTCTCAAAGATTTCTATTCTCCCATAGGGGAGTATACTCTGTAAATCCCCTATACCCAAACAATGTCTTCACTGTATCCCATATTCTTACCATTAAAGTTAGTGTGGGGAGCCTAGAATGAAAATAGTCCGCCTCCATGGATTCCACCACTGATCCATGCCGAGTGTTTTGTAGCAACTTTTCCCTCCCTACGTATCCCCCTTCCAACCCATTATACCCTGCCATATGCTGTAATTGTGCCGCGAGGAAGTAACTCTGAGGGTGTGGAAGTGCAACCCCTACTTATGTCAATATAGGCAAAGAAAATAAAATAAAAAGTTGAATTCCATACACCCAATCCTACACCATTTTTACTAGCCTCACATTAAAGCAACACCCTTAACACCCCCCATATCGAAAATCCCTGAAGCATGCTGCTCTGCCTTCTGATATTAAATCATCCTACAGTCCTTTATTAAATGGATTTTTGTGTTGCTTACATTTCCTTACATTTTCTCCCACTTCCTGGGAGGCACTTCACCAGTGGCTTTCAGGGAGATCTCAGTTGATATCAAACATGAACCATATGAGATTATTCTTGTTGTTCTACAGTAGTAAGCTGCATCAGATTAACCACATGCATCATACAAGATTTGGCGTGACTTTTATTTTTTCAGGTATTGAAGAATAACGCGCCATGCACTAGAACTGCCACAATGTCATCAGTGGGCTGGCGGGGGGGGGGGGGGCAGAAAGAAGAATCCAGTGTTCAAAATGGTGGCTTCAGAGTGGGGCACAGGGGGAACACATGCACTAAGAATGTGGAAAACAATGGCAACAAATGATTGATAACTTACGTAAGTGTACTTCTTTGTCTAAAATTTTGACGATAGTGTTGTTAGCTTTATAAGAGATGGGAGGTGGAGTCTTCTTAAAACTTGTGTATTATCAGTGCTGTACTTTTTCATTTCTCAATGCACTCTTTATTTAAGAAGCCAATTTGTGAATAGCATAGGTTGAAGTCAGTATAGACAACCTGTCTTCACTGTGGCTTCATTTTTGCTTGATAATGTTCCAACAACATTTTAGACAGACCAATTTTATCTCCTTCTGTTGATTTGTTGCCTGTTTGTGTGATCTCGTATGCATGAATGATGCTTACTCATCCTGTTTTGAGCAGCCAGTGCAACGCTCAAGATGGCCTGCAATAATAAACAGATACTATTATGTTTGTATTTACCAGCTCAATGCGTGATGCATGTTGAAAATGTTAGAAAAGTAGTCAAAACTATTTGCTGCTGTCCTTTTTTTTCTTCAAAGATACTGATTTTTAAATATTGTGTTAGTCAAAAAAACTTTAATATCTAGCAGCCTTACTTATAAAATCAGCTGCCTGTGTCTGATAAAGATAATTCCCTCAGCACAGTCATAGCAGGTGTTCTCTGATTGATTTTTAAAAGGAAGCTTGGAGCATAGAAGCTTAGGAGAATACAAAGGATTTTCTGGAGGAGAACTGAGATTGAATTACATTATTATAATACATATACATACATGCACTGTTGCCATAGTAATTTATGACTACAGTTTTATATAAGAACATTTAAATACGGATGTTTTGGCCTGTTAAAGCATGAAACTACACACAACAGGATGTCAGGTCAGTGCCACATGAGAGACTTTTCTGCCAGTGATTTCACGCCTGCTGCCCTGACAGATGACATAATCTGCTTCCAGAAAACACTACACATGTGACGGGGTCAGAACTTTTACTGATGACATTCACAATAAAAGCATGCACAAAATTATCATCCCTATGTGGTAGTTTTATAAGGTGATTTGAATGAAAACCATTTGCTAGAAAAGCTTTTCTGTAACATCATGTAAACATTTGAAATAACATATTTGAAATACATACATATTTAAATTGATCATTAAATTGAGTATTTAATTAAAGGAGCTAGAGGCTGTGTTTGATAAATTCTTATTCTGAAAATGTTAGTTGCTTGGCTGTTATACTGACCCCCTTGCTTCAGCATTAAGGGTCACTGAACCAGAATAAGTACGAAGATAATGTTTTCTGACTTTACAGATATTACTAGCATTTCCAGAAATATTAGCAATATTAAGTTCTGTAATTCATGACCAATTTAGACACGATTTGCAACTAAGGAAAGATGAATTAAATACTGTGTGTGTGTGTATACATTTATATTTTATATATACATAAATGTGTATATATATATATGTGCTTGTTTTATGAAAAGTGACAGCTTTTAGAACTATTCAGCCAATGCAGAAAGTCTGCCAGTGTCACATGCATTCTGCCAGTGTCAGGATTGTCTTATTTAACAAAAGAACAAATGGTGCACTGGATTAGGATTTCATAGCGGTCACTGAAATTTTCACTGGGCACACTATCTCTGGTTTGGCAGCACTCCATAAAACAGAAACTGCCCTCAGAAACAGGGAATGAACCCAGAGTTAAGAATCCACATGCATACATTCCAGTGAGAGTGCCAAACAAGCCTCCCAGATATTAATGTTTTAATTGCAATATGTCTTTATTAAGTTTTATCAATAACAAAGATGAAAGCACATACATAACGGCAATCTTAGCATGCAAAAGAAACTGCACTAAAATATTTACAACAAATACAAAACTAAGTACATTCTGGAATGGAACAGTTACAGAGCGTAAAAACTCATTTATAAGTATTGACATATTCAGTAGGGAACATGGGGCTTTTCCAAATGAAATCCCTCCAGCAGATAGAAAAAAACAAAAAAACAAAACAGCAACAGTTTTATGTACATACAGGGGAAGAAACAAAAAAAGAAAGAAACTGAGTTTCAAATTTCCATCACTATTGTAAAAGAGAGCAAGACTTTCCAAGGATGTACCTATAGAGGAAACTGTTCTGGTACTATAAGCAAGCATACTCGATACGAGTATATGAGTCTAAACTTTGTTAATTATCTTGTGTATATCAGGAGTGGGGGAAGATGTCCAGAGTCTCACATTGGTCAAACTTGCAACTAGCAAGATATGATTTATTGTGGCTCTAAACATGGTGTATAGTTTCAATGCCTAGATTTAAGATTGACAAACTAAGAGAAATGCTGTAGGTATTGATAGGCCTGTTTTTCGGTAAAGTAGATAAAATATTTTAGGCCAAAAGGCAGCTAGGTTTTTTACAGGATCTAAAAATATGATAGATTGTGCCAAGCTGATTACAGCCTCTCCAGCAATTTGGAGATGAGGTATGCCCAATTCTGTAAATGTGGTATGGAGTAAGATACCAACGTAGTATCTTTTTTGGGGTTAATTCCCAGAGATCGGTGCTTTTGGTAGATATGGTAATTTTCTTTCAATTTTTTTTTTTTATTGAAGCTTAGACATAAGACATAAAATCATATATTTTACAGCAGCAAATATATCACATAAAAGGTTCGTAAATGATTCCACAGTATATATTGCCAAAAGTAAAAGCATGGAAAAAAATTAAATAACAAGAATCAAGTACCATTTTACGGAGAGATACCTTAAAAACCACCTAGAACAAGGTTTATATTCAGTTTCTATTAGTCGCCAACTGGGAAGCATAGAACCCAAGGAGCCCAATGGGATGTAAAAGTACCTAAGATGTTGGTATAGGCAGAAAAATGTTTTTCATTAAAGTATTGTGTCTTGACCCTATAAATTAACTTGACATTAGGAGCAGTGATTGTTTTCCATTTGGATGTTATAGTCAGATGTGCTGCAATGAGTATGTAGGGTATAAGAGCTCTAAATTGCATAGGTATATTGTGTATAGAGAATAAGTAATGCAAGTTGAATGGATGATAAGTCCAGTAATTGATGTGATGAGGCTAAATACTGTGTTACAAAAACTACACAAGCTTTTACACTCCCACAATATATGCAATATACCTCCTCTTGCTCTGCACTGTCTCCAACAGTCAGCCGATGCTGATGGAAAGATCTGGAAAAGTCTTACCAGTGTTAAATTACTTCTGTATAGAATTTTTAGCATGAGTTCCCAGTGGTTAACACAATGGGAGTGGCAGTAATAAGGTTGGATAGCATGTTGCCACTCAGTAGGGGTAACATTAGAACCAAGTTTCCTTTCCCAATTAACCATATCGGAGTTATTGGTGAATTTCCCTTTGTACTGAATAAGGAAATAAAACCAAGACAGGCCTCTGGGTTTGTTTAAGCTGTTTAGTAAATAATCCCACGTTTTCTTGTGGACTTTATAGTGTAAAGTGTATTTCTGAATGATTAGTATGGAAATGGTGCAGTTGAATATAAGCATAAGAAAGAGGCTTGGGTTATTTTGACAATACTTCTTTAAATGTCAGAACATGCACTGTAAGGGAGTACCCTTAGATTGGGTATTAAATATTCGTAAATCTGAAGTGGGATATTAGTACAGGTCACAGTGAACTCTGTGGGTATCATGTTATGAAGCTTGTCCCATGCAACCAGAGTAGCTTCTATAGATGGGAATGATGGGTAAGTTACCTGTAAGTGCAATTTAGCTAATAATAGTGATGGCAGATCTCTATAACCCAACATGGCCTTCTCAATATGTGCCTGTAGTTTTTCGGAATTTTGATCAAACCGGGTCTTCATTTGATCCAGGAGGGCCGCATAACAGTAATTACGTATAGTGGACAAGCTCACACCTCATTTATGTCTATGTTTGAATAACATTGGGGAAGAAAGTTTAGCCATCCCTCGTCTCCACAAAAATTGTATAAACAGTTTTTCAGTCAAGGTGAAGAAGGTCTCTGGTAAACATATCTGGGATTGTTCTAATTTAATAGATAAGTTTAGGCAAAAGGATCATTTTCAAAGCCGCCACTTTCCCCATCCATGTTAGCTCATCATGAGTGGATATGTGTTTTAAGTCTTAATATATCACAGGTGCCATTCGTGATATAAAATTTATCAGATTACATATGTAGACTTTGGCTGAGGGAATGGTGTATAATGCTGAGATGGCAACAAATACAAATCCTTGGAACCCAAATGTTTTAAGAGCTGCATGGAGATGCCCCAAATGAACCCCGTCAAACACTTTTTCAGCATGTAGTGTAAGGATCAATGTAGGCATATTATGGGTTTCTGCAATTTTAAGAAGATTGAACAGTCTCCACATCCCATCTGGGGCTTGGCTTCCTTTTACAAAGCCCACTTGGTCTGTTTTAGCTAATAGATGGGTTACCTTGGCTAAACAGTTAGCTAGAACTTTTGCAAATATCTTCAAACCAGTATTTAAAAGAGATATAGGCTGAAAGTTTTGTGAGCTTTCTGGCTTCTTCTAAAATATAAAAAGGTTTTTAATATTCTAGATTGGAGAATTAAGAGATCTTAGTGCATCTCAATACAGCTTAGGTCATGTCATTTAGTCAAACTTAAAAAAAATATTTATACTAGAGTCTGTTGGTTGTGGGGTACCACCATCTGACTGAAGGTTTTAGAGATCCTGATAATATTTCCTAAAGGCATTGGCAATAGCAGAGGGGCTAAATGAGAGAAATGAGAGAAATCTGCATGTGTATGGTTAGCCTAATTTATGATAAAGATAAGGTTATAAGAGAGCAGAAGACACATAAGCAAAGAAATACAGATACAATGGATCCAAACAATATAATTTGCAATGGTGTAAACAATTTACTGACCCTATTCCCCATCTGGGATTTCCTTATTTATGACACTAGAAGCTGTGCAATACACAAGAGCTGCCAGTGTTAACCAACCAAATAATGCAGACATTGTATATTGATTGTTGTGCTTCACTAAGGTACCTTTCTCTTTTAACTGTGTGATATGCTTTAAATTATATAAATGTATAATTTTATATAAGGATGCATTCAGACTTTTGTGGTGCACTACCACAGTGCATTATTTTGCACATGTTCATTGTGATAAGGCAACCCATTTGTTTTGAATGGGCAACTCTTACGCTGCAATGCAGGTTTTAATTTACCTGCAACCTTTTTTTCACGGGAGGTCACTACAATATGCAGATGGTTTACATCTGTGCATTTCGGTGTGCTAACACACATGTGCATTGTGGTTTGCTGGTAAAGTGCGATGGGGTACCATAAGTATCATGCAGTGCTTTAATATGCAGTCCGTTTTTAAATATCACATGTTATTCCACAGTGAATGTGCAGTAAATGAGTAGTAAGTGTCACATCCTCTGCTCTACACTAGGTAAAAAAAAAATTGTGAAATGCGGGCCCTATTGTTTTTCTTATAAATCTGATAAAAAATATGGAGACATACAGCAGCCAGCTTCTACGCTAAAATCACAGTGGAAACAAAATAAGCATTAAAAGACAGATTTTCATGACACAGCATTGTCTAGTATTGTCTAGTATGCACTGTTTTAACAGATTATCAGAATCCACTGAGAGTAAGAAGTGGCAATAATCACATGGTATTGTATGGCAGCGTTTTCACTGTAAAGGTAACTGTGCATTAGTTGTTTTATAATGGAACTCACAATCAAAATAACTTAGCTAATGTGTAATTCTACCCATTCTAGATTAATAAAATAATTTAGAGTAAAGAAGATTAAACCTCTGTTAAGTTTTCATTACTCTGTGTGATCACTGAGACAGTTTAAACTCACTTCCCTTCTCTTACACACACTCACACAAACACTATAAACCAGGGGTCTTCAAACTATGGCCCTCCAGTTGTTCAGGAACTACAATTCCCATCATGCCCAGTCATGTCTGTGAATGTCAGAGTTTTACAATACCTCATGGGATGTGTAGTTCCACAACAGCTGGAGGGCCGTAGTTTGAGGATCCCTGCTATAAACGATAATACAGCAGTAAAGGCAAATTCACAGTGATGGAGTTTTATTTTGAACACACAATTATGAAGTTTTATTTTGATATTTAGACGAGGCACAAGTTTGTCTTCCTCAGGACAACAGTGAAATGAAACAAAACAACATACGTATATCCCCTAAAAGACTACCATGACATCATCAAGTGCAAAGGAGAAAACAGTGACCAGTTCAATGTACAAGTACAAGGGAGACACTGAAAAGAAACCTGCCACACCAAAGATACAGGTCAAGAGAAAAGCCCCAAAACAGATATGAACCTAGTGTAAAATCACCATATAAATGTGTTAAAAGTGAAAATAAACAGAACTGTGGTACATTAGCAGATCTACATTAGCAACAGCAAAAACTTTTGAACTCAGGATAGTGAGAGCACAGGAAAATCTCTGCAGACCTGTGCATAGTTACCAACAGTCCCACATTTGCTGGGACAGTCCCAGTTTTCAGACAAGTGTCGAGTGGTGTGTTCTGGCATCAGGGCTCTGTCAGTATAGTGTCCAGCCTACTCCCATCCTCCCACTCTGTTCTGTACTGGTAGGATGGGTGGATTTATGGTAGGAGTCCATGCTGGGGGGTATTTTTTCTAGGGGGGAGTCTGTGTTGAAAGATTTGTGCTGGGAGGGTTGGACTGTTCTGGGGGGGCGGGTCAGTCTGTACTGAGGGATATTTGCTTGGTGGGTTGGTCTGTACCAGGGATTCTTTGCTGGGGAGATCGGTTCCTGCTCCCCTCCTGGGTCCCCACTCACCAGCACAAATCTTTTTTTTTTTTTTAAAAGGATTTTTTTTTTGAATAACAGTGTAAACAGAAATAACAAGGATAATACATAGAGTCATATAAACTGTGTAAGTGCGGACGCAGCCGCAACACATGGCATCAAAAAGAATGAATACAGGTAAGCTTTAGTTGCATATTTAAACAAGAAGTAATTCTGAAGTGTTGTATCAACGTAGGTAAACATGGTAAAGTTCAGCATAAAATAAACAGAACAGTGAACATCAGAGATAGTGCTTTTGAGAGCATGGATGTCTTCTATTGGGTGAAGTGACTCGTAATGATATCCGGTGGAAGTACGTGAATAGGAGTGAGTCAAAAGGAGTCGAATGAAGTATTTCGAGCGTCGCACTAGGGAACATTCATATTTGAGTGTAGGTTAACAGCCTAAAAAGACAAGAACTGGTATGTCCAAGAAGAGACATCTAACTGTGAGGGAATCTTATAGTGTCAAAAGGGAAGAGGAGTGAGCGATGGGGAAGGGACGGGAGTTAAAAAGTAAAAGAAATAGGCAAGAGGGGGGGGGGGAGGGAAGGGGGCATTGTCTGTCGGCCAACAGCTCACCCGATTATTGAACATTACATGAATTTTTGGTATTCAGTAGTCGTGAGAAAGTGATGCCAGCAGGCCCATGTGTTGGTGAATTTGGTCGGTGTGTCTCGTGCTTGGTGTATCAGATTTTCTAGTTCCGCCATCTTGCCTATTCTGCGAAACCAGTCAGCAATTGTCGGGGGTTCTGGGGTACGCCATTTCGCTGGGATACACATTTTCGCTGCATTTACCATGTGCATGGAGAGGGAATGAAAGTATGTCTTTCTAGAGATCGAGGGAAGGTTGAGCAGGAATTGAATCGGCGTGAAAGCTAACTCATAGGTGGTTACGTGTTTGATCAATCTGTGGACTTCCAGCCAAAACGGTTGTAGTTTGGGACAAGTCCACCAAATGTGGATGAATGTACCGAGGTCCGCATTACATCTCCAACATTGCGGGGGGGAATCGGGGAACATGTGGTGTAGCTTCAAAGGGGTCCTATACCATCTGGTAGTTATTTTGTATGCATTTTCCTGAGCTGTAGTATTGATGGACGCTTTGTGTATGAAAGTATAAATCGATTCCCAATCAGATTGGGTGAGGGTCAAGGAAGTATCCCTTTCCCATTCAAGCCTGCTCCAATCCAGAGCGGGATCTGTTGTCGAGAATAAAAGAGTGTATGTATGTGAGATAAGGTGTCGTTGAGGTTCTGTCTGTAGGCACAGTGTTTCGAAGGGGGTAAGGGGTCTAGATCATTCCGTATCTAGCGTGGCGGTGAGTAGGAAGTTACGTATCTGTACATATGTCCAGAATGGGAATCGGCCTAAGGGAGTTTCAGCTGAAACTTCTTCATAAGAGAGGAGTCGGTTGCCGTGATAGAATTGTCCCGTTCGCACCGGTGAATGTGGCCATATGTTGGCTAAGAATGACGCGTGGGCTCCTGGGGTAAAGGCTGGGTTGCCTTCGAGTGGGGTCATCGGGCCAAGCTGAGAGGATATTTTGAATTTGTGACAAGATGCATGAAAGGAGTCTAACGTTGGAGATATCAGAGGGTGTGTGCGTAGATCTGGGGGGACGTGTTTTCGGGCTAACCAGGGGGATACAGCTAACGAAGTGGGAGTGAAAGAGTCTTCTAGTAGGACCCAGTCTTTAGTTTTGGCATGGACGTTCCAATCAATGATCCTCGCTAAATGGGTAGCACGTTGGTATTTTTGTAAATCAGGCAGACCTATGCCTCCTTTTAGTTTGGGGTTGACAAGTTTTGAATAACTCAATCTAGGTCTGGAGTTATTCCAGATAAACTCTGTGCAAGCCTTACGGTATGAAGAAAAAAATGCAGGTGGTATTTTGATGGGGATGGTCTGCAGGACATATAAAATGCGGGGGAGGATGTTCATTTTAATGATGGCCGCTCTCCCAAACCATGAGAAGTGTCCTGAAGACCATCTCTTTAAATCCTGTAGTATGGTCTGTAAAAGTGGCAAGTGGTTCGTAGAGTAGAGATCCGAAAGGGTGGTAGGGAGTTGTATACCCAGATAGGTAATTTTGTGGGCATTTCATGTAAAGGGGAAGTTCTGTTCGCATTGGGTGTGTACAGCAGGCGATAGCGTGATGTTCAAGGCGTTGGACTTTGAATAATTAATTTGGAGGTTAGAGAGTGTTTTAAACTGGGCAAGGGTTTGTAGTAAGGTAGGGAGAGTCGTCAGGGGTTCTGTCAGAAAGAGTAGTAGGTCGTCAGCAAAAGCGGCTATTTTGTATTGATGGTCACCTATATGTACTCCTTTAATATTTGGGTTTGCTCTGATACAGTTAAGCAGAGGTTCTAATGTAAGAATAAAGATCAGAGGGGACAGGGGGCACCCCTGGCGGGTGCCATTCGAGATGGAGAAGGCGTCTGACAAATGTCCATTGACCCTCACCCTTGCCGTGGGTGAGGCATAAAGTGTGAGAATAAGATTCAACATGCGAGGAGGGATGCCTAAAAATTGAAGAGTATCTGACATGTAATCCCAGGCCACTCTATCAAACGCCTTCTCTGCGTCGAGGGATAGAAAAAATCCTTGCTTTTTGTTGGTTGTCAACCAATGATGAATGTTCAGGGCTTTAAGGATGTTGTCCCTTGATTCTCTGCCGGGGATGAACCCCACCTGGTCTAGGTTAATCCTATCTGGTAATATGGGGAGAAGTCTGTTGGCTAATATTTTTGCGAACCACTTAAGGTCGACATTTAACAAAGAGATCGGCCTATAGTTCGTTACCTGAGTGCGGTCTTTACCTGGTTTAGGTATAACGGAAATGTGAGCCGTTAATAAATCACGTGGGGGGGGTAGTCTGTAAAGAGCATGCATCAAAAGTTGAGATGAAGTTGGGAAGTAAGATATCTGTAAATGCCTTGTAGTAGCTAGTTGTCAGTCCATCAGGACCCGGGCTTTTGCCTGGTTTCATCTGCTTCAAGGCTAGTATAGCCTCTTCTGTAGTCAGAGGTTTGTCAAGTTCAAGGTAGTCTGATTCCGAGATGGGACTGGGGCTGTGTTGTGATAGAAAGTCCGTGATCAGTCGTTTCCTACTTGTGTCGGAGAGGTTTAAGTCCGGTGGGGGAAGGTTGTATAGATGGGAGTAGTAACGGACAAATTGGGAAGCAATGTCAGGGGTCGAGCTGAGCTTTCGGCCTGATGTGTCGGAGATGGAGTGGATTGTCAAGTCTGCCTTTTTCTGTTGTAGTGCTCTAGCAAGGCCTTTACTGGCCTTGTTACCGTATTCATAGAAGAATTTCTGAGAGAGGATGTATTTGCGGCGAATTTGTTTACCCAACAGCTCAAGCATTTCGTTTCTAGCTTGAGTTAGTTCGTGTAGGGTAGACAAAGCCTGAGTATGTTTGTGGGCTTTTTCTAATGTGTGAATGCGACTAGTGAGGTCATTATATGATTTCTGGTTCTCCTTTTTACAAGCAGCCATAGCTGCTATAAAGGTACCCCTTATTACACATTTGTGCGCTTCCCAGTTGAGTAATGGGGAGGTATCTGATGATTTATTTTCTTCAAAATATTGTGTCAGACGCAGTCTGACCTTTTTGGTAACGGACGGGTCAGTGAGTAAAGACGGGTCCAGTCTCCAAATTCGTGTGCATTTGGTTGTGTCAGGGAGTGAGATACTAAGTGAGATGGGATGATGGTCAGATAGAAACATAGGGTCAATAGAAGTGTGTAGAAGGAAAGGAAGATCTTGTTGGGTGATAAAGAAGTAGTCTATTCTTGAATACTTATTGTGTGGGTAAGAGAAAAACGTGAAATCTTTGCCAGTAGGGTTCAAGGTTCGCCAAGTGTCGTGGAGAAGAAGGGTGTGGAGTTGAGTTTTGATGGATCGAAGTGCGGCATATGGAAGGGACGAATTGCCATTGGACGTGTCTAGAAGAGGATTGAGGGGCACATTAAAATCCCCCCCTAGAATCAATGTGCCTTCAGAAAAATTGGTCAATGAGTTAATGATATTACGAAAGAAGGTGACCTGGCCTGAGTTCGGAGCATATATGTTTGCTAGCGTGAATTTCTTTCCCATTAGAGAACCTTTAATGAAGAGGAACCTACCTAGTTCATCAGATAATGTATCGAGTAACTGAAACGGGCATCTTTTAGCAAAGACAATAGAGACGCCTTTGGCAAGTTTTAGCAAGTTTGTTTGTTGAATGAAACGCGGTGGAAAAATAGTGGTTATGCAGCTTCGGTATTGCGTTAGATCGAAAATGCGTTTCTTGTATAAATAATATATCAGCTTTCTTTTTTTGCATATTTAAGAGTAGTTGAGAACGCTTTTCAGGTATGTTGAGCCCTTTGACGTTTAATGAGACAAGTTTCAGTTGAAGCGGAGTACTGCAGGAGGACGAGGTAGCCATTGGTATTTTTGTAAAAAAAAAGGGCGTAAGTAGTATCTAAGGGTGTAGGGGTATCGAGAGCGGTGATGGCCGACAGACAATGAGGTGTATCTAGTGAGAGCGTGAGTCAGCTACGTAGGTGTAACCAGTACGACCTGCGCAGATAATGAGGGGGGTAGGGACGAGGGAAAAAAGAAAAGAAAAAAAAGGGGAGGGAAAAAATATGTAACCGACTACAGGTGAGGACCCGCTCTCCTTACCAGGGAGGAGATAGATCGAGTCGGGTAATTTCAGTGGTGTGGGTTCGTGTAAGTATAACGTATATGGTAAATAATGGCTTACCACTGTAGGGGTGGAGGGTTGAATGAAGAGAAGTAAGGACGTGTACAGACCGTCAAACCACGAGCCCATTGTCTATCTCATGTTGCGGGAGCAGGGGAGTGCTAGAGGGGGTGTCTACAAGGACCTCTAGAGTTAGATAGAAGAAGCGCTATCAGGGTATGGGGGAGCCAGAGGAACAGGTGCAAAATTCAAAATAGTACTTGAGATTAAGGGTAGATATCTATGGATGGAGCCGTGTATATGTATATCAAAATAGAGGTGGTATGGACACGAATACTAATGTCTTTGTGTATGACCATGTTTTCAGGGAACCTAGAAAAGTTAAACCGAACATGTGGATAACAGCAGGGATCTAATCAACGAAACAGAGTTTGTAATCTGGTCAAGAGATCAGCAGCATGTAATTGTGAGGCCTGACAATAGGTAGAAAGTTTATTTATTTTAATAAAAAGGCTACCGATTAGTGTATGCGGGACAAAGGGTTGTGAGAGGCGTCACTGAGTGTGGGGGAAATAGCTTGTGGAAGGACTTTCGAACAAATTACAGCATTCAGTTTAATAACTAAGGAAACAAATCAAGGTGTAGAAATAATCCTAGTACAGCTATGGTCTCAGAGAGTGAGAAAAAGGAGAGTTCCTGTGGAGAGAGTCTCGGAGCAGAGGCAGCACTGCAGTCTAGGTTTAATAAATTCCTACCTTGTGTTACAGTATGAAATATCGCCACATGATGGCAGTGGTGTGCAACAGAACATCAGATGGCGTCTGATAGATCTCCTAAGATGGAGGAGAGGGAGGAAGTTAAAGAAGGGTGTTTCTAAGGCATCGAGTGGTGCCTCTGCTTCTCGACCTCCATAGTATTGTAGCTGGAATAGAAAAATAAAGTTAGTAACAGGGATAATCAGTTTCTGACATTCATGCAAAGCCCATAGATAGTTATATGTACAGGTGCAGCAGTCTCGTAGATTCAGCAAGGTTTGGAGGGGAGGAGGGGAGAAAAAATTAGAAAAATTGAGAAAAAGCAGCGAACAGAAATGGAAAAAAATAAAAGTCTGTTGATTTCCACCTGTATAAGGGGAGGCAAAACAAACTGTAGCAGGCTTTGAGAGTCAGAGATCAGTGTGGTCAGGGAGCAGGAACAGCGTAAGAGTAATCAGGCTGTGGTATAGGTAAGGAGTGCATGCCAGGAAGGTAAAACGTAAAGGGTAGTGCAGTGCAGAAGCGTCCGCTGGTAGGTACCGCAAGATGAGTGAGGTTAAGCCAGGCAATAGGGAGGGTAGAAAAATCCGCAAAGGATATCCACCCGTGTCGGGTCATGGTGAGTGATCAGGTTACACAGGGCGCAAACATCATCACGGGAGTAGAAAGTAAGCGGTATACATAGCCAGGTTGTCAGCAGAGGGAGTGGAAGATTAGAAAGCTTTTCCCCCGTCTAGGCAGGAGACATCGCGGTGAGGAAGGGAGAGTAGCAGAGGTTGCTGGCAGCGAGGGAGTGAATGGCAGAAGGAGATCACCTGAGACTGCAGATCTCAGGTAACGAGCGCAGAAAGCTGGAGGGGAAAGCCTGGAATGAAGAATAGAGTAAAGAGTCATGTGGGAGAGAGGAGAGTGACTTATCTGAGCTTGAGGCGATGGTACTCTGCTGGCTTCTCAGTAGTCTCGGCGCGGTCTCCATGATGTGGGGGCCGCCGTGGGGCTTCTGTTGATCTGATGAGGGAAGGCTGGATGATTTCTTCTGGGTGTGGAGGGTGAGTGGCGTCTTCTGAAAAGGGCAGCCTGGGCTTCCATCGGTTCTCCTTCGTCTCGGTGTGCGGGTGGTCGGGTCCAGTTGAAATCCGCATACCAGTTGGGGAGAGCTACGTATGGTATGTCCAGTGAGTGGCAGAAGTGATCCAAGTCTTCCGGGACCCGCAGAAGGGCAGTGCGGGAGCGGTGTGTGGCCGAAAGTCCGAAGGGGAATTTCCAGCCATACTGGATACCTTTGTTCTGGAGGACTTCCAGTAGGGGACGGAGGTCTCTACGGTTCTTCAGGGTGATTGGTGACAGGTCTTGATAGATGTGGATGGGCCGATCTTCATGGAGTATTTCCCTCTTGAGTCGAGCGTTTCTGAGTATGTCCTCCTTCAGCTTGTAATCAGGCAGGCAGCAGACAACATCTCTCGGTGGATCAGTGTCAGCGCCCCGTGGCCGGAGGGCTCTGTGTATGCGCTCCATTGTGATTGGCGTCTGACTAGGTTTGCCTATGAGGCGATTAAAGATGTCCGTTACCACAGGGAGTAGGTGGTCGTTGTCAACGGCTTCAGGGAGTCCCCTCACCCGAATATTGTGGCGTCTTCCGCGGTTATCCAAATCCTCTACGTGCCTCTGCATATCACGGAGTTGTCTGGTGTGTATGGTGACTGAGTGGTCGATCTGCTGGATTGCATTGTCATGGCGCATTGTGGTCTTCTCCACCTCATGAACTTTTCCCGCTATTGCCGTGAGTTCACGGCAGAGATCAGCCATGGCAGCGGACAGGGTGTCTTTGATGTCTGTGGCCACTGCTCTAAGATCGTGCAGACTGGGTTGTAGATTTTCCATTGCGCTTGGAGCTCTGGAGGGGTGAGGGGAAGATGAGACTGTCGGGGACAGGGTTATCTTGTCATGTCTCCGTGAGGTAGCTGAGGCGGGATCGGCCATGTTTTGTCTCTGGGTTCTGAACATCTCGGGGATATTGTGCGATCCATGGCCGTCAGGAGCTCTGGGAGAGCGCGATCTTGACCCCGAGGTTCCACGGGATGAGGTCCCCATTGTTGTGAGGTCTGTAAGGTGTTTTGGTCCCCAGTAAAAGATGAAATAGGGCTGTGGTCTGACAGAGCTCAGGGATTAGGCAGCCATCTTCTCTCCAGGCAAACCACGCCCCCCAGCACAAATCTTTAAGTACGCCTGTTATTATATAAGGATGATAACTCCCATCAATGTTTAGGGCTGTTGGGTATGGTCATTATATGGAAATTACTCCTTCTTTCCACCGGTATATTTAAAAACTTTTGGGATATCCATATCCAAATTTATCACCTTCCCAGAAATTCTTAGATGCGATGGCTGCATTTCTTTTCTTTTTGTTAGCCCTAACCATTGATGGGAGTTATCATCCTTATATAATAACAGGCATACTTAAAGATTTGTGCTGGTGAGTGGGGACCCAGGAGGGGAGCACGGAGTGTCACCAGAGAACCACACTAATTGCATATTTGCACAAGCCCAGCATACTGCACTGGATGGACTTTAAATGACTGCACTTTATTTTGTTTGCACTACAATTGCACTACAATTGCACAGAGCACTTTATATTATATTGTATATATTATATTGTTAAACAATATCATAAACAATATCATTATTATTGATTTAGGCACTGTACTATTATTAGTGTTTATTTTTTATAGGAGCAGCGCTGAGTATAACATTTATTTTTTCACCAATTGGGGTTTTTACCTTACACTACAGCAGCAGCCCAAATTTTATATTCATAGTATCACTTATTCATCTCCATAGCACTGGTTTGTTTAAAAAAAAATGTCAGTGATGTTTGTCTGGGGGGTGATGTGATGCACGTTTTCCACATCACACAAGTGTGGTGAGGATGGGGTGCATAGAAAAGAATTGTGTTCTCACTATCAGGCAACCTGCAGGAGCAGTGATGTAAGGTGTGATAAAATGCTGTATTTTATCTCACCTCATCGGAAGACACTACATGCCACAGCACAACAGAGCAATTGTTTTCTATGTGCCCTAGTGGGGAATTTATTAAAACTGGATCAGACAGAATCTGTTGCAGCTGTGCATGGCAACCAATCAGCTCATAGCTTTCATTTTCAAAGTCTAACTGAACAAGATGAAGATAGAAGCTGATTGGTCATAATGCACAGATGCTCCAGTTCTGATAGGTTCCCTCTACTGTGTTAACATTTCATACTTTGCATATTTTGTGGATAAAAGGACTGTGGTATAAGTGTGCAGAGCTTAGGGCTTTTATAGCAATCAGCACGGTGCATGCGGTGCGCTGCTTGTTTCCTTCTGACCGTTTTTTTGGGGGGAGGTGAAGTATCTCCAAAAGGAGATGACTGGAGAAAGAGAAGGCTGTACCCAAGACTAGATGGAAGGCTGCAGAGTGGACAGCAATCAAAAGTGGGTAAAAACAAAGTTGACTGCAATGTGTGGCCATGTGGGAGCTAGATTGAGGAAGACAGAGCAGACAATGTATGCAAAAAAAGTATGCTGATCATACAGTAATGGGACATGAGCATAATAGATACAGTAACCAAACAGTAAATACAATCTCAACACAGAAACTGGTGCCAGAGGTCAGTATATAAGTGCTGAAGGCTACGTTGCCCCATACAATGCAATCTACCTGATCCTGTTTGACCTTGATCCTATGTATTCACTTTTATTATGGGCTTGGCAGCATGGATATATTGAAGGGAAATTTCCCCAACAGAGCTCAGACATCAACAAATAAAATGACTGAGTTTTTAACCCCATTTTTACTCTATTCGAAAGAAACAAACAAATTAAAGCTTTGGCTATGCAATCACTTTAATTAATTATACCCAAGGCTGCATAAACCTAAAAAAATGTATTATTCTTATTTATCCTAATCTTTTTTTTCTTTTCACTTTGTTCTGAATTTAAGTTTTTAAATATTTAAGGAAATATTTGTTTAAATGTGTATTCAACTGTTTGCATTTTATTTTTAGGTCTATCTGGTCTTTGGATAAATATTCTTACAGTTAAGGAGATATTATTTGCTTAAATGTGTTTTAAACAGGTTGCCTTTTATTTCTAGGTCTATCTGGTCATTGAATACATATTTTTACCATTAAGGAAAAATTATTTGTTTAAATGTGTGTTTAACTAGTTGAATTTTATTTTTTAGGTCTATCTGCTCTTAGAATTTTTTACAATTACAGAGCTATTATTTGTTTAAATGTATGTGTTAACTAGTTGCATTTTATTTTTAGGTCTATCTGGTCATTGAATACATATTTTTACAGTTAAGGAGATATTATTTGCTTAAATGTGTTTTAAACAAGTTGCCTTTTATTTTTAGGTCTATCTGGTCATTGAATACATATTTTTACCATTAAGGAAAAATGATTTGTTTAAATGTGCGTTTAACTAGTTGCATTTTATTTTTAGGTCTATTTGCTCATAGAATAAACATTGTTTACAATTACAAAGATATTATTTGTTTAAATGTGTGTGTTAACTAGTTGTATTTTATTTGTAAGTCTATCTGGTCACTGAATAAATATTTTTAAAGTCAGACATGTATTTAAATAAAAATTCAGCTAAATGCTATTACTGAAATAAAAGTAGAATGCACTAAATAAGAAATCACACTTCTGGTGCTAAATGTTATTGTGTTAAGGACGAGGATTTAGAAAACACAGAAACAATGTATGGATTATTTCCTTAGTAAAAGCTGCATTGTTGTATGATTTTTTAAGTTTTTCATTTGCATTTATAAATTTTGCACCTGCAGGTTTGTTCCAAAAAGCAATCATACAAAGTGGAACAGCCTTATCCAGCTGGGCAGTGAACTACCAGCCTGCCAAGTATACGAGGATATTGGCAGATAAAGTGGGTTGTGACATGCTGGATACTATTGACTTAGTTGAATGTCTTCGGGAGAAGAACTACAAAGAACTCATTCAGCAGTCCATCACACCAGCCACATACCACATTGCCTTTGGACCAGTCATTGATGGTGATGTCATTCCAGATGACCCACAGATACTCATGGAACAAGGGGAGTTCCTTAACTATGATATTATGCTTGGAGTTAATCAAGGAGAAGGCTTAAAATTTGTGGATGGCATAGTAGATAATGAAGATGGTGTTTCACTAAGTGATTTTGACTTTTCAGTCTCTAACTTTGTAGACAACCTGTATGGTTACCCAGAGGGGAAAGATACTCTCCGAGAGACAATAAAGTTTATGTATACTGACTGGGCTGATAAAGAGAATCCAGAAACAAGAAGGAAAACTTTGGTTGCACTTTTCACAGATCACCAGTGGGTGGCACCTGCTGTTGCAACAGCTGATTTACATGCTCGATATGGCTCCCCAACCTATTTCTATGCATTTTATCACCATTGCCAAAGTGAAATGAAACCAAGCTGGGCTGATTCTGCCCACGGTGATGAAGTTCCTTATGTATTCGGTATTCCCATGATCGGACCCACTGAACTCTTCAATTGCAATTTCTCAAAGAATGATATCATGCTCAGTGCAGTGGTTATGACATATTGGACTAACTTTGCCAAAACTGGGTATGTAGCATTTTTTCTTTTTTACTATAATAATATTTATAATAATATTTGTTGTAGCGTTCTTTGCTATTTGTGCAGAAAACAGGGCAGAGTTGTATTTTAAGAAACAACCAACTGGAAAATTCAAATCGCTTTCAATACGTAGGAATACAATACTGTAAAGTTTCAAAGATCCTAAGTATGTTCAGCCTTTTTTACATTGATAAAAATATGAAATTCTGAATTTTATAAATACCGTATATCCGATCTTATAAAAAATAAACCAGTTTTAACCCTAAGCCATACTTAAATGTAGCTTTCTGTCTATGAAAAGGTACACGCCTGTAACTTAGATGACAAACTGCCACCATCCTCTGACAGAAGTTATGAGGTGGCTCCACGTTTACTGCTGGCTATACATGGGACAATAATCTACCAAAAATGGTCAGTTCAGCTCCTTGTCCAACAGAAGCCAGTCTCACAACCGGCTTCTGTCCAACAAGCATGCTGAAAAACCAATGGCTGCAAGCGCTGATTAGTGTGTTCTGGCGGGGGGGGGGCAGTCCAGTCCCCCTGTCAGAACACAATAGCTCAGCGGAGAGATCACCACACTAACATCAAATGTGTTAGTACCGTGCTCTGTACATTTTTTTTGTTCAGCCCACTGGGTTGAACCACAAAAAAATAAAATCATATATATTGTGTACTCAGCTTAAGTGATATTTCAGTTATAGGTGCAGTATACAGGACCAAATCACCCACACGAGTTTAAAATCCAGATTTCATCCCTAAAAAGCTTTTAGTATGAAATAGTGTACTTGGTGTATAAACATGCACGTTAGGGCAGTACAAGTATACATATTTGTGCAAACATGAGTTAGAATCAAGTCTTAGGAAACAAAAAAAAAGCCTGCCATGATTTATTTTTCTTGAGATCTTGCAATAGTGCACCATTAACTGTTTAAGGACCAGCCCACATACTTATACTGCGCCAGGGCGGCCCTTAAGCGTTAAATTGCGTACCTGTACATGATCTTCTTCTTTAGCACTGATTGGACACAGCGGGAGTCAATCAGCAGGTCCAGCTTAGCAAGGCAGAATGGCGGGCTGTCTATGTAAACAAGGCAGACCGCCGTTCTGCCAGAAAGGAAAATGGAGATCTTGTGTTTCTGCTAAGCAGAAATATGAATCTCTGTTTTCCTTTAGTCAAAGCACATCCCCCACAGTTAGAAAGCACTCATAGGAAACACATTTAACCCTTTGATTGCCCCTGATGTTAACCCCTTCCCTGCCATTGTTATTTATACAGTGGCAGTGTATTTTTTTTAGAACTGAGCACTGTATTAGTGTCACTGGTCCCCAAAAAGTGTCACTTAGTGTCAGATTTGTCTGCCGAAATGTTGCAGTTCCGCTAAAAAAATTCTGATCACTGCCAACCGCAGAAGTGATCAAATAGCACCCAAAAGAAAGCTCTATTTGTGGAGAAAAATAGGAAATCTATTTTATTTGGGTACCGTGTCGCACACCTGCGCAATTGTCAGTTAAAATAACGCAGTGCAGTATTGCAAAAAATGACCTGTTCAGGAAGGGGGTAAAACCTATGGGAGCTGAAGTGGTTAAGAGTTCAATTACTAAAATTATATTTTATGATTTTTAACATACTAAAATGTTTGCATAATTCACCATATACACTGTTTTTCATGGACATTATGGATTACTAAACCCAAGACTTTGTGGACTTTATAGATAACTAAACCCAAGAACAAAAATTAGATATATTGCAGCTTACCAGTCCTTAGATGGTGGTGTCTGTCTTAGTATATATTTTTCAGGCTAATAATTTCAGCAACAGCAGGCAATACCTTTCTTAAGTCCCCTCAGTAAGGATGACCTTTTTTCGGGTATATTTAAGCTTGTACATTGTGCGAGATGACTGTTGCGTGCTGTCTGCCATGGTTCCGGGCCGGAGAGACTCAGAGAGACGGTACCTGTGGGCGACACTCACAAGCAAAGCGTTAAACAAACGACAGAGAGAGAGAGTGAAGACATAAAACGGGGTAGGGGTTGGTTGAAAGAGTGAATAGGTTCAGACCTAAGCAATAGTATCCTATCGAGTAGGTGGCAGTATAGTGTGTCCTGTTCTACAGAAAACAGCTCCAGTCACTTCACCCATTGAAATCGTGCTTGTCAACGTGGGTAGCATAGTGTATCACCCCACATACAGTATCTCACTGTCTCGGGTATGCCCCTGACCCTTATATTGCACCTCCTCCCCCTGTTATCGAGGTCCTCTAAATGTCTATTCATCTCGATGAAGTGGTTTGAATGGGAGAGAGTGACCCTGTCCAGTCTGTGAATAGCCTTTTCCCTCTGTTTCCCAGCAGTTTCAGCGTCTATCATGCGGTCATTTAGCACCATAAGGCTGGACTTAAGATCTGTGATGGCCGCCGAAAAGGACGATTTAATGTCTGCCGCTATTATGGCCATGTCAGAGTATGTCAAGGGGAGATTAGGGTGTGAGGGTCCCCTACCGTTATCCTCTGTGGCCGATTGGGAGTCCTCGCTGAAGTCCTCTGTTACACGCGTCGGCGCCATCTTGGGGCCTGTACTCCCGGGTAGCGAGCGGGACTGGCTTTTGAATATGTCGGAGATGTTCCGTCCCTTCAAGGCTGCTGCCGACTTCCGTGACCTGGTGTGCGGTGTTCGGTATCCAAGTTTGCTCATTATCGGGGGTGTATAGAAAAAAAAAGAACATAAAGAAAAAAAAAACCACAAGATAATGCAGCCACTATATTTATGGACTATACGTGTCAACACCACATTACATTTTTGATTTTGGGTTTAGGTATACTTTACATTAATCTTGTCATATTCCTTGCCAACTCCAACTGAGCATAATAAATATGCCATAATATGGACAAACATATAAGACATCATATTCAGTCAAGATAATAAGTAGTTTCAGAGATAAAGGAAACTGAAGCTAAATAACCAGTCTTGGTGTTAACCTAGTCTACAATTCTTTGCCTCCCTTTTGGCTGGTGAGGTCACTGATCACATTAGGTATGGTCCAGAAATAAGTGAGGGTGAGCTTGACATTTAAAAAAAGGTAAGATTTGTATGTACATTTAGCTGTCAAAATTGTAGGATCTACTGATCATTTTGACATGTGGTTTTCAATATAGGTAGTTTTAGTTTATGGATGTTTTTTATCATATTCAGTACATCTTTCATAAGAGCAATATGAAGGCTGCTGTTGCAGGTCTCCTGTTGTAAATGCTAGTTACCAGGTTTTCTCTGAGTTCAATACTTTTTGAGTCACAGTTATGGAACAAGCATGCAGAAAACTAGGTTAAGCCCTTTATGAATGCTTGTGTTGGCTCAGAATGAATTAGCAGCCCATATATTTGTCTCAGTACAGGTTTACTTTAAGAAAAGAAAGTCATACTTCTTAAAGTCATGCTGAAGACAACTTGAAAATAAAATAATCTGAATTAATTCCAGTATGTAAATATAAGTGAAATTAAACACTAGATGGCAATGTAGCATGTAATTTAAAAAAAAAAAAGTGATAATAATAATAACATATTATAACATATATATATATATATATATATATATATATATATATATATATATATACACACATTATGTATATATTATTATTAATCATAATTTTAGCACTGTGAAATAGAAGAACTACATCTGTTTTTCTTATTTCCAGTTACTATCTCTCCAGCAAGTTATACTTTAACAATATTATATAAGAAGAGGTATTAATGTTACTACCATGTTCATGGGTGCTGCTATCCTTACTTTTCAAAGCAATTCTAAGGTATATACAGGATGTTTATAATACAGCACTTTAGAACATATATATAAGACCAAATAATTTTACAAAAGTACAAAAGTTATTTTATTCATGTACAGTATTTTACAAGCGTAAACCACAACATTACTTGAGGTAGACAAGGTACATATCATAAATCCAATATTGATGACTGATTGATCTATAAGTCAGCAAACTAATTAGCATTCTGGCTTTATTTACACTACAAAAGGGTCAACATGTTTCACATGATTCCCTGCTATCAGAGAGGGACAACTGAAACAGGAAAAGGTTTGACCACACTTACAGGTTTAAAGCAAAAGTGAAGACTTTATTGAAGATAAAAATCATCAGACAACATCATAGACATCATGAAATCAATGCAGACCTGGCAAGATTAACACGTTTTACGAATTGGAATTCGCTTAGTCATAATCTGACAAACACTGGTAAGTATATCCCTTAGATAGCATACACTCAGCTGAAATCAACCAGTGATTGATTATGCCAATTAACCCTTGGATCTTAGGTCTCTGCAACAAAACAGACAAAAACCACAAACACCACAAATAACTACAACCTATACAATAAAACCAGTACACTTATAATAAAATAAAGGAAAGAAACTTTAAACAGAGTCCTCATTTGTATAGGAAACAATTGTAGAAAGAGTTCTCTCCCTGTTATGGATAGCTGCCCTAACAGATAAGAGAAACAACACTATATAGAACACCACTAATGAAATATTCAAATATTTTTTAAAAAATCCTCAATATTAATTTCCTATATAGTGCTAATCAAAAAATGTTTTAACAATCACACCTATGTTACACATTATATGTATATAATGCTTGTATCTGTCAATGCATGTCACTAATGATTTAAAAAAAAAAAAAAAATCACAAAATAGTGATGTACACAACCCTAATGACTAGTATATAAGTTATACTTACCAGTGTTTGGCAGATTATGACTAAGCAAATTCCAATTCATGAAACACGTTAATCTCTGCCAGGTATGCATTGATGTCAAGATGTCTATGATGTTGTCTGATGATTTTTATCTTCAATAAAGTCTTCAGTTTTGCTTCAAACCTGTGAGTGTGATCAAAACTTTTCCTGCTCCAGTGGCTCCTATCCAGATTGTGGACTGGACCTGCACCATGAGGTTGAAGCATGGGATTGCTCTCACCTGGAGCGGCTTGGCTTTGCTTTCTATCAGAGAGGCACCCTTGCTCTCTATGGTGAAATGATAGTCTCAATACAAAGGAAATGTCAGATATTTGCAATGCAAGTACTGTTTCCCCAAAGAAAGCTAAGGTTCAACTTTGTAGCTGCTGCCAAGGATTAGGTTTTTCTTCTCAGGCTGTAGCTGTTTTGGCAATAAAACAAACTTTGGACATTGAACACCTTTTGTTTTGATGCTCCTGTAATATGTTTAACTGATTTAAACTAATGGCGCGTACACATGGTCGGGAATTCTGCCAGCAAAAGTCTGATGAGAGCTTTTGATTGGAAAATGCGACTGTGTGTATGCTCCATCAGCCTTTTGCTGGCAGAATTCCGGACAGCAAAAGATTGAGAGCAGGTTCTCAATTTTTATTTCGGAAAAAGTTTTGATCGGAAATTCCGATCGTCTGTACCAATTCCGACGTGCAAATTTCCTATGCATGCTCGGAAACAATTAGACACATGCTCGGAATCATTGAATTTAATTTTCTCAGCTCGTCGTAGTGTTGTACGTCACCGTGTTCCTGACTGTCAAAAGTTCAGTGAACTTTTGTGTGACCGTGTGTATGCAAGCCAAGCTTGACCGGAATTCCGTCGGAAAAACCATCCAAGATTTTTCCGATGGAAAATCCGCTCATGTGTATGCGACATTAGGGTTCACTTGGGTTTTAAGATAATGCATGCAAGAGGGTACTTGGTAAACAATAACTTTATAAAGATGTGGAGTTTATATAGGGGTCTTTTCCTTTTTCCATATGGCAGCACTAGGCTAATCGTCAAGCAGAAGAACTGTCATATAAAAGGACCAGGAGCCAGTCACATAATCCCCATACTTGCAAAAACAGGGTAGAGTTATTTAATATTGGTGAACAACTACAATAACATGTGACTGAAGATAGGTGGGTTTGTGCTGCTGTAGAGGAAGGAAGTTAAGCAAACCTTCTGTTTTGCCCTGCATATTGGTCATTAAAACCAGGTGAGAGCATAAGTGGAAAGGTGATCAAAAGGTGTAGGTGTAATGAAGGTGGATTGCTAATGATATCGCAGAGAGACATTTGATTTTCAGCACATGGGATAATTAGAGTGTCATTTTGTTTGGAATTACATTTTTGGATTGAGTGGAAGATTGTTATTGTGGATAGACATTTAAGCACATTATTTTTATAATGTTTTCCACAGGAGGATGATATACTGTGTATTTAGTAGTTTGTGACATATTGTAGTGCTGCACCTATTTAGTTTAAGCTAGCTATTCATATAATTGGACAGAAGAGTGCAGTACAGGAGTATTTCATGATTAGTTTAGTCTACAAATATGATATGCATACGACAATTTCCTTAGACACAGCCCTTTTATAATGGTGCAGGATGTATGGAGAAGGTTTTTCTACTGAAGCCATGTATGGACACTGACATATTTGTGTTCACACAAGGGAACATATATTAACACAAACCCACCCCAAATCAGTAGTTCCCTTTTTATGTGCAAATATGTCAACTGTATACTTTCAGTCTGTTTAATAACCAAAGCAACAGTTGTAGTTTATGTTGTGCTGCAATATGATATCAAATGACAGCAGTCCTTGAATATACACTATATTACCAAAAGTATTGGTATGCCTGCCTTTACACCCACATGAACTTTAATGACATCCCAGTCAATTTTGAGCTGGCCCACCCTTTGTAGATATAACAGCTTCAATTTATCTGGGAAGGCTGTCCATAAGGTTTAGCAGTGTGTATATATTAGGGATGAGCCGAACACCCCCCCTGTTCGGTTTGCACCAGAACCTGCGAACAGACCCAAAGCTCGTGTGAACTTTAGAACCCTATTAAAGTCTATGGGACTCGAACGTTCAAAATCAAAAGTGCTAATTTTAAAGGCTAATATGCATGTTATTAAATAAAATGCAGTAGTGCAGTGCAAGAAACTAATTTGATAGAATAAAATAAAATAAAATGCATAAAATTATTTAACGGACTGTCCCAGAAATGATCCTATATAAAGTCCCAGAATAAAGTGCATGTGCAGAAAACTATTGCGACTTCAAGTGGGGTGATGATACTAGTCCAATGACAGATTTCAGTGATGGTGATCCCTTCACCTAAAGTAAGGGTGGCCTCTCACCTCCCTGCTTCGACCTACAATAGGTCACAAAGCAGTATGCTGCGGGTTAAAACTCTGCTCTCACACCGTCAGGAACTGGGGGGAACCTCACCAAATTCCAGCAGTAACCAGCATATATATGAAAAGTAAAGAGGACAATCTAGTGCTCTCTGTTTGTAATGAAAATTTAATTTGCACAGAAATCAATAAAAAATACACTCACATTGTATAGCACTCAGTCCCGAGTGCTGGCGCTGTATGTCTTTACAAATGAAAAATCCAAAATGGCTGCGGGTGACATCACTCGTGCTCCCTGACCCTCGTACACGTTACGTCCAGGCGGGACTTCTACAGCGTGGGGGCAGGGTCTAATATGCAAATTATTGGCATAAAAAGTGTTTGGGGACCTGGGTCCTGCCCCAGGGGACATGTATCAATGCAAAAAAAGTTTTAAAAACTGCCGTTTTTTCAGTAGCAGTAGTTTTAATAATGCTTAAAGTCAAACAATAAAAGTTTAATATTCCTTTAAATTTCGTACCTGGGGGGTGTGTATAGTATGTCTGTAAAAGGGCGCATGTTTCTCGTGCTTAGAACTGTCCCTGCACAAAGTGTCATTTTTGCAGAAAAAAAAGCTATTTAAAATCACTCGCAGCTATAATGAATTGTCGGCTCCCGTAATACAGAGAACAGTCATTCATTGAAAGTCATTGATAAAAAAATAAAATAAAAAAAAAAAAGCGTGGGGGTTCCCCCAAATTCAATTACCAGGCCCTTCAGGTCTCCTATGGATATTAAGGGGAACCCTGCGTCAAATTTAAAAAAAAATGACGTGGGGTTCCCCCTAAATATCCATACCAGACCCTTCAGGTCTGGGATGGATTTTATGGGGAACCCAACACCAAAAAAAAAAAAAAAGGCGTGGGGTCCCCCTCAAAATCCATACCAGACCCTTATCTGAGCACGCAACCTGGCAGGCCGCAGGAAAAGAGGGGGGGACGAGAGCGCCCCCCCTCCCTCCTGAACCATACCAGGCCACATACCCTCAACATTGGGAGGGTGCTTTGGGGGTCTGTGACCCCTCAAAGCACCATGTCCCCATGTTGATGGGGACAAGGGCCTTGTCCCCACAACCCTGGCCATTGGTTGTGGGGGTCTGCGGGCGGGGGGCTTATCAGAATCTGGAAGCCCCCTTTAACAAGGGGACCCCCAGATCCCGGCCTTCCCCCTGTGTGAAATGGTAAGGGGGTACAAAAGTACCCCTACCATTTCACCCAAAAAGTGACAAAAATCTTCTTCCACGGCGTCGGCTTCTCTTCTTCTGTGTCGGTCCGCTCTGCGCAATGGGAGGCTCCCGCTGTGTGAGCCTTCGCTCCGTCTGACAGTTCTTTTATAACTGGGCCACAGGGACGTCATGGGGACTTCCCTATGGCTTTCCCATGACGTCAGAGGGGGGCGGGGACGGCTGATGGAAGAAGATGGAAGAAGAAGATGAAGAAACTGAAGGATGAAGGAAGGAAGAAGACCGGAAGAAAGAAGATGAAAGAAGAATTTAGTAAAGGAATTGTCAAAGACCGTCTCCTGTCATTTTTAACATTTTTGTCACTTTTTTGGTGAAATGGTACCATTTCACACAGGGGGGGGAGGCCGGGATCTGGGGGTCCCCTTGTTAAAAGGGGCTTCCAGATTCCGATAAGCCCCCTGCCCGTAGACCCCCACAACCAATGGCCAGGGTTGTGGGGACGAGGCCCTTGTACAGTTCAGGAGGGAGGGGGCGCTCTCGTCCCCCCCTCTTTTCCTGCGGCCTGCCAGGTTGCGTGCTCTGATAAGGGTCTGGTATGGATTTTGAGGGGGACCCCACGCCATTTTTTTTTTGGTGCAGGGTTCCCCTTGAAATCCATCCCAGACCTGAAGGGTCAGGTATGGATATTTAGGGGGAACCCCACGTCATTTTTTTTTAAATTTGATGCAGGGTTCCCCTTAATATCCATAGCAGACCTGAAGGGCCTGGTAATTGAATTTGGGGGAACCCCCACACTTTTTTTTTTATTGTTTTTTTTTTTATCAATGACTTTCAATGAATGACAGTTCTCTGTATTACGGGAGCCAACAATTCATTATAGCCGCGAGTGATTTTAAATAGCTTTTTTTCCTGCAAAAATGACACTTTGCGCAGGGACAGTTATAAGCACGGGAAACATGCGCCCCTTTACATGCATACTATACACACCCCCCAGGTACGAAATTTAAAGGAATATTACACTTTTATTGTTTAACTTTAAGCATTATTAAAATCACTGCTCCTGAAAAAACGGCCATTTTTAAAACTTTTTTTTGCATTGATACATGTCCCCTGGGGCAAGACCCAGGTCCCCAAACACTTTTTATGACAATAACTTGCATATAGGCTTTTAAAATTAGCACTTGAGATTTCTCCCATAGACTTTTGCAGGGTGCTCGCGGCTTTTCGAATTTGCCGCGAACACCCCAAATTGTTCGCTGTTCGCTGAACAGGCGAACAGGCAATGTTCGAGTCGAACATGAGTTCGACTCGAACTCGAAGCTCATCCCTAGTATATATGAATGTTTGACCATTCTTCCAGAAGCATACTTGTGAGGTCAGGCACTTATGTGGACAAGAAGGCCTGGCTCGCAGTCTCTGCTCTAATTCATCGCAAAGCTGTTCTATTGGGTTGAGGTGAGGACTCTGTGAAGGCCAGTCAAGTTCCTCCAACCATAACTCGCTTATTCCTGTCTTGATGGACCTTGCTTTGTGCACTGGTCCAAATCATTTGGTGGAGGGGAGATTATGGTGTGGGTTTGTTTTTCAGGGGTTGAGCTTGGCCCCTTAGTTCCAGTAAAGGAAACTATTAGGGCATCAGCATATCAAGACATTGTAGACAATTTCATGTTTCCAACTTTGTGGGAACAGTTTGGGGACAGCCCTTTCCTGTTCCAACATGACTGCGCACTAGTACACAAACAAGGTACATAAAGATATAAATGAGTGAGTTTGGCGTGGAGGAAATTGACTGGACTGCACAGAGTTCTGACCGCAACTAGATAAAACACCCTTGGGATGAATTAGAGCAGTGACTGCGAGCCAGGCCTTCTTGTCCACACCAGTGCCTGACCTCACAAATGTGCTTCTGGAAGAATGGTCAAACATTACCATAGACACACTCCTAAACCTTGTGGATAGCCTTTTCAAAGGTTTTGAAGCTGTCATAGCTGCAAAGGGTGGGCCAACTCAATTTTGAGCCCTACGGACTGAGACCGGGATGCCAATAAGTTCATGTGCGTGTAAAGGCAGGTGTCCCAATACTTTTGGTAATATAGTGTATGTGCTAGAATTTAAAAATGTTTGTAAAATATCATCAAAAGCCTCCATAGGTGGAAATCAGATCACTGTAAGAATGCCCCCCCCCCCCCCATCCCCATGCTCATAGCAGGTCAATATTGGCTCATTATCAAGCAACAGTAGACAAGAAACTTCTACAGATATATCCAAGATGATAAGCTTAGAAATATGCTAAACATCCCTGGATGGAAGAAATAAAAAAGTACTTCCAATTAGGAAATTCTGTTAATATGTATTGCTGATTAATAGTGGAAAAAAGTCAATCACATGTTAACAGTGCATCTGAGGATGCATAAAGCAAAAGTGAAATCTCCTAGTCAGAGCCTGAAACTTACACAGGGTTCCATCCCCTACTCTGGTCAAGGTGCATGCTGCCATACACTGTAGAAAATATTGTAATCAGAAAACGACATATTTTGTCATCAAGGCAATTACATCCAGACCCCAAAGTTCACCTTGATGATGAAATGTGTAGGGTAGATACTGATGTCATTGTGCTACAACATACAGCATTATGCTCCTGAATGAGCATAAGGGAAGGGCACATTTCATGCTCTGGCTAAGAGATTTAACATATGCCTTATACATAATGCTTTGTTGCACTGTTACCATGCAAGTGGCCTTTTTATCTGCTTTTAAACCACCACTACGTTTAACAGAATACCACAATTGAAATTGATTGTTTTCTTCCCTCTGAGACTGAGTGTTCCTGCTGTATTAGCAGTTCTATATGGTTATCATTTGGAAGGTAATTCTGGATTATGTGTGTCCATTGCTCATCAAAACTGAGTGCATATTGACCTACCAGTGACATGGGCTAAAATCCTTACAGTGAGTTGCTTTTCAATTATGGATGGATGCATGTGGTGATACTTCACTGAAAATTTTTGGACTCTAACACAGATATTGTTGGTTGATCATCATTTGACATAATATTGTGTGTGTGTACAGGGGTGGATCCAGAGTCTAGTCTCGGGAGGGGCACTGCCAGAAAAAACTTTTTTTGCAGGCAATTTATCAATGGCTGGTGTTGGCGCTTGCATCATCACGGCACCATGGTTGTTATGGTGTCAGGATGATTGAAGCGCATTATTTCTATTATTACATTGTAATATAAAATTAAATAGTTCAACTCACCATAATGCAGAATCAGTGGGAGCCCCTAGTGTGTCACTTTCCAAGTCGACCTGCCTTCAGATGCAGCTTGTCTCTTGCCACGTTACCTGCCACACATTGCGGATTACACTTGCCACGTCACCTGCCACATGTTGCTGATTGTCACTTGCCACATCACCTACCACATGTTCCTGATTGTCACTTGCCACGTCACCTGCCATACGTTGTGGATTACACTTGCCATGTCGCCTGCCACATGTTGCTGATTGTTACTTGCCACGTCACCTACAACATGTTCATGATTGTCACCTGCCACATGTTGTGGATTACACTTGCCACGTCACCTGCCACGCGTTGCGGATTACACTTGCCACATCGCCTGCCACATGTTGCGGATTGCACTTGCCACGTCACCTGCCACATGTTGCGGATTACACTTGCCATGTCACCTCCCACATGTTACTGATTGTCACTTGCCACTTTACCTGCCACACGTTGCGGATTACACTTGCCACGTCGCCTGCCACATGTTGCGGATTACACTTGCCACGTCACCTGCCACACGTTGCGGATTACACTTGCCACGTCGCCTGCCACATGTTCCGGATTACACTTGCCACATGTTGCTGATGGTCACATCACCTGCCAGGCTGCCACATGTTGCTTATTGTCATTGGCCTGCTAAGGTGCAGATTGTCAGAGTGAAGGCAGGTAGCAGAGAGATGATGTAATCTCTCTGCTGCCCGCGGCTGTACAGTGAGGGCGGAACTGCAGTGATGCAGGGCGGGCAGTGAGAGATGATGTCATCTCTCTGCTCTCCGCCCGCCGGCTCACTGACTGGCCAGTCTCTCTGCTCTCTGCCCACCGACTCACTGACTGGCCAGTCTCTCTGCTCACCTGCAGACCGGCCCGCCCCCTCACTCGATGTCTGCCCTGCACGCCTGCACACTCACCTGGCGACATCTCATCTGTCTCACCGGGCTGACCCCGCTGACTGGCCCGCCCGCTCATTAACTGGCCCGCCGCACACTAGCCCTCCCGTCCGCTCACTCATCCTCTGACTGGCCTGCCAATCACAGGATTTATCGGAGGGGGCAATTGCCCCGTTGCTCCCCCCTGGATCCGCCCCTGTGTGTGTATTTACTGTATATACCGTATATATGTGTGTGTGTATTTTTGGGGACTAGAGTGTGGTCATTTTTAGCAACATTATTCTTTCTGTCCCTAAAATGCATTTAAAATAAAAAGAGCTACAGATTAACAAATTATAATATAATATAATTAAATACAGAGAAAGCTTAATAAATTCTATATTTATGTTGTTCTTACTTACCGGTACTTAGGTTTGGTGTTATGACTCTCTATTTTCAGTTTCACAACCTGATCCATTTTTACCATGTAGTTTGTGTTTTAAACTTGCATGCTGTAATTATTCTATATTGAATGGTGTAAAACAGCTTATTTGCATTTATTGATTATGCAAGCTATCAGCGTTAGCAAAACTACTGCTGTAAGCTATATAGGGTAAATATAATTAATGTAAAACGTATACTTGATCAATAAACAGAAAATTTTATGCTGATATTTTATGGAAGCACACCAAGACCATTAACCAAAACCATCCTAGGACAACAGCTTTCTTTCTGCATAATTTTTCTCAAGCATATTTTTGCATTTCTGCCTGGATAATATTTTCCTTTAACCTTGCAGGTTTTTTTTTTTCTTTTGCATTGAATTAAAATAAAGATACACTCAATGCTGCAATAGGGAACAGTAAATATTTTCACTGAAGGTTTTAATGACAGGATTTAGCATTCCAAACTGCAGCCTTTCTGCAGTGCAGTGTGCAGACTGCAGTACTATGAAAAGGTTTTAGTGATGTTCTAAATTACATGGCTGGAAATGGAAACTATTAAAAATGTCTCTCATTTTCTATAAAGTTCAATAACCAGTGAAAACATTCTTAATAAACAAGCAAGATATTATCTTGTTTTACATTAAATTGAAAAAGTAAAACGTTGTTTTACTTGTTAATTCATGCTGCATGTACTTTGATAGCCAAGAGCTGAGGGTGAATATAATTTACTCTTTAAAAGTATGGCAATAATTAGTGCATTTTAATATACAAACTTATATGTTAAAAGGTCCAAATTACTTTTGGTTTCTTCAAGTAAAGCCCCTTCCTGGGGCTCTCAAGTTCAACTTTTAATAGGAATTTGATCTCCTCTCCCAAGCAACACATACTCACTAGGGATGGGCCCGGTGTTCGATTCAAACCCATGTTCGAATCGAACATCGGGCGTTCGACCACTCGTCGAGCCCAGAACTATTTGGGCCGCTCGCATCAAATTCATGTGATGCGAACGGCCCGCAATGCACTGCGCCAGTCGCAGTGAATTGCTGGCTGATGATTGGCCAAGCATGCACTGTGACCCCGCATGCTTGGCCAATCATAGAGCCAGCGGGGAGGAGAGCCATAATTGGCCACAGGATGCCTGTGGCCAATTATAGCTCAGGGGGTTTAGTACACGCCCCACACTATAAAAGGCACCCGCGCTGGCGGCCTCGTGTGGTGTGTTCCAGCGTGTCAGTGACAGTATCTGCTGTGATCCATTCTGCAGTGCTGCTGAGTCTGACATTATCTGTGCTGTGATTCTGGGGATTAGTGTGTGCGTGCTGTTAGTACAGCATTGCAGTATCACATTAAAACACCTTTACCCTTCTGGCCTGTTATATCATCTAAGGCAGCCATCTGCGGCTAATAAATTGCTGGCTCCCGTAACACAGAGAACAGTCATTCATTGAAAGTCATTGATAAAAAAAAGTCATTGATAAAAAAAAAAAGCGTGGGGGTCCCCCTAAATTCAATTACCAGGCCCTTCAGGTCTGCTATGGATATTATGGGGAACCTTGAGGTCTGGGATGGATTTAAGGGGAACCCCGGCCAAAAAAAAATGACGTGGAAGAAAGAAGATTTTAATAAAGGAATTGTCAAAGACCATCTCCTGTCATTTTTAAAATTTTTGTCACTTTTTTGGTGAAATGGTAGGGGTACATTTGTACCCCCTTACCATTTCACACAGGGGGGGGGGTCGGGATCTGGGGGTCCCCTTGTTAAAGAGGGCTTCCAGATTCCAATAAGCCCCCCGCCCGCAGACCCCCACAACCAATGGCCAGGGTTGTGGGGAAGAGGCCCTTGTCCTCATCAACATGGGGACAAGGTGCTTTGGGGGAGGACCTGCCAGGTTGCGTGCTCGGATAAGGGTCTGGTATGGATTTTGAGGGGGACCCCACGCCTTTTTTTTTGGCTGGGGTTCCCCTTAAAATCCATCCCAGACCTCAAGGGTCTGGTATGGATTTTGAGGGGGACCCCACGCCATTTTTTTTTGGCTGGGGGTTCCCCTTAATATCCATAGCAGACCTGAAGGGCCTGGTAATTAAATTTGGGGGGACCCCCACGTTTTTAGTTTTTTTTATCAATGACTTTTTTTTTATCAATGACTTTCAATGAATCACTGTTCTCTGTGTTACGGGAGGTGGCAATTCATTAGCCACGAGTGATTTTAAATAGCTTTTTTTACGGCAAAAATGACACTTTGTGCAGGGACAGTTCTAAGCACGGGAAACATGCGCCCTTTCACAGGCATACTATACACACACCCCAGGTACGAAATTTAAAGGAATATTACACTTTTATTGTTTCACTTTAAGCATTATTAAAATCACTGCTCCTGAAAAAAACTGCAGTTTTTCAAAAAAAATTTTGCATTGATACATGTCCCCTGGGGCAGGACCCAGGTCCCCAAACACTTTTTATGATAATAACATGCATATTAGCCTTTAAAATTAGCACTTTTGATTTCAAAAGTTTGCGTCCATTGTAATTAATAGGGTTCTTAAGTTCGCACAAACTTTAGGTACGTTCGCAGGTTCTGGTGCGAACCGAACCCGGGGGGATTTGGCTCACCCCTAATACTCACTTTTCGTTCATTATCCCACAGCTCAATTCAGCTTTCAGGAGTAAAGAAAATACTTAATAATTTTGGGAATGGTGGAGTATGTGACAGCACTAAGCCAAGAAGCGCAAATGCTGTTACATGGTAAGAATCCATTGTTCATTTTAAGGTATGACTTGAACAACTCATAGGGGTCAAGTTACTTAAAACTGGAGACTGCAAAATCGCGTCTACATAGACCAGCTTCCAGGTTTATTTTGTCAAAGCTTAACCCCCTGCCTACCAGGCCAATTCTGACACTTCTATCATATATGTGAAAATCAGTGCAAACATTATCTATCTATCTATCTATCTATCTATCTATCTATCTATCTATCTATCTATCTATCTATCTATCTATCTATCTATCTCTATATATATATAGATATATATATATATATATATATATATATATATATATATATCTATATATATATAGATATATATATAGATATATATATATCTATATATATATAGATATATATATAGATATATATATATATATATATATATATATATATATATATATATATATATATATATTTAGCAAAGGCCTTAGAGAATAAAATAGTGGTTGGTGCAATTTTTTATGTCACACAGTTTTTGCGCAGTGATTTTTCAAACACATTTTTTTTGGGGTAAAAATACACTTTAATGAGTTAAAAAAACAAAACACAATATATAACCCACTTTTGTAAAATATAAAAGATTATGTAATGCCCGAGTAAATAGATACCCAACATGTCATGCTTTAAAATTGTGCATGCTCATGGAATGGTGACAAACTACGGTACTTGAAAATCTCCATAGGCTACTCTTTAAAAATGTCTACAGGTTACCAGTTTAGAGTTACAGAGGACGTCTAGTAGACTAGAATTATTGCTCTACCTCTGACATTCACAGCGAAACCTCACATGTTTGGTTTGAACACCATTTATATATGTGGCATGGCCTATGTAAGTGTTCACCACTGTGCACGACGACTGGGGGAGGGGGGTGCTTTCATTTTTTCAAAAATATACTTTATTCAACTTTTTTATTTTTACACCCCTTAATTTTTATTTTTTTTATCACTTTTATTGCTATTGCAAGAAATGTAAACATCCCTTGCAATAGCTATACAGCATGACAGGTCCTCTTTGTGGAGAAATCTGGGGTCTATAAGACTCCAAATCTCTCCTCTACCTTTAAAAGCAAAAGATCAAAAAACATTTATTTGATCTTTTGCTTTAACAAAAAAAAGCCTTGTTTAAATGCTGGAGGAACTGGAAGTGACCCTCTTGCCTTCACTCATCTCTATTACAAACCATCGGTGCCACTGGATGGGTTCCGGGCTTCACTGACCTGTCAGGTCAGGTAAGCCCAGGAATCACCGGGAAGCTGTAGGAGGGGGGACACCACTCCCGGACCCTTCTAAAAGTGATCCAGTGGTTAATTCACCACTTCGACCACTTTTATCTTGTAGAGAATCAACGGCTGAAAAAAAAAACAATATGATAATATGGCATATTGCTGCAGCCATAACCCTGGTATTCCACTTGCCGACTAGGACGTCATTTGTCTATGGCCCGGTCAACAAGTGGTTATTTAAACAAGTTGAAGTTAGAAGCTGATTGGCTACCATGCACAGCTGCACCAGATTTTGTACTCTTCGGTTTTACAAAAGTCAACTCCAGTGTTTACACAGGGATTTGCCCTATTCCCAGTGGTTGAACAGAGGGCTAGAGGAACAAAGAATGATTAGTATGTGCTAATTTTAAGGAGGGATTAAAGTGAATTTATGTTTTTCAGTGGCTGCCCACATATTTACTTTCTCACCTTTAGAGAGCTCATCTGCTGGAGGAATCTGGTATTGCTGTACAACCGCACATGTAATTCTGTATAGAGGGTCATAAAAAATGCTCCATGAGTTGGGGACCTTTCTTTGCCCACAAAAAGGGTCCCAAGCAGATAGAAACTTTTCATTAAAACTGACATTTCCACTTTGGTGACACATTAACAATTTTTTAACAAGAATCATTGCTCTGAACATTTTTAAACAGAAAATACATTTATTATGATAATCATCCAGGTCTCAAAAGTCACATTGCCAACTCTTTTCAGAAAAAAAAACTGATCAAGCATCTAGCTCGCTGCAGTAAAAAATACTGCATTTTCCTTTCAGACACTTTTAATACATAATGCCCAGTTTGGTGAGTTTACAAACCCAGACTATGGTTCCAATGTATATATGTAAATTGTGAAATTTATATATTAAAGTTGTAGCATTTAGTAAGCTGAGCACTAACTTGGCTTAGTAAATAATATCATTGTGTTTATTATTATATGTACCAAATCAGATACAGAAATGTAAAACAGGATTGTGCCTCTTAGAACATGGTTGGATAATCTAAGTAAATGCAGCTTTACTTTATTGTCTAAACTAAGTGAAAATTCCCTACACTTTTAGTAAATCAACCTCACTGAGTATTAATTTCAGGAATTTAAATTCTGTTAAATAGAGACCCTATATCTGGTTTCAAAATCATCTTTTCATGTTCAGAATTAATATGTGTAACATTTGTGCTATTAGATTCTGTAATAGACTGAGCACATTAACAGTGATCAGACATTTCAGAACAGTTAACCACTGATTAGTGCCTGGCCACATACACATAAATATGCTTATCATACACCATGCTTTTTTATTACATTCTATATACTATTCCAGATTAATTCTTTATTTGGATTAAGAATAAACAACTGACAAAAAAAAAGAGCTACGGTAATAGGTTTTTGGTGGCACTATAAAGACAAACCATTAGACATCTATCATTTCTGTAGGTTTAGCAGAGGTTAATTTTATTTTTGATTTTTATGTGGATTTATTCACTGATTTCTTATCAATTGCAATTATTTCTAAAAATCAAACTTGCATTTTAACTTACCACTTAAACGTAGAAGCATGCTACTCTACTACTACTAGCTCTACTAAAGGCAAATAGGCTGTTTACTTTACAAAGGAGTTTTTATTTTGGTAGAGAATTTTTTCTTAGTTTAGTGAGTGCATTGGAAATTCACTTTGCAAAAACAAAAAAACAATAATGTTCAAGGAAAATAAAAAAAACTGTATTTTTGCTAGCACATGGTCAGAACGTGTGATCATCATTTGACCATGTCATGTGTTTGGCTTCATAGTTACATAGTCAGGTTGAAAAAAAAATAGAAGGCCATCTAGTTCAACCAATAAAAAATAAATCACACAATCCCATACCCACAGTGGATCCAGAGGAAGGCCAAAACCCCCAGCAAATTCATGCAATTTTGGTTAGGTCGTTGTTGACCACTTCCCGTCTGCCTTATGCAGAATGACGGACGGAAAGTTGTTCAGTTATCCTGACTGGGTGTCAAATGATGTCCAGGAGGATAACAAGCCCATGGTGGTGTGCAGCGCGGTGATCGGTGGTGTGGTGTGTCAGTCTGACATGCTGCATCTTCGATCTTGGTAAAGAGCCTCTGATCCTCCACTTGCACTAACAGACTCGAGTAGAGGAATGATGATCGGGGGCTCTCCTGATGGGGGGTCTGCGTTGATTGATTATCAGTGCCTCCTCCCTGAGGATACCCCAGGACCACCAGGGATGCACACCCAGGACCACAAGGGATGCCCACCCAGGACCACCAGGGATGCCCAACCAGGACCACCAGATATGCCAATCAATGCCCAATAGGGATGGAAATCAGTGCCCATCAGTGATGCCTGCCAGTGCCTCCCGATCAGTGCTGCCTAACAGTGCCATCTATCGATGCCACCCATCAGTGCCTATCATTGCCCATCAGTGCCACCTATTAGTGCCTATAAGTGCCCACCAGGGCCACCTATCAATGCCACCTATCAGTGCCCAATGCCATCTATGAGTGCCCATTAGTGTCGCCTATGAGTTCCCATCAGTGCCACCTATCAGTGTCCATTAGTGCTGCATATCAGTGCCACCTATCAGTGCCCATCAGTGCTGCATATAAGTGCCTCGTCATCAGTGCCCATCAGTGCTAGTGAGTACTGCCTCATCAGTGCCCATCAGTGAAGCCTCATCGGTGCCCATCAGTGAAGGAGAAAACTTACTTATTTACAACGTTTTGTAACAGAAACAAAGAAAACCTTTTTTCCCCCCAAATTTTCTGTATTTATTTATTTGTAGTGCAAAAAATAAAAACCCCAGTGGTGAACAAATACCACCAAAAGAAGTATAGAGTACAGTGTTGCATGACCAAGCAATTGTCATTCTAAATGCAACAGCACTGAAAGCTGAAAATTGGTCTGGGCAAATAGAGGGGAAAGTGCCTTGTATTGAAGTGGTTAAACTATGCAGGCTTCTATGACAGAAGCTCAAACCTAATGTTACAGGAGAGTGTAGAATTTATATACATTAACAAATAGCAAAAAAGTAAACTCTATTACTATTGTTAGTATTTGGTTTTCCATGTATGATCAAATTTGTATGCCTGCACTTCAAATGTCACTATCCATTGCTTGGAAAGAACAATTTTGGAGAAGACAAAACAAAGCATAGGGACTTACTCCTCAAAATATAATGTCTGTACATTTGTCAAGGTGGCAGCAAATGGAGAGCTAAAGAAAGCCAATCATGAGTCATGAAATGAAAAGATGTTATTGCAAGCCATGCCTTCTGTTTGAAAAGCAAACTTTAAAAATACAACCTGTTTCAATTCAAACCTTAGATGGGAAAAAAGAACAATGCAGTTTATCTGCTTTCAGAGGATGCATTAAATGAAAGTCTGAAAGTCTGTACTGTTCAGTGCACCTTTTAACCACTTGCTTACTGGGCACTTAAACCCCCCTCCTATCCAGACCAATTTTCAGCTTTCAGCGCTGTCGCACTTTGAATGACAATTGTGCGGTCATACAACACTGTACCCAAATGAAATTTGTATAATTTTCCCCCAAATAGAGCTTTCTTTTGGTGGTATTTGATCACCTCTGTGATTTTATTTTTTTGTTAAAAAACTTTAAAAAGACCGAATTTATAAAAATTTTAAATGGGTAATGTTTGTCCGTCATTGATGTACGCTGATGAGGCGGCAGTGACAGGCACCGATAGGTGGCAGTGATGGGCACTGATGAGTGGCAGTGATGGGCACTGATGGGTTACACTGATTGGGAGCACTGGTGGGCATTGATAGTTGGCACTTGTGGGCATTGATAGGTGGCACTTGCGCCCTATAGGGCGCACAGGGAGCGTGCACAGGGGAGGACGTCATATGGCGGCCTCCCGGGAATTGAGATCCGCGATGTGGCCGTCATTCGTCCATAGTGCGGATGTCAAGTGGTTAAGGAACATTGAGGTTGATTTACTAAAACTGGTGCACTCGGAATCTGGTGCAGCTATGCATGGTGGCAAACCAGCTTCTAACTTCAGCTTGTTCAATTGAGCTTTGGAAATAAAACCTGGAAGCTGATTGGTTTCTCTGCAGAAATGAGCCTGATTTTGCACTCTCCAGCTTTAATAAATAAACCCCATTGTCTACAAAATTAGAAAACCCTATTGCTTACTGAATTAATCATGTACCACTATGGAATATTTAGACCAATAGTATGATGACACCTATATGTATGATGACAATGAAGACGAAGCCTAGGATTTTTTTTATTTTAGACTAGGAAATAATTGACATGATTATTATTATTATGATTGTTATTGTTATTATTATTATGGGTATTACTATACAAGTAGTGAAACCAAAAGTTAACAAAAATGGAGTGTCTATTATTATCATTATTGTAACAAAAACAATGTACCATGCTACAATGCCATCTAGTGTTTAATACCACTAATGCACATTCATATTACAGTAGGATGAAGAGTAAACATTATTAACAACACATATTGGTAAAAATATATAAAAAATAAGTAACATCTCTGTTTGTGAAATCTTACACTGTTAGACTGTGTAAAATCCAAAAAGCTAATTAAAGTGGTTGTATACCCACACAGATTTTTTTTTTTTTAAAACAAAAAAACTGCAAGGCAAAGGCATAATGAGCTAGTATGCATCGCATACTAGCTCATTATGACATACTCACCTTAGAACGAGGCATCGACATCTGATCCCAGGCCATACTGAGGGAGCTGACATGTTCCCTCTGCGTTTCTTCTGGATATCCCGGTTTCAGCGCTGTGAGTGGCCAAAGCCATGATTACGTCACTCCTGCGCATGTGCGCGGAAGTCTTCTTCCCGGCAGCGTCTGCCGGACCTTCATCCGGGCCCTCACAGTACATGCGCTGCTGACATCAGCGGCTGCATGCAAAGTAAATATCTCCTAAACCATACAGGTTTAGGAGATATTAATTTTACCTACAGGTAAGCCTTATTATAGGCTTATCTGTACGTAAAAGTTAAAAAAAGGGTATACAACCGCTTTAACGTTCAGGATAAAGTAGCTCTTTTACCTTTAGCAGTATATTGGGAGCCAGTTACATAGTTAGGTTGAAAAATGACACAAGACCATCGTTCAACCAATAAAAAAATAAAAATTATTATGAAAAATCTCAATATGCAGAAACTCTATATCCACTTTTGCTCCACCGGGGGGGGAAAAAATCCTTCCTAATGCCCTAAAGCAATTTGATATTTCCTGTATGAACAATCCCTGGTGTTATTACTTGAAAATGTTTATAGACAGTCATATTCTGTCTATTCAGAAAACTATTTCCTTTGGGAACCTGTTTTACATTTTCACTGCTCCTACTGTGAATAAGCTTTTGAGAATAATGCAGAGGTTAAACCTCTTTCCATTCAGTATCAAAGAGTCTCCTTGTCATTTGTAATGGCCTAAAGTAAATACCTAGTTCAAATACCAAGTTCATTATAAGGGCCATTTATGTAGGTATACATGGTGATCATACCCTCTGAAGATGAAGTTTAGTATTGTTTGGAGAGATACAGCATCATACATATTAATTTTGTGTAATGGCATGTATCCCATTGCCTGCAGGAGGATGCGTCCCATAAAAATCTTCCCTATTGTGCCTCCTTCAGAGTTGCTGGTTACTGCCCTGAGTGGCTGACATCTACCACTGTGAAAGTTAATATCATCTGATGCTACAGAGAAAAGTTGGAACCACTCACCCATCCACTTCTGCCCTCTCTGCCATTCAGAGAACTTCTACTATAATTGTCCCCCAATGCATCACATTCTGTGAATGGAGGAGGAGCAGTTGATTAGACAGGGACTTTGAATGGCAGTATGAGTGGCACAACTTTTCTCTGTAGCAAGTGCTGCTGTGAACTCTCACAGCTCCAGCTCCAGAAAACAGAAGCTCAGGACAGTAGTCAGTGGCTTTGAAGGAGGCACAGTATGGAAGCTTTTTACAGAAGCAATCACCTACAGGTAATCAGATACATACCATTAAACATAACTAATGTGTATTGTGCTGTATCCCAAAAATAAATAAATAAATTATAATAATAAATATTCAAAGGATTATAAATGCAGTTAAGCTAAGCTTTCCTGATACCTGAGGTCCTCTATGACACATCATTTTGTTTTCCCTTCTCTGTTTCCTCCCCAGCTCCCCAAGGTTGTGAACTGGTGGCCAAGCCTGTTGCATACAAAGGTTTCCAGTGACCTCTGTTGTAAATTAAGGTCACCAAAGCCTACCCATACAAAAACACCTGATATAGACTTATGATTTAAATGAGAAAAGGGATGTATCAGTTGTCTTCATGATGACATCATCATGTTGATTTGATGATGTTGCAGACCACAATATACAGTATGTAGTATGTGTAGGGATCTGCCAGTTAAAGCAAGTGTTGGTTTCCAGGGTAGTGATCATTTCATCAATTTAGTTGTGACATTTTAAAATGCCATAAACTTTCCAGTATGAGTAGCATTTTTATAAGCCATAAACTTTTTCATTTACCAAAAATAATTCCTTACTGGAAATTTCAAGTTATCTATTATTTAGTAATGTTAGGGAGAAAAAAACATTATTGGTGCCCATGTTGATGGGCTTTAGTTCACTTTAAAGTGGAGTTCCGCCAGAAAAAAATAAATAAAAGTCAGCAGCTACAGAAAGTGTAGCTGCTGACTTTTAATAATCAGACACTCACCTGTCCCATGGTCAAGCGATGTGGGCACCTCTCCCCCTCCTCTCCATGGCGCTGGCATTCTTACTGTGCTGCACTGCGCGCTATGAATGACGATCTTATGGGACCTGTGACGTGTCCCAAAAGATTTAAGGGAGGGAGGGAGGGGGGAGAGTTGAACTTCCTTCCGGCACCGTGGAGCCCTGGGAGGAAGTGGGAGCTGGATGCCTCTAAAAAGAGTGTTTCCGCTCACCCCCAAAAAATGACATGCCAAATGTGGCATGTTAGGTGGTCACCATCACTTAAAGCGGAAGTTCCATTTTTGGGTGGAACTCCGCTTTAAATGGGTTTTGCATACCCATAAAAGATTTTGAAATGTAAAACCGACTTGGAGATTGTCAAATGTAGGTCAATATTTAGGTCAGGAGAAGGTCAAAATGCACCAGTCAGTGAATTCTAAATATTCTCATAACCGTCTTAAACTGAGATCAGATCGATGCATTCAATGCAAACCCAAATCCCATCATGATGCAACCTTAAAAAGGTGACTTGAAGCAATCCCTGTGATCTTGAGGTCTATGGATCTCAAGTTGCATCAAAGTCAGACCAAAGTAGTGCAGTGACTACTTTGAAGTCTCTGCGACTTGAAGTCACACAGATATGAATGGTACTCATTGGAAATCATGGGGTACGACTTGTCATGCGACTTTGCAATCTCAAGTTGCAGGTCAAGTTGCACAAGTGTGAAAGGGTCCTTAGTAAGAACTAATGGCTGAAAATCTACAGTTTTAGCACCAGCAGTGAATCTACTTTTAAAGAAATGCCAAAGTATAACAAAATTCTGAATAGTATAGGGAGAGAGGTCTGCAAAGACCTGGATCTGATGACCCTGAATATCAAGCCTGTCTGAATTTCGGGGCAGTTTCATCACCTCTGCTTTTACAGAGTAAAAGGGGGGTTTGACTATAATATCTCTTGGAAGATCATCGGTGCATAATGGTTGCAGGGCCCTGGGTGCCCTGTCTAGTTCCAAGTAGTACTCTTGGATGTCTGGGATTAAGTCCTTATTAAAGGAGCGGACTGCTGGTTTAACTTCTTTCACCGATTCAGGGAGACCTCTGATTCTGAAATCATAGTGTCTGCATCTGTTTTCAGGGTCATCTATTTTGGACAGTGCAGTCTCTAGGTGATCCTGAAGATCCTGTATTCTGGAAGTATTTTGATTAATTCTGATCACAGTTTGATTGGCTTTCTTTTTCATGAGCTCGATCCCTGCACCCAAATGCAGATCAGCATGAATGGAGGAGGTGATCTGGGCAGATGCTTGGGCCACATTCCTGGATAACATTTTATAAAATGCTGACAACATGGAAGGAAAGTCAGTAGAGGTAAGTGTATAGTTGTGGGCCCCCAGTTCTCACATGTATCTGGGCTAGCCAAAATGTCACTCATGGGTGTTAGAATGAGGCCTTCCAATGTCCTCCCAATCAGTGATTCTGTGGATGCAGGGAAAGGAGCAGCCTGATGTGGGTTACTCACTATGGCATTCTCTGGGAGAAGGTCTGAGGCGACTTGCAGTGTCTTGATCAGCTATAGAGTCCTCAGTCTTTGAGTCTGTGCCTCTTGTGGGCGTGGCCACCATCTTGGACAGGCCGGGATGCCACGGACCAGGATTCAGCTGATGGGAGAGATCCCTCTGTGCAAAACCAATGGACATCGATTGAGTCCTGGATTATTTCCCAGGTGATCGCCAATGGAGCAGGCCAGGTACGAGTGCTCTGAGGGCTGCGGTGGGGATCAGAGGACCGGAGGTAGTGCAGAGCTCCAAGACTAAGTGGCCATCTTGGAGGCTTCCGCGCATGCGCCTTTTTGGTATTTTTTGTCATTAATCCTTCCCAGCACTAAAAACGATGTAGTTGTTTTACTAAGATGCATAGACTGTTCACTTTGCAGGGATATTTTCACTTTGCAAGGCAAGAAAATAAATAGAGAGGGGAATATATTACATGGACTCCTGTTTTCTTGCTTTAAAGAGATTTGCTCTTAGGTTTGGCTTCATTTCTAGGACAGAAAGACAAAAAAACACAGGAAGGGTCTCTCAACCATTCCCTATTACATCAAAATAAAAGAACAAAAATGGCTGTATATGCACTTTAATCCCGCTGCTGCCAGAGCTGTTTTTTTTTGGTTTGTTTTTTGGCACACATGTTAATGCACATTTTATATCTAACCAGAAGATTTGGTAAAACCCCCAAAATATATATATTTTTTAAAGCACAGACCCTGAAGAATAAAATAGGGACAATTTTTATTTCACACAACTGTTTTTTAAACCCATATTATCAGTAAAAATACACTAACATTAATTTAAGTGCACACAAACTTAATATAATACCCCCTTTTTTGGGGTAAAATATAATAAATGAAGTTGCATTGAGTAAATAAATACAAAACCTGTGAAGCCTTAAAGAAGAACTCCAGCTTTCCCTCCTCAAAACAACAGATGCATTGTGTATGTAAATGAATCACAACCCCATTGTCAGTTTGTGAACTTACCTCCTTTGGCTGTATACAGCAGGCTTCTGTGTCTGTGATGTCCTCTTCCTGACTTACTTCCTTTTCCAGTATTGAAACTACATGTTACATGATCCTTTGAGCCTCTGTAGTTTCAGGGTGGGCTATGGGATTCAGTGTATCAGTCCCAGGAGTTGGTGTGGCTGTTTCCTGAGGTCACTGTGGGCCTTCATGTGGGTGGTGAAAGGTGTAAATGTGTCATACCTCCTCCCGTGTCATTCCTTTCTTCCTTTCTTGCAGCATGCCAAAGAATAATCGCTTACTGCAAGACCACATAGGAAGGGCTATTGGAGGTTTTTTTTTTTTAAGGTGTTTTTTTTAATCTGTAAATTAATCACTTCACCTAAAGCAGGCCTCTGGGAGGGCGGGATATGAGGGTTGGGACTCTCCCTGTTCACACTGTTTGGCATATTTAACTGGGCAGGATTTAATTATAATTGAGATCAATTCAATCTCGCCAAGAAGCAGCTCAGCTAGCTTTCATAATTACGCTGTGTATGAAGGTGTTACCTTCTTGAATAATGCTGTGATATGTGAGGTGGGACTTGGGAGGTTTGGACTCTTCCTGTAGTTGAATGCTAATTTGGATGCATTCAATCCCAACCACCAACATAGCTGTAAAGGAAGTTACATCATTTGCAAAGTCTGAAAGCCTACAAAGGGGAGTGTTACAAACTCTAGCTGCTGCGGGAAGGGGCTGTGGAAGGGACAGAGTCTATCAACAGGATATACAGAGTGTCACATGACACAAAGCCACAGCTAAAGCCAGAATATAAGAGCATCTGCAGACCACAGAGCAACATGGTACAGAGGTATAATCTATGCTGGCATTGATCTTTCCATTAAGTTCTAGTAAAAAAAAGATGGAGTTCAGCTTTAGACTTCTTTGCACCAGGGCGACAAAGGTATATAAAATCAGCTTGTCAATTAACTAGGACTGATGGTCCTAGAATTATTGTTCCCACTCAAGTGTGCATGGCAATAGCTTATATGCATGAACCAATCATCATTTGTATAGGTTTGTGAACCTTATGCTCATGTTTACACTCAAATTGATTTTAGATAACTCTAATTTTCTAAACTTTTTCACCTAAAGCAGAACTTAAACTATTAATTTAACTGTTTCCAAAACAGATACATTCAAGTCATGCTGGGAATGATAACTCTTATGCCCCATACACACGATCAGACTTTCCGACAACAAAACCGTGGATTTTTGTTTGAAGGTTGTTGGCTCCAACTTGTCTTGCATACACACGGTCACACAAATGTTAGCCAACAATTACGAATGTAAGAAAGGTGGTAGCGTACGACGACCTGAGAAAAAGGAAGTTCAGTGCGGCTCCTTCTGCTTGATTCCGAGCATGTGTGAACTTTTGTGCATCAGACTTGTGTACACATCGGCCAGCTTGAGGAATGAGGAAGTGCTGGCTGTGAAGTGGAAGGATACTAAAGATGTGTATATGATGTCCACCATCCACAATGACACCTCAGTGGAACTTCACAGAAGACGCGGTCCCGTTCGCAAGCCTTCCTGCATCAATGCATATAATAAATTTATGGGGGGTGGATTTAAATGACCATATGTTGCAGCCCTATCTGTCAACAAGAAAATCCCTTTTTTGGTACAAAAAAGTTGCACTTTACTTTTTTCATTTGGCCCTTTTAAATTCTTTTATAATTTACCAAAATCCTCAGCAACACCCACCACCTTCATAAAATATATTGAAGACATTGTCACTTCACTTATTTATCAAGAGGAATCCCCCCCAGAAAGCATTCGCTCAGATTCTGGCGTCAGGCTACATGAGCGTCATTTTCCGGAACATATTCCACCATCAGCATCCGGAAGACGACACCAAAAAAAATGCCGGGTGTGCACTAAGAGAGGAGTTAGGAAAGACACCAGCTTCTATTGTCCCGATTGTCCCTCCCTACCTGGCCTTTGCATCGGACAATGCTTCAGGCGATATCACACTCTGGACCACTATTAGCCCATATTTCCAATAGACTGCCATTTCCCTCCAATTTCTGTCATGAATATTTCCCTGCCTCAACCAACCATATCATTGTCTTCCATGTGAACTGACCCTGGCCTGTTTCTCGACTATGCCTCTGCCTACCGTCTGCATTGTTTATCCGCCATGTTTCTGCCTTTCAAGTGAACTGACCATGGACTGTATCGACTATGCCTCTGCCTACCGTCTATGTCTGCCTTTTACCTGCACTGACCTCGGCTTGTTGACCATGCTTTTGCCTGCTCCTTGGACTGATCTTTTACCCTGCTACACAGGGGTCTCACATATGTGAGGGGCTCCAGAAGAGTGTTCGGAGTTCAGAAAAACTGTTTTTCTGTGTTCCCATAACAGGGTCTGGTTGTCCGGAGGCTTCAAAGAGATTTGGGTGGGAGAAGCCTCTACCCCTGTCCCCATTCTTCCCTGACCGATGCCCTAAGCTTGATGGTCCTGTCTGCTCCCTGGAAAAAATACTCTGGCTGTGCTGACCATACCTCTGCCTGCTGCCTTTACTAATTATGGACAGTATTCCTGCCTGCTGCATGGACGATCCTTTGATCCTTTTGCTGCTGCTGACCACATCCCTGCCTGCTATCTGGACTAATGCATTGGCTGTGTTGACAACATCTCTACCTGTGCTGACTATTCCTGCCTGATGCCTGTTTTGCTGTCGCTGTCCACGTTCCTGCCTGCTGCCTGTTTTGCTGTCGCTGTCTACGTTCCTGCCTGTTGCCTGGACCGATGCTCTCCTCTGTGGACCACTGCACTACTAAAACCGCAGGTAATCTTTTCTTCACCCTTTGCTCAGCAGAATGTATTTTGGTTTGTAATTGGTATGTACAGTACATGCTATGTGTTAGAAATATGAAGGGCCTTCAACAATGTGATAGGTTGGCAGGAATTTGTGTGTAATTTATGCTCCTAGAACACCTGACAGTGCTACTTGGGCCTCTGTATGTGGCCAGGCTGTGTAAAAGTCTCACATATTTGGTATCGCCATACTCTGGAGGAGTAGCAAAATGTATTTTGGGGTGTCAGTTTTGCTATGTACATGCTATGTGTTGGAAATATCTTATAAATGGACAACTTTGTATAAAAAAAAATGCGTTTTCATTTTTTTTCCCACATATTCCAAAAACTTTGGGAAAAAAATGAACCATTCAAAAGACTCATTATGCCTCATATATTATACGTTGGGGTGTTAGCTTTCCAAAATGGGGTCATTTTGTGGGCGTTTCCATTGTCCTGGTGCTCCAGGGCCTTCAAAACTGTAATAGGTGGTTGAGAAATGAGATGTGTAATTTATGCATGTAGAACACCTGACGGTGCTACTTCAATGTTGGGCCTCTGTATGTGGCCAGGCTGTGTAAAATTCTCACATATTTGGTATCGCCATACTCGGGAGGAGTAGCAGAATGTATTTTGGGGTGACATTTTTGCTATGTACATGCTATGTGTTGGAAATATCTTATAAATGGACAACTTTATGTAAAAAAAAAATGCGTTTTCATTTTTTTCCACAGTTTCCAAATACTACTGGAAAAAAATGAACCATTCAAAAGACTCATTATGCCTCATATATTATACGTTGGGGTGTTAGCTTTCCAAAATGGGGTCATTTTGTGGGCGTTTCCATTGTCCTGGTGCTCCAGGGCCTTCAAAACTGTAATAGGTGGTTGAGAAATGAGATGTGTAATTTATGCATGTAGAACGCCTGACGGTGCTACTTCAATGTTGGGCCTCTGTATGTGGTCAGGCTGTGTAAAAGTCTCACATATTTGGTATCACTATACTCAGGAGGAGTAGCAGAATATATTTTGGGGTGTCATTGCAAGTATGCATGTGCTGTGTGAGAGAAATAACTTGTTTTTATGAAAATTTTGTGCAAAAAAAAAAAAAAAAAAATTACAACTTCAAAAAACTCGCCAAGCCTCTTACTAAATACCTTGGAATGTCTGCTTTCCAAAAAGGGGTAATTTGGGGGGTATTTGTACTTTCCTGGCTTGTTAGGGTCTCAAGAAATGAGATAGGCCTTCAGTGCATCAGGTGTGATCAGATGTGATCATTTTCAATGATTTGCACCATAGCTTTTAGACGCTATAACTTTCACAGCAACCAAATAATATACACTTATTTGGGTTATTTTTACTAAAGATAAGTAGCAGTAAACATTTTGGCCAAAATTTATGAAAAAAAATGTTTTATTTGCAAAAATTTTCAATAGAAACTAAAAAAAAAAGTGTTTTTTTTTTCAAAAAATTTCTCTCTTTTTTCGCTAATATTGCAAAAAATAAAAAAACCAGCAGTAATTAAATACCACCAAAAGAAAGCTCTGTTTGTGAGAAAAAATGATAAAAATTTGGTTTGGGTAGCATGTAGCATGACTGAGTAATTGTCATTCAAAGTGTGAGAGCGCTGAAAGCTAAAAATTGGTCTGGTAAGGAAGGGTGTTTAAAAGCCCTGTATTGAAGTGGTTAAAAAAAAAAAAAACTTACTGAGTGGAATTTACAAAAAAGGATTGAGATGTATACCAGGAAGTTACAGACCAGTCAGACTAACCTCAATAGTATGTGAAATATTTGAGGGAATGGTAACAAACTTCATACAGAAATTTGTCTGTGATAAAGGTATCCTAATGCCGCGTACACACGAAGGGACAATCCCGCGGGATTATCCTCTGGACTGAAGTCCAGCGGATAATCCCCTCGTGTGTGGGCGCCGGCGGACTTTTTGGCGCCAAAGTCCGGCGGACCAAAGTTTTAAGTTTGGTTTTAAATTATCCGCTGGACTTGGCAGTCCAGCGGACAATCCCGCCGTTAGTGGGCAAGTCCGCGGGACTTTTGAAATGAACGGACTTGCCGCTCATCGGCAAGTCCGTTCATTTAGCACGTGACTTCAGGTTACGTAGCTAGCGTAGGCAGTTACTGCCGCCGCGCTAGCTCCGTGACCTGGCATGGATTTAAAGGGACTCCCCACGCCGAAAAAACGGCGTGGGGGTTCCCCCCAAATCCATGTCAGACCCTCATCCGAGCACGCAGCCTGGCAGGCCAGGAAAGGGGTGGGGACGAACGAGCGCCCCCCCCCCTCCTGAGCCGTACCAGGCCGCGTGCCCTCAACATGGGGGGGTGCCCTGGGGAAAGGGGGGCCGTGCGGCCCCTCCCACCCCAAAGCACCTTGTCCCCATGTTGATGAGGACAAGGGCCTCTTCCCGACAACCCTGGCCGTTGGTTGTCGGGGTCTGCGGGCGGGGGCTTATCGGAATCTGGGAGCCCCCTTTAATAAGGGGGCCCCCAGATCCTGGCCCCCCACCCTATGTGAATGAGTATGGGGTACGATGTACCCCTACCCATTCACCTAAGGTGTAAAATGTAAAGTACAAAAACACACACACTTTTGAAAAAATATTTTATTGCACTGCTCCGGGGGTCTTTTCCGTCTTGGGGGTCTTCTCGCCGGACTCCTCCGCTCTCTTCTGCTCTTTTACCTAGCTCTTTCACGAGCGGGGGAGTCCGGCTACCTTCTTCGTCGTCGCCGCCGTCGTCTGGGGGTCTCGATCCGCCTTCGGGGGTCTTCCGGGGGTCTCTTCTGTTCTTGCGGCAGTCGTCGTCTTCCGCGCCGCCGGCGCCTTCTTCTTCTTCTTCTTCTTGTCCTTCTTCTTGTTCTTCTTCTTCCGATGTTGACCGGACGCTCTCTCTGCCCGGAATGCCTGTGCCGCTCTGCGCTGAGACTTATATAGGGGAATGGGGACAGGGTCACATGTTCATGTCACATGGTGACCCCGCCCCCTTGCGATGTCACAGTCCCAGCATCCTCCGGGACTGTGACAACACAAGGGGGCGGGGTCACCATGTGACATGTGCATGTGACCCTGTCCTCATTCCCCTATATAAGTCTCAGCGCAGAGCGGCACAGGCATTCCGGGCAGAGAGAGCGTCGAGTCAACATCGGAAGAAGAAGAACAAGAAGAAGGACAAGAAGAAGAATAAGAAGAAGGCGCCGGCGGCGCGGAAGACGACGACCGCCGCAAGAACAGAAGAGACCCCCGGAAGACCCCCGAAGGCGGATCGAGACCCCCAGACGACGGCGGCGACGACGAAGAAGGTAGCCGGACTCCCCCGCTCGTGAAAGAGCTAGGTAAAAGAGCAGAAGAGAGCGGAGGAGTCCGGCGAGAAGACCCCCAAGACGGAAGAAGACCCCCGGAGCAGTGCAATAAAATATTTTTTCAAAAGTGTGTGTGTTTTTGTACTTTACATTTTACACCTTAGGTGAATGGGTAGGGGTACATCGTACCCCATACTCATTCACATAGGGTGGGGGGCCGGGATCTGGGGGTCCCCTTATTAAAGGGGGCTCCCAGATTCCGATAAGCCCCCGCCCGCAGACCCCGACAACCAACGGCCAGGGTTGTCGGGAAGAGGCCCTTGTCCTCATCAACATGGGGACAAGGTGCTTTGGGGTGGGTTCGTCCCCACCCCTTTCCTGGCCTGCCAGGCTGCGTGCTCGGATGAGGGTCTGACATGGATTTGGGGGGAACCCCCACGCCGTTTTTCGGCGTGGGGATTCCCTTTAAATCCATGCCAGCTTGCGGAGCTAGCGCGGCGGCATTTACTGCCTACGCTAGCTACGTAACCTGAAGTTACGTTCGAAATGAACGGACTGCTCCGTGTGTGGGCAAGTCCGTTCATTTTCAAAAGTCCCGCGGACTTTTGGCCGGCGGATTATCCGCTGGAGAAGTCCGTGCGTGTGTGGGCAAGTCCACACGCTCGGAAAGTCCAGCGGACCTAGCTGGAAAGTCCCGCGGGATTGTCCGCTGGACTAGGTCCACCGGCAAAAGTCCGCACGTGTGTACGCGGCATAAGTGACAGCTAGCATGGATTTATGAAAGCCCATTCTTGTCAAACCAACCATTTGTCCTTTTATAAGGAAGCGAGTGACAAATTGAATGGTGGAAGTCTAGCAGGCATAGTTTATCTAGAACATGCTAAAGCATTTGGTACTTTACCTCATACATATTTGATCCATAAAATAAGGTCTGTTGGAGTTGATGAAATTGTATGTACAAGGATAGGAAAATGGTTACATTATGGGTCCAAAAAGTAATGATAAATGACTCATTCGCTGAATGGTCTAAAATGTTTAATAGTATGCCCAGGATTCTGTCTTGGGTCCAATGCTGTTCAATGTGTTTATTAATGATATAGAGGTTGGAACCAAGAGCTCAGTTGTAATGTTTGCTGATGATACTAAATTATGCAAGGAAATAACTTTGGCACAGAATGCGGCATCATTACAGAAATACCTTGACAAAATTGGGGGTGGGCAGCTACATGGCAGATGAGGTTCAATATTGAGAAATGTTATGTTATGCACTTGGGGGTCAAAATGCACTTGCAGAATACACAATAAGAATGGATCCCCTGGGAGAATTAGTTATGGAAAAGGGTTTGGGGGTAATTGTACAGTTACAGTAATTGTACAGTACAAGTAATTACATGCAAATGCCAAGCCACAACCAACAAAGCTAGCAAAAAAAAAAATATTGTGCATTAACTATCTGCATTATCTACCTACCAAGGGCTCACAGTAAATATACTATGAGTGAGCGGCAGGTACAGGCACGCTCATGTATGTGATCTGCCTTGTTTTGGGTTTGGTGCACACCCCCTGCTGATACATGCTGTGATTGGACACAGCACAAGTTTGACAGTGGATTTCAGCCAATGATTTTTGCGTTTACAAAAACACAGATCTCTGTGTACTGTGAACAATGAAAAGCAGGGATAAAAAAAAAATAGCCAGATAGTAAAGTAAAATTAGCACACTGTTGGGCACACGGTTAACCCCTTGATTGCCCCTAGATGGTAACCTCTTCCCAGCCATTGTCATTAGTACAGTTGCAGTGTCCAGTATTATCACTGATTACTGTATTAGTGTCATTGGCGACATCTATGTCAGTTAGTGACCCTCCCAGATAGTGTCTATTAGCTCCAGATGGCCTACCACCCTATCACAGTCCCGCTATAAGTCATTGATCACCACCATTACAAGTATAGTGTCAAAGCTGCGTAAATTCCTGTATATAAATATATAAATAAATAAATAAATTATATATATATATATATATATATATATATATATATATATATATATACACACACACACACACACACACCATAGTTTGTGGGCACTATAACTTTAAAAAAAAACTATTAATATACACTTATTGGGATTTTTTCTTTTTCCAAAGATACGTAGCAGAATACATTTTGGCCTAAATTTATGAAGTCATTTGGTTTTCAGATTTTTTTATTGGATATGTTTTGAACAAAGTAGAAAACAGTGTTTCTTTTTCAAAATGTTCAGTCTTTTTGCTTTTATATAATAAATAATAAATACCACCAAAAAAAATATATGTTTGTGTGGAAAAAAAAAAAAAATTAATTTGTATACAGTGTTGCATGCCTGTGCAACTGACAGGTAAAATAGCACAGTGCTGAATAGCAAAAAATACCCTGGTCATGAGGTGGGTAAAACCTCCTGGAGGTCAAGTGGTTAAAAAGGGCATACATTCAAGAGATAAATCAACAATAGTATCCCTTTACAAAACTCTAATTCTGCCTTATTTTGAATACGCAGTTCAGTTTTGATCACAAATCCACAGGAAAGATGTGGCTGACATAGAAAGAGTTCAGTGAAGGGCAACACAATTAATAAGGTGGATGGGGCACCTCAGCTATGAGGAATAATTACATAGATTACGGTTATCCATTCTGGAGAACAGGTGTTTAAGAAGGGATATGATTATAAAGCACAAATACTGTATGTCATACTTTACTCCAGTAACTGCTATAAATTGTTTATTATAATGTCCTTGAAAAGCACACAGCCATGATTCGATGTTGGAAAAAAGGAGGTTTGACCTTAAAGGAGAGTAAAGCTAAAGCTCATTTGGCTGTACTTCACCTGTGCATCACAGGAATGCAGTTTGTTCTGCACTTCTGTGACCTGTTTTCAGCCATCCTCACAGAGCCAGTCCAGGCTGGGGAAAGACAATATGGCCAGGGTCCACCCAGGTGCCTGGACTGACACCTGGCTCTGTCTCCCAGCGAGACGCTGAGAGCCCGAGCCAGCCGCTCCTGCCCCCTCCACAGCCCAGCGCTCCAGTGATCAAAGGGGGGGGGGAAGAGCAGAGAACTGGTGACTGGCCGCTCTCTGCTCATGGAGCACAGAGAACTAAGCGATCAGCAGTGTTTGATTGCTCAGTTCTCAGTCCGGTGGGGGACAGATGCAGCATTGTAAGGTATACTTTCTAAAAAAGAAAAAAAAATACTTCTCTTTTAACTTGCATAATGAGTTCTTTACTGTTAGAGCAGTTAAAATGTGGAACTTCTTTCCCAGGGAGTGGTACTAGCTGAGAAGAGGCACAAATCCGTAAGCTACTGGATTTGCTTTGATGGACATTATACATCAGCTTAAATGTCTCCCCACACAGATTACAGCCATTTAATCTTTTGACCAGGAGGAGAGATGCCAGCTTCTGTTTGGAATGAAAAACTTTCCAAATACCCTGAAATGAGCCTATACCAAATTTCAGATTGGTTAAGGAGCTGCCCACAGCCTCCTCTAACTCAGAAAATGGCTAGCCAATCATGATCAACAAGGAGATGCCCAGCAACGGAATACTAAGAATCTGAGAAAGGGTTGATCTATAGGTCTCTTTTCTTTCCTTTCATTATAAACTAAGCTATCCTTGAAACATAAAAAATGCATAGATCCCTATATAGTTGTAATTGTTATCTACCTATGAACTGTATCCCACCTGGATGCATCTATGCCAGGCTGGTTTCAACATATGACTATCCAAATGGGGGGTGTGGCCTGGGACCGTTCCAAGATGGACATGTAAGACTGAAGCTCCAATTCCATGAGGTCTGTCAACTTTAGCCATCCAGCTTACCCACAACCTAGACATGGTGAGAACATACTGCAGTGCCTCGGCAACACGGTCACAATCTCCACGGGGACTGGACACGCAACTGAGCAGACAAATACCGGAGATCTTCCGGTCCCGGCCTAGAGGCAGGATGCAAGACTTTGCAAGCTGCCTCCTCTTGTGACTCCCACTCCCCGAGCAACAGCCCGCAACGTTTCGGAACTCGGAGCTCGATCGGAGCGGAGACAGGGAAGAGACCCTCCCCGGCAGTAACCCTGGACGACCTCCGCAGTGTAGCTTCGGATATTAAAAACACATTGACGGCAGCCATCTCAGACCTGAGATTTGACATTCAAGCCATTGCCTTGTGAGTGGAAGAAGATGAAATCACGCAAGCCCGCTATGATGATGAGGTGTGCAACAAATCCCACACCGTGCATCTAAGGGAGATTAATCAGCATATGGAGGACCTGGACAATCGAGGGAGAATAGATCCCAGCCATCTCTCCCTGACGGTCACTAACATCTTTAAGAACCTTCTAGAGAGGCCCCCAGACACCGGCGGGGGAAAGATACAGACCTCCCCAGAGAGACAGTCTGCTGTCTCACTGATTTTCCACTGAATGAAGAGATCCTCCACAAAGCCAGAAGCCGCAATCAACTGTCTTTCTGCGGTTTGGTAATAAAGATCTACCAAGAAATTTCTAACATCACCCTACAGCGCAGAAGGGAGCTAAGGCTTTACTAGACGTCCTGAGAGCGATTATATACTGCTGGAAGTTTCCCTTTTGCCTGTCGGTGACACACCAAGGCCGCACAGAGAACCTTAAAGTGCCGGAAGACTTGGAGCATTTCTGCAACATTCTGGATATTCCGCTAATCGACCTACCAGACTGGTATAGGGACTTCCGCCTGCCCTCACCTAAGAGAGCCACATCCATGGAAGGTATTGATGAAATAGGCAATTTTAGCATCAGATGGCGCTGATCCCATCCACTCCCTCCATACTCTCCGCTGAAGGCCCCAGGAGTACCGCAAAATGGCAGTCCTACAGCTTCGCCAGCACACCGCAGAGCCTGCATCAACTAGACAGGTAAATACACTGTCCCTCCTCCTTTTACATGACACAAAGACTTTATTTCCTTAACCAGTTCTTCACTACCCGTGAATTTAAACATAACCACAAACTTTAATATTTGCTTGCACACCCTGGAGTGCTGATAACCACCCTACCATGGTCACACAAAGCGGTATAGCTTCTTTCTGATTTTTTATTTTGAGGCCACTACACCGCAATCCATATGATGTCCTTCTTAGACTCTAACCCTCAGAAAACTACTTACATGTTCAACACAACCTCAGTCCACATGCCCCATACCACCAGTGACTACTAATCCTAGCCTTAAATCAGGCAACTGTCTCCCTCTCTGCAAAAAGCTCTGCACTGCATGCCCAACAAAGCTTACTCCTCTTTACACAAATTATGCACAGAACTTAAATGCCAAGTAAACTAGCCTGTACTACACACAGTAAAGCCTCCTACACATGATCAGACTTTCCAACAACAAAACCGTGGACTTTTCTTCGAAGGGTGTTGGCTCCAACTTGTCTTGCATACACACAGTCACACAAATGTTGGCCAACAATTACGAGCGTAGTGACGTACAAGATGTACGATGAGCCGATAAAAAGGAAGTTCAATAGTCGTGCGCCACCCTTTGGGCTCCTTCTGCTAATCCCGTGTTAGTAGAAGTTTGGTGAGTGACGTTTCGCGCTTTTCAGCCTCGTGCTTTTCAGTTTGTTTCTGCTTTTCAGGTTGTGCTTGTCGGTTTGTATCTGTTCTTCAGTGCATGCTTGTCAGTTTGTTTCTGTCTTTCAGTGCGTTCTATTTATAGTTCGCTTCTGATTTTCAGTGCATGCTTGTCCGGTTGTTTCAGATTTTCAGTGCATTCTGTCAGTTTGTTCTGAGCAGATGTTCATTAACTAGCCATGTTGCGATCTAATCAGAGAGGTTGTGCAGTTGTTGGGCTTGGTGTTATTGCTTTGACCCAAGTCCAGTCCATGAACAGGGGGAGGAGGAGTTCTTGGACCAAGAATTGGTTGCTTAATCGTGACCAGTTCTTTCATATGCCTTTGCTGCGGGAGCTCCAGGAGAATAATCCTGATGATTTCAGGAATTATCTCTGGATGATGGACTCCATCTTTCACTGTCTATTGGCTTTGCTGACTCCTTATATTACGAAGCAGGACACCTGCATGCGGCAAGCCATCTCTCCCAAGCAAAGGCTCGTCACCACCTTGCGGTACTTGACAACAGGGAGAAGTCTCCAGGACCTTGAAGTTCACGACTGGGATCTCCCCCCAGGCTCTGGGAATCATTATTCCAGAGACCTGTTCTGCCATCATTTAAGTCCTGCAGAAGGACTATATTAGGGTAAGTTTTATCCTTTAACACCACATTCTATGTATTTAATGTTTGCTATTGTATTAATTTCATCATTACATAATAACCATGATTGTAATATGCTGTGGATGTCCTTTTTAACCTCATGCATGCTGTAAGCTTTTAATGCTCCTTTTTTGTCCTTCATGCATATTTGCCGTCACTAACCGCCCCAGCATGCTATCATGGGCCCATACACACTTAGCCTAGTCACTTAACAATGTATTTTGTCAGCTCCATTGTAATGCTTACCCTAAACACCCCCTAAAATATGTCCACATTTTATTGTTGTCCTTAAGTTCAGGCAGAGTGCAAGAGGCTTTTTTGGGGGGGCCCAAACTCATTTTGAACCCTCTCTCCCCCCCCCAACCGCAAAGTCAACCGATACCAATCCTCTATCTGCTGACTTTGCCAAACCTATACATACTATACCTACCTCTTTTGTTTTCAAATTTATGGATGAATTCACCAAAGCATGCTTTCAAATGGTACTGTTTAAAGTTTTGTTCTCCTATTATCTTGATAGGTAATTGCAGAATGTAAAAATGTGCTTCAATTTGGACAGTGTGTATTCATATTTTTTGATTATGACATTTCTTACCGGTCCAGTGGGTTGCCAATAGTGTAAGTAAGGAGGGGCTGGGCATTTTCTTCAATAGTGCAAACATAACTTTTTTGATACGTTAGGTGACAATCTCTTCTTCAGCTAACTGTTGTGCTGTGGGTCTGCTACACACACACACACACTGTTATTGTTGTTAATGTATGTAATGCATTCATGATGCAAATTATCATCCTTTTCAACTCCATGAATCAATTGCTTGGATTCCCTAAAATGGCCTGATTTTGGCACATTTTACAGCACAGTGGGGGTTATTTACTAAAGGCAAATCCACTTTGCACTACAAGTGCACTGCAAGTGCATTTGAAAGTGCACTGCAAGTGCACTTGTAGTGCAAAATGGATTTGCCTTTAGTAAATAACCCCCATTGTCACTCTAACTACACCAAATTTAAAAATAAACTGGTGTTGAGCATTTAAATAAGAAGGTACACATTGTTAAGTAAAAAAAAATTGGATGTCTCAAGCAAATGTATACAGTGAAAAGGAAAGTTTTTGGCACCAGAGGTCAAATGAAACAGCATTAAATCCTAGTGGGACACAAAACTGGATCAATTAAAGGGGGCGGAGAGCCAGGTGTCCTATCAGAATGTTTAGCAGCACCCCCGATGTTTAAGCTGAGCTAGCCTGTGGTTCGATGGTGCAAAAAGAAAAGCTTCCAGAATCTAAGTAGCAGGGCGGTGTGGGAACAAACTCCCTTTTACAGTATTTCAGAGAGGTTTCAGCGAGGCACAGAGAGGTTATTCTGGGTAGTGGAGCATATAAGTGTTACTGGGCAATGTGTTTCAGAAATTGACACTTTTCTCCAGCTTATTGGGGGTTGGGGAAAAGGCACTGGTATATACAGTATATGCATTTGCAGAGAACATAAAACAAGCAGATTTATAAATTGCAAGCAAAAACAATAACAGCCATTTATAAAATGGCTATGATATATCACACATCTGGTCTAGAGTAGGGTAGAAATAAAAAAAATAAATTTGGCTTCCTTAACCACTTCAGCCCCGGAAGAATTTACGCCATTCCTGACCAGAGCACTTTTTGCGATTCGGCACTGCGTCGCTTTCACTGACAATTGCGCAGTCTTGTGACGTGGCTCCCAAATAAAATTGACATCCTTTTTTTACCCACAAATAGAGCTTTCTTTTGGTGGAATTTGATCACCTCTGCGGTTTTTATTTTTTGCGCTATAAACAAAAAAAGAGCGACAATTTTGAAAAAACTTTTTTTTTTACTTTTTGCTATAATAAATATCCCCCAAAATTATATAAAAAAAACAATTTTTTTCTCAGTTTAGGCTTAAACGTATTCTTCTACATATTTTTGGTAAAAAAAAAATCGCAATAAGCGATTATTGATTGGTTTACGCAAAAGTTATAGCGTTTACAAAATAGGGGATAGTTTTATGGCAATTTTATTAATCTTTATTTTTTTTTTAAATGGCGTTGATCAGCGATTTTTATCATGACTGCAACATTATTGCGGACACATCAGACATTTTTGACACATTTTTGGGACCATTGTCATTTATACAGCAATCAGTGCTATACAAATGCACTGATTTCTGTGTAAATGACACTGGCAGTGAAGGGGTTAACCACTAGATGGCAGTGTAGGGATTAAGTGTGTCCTAGGGGCATGTTTCTAACTTGGGGGCGTGGCTATGTGTGACACGTCATTGATCTCTGCTCCGATCACAGGGAGCAGAGATCAGTGACACTGTCACTAGGCAAAACGGGGAGATGCTTGTTTACATTAGCATCTCCCCGTTCTTCCTCCCCGTGAGACGATTGTGGGTATCCTGACTCATGGAGCTTGCCCACCGGTTACCTCTTAAAGGGCAACGTACAGGTACGTGACTTTGCCCTTACGTGCCCTTCTGCCGCAATATATCTGTGTGAGGAGGTCGGAAAGCGGTTAAAGGGAGTCGTTTTTGACTTCAAAGATTAAGAAAACTTTAGAAAAGATGCATGTATTTTTAAATCAGTTTTTAATTATTTTTTTTGGGGGGGGGGGTAAGCTATGCTGCAATTGACCCAAAATGCAGTGATTACACATGGGAAAAGGAAAACCGCATGTTAAAAAAATTCAATACACTCTGATATATAATAGCTATAAACATACAACAAGTGCTTTAAGTGCATTTTATTACATTTCCTACACATAGGGAATAGGTGTTTTAGTAGCTGTCAGTGGATGTGTGTGTGTGTGTAAAGTTTAGACTATATTAAAAATAAAAAAAAATAAAAGGGGTGAAAATGTGACAGCAAAATATTGCCAATAAGCCATAACGGTTCAGACATGCTAAAACTAATTTAATATGATAGTAATGTTGTAAAGAAAGGATATAAAAGTCTCAAAATGATTTGATTGTGGTATAGACTGACATATACCACTTTAGTTACTAATTTGTTATTTTTAGTATTTAATTTTATACAGTGCAATAAAAAAAAAATGCAACTAATATCCCCTGGGGACTTAAGCCGGCCATAGACAGTTCGAATCTCGGCCCATTCAGCAGGAACCAGCCGAGATTCAAACAATGTATGGGCAGGCTGAATGTACCCAACTTGATTGATCAACTTGGGTACAACCAGCCTAACGGATTCTAGATGCAATTATTGTTAGTGGCTGTTATAGCCACTAGCAATAATCACAGTGTTTTCAATGTTCACAATGGCTCCACAGGATGGATTCCCCCATCAACACAACTGTGCTGATGGCAGAATCAAGTGATTTTCTTTCCTGCAACCCATGGTTACAGGAAAGAAAATCGCTCCATCTATGGTCGACTGTAATCAGTTGCTGCCAGCTTTCAACTACTTTTAAACAATAGGACTTATAAGAAATTAAGTAAGGGGCTGGGACTTTGAATGAAACATGCACTTGAGAAATAAATAATTGTTCGTAACAGATTAATTCCATGTGTTTAATTATTGATAATAACAACAAGACTCACACAACCGTGCGTCCAAAAATTCATTTCATAAAAAATACATATAGAGTCCATATATATATGTACATACACATAAATGCAGGGCACAATAGCACATGATAATTCGATGCAAGTAACTAAGAAAGATAAAAACATGATAATACATGAAAATCTAGTCTGATATAGAGTGGGCACATTATTGCCCCAATCTTGGTGTTTACTGTAAATAAAAGATGCATAAATGTAGCATCTGTAGCTCGACGCGTTTTGTGGTTGATGACCACTCATCAGGAGCAATTATGGACAAAGCCTATAGAATATAAATATAGAAAATAAATCAGACTGATTACATAAATAGAACATTAAATTTGCAAGAGGGAGGGTATGTAGCCTACACCTGTACTTACACAGCTGAACATGGGTCTCAGGTATGGCAGGATCACCAACAGTGGACTGGGGTCAAACCGGCATGGGAGCTGAGGCGACATATAGAGGCATGGCATCTGGGAACACAGAATTGGTATGCTATAACCACCACCAAACCCTTGATGGTGATATGGAATGGATAGTGCCCAAGGTCTAGGGAAAAATGAATGGAAACTATGAAAAAGTGAACCAGTGTTGGATGACTGTGAATGCCTATCTTGAAATCCATGGAGGTATGGGATTAAACTACCCAAACCACATGGAGATAGGCTTATGATAGGGCTGAGTGTGTGTAAAAACCATGTGAGATAAAAGGTTGTTAAAAATACAGTGTCAAATAAAACATTGTGCTGGAAAAAATGGTGAAATAAGCATAAAAAATTGATTGAAAAGTATGTTGGTGTATGGTTGTTGAGTGAAGTTGAGGTGTAAGGAATACTGAAAAATTGAAATTAAAAGGGGAGTGTGGTGCCGTCTGCCATACTGAAAAATTGAAAGGGGAGTATAGTGCCGTCTGCCAAGGGGATTACCTGTTATCAAGATGTGAGGAGCTTGTGTGCGTGTGATAGATGAGCAAAAGTAAAAAGGGGCCAATTCTGTTTCTAAGATGAGGAGTCATGAACTCCACTCCAGCCAATAATATGCCACCAACGTCACGTGGGCTGGCGGGAGGGGGAGAGAGAACGCCAGCAGCCGGGTGGAACTTGCACGACGTTTGGCGCCAAAATCCTCCGCCGCACAGCCATGGATGGATCTACACAAGGCGCCGGCGTCATGACGTCGACCCGGTCAACGTCATGCGGCGGGCGCTCGGTGCGTGACGTCGATGCGCAGCGTGGTAACCGCCCGGACCCTTGGGCAATAGACAAAGAGGGAGGGGGCGGATCCAAGGTGCGCATCGCAGCTCCCAGATTGCCAGAAGGACCACCAGCCCACCAAGGAAATGACGGCCATCTTCCCAAGAAAAACTGCACCCGGCAGAACTGTGTATATGATAATTTAGGAATGTCAATAGTTACGAATATACAAAATATGTTACATGGACGGGGAAACCTAACCTATATATGAATCCCCATTATCATAGGGTTATAAAACATACAGAGGAAACCTATCTGGCACAAAACTAAGTGTGCCAGGGTGGACCGTCTAAGTGTGCATGCCTCCATCCCTGATATTGATATAACAATGGAAGAAGGGGGGGGGTCGCGGGGCCTGTGGGACTTTAAATGAGGTCTATGACAAAAAAGCCAAGGTTACCTCCATCCCTGATTCTAATAAGAAATTAAGTAAGGGGCTGGGACTTTGAATGAAACATGCACTTGAGAAATAAATAATTGTTCGTAACAGATTAATTCCATGTGTTTAATTATTGATAATAACAACAAGACTCACACAACCGTGCGTCCAAAAATTAATTTCATAAAAAATACATATAGAGTCCATATATATATGTACATACACATAAATGCAGGGCACAATAGCACATGATAATTCGATGCAAGTAACTAAGAAAGATAATAACATGATAATACATGAAAATCTAGTCTGATATAGAGTGGGCACATTATTGCCCCAATCTTGGTGTTTACTGTAAATAAAAGATGCATAAATGTAGCATCTGTAGCTCGACGCGTTTCGTGGTTGATGACCACTCATCAGGAGCAATTATGGACAAAGCCTATAGAATATAAATATAGAAAATAAATCAGCCTGATTACATAAATAGAACATTAAATTTGCAAGAGGGAGGGTATGTAGCCTACACCTGTACTTACACAGCTGAACATGGGTCTCAGGTATGGCAGGATCACCAACAGTGGACTGGGGTCAAACCGGCATGGGAGCTGAGGCGACATATAGAGGCATGGCATCTGGGAACACAGAATTGGTATGCTATGACCACCACCAAATCCTTTATGGTGATATGGAATGGATAGTGCCCAAGGTCTAGGGAAAAATGAATGGAAACTATGAAAAAGTGAACCAGTGTTGGATGACTGTGAATGCTTATCTTGAAATCCATGGAGGTATGGGATTAAACTACCCAAACCACATGGAGATAGGCTTATGATAGGGCTGAGTGTGTGTAAAAACCGTGTGAGATAAAAGGTTGTTAAAATACAGTGTCAAATAAAACATTGTGCTGGAAAAAATGGTGAAATAAGCATAAAAAATTGATTGAAAAGTATGTTGGTGTATGGTTGTTGAGTGAAGTTGAGGTGTAAGGAATACTGAAAAATTGAAATTAAAAGGGGAGTGTGGTGCCGTCTGCCATACTAAAAAATTGAAAGGGGAGTATAGTGCCGTCTGCCAAGGGGATTACCTGTTATCAAGATGTGAGGAGCTTGTGTGCGTGTGATAGATGAGCAAAAGTAAAAAGGGGCCAATTCTGTTTCTAAGATGAGGAGTCATGAACTCCACTCCAGCCAATAATATGCCACCAACGTCACGTGGGCTGGCGGGAGGGGGAGAGAGAACGCCAGCAGCCGGGTGGAACTTGCACGACGTTTGGCACCAAAACCCTCCGCCGCACAGCCATGGATGGATCTACACAAGGCGCCGGCGTCATGACGTCGACCCGGTCAACGTCATGCGTCGGGCGCTCGGTGCGTGACGTCGATGCGCAGCGTGGTAACCGCCCGGACCCTTGGCCAATAGACAAAGAGGGAGGGGGCGGATCCAAGGTGCGCATCGCAGCTCCCAGATTGCCAGAAGGAACACCAGCCCACCAAGGAAATGACGGCCATCTTCCCAAGAAAAACTGCACCCGGCAGAACTGTGTATATGATAATTTAGGAATGTCAGTTGTTACGAATATGCAAAATATGTTACATGGACGGGGAAAACCTAACCTATGTATGAACCCCCATTATCATAGGGTTATAAAACATACAGAGGAAACCTATCTGGCACAAAACTAAGTGTGCCAGGGTGGACCGTCTAAGTGTGCATGCCTCCATCCCTGATATTGATATAACAATGGAAGAAGGGGGGGGCCGCGGGGCCTGTGGGACTTTAAATGAGGTCTATGACAAAAAAGCCAAGGTTACCTCCATCCCTGATTCTAATAAGAAATTAAGTAAGGGGCTGGGACTTTGAATGAAACATGCACTTGAGAAATAAATAATTGTTCGTAACAGATTAATTCCATGTGTTTAATTATTGATAATAACAACAAGACTCACACAACCGTGCGTCCAAAAATTCATTTCATAAAAAATACATATAGAGTCCATATATATATATGTATAGTTAGATATGGGCAGGTTACTTTTTCTTCAGTAATGGGAGTATTAGAAGCAGGCGTCAAGTGGTACCTCCAATAATCCACCAATATTCATGTGAAAATCAAGACGGGACACGTACTTCAATTGCGAAAATCCTTTACTTCGATATTTCAAAGGTACATCTTATTTCAAAAGCACAGCTTATTTCAAAAGCACAGCCACTGTACAGTTACGAGCACCAGCTCTTCATCAGGCTATCTCTGGCTTGTGTAGCACACTATCTCAAACTAAGCATATATATACCACATTCAGGAGTACAACACACAGGTGTATGTCACAGATCACTAATCACTGTTAATTGAAGATTTCAAAATTAACCCTATCAGCAAGATAAAGCATCCAACCAATTAAGATCATCATACATTATACAAGCAATCGGGTTGTTCCAATTCGGTAAATGGTCATGATGCCATGAAAGAGCAATAATCTCGTATTTCTGCAAAGATTCATCTTCACCAGTTTCCAGTGGAGCATACAGTAATAAAACTCTCAATATTTCCTGCAGGAAAGAGAAGAGGTTCATTGGTATCAGAATTGCATCACATTGCATAGCACCATGACCACAAAAAGTATCCAATATCAGTATCAGGCATTGATAAAACGATCAAAGCAATGAGACAATTAAAATAAAATTATATGCAGCGTCACCAATCACGCATCGTGTGTCATAGGAATAGATACAAATCATAATCTCTGTTCATTCCATGCGGACTTAGAGATTTTAATCGGTTAATCCACCAAACTTCCCGTTTTCTCAGCTTCAGAATTCGATCACCCCCTCTCTTGTCCCTAATAACTTCCTCAAGTACCATATATCGCAAATCAGAATCGCAGTGCCCTTTCTCCAAGAAATGCTTGGATACAGGAAACGTCGGCTGTTTTAGTCGGATCGTACTGCGATGCTGTGCGATCCTGTCCTTGATTTTTTGGGTGGTCTCCCCAACATATAGTAACCCGCAGGGACATATTAAGATATAAATGACATAAGAGGACTGGCAAGTATAAAAACCATTAATGGTGATTTTATCACCATGGGTCGGATGTATAAAATGATCACCTTTAACAAGCAAATTGCACTGAATGCATTTCAAACAGGGGAAGCATCCCTTCCTTTTGCTGCCAAGAAATGTCATTTTGGACATCTTTTTTTCATCTCTGAATTCTGATTTAACCAGCCAGTCCCTTATAGTTCTGTTTCGGCGATATGCCCGCATGGGGATTTGCTGTAAAATTTCAATCTGGGGATAGGATCTTCTCAATAGGGGCCAATGTTTTTTAATAATATTAAATATCTTTTCACTATAGCTTTTGAACTGAAAACTGAAAGGGAGTCTGGGTTTGTCCATATTGCAGTGCCGATTCCTGACCACTACCACATCATTAATTACCTTTGTAAGCTCCTGTCTAATTAGATTGTCTGGATACCCCCGTTCTTTGAATTTACAACACATCTCATCAAGTCTAGTTCTTCTAGTATTGTCATCACTCACTATCCGTTTCACCCTCAATAGTTGGCTTTTAATAATAGATCTAAAAACATGGGGTGGATGATAGCTGTTAAACATTAAGAGTTGGTTCCTATCAGTTGGTTTGACATATAGATCTGACTCAATACGGCTTTGATAAATATATATCCTAGTATCCAAAAACGGAATGGAGAGCCCTCCAACATTTATTTTGAACTGGATATCCGGAGAAAATTCATTCAATATCTCATCAAAGGCCATAAGGGATTCAATGTTGCCCCGCCACACTGCAAAGACATCGTCTATATACCGCCACCAGGTGGCGCAATGCTGCTGGAACAACTCATTTACAAACACATATTTATGCTCGAAATCATTCATGAATGAGCAAGCGTATGGCGGGGCAACATTGGATCCCATGGCAACACCATTCTGCTGAACGTAAAATTGATCTTTAAACAAAAAATAGTTATTCAATAGCAAAATGTTAAATAAATTTTCAAAAAGTGTGACTTGAGCCTCAGAATAAATGTCGCTACATCTAATAAGCCCAATAGCTGCATCAATTCCTTCCCTATGTGGGATACAGGTATACAGACTAGTTACATCCCAGGTTACAAGTATCTCATCACCCTGGCATAACGGTAATTTTCTAATTTTCGATAGGAAGTCCTGTGTGTCTCTAATATAGGATATTGTATTCCTGACAAGAGGGGATAAGACCCTGTCCAGAAGACGTGCCGTCGGGACAAAGATTGAATCCCTACCCGACACAATCGGGCGACCAGGGGGAGATTGGCTGTTCTTATGGATTTTAGGCAGCATATACAAGACCGGAATCCTAGTATGTGAAGGAAGTAAAAACTCAAAAAGATCACGAGATATCAAACTGTCTTTTAGCGCTGCTTTCAAAAGGGTTTCCAGCTTTTTCTTTATACCCCAGGTAGGGTCTGTGGACACCTTCTTGTACACCAGCGGATCACTGAGCTGGCGGAGGACCTCAGATTCATACATGGCAGTATCCATGATGACCACAGAACCCCCCTTATCAGCAGGTTTACATACGATATCATCACGTTTACTAAGATTCCTAAGGGCCAATTTCTCTTCACATGACAAATTATTGGGTATATGGTCCCTATAGTCCGTCCTGTGAACAAGATCCTTCACATCACGGGTAACCTCTTTAATAAACATTTCCACAGGTGCATATGATGTGGGGGGAACAGATTTTGATTTGGTGATTAGATTAAAGGTTTTACAGTCAAGAGCATCACCCATAGGTTCATTATAAATGAACGGTTTATGTATAAAGTGAACTTTCCACCTTATGTTCCGAAAAAGCCTATATAGATCCTGATCTAATTGGAACTGATCGAGGTGACTTTTCGGGGAAAAAGAAAGACCATGATTAAGAAGTCCTACCTCTTCTAGAGCAAGGACCCTCCTGGAGATGTTATGAATCAGTTCTCCCGTCCTCTGCCCCGGTTGCTGCGAAAGTTGCGCTGTCTGTCCTGACCGCCTGCTTCGTCCCTGAAGCGGGACCTTGTTTGCATCCGAGGGGGGGCTCCTCTCCTGCCTTGCTGAAAAAAAGTGGAGGAGGAATCCGTGTCGGTGTTGGCAGATGAATTATCCGACATATCACGCCTGGTGTTTCCGTTGTCTTGTCGGCCACGGCGGTTGTAAGGTCGGGGCCATCTGTATACCTGGTTTCTTTCATAATCCTCTATGTCACGATCAAATTTATTCCGTTTCTTATTTTCCAAATCCGCTCTGTATTTTCCAACATTCTCATCTACCAATTCCTTGCATTTAGCAAATTCATCGCTGGTTAGGGACAATTGTAAGTCCTGTTCAATTTTATTCACTTGTTCAGATAAAGTGGCCAATTCCTTATGAATAAACGAAATGGTAAGGGTCATGAGATCAAACGAGCATTTGTTCAAGATCTGCATAAAAGTGTTCTTAAATTCATCATTATCGCTAAATAATGTTGGAGACAGTCTCACCCGTAGGCCTCTTGGGATCCGCTGTACCCGGTGATACTCTGATAGAGTCAATCCATGCAACTCCAATGATGTGTGTTTTCTTTGCAATTTTTCCCATGCACGAGTGTTGTGGATTGGTGTATTACCAACTAAAAAGTCTCGAGAACCAGTGATCTGGGACATAATCTGCGTGGTTTCCTCCTGAGTAAATGAAAAGGTTGATCCATTGGTTTCCATGGTTCAGAAAAGTAACGTTACTTGCTGGAAGTATTCAGTAGTTAGATATGGGCAGGTTACTTTTTCTTCAGTAATGGGAGTATTAGAAGCAGGCGTCAAGTGGTACCTCCAATAATCCACCAATATTCATGTGAAAATCAAGACGGGACACGTACTTCAATTGCGAAAATCCTTTACTTCGATATTTCAAAGGTACATCTTATTTCAAAAGCACAGCTTATTTCAAAAGCACAGCCACTGTACAGTTACGAGCACCAGCTCTTCATCAGGCTATCTCTGTGTGCTACCAGAGATAGCCTGATGAAGAGCTGGTGCTCGTAACTGTACAGTGGCTGTGCTTTTGAAATAAGCTGTGCTTTTGAAATAAGATGTACCTTTGAAATATCGAAGTAAAGGATTTTCGCAATTGAAGTACGTGTCCCGTCTTGATTTTCACATGAATATTGGTGGATTATTGGAGGTACCACTTGACGCCTGCTTCTAATACTCCCATTACTGAAGAAAAAGTAACCTGCCCATATCTAACTACTGAATACTTCCAGCAAGTAACGTTACTTTTCTGAACCATGGAAACAATGGATCAACCTTTTCATTTACTCAGGAGGAAACCACGCAGATTATGTCCCAGATCACTGGTTCTCGAGACTTTTTAGTTGGTAATACACCAATCCACAACACTCGTGCATGGGAAAAATTGCAAAGAAAACACACATCATTGGAGTTGCATGGATTGACTCTATCAGAGTATCACCGGGTACAGCGGATCCCAAGAGGCCTACGGGTGAGACTGTCTCCAACATTATTTAGCGATAATGATGAGTTTAAGAACACTTTTATGCAGATCTTGAACAAATGCTCGTTTGATCTCATGACCCTTACCATTTCGTTTATTCATAAGGAATTGGCCACTTTATCTGAACAAGTGAATAAAATTGAACAGGACTTACAATTGTCCCTAACCAGCGATGAATTTGCTAAATGCAAGGAATTGGTAGATGAGAATGTTGGAAAATACAGAGCGGATTTGGAAAATAAGAAACGGAATAAATTTGATCGTGACATAGAGGATTATGAAAGAAACCAGGTATACAGATGGCCCCGACCTTACAACCGCCGTGGCCGACAAGACAACGGAAACACCAGGCGTGATATGTCGGATAATTCATCTGCCAACACCGACACGGATTCCTCCTCCACTTTTTTTCAGCAAGGCAGGAGAGGAGCCCCCCCTCGGATGCAAACAAGGTCCCGCTTCAGGGACGAAGCAGGCGGTCAGGACAGACAGCGCAACTTTCGCAGCAACCGGGGCAGAGGACGGGAGAACTGATTCATAACATCTCCAGGAGGGTCCTTGCTCCAGAAGAGGTAGGACTTCTTAATCATGGTCTTTCTTTTTCCCCGAAAAGTCACCTCGATCAGTTCCAATTAGATCAGGATCTATATAGGCTTTTTCGGAACATAAGGTGGAAAGTTCACTTTATACATAAACCGTTCATTTATAATGAAACTATGGGTGATGCTCTTGACTGTAAAACCTTTAATCTAATCACCAAATCAAAATCTGTTCCCCCCACATCATATGCACCTGTGGAAATGTTTATTAAAGAGGTTACCCGTGATGTGAAGGATCTTGTTCACAGGACGGACTATAGGGACCATATACCCAATAATTTGTCATGTGAAGAGAAATTGGCCCTTAGGAATCTTAGTAAACGTGATGATATCGTATGTAAACCTGCTGATAAGGGGGGTTCTGTGGTCATCATGGATACTGCCATGTATGAATCTGAGGTCCTCCGCCAGCTCAGTGATCCGCTGGTGTACAAGAAGGTGTCCACAGACCCTACCTGGGGTATAAAGAAAAAGCTGGAAACCCTTTTGAAAGCAGCGCTAAAAGACAGTTTGATATCTCGTGATCTTTTTGAGTTTTTACTTCCTTCACATACTAGGATTCCGGTCTTGTATATGCTGCCTAAAATCCATAAGAACAGCCAATCTCCCCCTGGTCGCCCGATTGTGTCGGGTAGGGATTCAATCTTTGTCCCGACGGCACGTCTTCTGGACAGGGTCTTATCCCCTCTTGTCAGGAATACAATATCCTATATTAGAGACACACAGGACTTCCTATCGAAAATTAGAAAATTACCGTTATGCCAGGGTGATGAGATACTTGTAACCTGGGATGTAACTAGTCTGTATACCTGTATCCCACATAGGGAAGGAATTGATGCAGCTATTGGGCTTATTAGATGTAGCGACATTTATTCTGAGGCTCAAGTCACACTTTTTGAAAATTTATTTAACATTTTGCTATTGAATAACTATTTTTTGTTTAAAGATCAATTTTACGTTCAGCAGAATGGTGTTGCCATGGGATCCAATGTTGCCCCGCCATACGCTTGCTCATTCATGAATGATTTCGAGCATAAATATGTGTTTGTAAATGAGTTGTTCCAGCAGCATTGCGCCACCTGGTGGCGGTATATAGACGATGTCTTTGCAGTGTGGCGGGGCAACATTGAATCCCTTATGGCCTTTGATGAGATATTGAATGAATTTTCTCCGGATATCCAGTTCAAAATAAATGTTGGAGGGCTCTCCATTCCGTTTTTGGATACTAGGATATATATTTATCAAAGCCGTATTGAGTCAGATCTATATGTCAAACCAACTGATAGGAACCAACTCTTAATGTTTAACAGCTATCATCCACCCCATGTTTTTAGATCTATTATTAAAAGCCAACTATTGAGGGTGAAACGGATAGTGAGTGATGACAATACTAGAAGAACTAGACTTGATGAGATGTGTTGTAAATTCAAAGAACGGGGGTATCCAGACAATCTAATTAGACAGGAGCTTACAAAGGTAATTAATGATGTGGTAGTGGTCAGGAATCGGCACTGCAATATGGACAAACCCAGACTCCCTTTCAGTTTTCAGTTCAATAGCTATAGTGAAAAGATATTTAATATTATTAAAAAACATTGGCCCCTATTGAGAAGATCCTATCCCCAGATTGAAATTTTACAGCAAATCCCCATGCGGGCATATCGCCGAAACAGAACTATAAGGGACTGGCTGGTTAAATCAGAATTCAGAGATGAAAAAAAGATGTCCAAAATGACATTTCTTGGCAGCAAAAGGAAGGGATGCTTCCCCTGTTTGAAATGCATTCAGTGCAATTTGCTTGTTAAAGGTGATCATTTTATACATCCGACCCATGGTGATAAAATCACCATTAATGGTTTTTATACTTGCCAGTCCTCTTATGTCATTTATATCTTAATATGTCCCTGCGGGTTACTATATGTTGGGGAGACCACCCAAAAAATCAAGGACAGGATCGCACAGCATCGCAGTACGATCCGACTAAAACAGCCGACGTTTCCTGTATCCAAGCATTTCTTGGAGAAAGGGCACTGCGATTCTGATTTGCGATATATGGTACTTGAGGAAGTTATTAGGGACAAGAGAGGGGGTGATCGAATTCTGAAGCTGAGAAAACGGGAAGTTTGGTGGATTAACCGATTAAAATCTCTAAGTCCGCATGGAATGAACAGAGATTATGATTTGTATCTATTCCTATGACACACGATGCGTGATTGGTGACGCTGCATATAATTTTATTTTAATTGTCTCATTGCTTTGATCGTTTTATCAATGCCTGATACTGATATTGGATACTTTTTGTGGTCATAGTGCTATGCAATGTGATGCAATTCTGATACCAATGAACCTCTTCTCTTTCCTGCAGGAAATATTGAGAGTTTTATTACTGTATGCTCCACTGGAAACTGGTGAAGATGAATCTTTGCAGAAATACGAGATTATTGCTCTTTCATGGCATCATGACCATTTACCGAATTGGAACAACCCGATTGCTTGTATAATGTATGATGATCTTAATTGGTTGGATGCTTTATCTTGCTGATAGGGTTAATTTTGAAATCTTCAATTAACAGTGATTAGTGATCTGTGACATACACCTGTGTGTTGTACTCCTGAATGTGGTATATATATGCTTAGTTTGAGATAGTGTGCTACACAAGCCAGAGATAGCCTGATGAAGAGCTGGTGCTCGTAACTGTACAGTGGCTGTGCTTTTGAAATAAGCTGTGCTTTTGAAATAAGATGTACCTTTGAAATATCGAAGTAAAGGATTTTCGCAATTGAAGTACGTGTCCCGTCTTGATTTTCACATATATATATGTATATTCGTAACTACTGACATTCCTAAATTATCATATACACAGTTCTGCCGGGTGCAGTTTTTCTTGGGAAGATGGCCGTCATTTCCTTGGTGGGCTGGTGGTCCTTCTGGCAATCTGGGAGCTGCGATGCGCACCTTGGATCCACCCCCTCCCTCTTTGTCTATTGGCCAAGGGTCCTGGCGGTTACCACGCTGCGCATCGACGTCACGCACCGAGCGCCCGACGCATGACGTTGACCGGGTCGACGTCATGACGCCGGCGCCTTGTGTAGATCCATCCATGGCTGTGCGGCGGAGGATTTTGGCGCCAAAAGTATTCCTTACACCTCAATTTCACTCAACAACCATACACCAACATACTTTTCAATCAATTTTTTATGCTTATTTCACCATTTTTTCCAGCACAATGTTTTATTTGACACTGTATTTTAACAACCTTTTATCTCACACGGTTTTTACACACACTCAGCCCTATCATAAGCCTATCTCCATGTGGTTTGGGTAGTTTAATCCCATACCTCCATGGATTTCAAGATAGGCATTCACAGTCATCCAACACTGGTTCACTTTTTCATAGTTTCCATTCATTTTTCCCTAGACCTTGGGCACTATCCATTCCATATCACCATCAAGGATTTGGTGGTGGTTATAGCATACCAATTCTGTGTTCCCAGATGCCATGCCTCTATATGTCGCCTCAGCTCCCATGCTGGTTTGACCCCAGTCCACTGTTGGTGATCCTGCCATACCTGAGACCCATGTTCAGCTGTGTAAGTACAGGTGTAGGCTACATACCCTCCCTCTTGCAAATGTAATGTTCTATTTATGTAATCAGTCTGATTTATTTTCTATATTTATATTCTATAGGCTTTGTCCATAATTGCTCCTGATGAGTGGTCATCAACCACGAAACGCGTCGAGCTACAGATGCTACATTTATGCATCTTTTATTTACAGTAAACACCAAGATTGGGGCAATAATGTGCCCACTCTATATCAGACTAGATTTTCATGTATTATCATGTTATTATCTTTGTTAGTTACTTGCATCGAATTATCATGTGCTATTGTGCCCTGCATTTATGTGTATGTACATATATATATATGGACTCTATATGTATTTTTTATGAAATTAATTTTTGGACGCACGGTTGTGTGAGTCTTGTTGTTATTATCAATAATTAAACACATGGAATTAATCTGTTACGAACAATTATTTATTTCTCAAGTGCATGTTTCATTCAAAGTCCCAGCCCCTTACTTAATTTCTTATTAGAATCGGGGATGGAGGTAACCTTGGCTTTTTTGTCATAGATAAAGTGAAAAGGTAAACACAAAAAGGTTATGTTATTTTATCTTAATTTCACTTTTTGCGCTGCACATTTTTTCTTTTATATTGCACTGTGAGGGATTTTGTGGTTTACCTTTTTGTGTTCAGCTTGCATTTGTTAGTTTTAATTAATTTCAGGTTTGCGCTGATTGTTCCTTATATAATTTTTTGTCATAGACCTCATTTAAAGTCCCACAGGCCCCGCGCCCCCCCCCCCCCCCTTCTTCCATTGTTATAACAATAGGACTTATAACAATAGGAGGATAAATATAACAAAGAATTTGTTTGACAACCATAATAAACATGTAGAATATGTAGTCATATTGGTGCTCAGAAGACACTGTAATGGGGGTATGTTTATTAAGCAAACAATTTGAAATTTACCAAACATTAAAAACAGGGGTATATTCCCAGTGCATTTGTTTTAAGTTAAAGTAATTGATTCATCTGCAGTGAATGATTGGTTAAAATCACATGCACTTACTTTTTATAAAGCGAAACGTCAAAATAAATAAGGATTATTGCAATAAGGATTATTGCATTGTCAGCATACAAACATCCTACAGTGCCTTGAAAAAGTATTCACCCCCCCCCCCCCCCCCTTGGCTTTTTACCTACAGTGCCTTGCAAAAGTATTTACTCCCCTTGGCTTTTTACATATTTTGTTACATTACAGTCTTTAGTTTTTTTTTTTTTTTATCTGAATTATATGTGATGGAAAACACAATAGTCTAAGTTGGTGTTGTAAAATTAGAAAAATATATACATAAAACTATTTTTCACAAATAAAAAAACTGATAATTAGCATGTGTGTATGAATTCACCCCCTTTGATATGAAGCCCATAAAAAGCTTTGGTGCAACCAATTACCTTTAGAAGTCATATAATTAGTGAAATGATGTCCACCTGTGTGCAATCTAAGTGTCATATGATCTGTCATTACATATACACACCTTTTTGAAAGGCCCCAGAGGCTGCAACACCTAAGCAAGAGGCACCACTAACCAAACACTGCCATGAAGACCAATGAACTCTCCAAACAAGTAAGGGACAATCTTGTTGTTGACAGGTCAGGGTTAGATTATTAAAAAAAATCCAAATCTTGTTCCCTAGGAGCACCATCAAATCTATCATAACCAAATGGAAAGAACATGGCCAACAGCAAAACCTGCCAAGAGACGGCCTCACACCAAAACTCATGGATCGGGCAAGGAGGGCATTAATCAGAAAGGCAGCACAGAGACCTAAGGTAACCCTGGAAGAGCTGCAGAGTTCCACAACAGAGACTGGAGTATCTGTACATAGGATGACAATAAGCCGTATGCTCCATAGAGTTGGGCTTTATAGCAGAGTGGCCAGAAGAAAGCCATTACTTTCAGAAAAAAACAAAATGGCACGTTTTGAGTTTGTGAAAAGGCATGTGGGAGACTCCTAAAATGTATAGAGGAAGGTGCTTTGATAAGACTAAAATTTAACTTTTTGGCCATCAAAGAAAACCCTATGTTTGGTGCAAACCCATCACATCACCCAAACAACACCACAGTGAAACATGGTGGTGGCAGAACCATGCTATGGGGATGTTTTTCAGCAGTTGGGACTGGAAAACTGGTCAGAGTTGAGGGAAAGAGGGATGGTGCTAAATACAGGGATATTCTTGAGCAAAACCTGTACCACTCTGTGTGTGATTTGAGGCTAGGACGGAGATTCACCTTCCAGCAGGACAATGACCCCAAACACACTGCTAAAGCAACAGGGAGGGGAAACAAGGGGAAACATGTAAATGTGTTGAAATGGCCTAGTCAAAGCCCAGACCTCAATCCAATAGAAAAATCTGTGGTCAGACTTAAAGATTGCTGTTCACAAGTGCAAACCATCCAACTTAAAGGAGCTGGAGCAGTTTTGCAAGGAGGGATGGGCAAAAATCACAGTGGTATTTAAAGCGACTTAGAGCTGTGATAGTTGCAAAAAGTGGCTCTACAAAGTATTGACTTTAGGGGGGTGAATAGTTATGCACATTGAATTTTTCTGTTATTTTGTCCCATTTGTTGTATGCTTCACAATAAAAAAAAAAATCTTCAAAGTTGCGGGCATGTTCTGTAAACAAAATTACGCGTATCCTCAAACAATCCATGTTAATTTCAGGTTGTGAGGCAACAAAACACAAAATATGCCAAGGGGGTGAATACTTTTGCAAGGCACAAATATCACTTTAACAGTGTTAGGCTGAATTCAACTTCCCGTGTTGTTTAAAGTGCCTCTCTCTTTGGTTAGATTAACCACACACTCCAGCCAAAACAGAAAATTTAGCCTATCTCCAGCAATATATATATTTATACAGTATAAATCCAAAACTGGTTTACGGGTTTCACGGGTCTTGCAGAGGTCTTGCGTTTGATCTCCCTTTTCTGCAAGACACGTGAGTGCCTCTAAACTAGTTTTGGATTTATATGGATTACATGTGGGTGAGCACCTGGGCATTTACTTCAAATATAGAGTACCGTGGCTACCCTTGGAACTGTATATACTGTATATATATTGTCAACATCCAAGGGGTTAACTAGCAGCTGTGAGACAGTTCAGTAAACTTAAAAGGCTTTATTCAGCAAAAAGCAACAGAAAATTGACAAGCTTTGTCTTTATAGGCAGTTCAAACAACACAAAAACTCTTCTTAGCAGTATAAGACAGTCCTTTTAAATAATGCTCAGCATCCCAGCCACAACATATAACATAGCAAAGTCCCAGTTTAGGCAAGCTCACCCAGCAGGATCAAGTCATGGGTAACAGGGGTCCTTCCAGCTTCAAGCTCCTCTCAGCTTTGATAGGTCAACAGCCATCTCTCTCCAAACACACTTCTCCTCTCTGACATTTTTAACTCAGCAGACAATAAGCAGCTCTGAAGAGGAAGTACCTGCCCTCTTCAATTAACCCCTTCTTAACCCTGCCCCAGGCTGACTCTCCACATATCTCCCCCCCCCCCCCGTTCCAGGCCCAGGGCTGGTCAATCTATACCACAGTGGCCATAGGCCTGGGAAAGGGCATCTTTTTTTTCCCCCAAATGCACGCGCCCAGGTCTATTCCCCCTTCCTCTTACTCTGAATCCACATAATTTCTAGACCGGGTTGCTGCTGTAAACCTGTCATTTTTATCAGTTTCCATTAAGCGGTACAATTCCTGGTACTCCTCTGTGAGGAGCGGTTGCACCAATTCAGCCCAGTGGCTTCTGGGCCACCTTTTAAACCATGCCGTGTTTTCGAATTCAGCCAGGCAGTCCTCAATGTCTGTTAGCATTGGGTGTAAAAAGTCACCAGCACAGATTCTAACTTCGTTACCACTGAGAGCAGCGCCAACCTTATCTACTATCTCAGAGTGTTCCTCTCCCTCCAGGAAACACCTGCTCTCCACAGTAGGCTCAACCAATAGCACTTGATCCCCCGGTTTAGACTCTGACCCTTGCAGACCGGTTGGGACCTCTCTAATGGCGACATTTAAGCACTTTGTGATTTTTTTAGCATAGAGTAGGATGCAAACCTGTTCCCTAGCGTGGATCGAAGGGGAGTCCTTTCTCTGAGCACCAAAGAAATCACTTCAGGAACCCCAAAGATATTACAAGTCAGGCCCAGAGGGAGAACTCTCTGCCTCCAATCCTACAAATACCTTAGGGGATCTAAGTCAGCTCCTGCAGGTTCACACATCTGACATATTTCTTTACTGTTTACCTCCTGCAACACAGTATTTAACACTTCACATGGGGGTTTCTCCTTTTTAGGGGAGGTCCCTGAACCTTTGTTCACACAAGTCCCAAAATAGGGGGCAGTCTCGCCCAATTAGCAAATAATGGGGTAACCGCAGGATCACCCCAACTCTCAGCGTAGCAGTTCCTGCGGTTGTGGACAGGGTTACATGGACAGTCCTTGACAACCTCATGTACAGAGACCACTCCAATCTTATTCCTGGGTATCAAATTTCCCCAAAACCTGTCATATCAGAGCAGGGTAACCCCACTCCCAGAGTTAAGAAGTGCTACAACCTCCTGTCCATTAACCTGCACCACACTCTCAAGTGGGCTTAGATTTTTCATGGGACCAGTGGCAAAAGCAAACATAAAGCCATGTCGAGAAATGTCACATTCCATTGGCTTCTCCCGCCTTGGACACTGGGCCGCCATATGACCCAGTTGTTGGCAGGACCAACAGCGAACCTCATGGGATTCCCATTCTTTCTGCCGACTCTCAGGAGGGTTTGACGTTAGGGTGCTCCTAGCGGGAGTGTCAGGCACCCCGAGCAGACACCATGGGTTCAACCAGTGCCATCTTTGTGCTGAAACGCACTTCCTTAGAACAGGCCACCTCTCTGGTAATAGAGGGACTCTCCTGGACACTTTCTGCACAACTGTAGCGACAGCAGCAGCAGCCATCTCACCCAGGGACTGAGGCTTGGACTGAGCCACCCATCAGTGCAGCTCCTTAGGAAGACCATGTAAAAAGTGATCCAGTGCAACTCGCTCTACAATCTGAGTGGTGGTCTTCTCCTCTGGTTTCAGCCAATCCTGGAACAGGTGCAGTAGATGATACAGTTGCGCACGGGCAGGCTTAGCTCTGTCAAAGCGCCATTCATGAACACGGTTTGCCCTTAGAGCCACAGTCACTTCCAGCCTGGCTAGGATTTCTGCCTTAAGCTGTTTATAGTCCTGTGCTGATTCAGAGGCCAAATCACAATAGGCCTGTTGAGGATCTGCAGGTCAGGAAAGGAGCCAGCACATCCACCCAGTCTTTCTCATGGAGACCTTCTCTTGTTGCAATCCTTTCAAACATTGCCATATAAGCTTCCACGTTATCTGTGGCTGCCATTACATAGTCTGCCTTCCGGGGGTCACTCTTTACAACCTTTCATTATTTTAGCCTGCTGGGTCAGGGTCACTGCCATTTGCAGTCCTGCTAGCTGTTCAACCAGTAAGCAGTTTGTTTCCTGATGCACAGCAATTGCCTAGGCATTAGTCATTGCTAATTGTTTAATTAGCTCCTCCATTGCTTGTTCTGAAGACTTCACAGCCTGTGCAGCTTTCACCCAGGAAATGGAATTGGCCTGTACCCCTCAAATTGCCCAATGCATAGCTCCACCAATTGTAAGGATCCGAGGGGTTAACAAGCAGCTGTGAGACAGTTCAGTAAACTTAAAAAGCTTTATTCAGCAAAAAGCAACAGAAAATTGACAAGTGTTTCTATATAGGCAGTTCAAATAACACAAAAAACTCTTCTTAGTAGTATAAGACAATCCTTTTAATTAATGCTCAGCATCCCAGCCACAGCATATAACATAGCAAAGTCCCAGTTCAGACAAGCTCACCCAGCAGGATCAAGTCATAGGTAACAGGGGTCCTTCCAGTTTCAAGCTCCTCTCAGCTTTGATAGGTCAACAGCCATCTCTCTCCAAACACACTTCTACTCTCTGACATTTTCAACTCAGCTGACAATAAGCAGCTCTGAAGAGGAAGTACCTGCCCTCTTCAATTAACCCCTTCTTAACCCTGCCCCAGGCTGACGCTCCACAATATATATATATATATATATATATATATATATATATATATATATATATATATAGCGCTGACATTATGGTTTATTAATATATGTTAGAATATTATAACAAAAGTCTATGGACGTTTCTATGGCTTAGTATTTGGCGCCATCTAGCGGCCAAACACAGATAGTGAACTTGAACGTGACTGTTATTTACTTTGGAAGGTTGACCTTTTTACCCAGGATGCTTGGTGACCTACCCACGGACACTCTCTCTGACAGTGCATGCTGGGTAGGACATAAAAGGAGCCCGAGCGGAAATTTTAGGGCTCTTGGGAACGCATGGCCTGCCTGTGAGGACTTGTGAGGAGGCCTCCAGGAGAGAGCGGCCTACAGCCATTGCGGAGCGCAACCCCGCTCGATTGTGTGAGTGAACTGATGGTGCCAGAGATACAGTGACCGGATTGGAGAGATCCAGAGACACTCGTTTGAGCATCTGAGGACCGGGTTCACCCAGCAGAGCGGAACAGAGTGACGGAGCCGGCTGACACAGAAGCAAGCTGCAATCACCGGACCAAAGTTACCATACAGAGCTCCGATCCAGTTGGTGAGAGGGCTGAGGTCCACAGTTTATTGACTTTTTCCCCCGAGTCAGACTTATATACAGGCCTTGCTGGGATTTATAGTCCTACGGAGGAGGAGTATAGCAACTGACACTAGGCAGGCATAAGGCCTATTTGGCATTGTACCTCAAGCCCTGTAACATAGTTACTGAAGTTATATGGGATCATCTTTAACACAACTTGAATTACTTTAACCCCTGGATTACAAATCACAAGGAATTATCCTAGCTAGTGAAGACACGAAGACTACAGACTGAGTACTTTCAGTGAGATCTTACGCATAGCTATAAAAGTAGGGGGAACTCCAGTGTATCTATATTGTTTATAATTGTTTTATTAAAATTCATTGTCCTGTCATTCTATGTTGGGATGACAGTACAATTACTGTAATTACCTGTTTGAATATATTTACATTAAAATATATTTTGGTTAAGTACCCAGTTGTGTGGAGTATTGTTTTCTTCCAGCAGGTGGAGCCAGTGGATCCTGGGGTTACAATACAGGTATATTGTGTTATATTATATTGCACTGTATTGTATTGCACCACAACTGTGTCAAGGGGACTGAGCCAAGTTAGTGGGGTTTATCAGCAGAGTGCAGGCCCAAATCAAACCAGCAGCTCCTTCGGGGGTCAGTGCTACACGTGGGGGCTCGTCCGGGATCATGTCACTCTGCAAGCAAGCCCGCCCCCTTGGTGCCACTATGGACCCCATAAAAGTGGTCCAATGGTGCGAAGCAGGAGGCACACGCTCAGAAGCGAGCATGGCCATTGAACTCCAAGGAGAAGACTGGGGAGAAAAACAAGTTAAAGAAATTGTACAAGCATTGTCCCCAGACAGAAAGGCTTATGTGGTCACAATGAGACCAGACTATGGGACCAATTGCACTTACGTCCTACTAGAGTGGAGGCAGGGTGTCCCTGAAAACTTTCAAGGTGCCAGTGTAAAATTGTCCGAAAGTAGGGACTGCTGCTAAATCACAGTCAGAGCAACAGCTGGCTGACCTGAAACAGCAATACCGTGACATACAGGAGGGTTTCAGGAGACCTCCAGCATGATAGCCGAACACATTAATGGGTTACGTGTCACATGCGGAGATCAGAAAGACGGCCAGATAACGCCCAAACCTGGGTCAGTACTGAAGAAACGCACTCATGGCCGCCTGCAGGAAGTGACCATCTGGAAGGATTTCCATATTGATGGCCAGATAGGAGAGAGAGGGCAGAAAGATAAGCTGTCTTACACAAACCTCCTGCATCAAATTGAGTTGGAGCCACAGAAAGGATATTTGGAGTCCAAAATCAGAGAGGCTGTAATCCATGCCATTAGCCCAGGTTTAAGTGTTAGGGGCATGAGAGGAAAAGTGGATTGACCCTGACCCAGCTCAAGAGGATACTAAAAAGTTATTATAAGGAGGAAGATGCCTCTAAACTATTCCATCAGCTGATAAATATGACACAGAATAGTCAAGAGACTCCCCAGGACTTTCTATTCTGAGCCACTGAGCTCAAGGTCCGCCTGCTGTCTGTATCAAGGGAGGAAGGCACTGGAGAGCACTTTGGAGCCGAACTGGTTTAGAAAAAATTCCGGAGGTCCGTGACTACGGGGCTGAGGAATGATTATATCAAGCTACAGTTGAAGCAGTACCTGGAAGATCCCTCAACTCCAGATTAGGTACTCAACTTAGGTTGAGAAAGTTAATGAGGCAGACAAGGTGGAGATCGAGAGAGACCAGAAACAGAGGAAACTTCAACCTCCCAGCACCACAAGTGCCAAAGTACAACAGATAGATGTCCCCTCAAACACTCGAGAACTCAGTGTCCTGACAGCGAGTGCTGAACAGGGATCATGGCTATCACCTACTCACCATCTACCCACAAGTCAGCTTGGACTGGAGAAGCTGTTCCAGACACAGAAAGAAATACTAGAGATGATGACTATGTTGATAACAAGGCTGGCAAAACCCCAGACAGAAGAAGTCTCGCCACCCAAGGCTCCAGGGACCCCTACCACTAACCGCCCTATGAAACCATTGAAGAGGGTCTGTTTCAAATGTGGAGGGGTAGGACATCTCAAGCGAGTGTGCCCAAGCCCAATAGCCGAGACAAAATCGCAACAGCCGGCGGAAAACTTCAGAGGGCCCCAGTGAAGGAGTCAACTTGGCGCCCGGTTGCCATAGCTAACTCCACACCAACCCATACGCACCAGGGACTGCCGCCAAGCCAAGACGGAAGAGGGAGAGGCTCTCAAAGCCAAGTGTAAAGCTGCAAGCCACCAAGCAGGCCAAAAGTACCACTTCGAGTGGACTTCCTTTTAAGCTAGTGGGACCCTCTCCAATTGTCCCTATCCAAGTAGAGGGGATATATACAAAAGCCCTGCTGGACACTGGAGCTCAGGTGACATTGCTCTACAGGGACTTCTACGACAAACATCTCAAGCACCTGCCATTACAGAAACTGGAGAAACTAGAGATATGGGAGTTAGGTACCCAGAACTTCCCATATAATGGTTACCTGCCGGTCAAACTCACTTTTGACTTAAGTACAGCAGGAAAGGCTGAGACATGTGCGCCCTTGTCCCCCAGGGGCTGACAAAAGTTCCCTCATCATTGGGATGAACACAGACTTAGTGATAAGATTACTTAGACCACTTGTGCTGCAGAAAATAACCCTCCCCACGAAAATACACCCCATGCTTGGCCAGGTAAACAGAGATCTTAGACAAGAAGAGAAGGCCCCACAAGAGGGGTGGGAAAGATCTGGCTTCTGGACAAGAAAGAGAGACTGGTCCAGCCGGGTGAAGTACTCTGCCTGAGAGCCTCCATCAAGTTAAGCTGGAAAAAAATGGTCCCCTTCATTGTCCTTGAGACTTCAAGCCAAGGAGAACATAAAGGGCTGGAACTTATCGCTGAAGTATTGCCAACCAAGGCATTGAAGAGAAAAAAAGGCAAGATTTCAGTCAGTGTTCGCAACACAGCAGCTGTGCCAGTGAGGGTGCCAGCCAGAACACTGTTAGGACAGGTCAGCCCAGCCACCCCAGTCTTGGCGTGTGATTTAATGGGAGAGCATGCCGGAGAGATTCCCCAGGAAGAATTCTGCCCAAAAAACACACCTCTTACTCCTGCCTGGATGGAGAGAGCTAAAGCCCAACTTCTAAGATGGAGGACAGCTTTCTCTAAAAGCGAGTTTGACGTGGGGCTGGCAAAGAGTGCAGCCCACCGAATTCAGCTGGAGGAAGACAAGCCCGTTCGGGAGAGAGTCAGGCAAATTCCACTGGGGGATCTTGAAGACTTGAGGGAACAGCTGGCTGAACTCAAATGGACGGGCATTATCAAAGAGTCCCGGAGTACTTACGCCTCTCCAATAGTAGTGGTAAGAAAGAAAAATGGGTCCCTACGACTATGCATCGACTATAGGACCCTGAACCGGAGGACCATTCCTGACCAGTACACCACATCTCGTATAGAGGATGCCTTACAGAGCCTGTCGGGGGCGAAGTGGTTCAGTGTGCTGGACCTAAAGAGTGGGCACTATCAGATCCCCATGTGCCCTGAAGATAGAGAGAAGACCACTTTTATCACCACTGTGGGCTTCTTTGAGTTCAATAGGATGCCACAAGGTCTGTCTGGAGCCCCAGCAACCTTCCAGAGATTGATGGAAAAGACAGTGGGCGACATGAACCTGATTGAAGTACTGGTCTACCTGGATGGAGTACTGGTCTACCGAAGTGGAAAACTATTGTCATTCCTGCCTCAGGTGCATACAACAGAAGACCTTGCCCCAGAGGGCTGCCCCAATGGGCCACTTAAAGAGCCAATGGATCTGGTCTGCATAGATTTTCTCTGTTTGGAATCCGACCTGAGTGGGCAAGGGGACATCTTAGTGGTTACAGATCACTTCACCCACTATGCCCAGGCGTTCGCCATTGGAGTAGGTACATCACTGCATTGGTTCATGCCTATAATAGCACCAAGAATGACGCTACTGGATATTCAACATGCAGGTTAATGTTTGGGCGTGAAGCTAGGCTACCAGTAGATTTAGACTTTGGAACCTCTCTGGATCACACATCAGAGACCTCTCATTGAGGGTATGTGGACAGACTGTGGAGAAACTTGAAGATAGCTTATGAGCAGACTCAAGCCACCTCAAGTACCAGAGAAAATAGGAATAAAAGGAACTTTGAAAAGTAAGAGTTCCAGATCTTTAACCAGGTGACCGAGTCCTACTAAGGAATCTGGGCAACCCAGGCAAACATAAGTTGGCTGACCGCTGGAGATCATAGCTATATGTTGTGTGCAGGAAGCTCCCAGGACTCCCAGTGTATGAAATCAAGCCAGAAGGAAAAACTGGACCAGTTAAGACATGGCACCAAAATCATCTCTTACCCCTGACAGAAGCAGTCAGGATAAATCCAGAAGAGGAACTTCCCTCCACGTCCACAGCTGTGCGCAGACCAGCAACTAAGTCTCAGCCTACACCCTCTTTAGATGAGGATGGAGAAAAGGAAGATGAGTTGGCTGTGGTCTCACCAAGGCATCAGAGACAGACGTTGATGTCTCTCTAAAGACAGGAGAAGATGTCAATGGGACTCTTAGGGCAGAGGCTCCAGAATTTGTGCCGACAACTCATCACACAGAAGAGCAAAATACTCCTGTTTACTCTCCATCATTGGCACCTAAAGTGAGAGATGAGGATACTTGCCTAAGAGTAGTGGATACCCCGAAAAGGCAAAGAACCAAGAGAGACATTCGCCCACCACAGAGACTGACTTATGATATATTGGGCGAATGCTTTGAAGCATCTCAGTTCGTCAGCAAAATAAACCCTGAAGTGCCTTGTTCCCTCTATTTCTGATTCAGTGGGGGACAACCCCAACTCACCCCTTGACACATCTGTACCAGACACTGTGTCAGCTGTGAGTGTACAGGACAGCTCCCCATCACATGAAAATTGGTGGGAAGCTCCTCTGTCTGTATTGTATGAATGAATGAATGATTTGTATAGCGCTGCAACTGCGAACTGAATCGCCTCGACAAAAGAGATATTTGGGGGGCACACCCTAAAAAATGCATAAAGATGGTGCTGCCATAAGACCATACAACAGAACAAACATATTACAGCGCACACATGCAAAACTGACATTTACCTCCAGCAAGGCTATTTAAAAGCACCTAGACAGACATTTTCAAAAAACATTATCAAAAAATATGGGGATTTGGTCACACCATATTGCTATATGGTGCTTAAGCCCACTTACTGCGACAAAGTACCCCATGATTAGTGGGTCCTACACTATCCATAAATCGGGAGATCCTGCTTCTCTGAACCAAGGGAGCTATACTCCTCTATATGGGAGAACATGAGGTCTCCACCCATGATACAGGTGGCAGCACCATCTTTATGCATTTTTTAGGGTGTGCCCCCCAAATATCTCTTTTGTCTATTGTATGGATTTTGACCAAATCCTTTTGGGTGGAGCACCCCACTCAGTAAGTACCTCAATTAGTGACCACCTGTATCATGGGTGGAGACCTCATGTTCTCCCATATAGAGGAGTATAGCTCCCTTGGTTCAGAGAAGCAGGATCTCCCGATCTATGGATAGTGTAGGACCCACTAATCATGGGGTACTTTGTCGCAGTAAGTGGGCTTAAGCACCCTATAGCAATATGGTGTGACCAAATCTCCATATTTTTTGATAATGTTTTTTGAAAATGTCTGTCTAGGTGCTTTTAAATAGCCTTGCTGGAGGTAAATGTCAGTTTTGCATGTGTGCGCTGTAATATGTTTGTTCAGTTGTATGGTCTTATGGCAGCACCATCTTTATGCATTTTTTAGGGTGTGCCCCCCAAATATCTCTTTTGTCTATTGTATGGATTTTGACCAAATCCTTTTGGGTGGAGCACCCCACTCAGTAAGTACCTCAATTAGTGACCACCTGTATCATGGGTGGAGACCTCATGTTCTCCCATATAGAGGAGTATAGCTCCCTTGGTTCAGAGAAGCAGGATCTCCCGATCTATGGATAGTGTAGGACCCACTAATCATGGGGTACTTTGTCGCAGTAAGTGGGCTTAAGCACCATATAGCAATATGGTGTGACCAAATCCCCATATTTTTTGATAATGTTTTTTGAAAATGTCTGTCTAGGTGCTTTTAAATAGCCTTGCTGGAGGTAAATGTCAGTTTTGCATGTGTGCGCTGCAATATGTTTGTTCTGAATCGCCTCGAGGCGCTTGATCCGACCTGTGTTGATTCCTTTTTAGAAGAGGTAGGTCTTGAGTTTTTTCCTGAAGGCCCGATGGTCTTTTTCCAAGCCTTATAGAGGCAAAAATACAGGATAGAGTTAACATTTTGAACCTCTTTGGGGACCAAAGAGACAAAAGTAGGGGGAGTCTGTAGCGCTGACATTATGGTTTATTAATGTATGTTAGAATATTATAACAAAAGTCTATGGACATTTCTATGGCTTAGTATTTGGCGCCATCTAGCGGCCAAACACAGATAGTTAACTTGAACGAATATTGCTTGGAAAAAAGCACAAAGACAATATACAGGAAGTGACTGTTATTTACTTTGGAAGGTTGACCTTTTTACCCAGGATTCTTGGTGACCTACCCACGGACACTCTCTCTGACAGTGCATGCTGGGTAGGACATAAAAGGAGCCAGAACGGCCATTTTAGGGCTCTTGGGAATGCATGGCCTGCCTGTGAGGACTTGTAAAGAAGGCCTCCCGGAGAGAGCGGCCTACAGCCATTGCAGAGCGCAACCCCGCTCGATTGTGTGAGTGACCTGATGGTGCCAGAGATACAGTGACCGGATTGGAGAGATCCAGAGACACTCGTATGAGCATCTGAGGACCGGGTTCACCCAGCAGAGCAGAACGGAGTGACGGAGCCGGCTGACACAGAAGCAAGCTGCAATCACCAGACCAAAGTTACCATACAGAGCTCCGATCCAGTTGGTAAGAGGGCTGAGGTCCACAGTTTATTGACTTTTTGCACCTAGTCAGACTTATATACAGGCCTCGCTGGGATTTATAGTCCTACGGAGGAGGAGTATAGCAACTGACACTAGGCAGGCATAAGGCCTATTTGACATTGCACCTCAAGCCCTGTAACATAGTTACTGAAGTTATACCTGATCATCTTTAACGCAACTTGAATTACTTTAACCCCTGGATTACAAATCACAAGGAGTTATCCTAACTAGCGAAGACATGAAGCCTACAGACTGAGTACTTTAAGTGAGACCTCACGCATAGCTATAAAAGTAGGGGGAGCTCCTGTGTATTTATATTGTTTAAAAATTGTTTTATTAAAATTCATTGTCATGTCATTCTATGTTGGGATGACAGTACAATTACCTGTTTGAATATATTTACAGTAAAATATATTTTGGTTACGTACCCAGTTGTGTGGAGTATTGTTTTCTCCCAGCAGGTGGAGCCAGTGGATCCTGGGGTTACAATACAGGTATATTGTGTTATATTATATTGCACTGTATTGTATTGCACCACAGCTGTGTCAAGGGGACTGAGCCAAGTTAGTGGGGTTTATCAGCACAGTGCAGGCCCAAATCAAACCAGCATCTCCTTCGGGGGTCAGTGCTACATTTACAATTTACAGATTTTTCTTAAATGGTAATGTAAGAATAATTGTTACATCTGGAGAAATTACCATCATACGGTTTTGCAATATTTCTATATGAGAACTGCAACTGTACATAATAAATTGAAACACTTTATAGCTGACTCAAAGATAATGATACATATTTCATATTTCAGCATTAAATGTTAATCATAGATAGATCGTTTAAAGACAATCTATGATTAACTAAGATTTTTTTTTAATATAAAGCAGCAGCCCAAAGTGGGCCACTGTTTAAAACAATATTCAGCAAAAATAAGAAAACATACTTATCGTATGTGTAAATCTACAGAATAAACTTTAAAATAGCATGTAAAGATTTTCCTAAGTATATTTGTATGGTTTTGCAATGCAATCTTCATTAGTGATTTCAAAGGCCAAAGATTTCTAACTGTGAAAGAGATTTTATTAGCAAATTAAGTACTCAAGCAATTTGGCAATATATTAAGGACTATCAGTCTGATTTTTGAAGTGCTAATAAGACAAAATTGCTAAAAACCTGATAAAGTAATTACAAGATTGAAAATGTTAATAGGATGCAGGAAGAAGGATAAATAAGAAAATTAAAATCTTAGCAGCAGAAAGGAAATTAATATTTAATGAAAAAAATCAAGTAGAGAATGAGACCAGAAAAGGCTACATTTACAAAGCCTAGAGACAGATGATTCATGTTCTAGAATTATTAGAATTTTATATTTAAAGGCAAAGATTAATGCACCATTTTTATAATTATAAATTAGTTACAATAAAATATATATCTCTAAGACATAAAAATTACTGAATAAAATTCAAAGAAAATATACATTTCACTGTGTAAAGCATCATGCAAAATTACATAAAAAATGTGTGTATTTACCACTTGTAAACATACTGTACAAAAACATGCTAGTAGAGTTCACAAAAGCTTCCAGGATGGCAGTCCACACTCATAGGGGTACTTCAGCCAAGAGCAGCTGTCTGACAGCTGAAATCCTATTAGGTAAACAGGAGTTAACACATTTAACTTTTTTTCTAATATGTTTTTTTTTTGCTTGTTTTTTGTGTATTTCAAATGCACAACTTTATAAAACATAAAAGTAAATGTTTAATTATTTAATTATCCTGCCTACATTGATCCACTCTTGTTAGTTCTGGTTTTCAAATTTTTTTGGGCTCTTCTATTAATATTAATATTATAAATAATATTATAATATTAAAAGTAGCCCTTACCTTTCCATTCCTTTTATGTTTTCACATACTTATTTAAACTCCTTGTTGTGAAGCATGAATTTATGGGAAAAAGGGGTGGGCTAGCATTTCTTTAGAACCACCTAACCTAGCTGTAAATATCAGAAAGAAAGTTTGATCAGTCAACCACATTATGATTGCAGATATATTAGTGTATTCACAAATAAATGTATCATAGAGTTGTCTGCACTGTAAATATGGTAGGTTCAGTAAAAAAGTTCAGTTATAATAAATATGTGATGGATTGCCATAATGGCAACAAGAGTGAAAGTGCCCATTCTTTAACCAATCAGAACATTAATACCTGATTCCAAAAATGTACCTTTATTCCAAAATGTTATCTTAAAGTGATTGTAAAGTCTCGTTTTTATCTTTAGTTAAAAATAACAAACATGTTCAACTTACCTGCTCTGTGCAGTGGATTTGCACAGAGCAACCTGGATCCTCCTCTTCTCAGGTCCCTCTTCAGTGCTCCTGGTCCCTCCCTCCTGTTGAGTGCCCTCACAGCAATCAGCTTGTTATGGGGGCATCTGAGCCGAGTAACAGCTCCCTGTGTCCATTCAAATTGGAGCCGTGGCTTGGCCCACCCCCTTTCTCTACTAATTGGCTGACTGACTTTGATTGACAGCAGCGGGAGCCAATAGCACCACGCTTCTGTCTCAGCCTATGAGGAGGGGAGTCCTGGGCAGCCGAGACAATCCTACAACAACGCTGGATTGAGATGGGGCTCAGGTAAGTATTAAGGGGGCAGAGGAGGGCTACTGCACACAGAAGGCTTTTTATCTTAATGCATATAATGCTTTATGATAAAACACTTTCTGACTTTACAATCACTTTAAAGATTCATAAACATTTTCACAGTTCACATACCAGTTTTCACTAAATATTTGTAAATGTAAAATGTTGCATGTATATTTTAAATAAGATAAGATCTTTATATAATATCAATTTAAGAGAAGACCACATAACGTCAGTGTATTCTTATGCACTTCTAGGGTGTACTGCAAAATAATATTTAAAAAATCCACACAAAGGGATAATAGTTATTGCTTTTTATTCTATGATTTTACTTTACTTGTATTGTGAATAAAATTGTGTCTAGCCTCCCTGGCGGTATGATTCTGTCTGGAATTTTGTGCTGAAAGCGGTACAATTATTTTGCATAGGAATTTGGCGTTTTTATATTGTAGGCATGTAATTCTTATGAATAACTCACTTAAATCTGTCCGAACCAGAGTCTAGTAGACATCCCCTGTATGATAAAGTTTGAAACACAAAATCATAAATTATAATATAATAAAAATATATATAAAAATTATTTAATAATGTAATCGGATCAAAAAAAATTAAAAATTTGCACAGTTGCAGAATAGTCGCTGTCATTAAATTTAGTGTTTGATGATAAATTGTGATTCTAATTTATTATCGGTGTTTTCTAGCTGGTCTAAAACCCCTTTTTGACATAAAGGGACACTTTTTGGTTGCTATGGACAATCTCCAGTTTCCAGGCAGAATTTTTTTTTTATTATATAAAATGACATGCAGGGCACTGGGCAGACCACTAGGGACAAAGGGGATGTGTATTTTTTGTATACAGTACTGTAATCTGTAAGATTACAGTACTGTATGTGTATTGTGTTTTTAAACTTTTTTAGAATTTGGCGCCGATCTCCGCTCCTGTGCGTCGTAACGAGGCAGGGAACGGAGATCAGCGGCACTCAGCACTGTGTGAATCGAGCGAGCAGACGGCTCGCTCACACAGCGGGGAGACATCGCAGGATCCAGCGGATAAGGTAAGTAACCCCCCCTGTATCCTGCAACGCAAGCCCGAGTCTGGCTAGGGGTTACCGCTTTTGGTACTGAAGTTCCTGCCCCGAGCCAGACTCGGGATTACCGCCAGGGAGGCTACGTAAAGTAAAATATTTAAAGTGTTCTAAGGTATTTTTTTTACCCTAATGCATTACCTGCATTGCATTAAGATAAAAAAAAAACTTCTGTAATGAGGATCCCTCCCACCCCCCTCGTTAATTATTTACCTGTGCTCAATCTCAATCCAGCACTGTGACTTAGAGCAGCAATTCTCTCCTCCCTCTCTCCTCACAGGACACAGAGGCAGCAGTAGGAAATGTAAGCAGCTTCTGTTGGGCTCTTTAATGAGAAAACCCAGAATGCAGCGGTGGCACATCTATTAGGGGGGCAGGGGCGCCTCCCCCAGAGCGAAAATATTTTTCGCAATTTGTTTCTAGTATTAGACGCTTTAGTGGTGGCAATATATATATAAACAAATTTTATTTATTTTCTATACATTTATTTATTTTTTGAAGAGTATAATTGTTTCTGTGTATACGCTTGTCTGTGTCTGACCGTGACAGATACAGACAGGTGCCGATATACAGACCATGGTGTTGTTCACTTGCCGTTACATAGGCCTTTATGTTTTAGTATGGCCTGGGAAATGTAGTTTTTTCGGATGGATTCTGTGAGGTTCCGCCATAAGACTACAACCTGTTGACATGCTAATCTAATATGTGCGGTATTGTGTATGAAAACCAATCCACATATATATATTTTTACTCTTTTTGTGTACATATAGTTATCCACCATTATTTAGGGGTACATCACCCTTTTATGTGCTGAGATATTCTAGCAGAGTGGTTAGAGTTGCCAGATTTAACAGACCCTTTGCCAGACTCCAAGATGGAGTTTTTTAATTAGCCATTTGCCACTCAAATCGAGGCTTGTTTTTTTGTATTTATAGCGGTGTGTCAGTATGCAGCCCGTGCCCCATGAATACGTAGTTTCTGTGACAAAACGCGTAGGGAGGAGCGACGTGCTAATGTCACCGCGTTCTACGCCCCAGACAAGCACGGGCGTCTTGTTACTGCAGCCGGCCGGCCGGCCGTAAATTTTTTAAATTTTAAACTTTGCCTTTTTTACTTGGATGTCTATACGCCTTTGGCGTTTTTTCTAAAATAAACCTGTTAGATCCCACCCATGGTCTGCCCTCTTTCCTTCTCTTTTTCGGCCTTTGGGGGATTGTTTTACCTGGCGAGACACATGCTTTGGTGGACCGATTGAGCAATTCCTGGTAAAGATACAGACATTCTGATTTGCCGCACGGAAGGGAGACAGAGGAAAAGGCCCTGGCTGGGTTGTAGCCGCAGGCGGTTTCTTTATCTACAGCTGGTAAGCCTTCAATTCATTTGGTGGTGGGACCACAAAGGAAAAATTCACCTAATCACAGATGCTAATCTGATTGAAAAAGTCACTTACTACACCGATGTCACTCTGATTATGCTTATAGCCCTATATGAACCCCCCATGGACTGTTTAGCATCAGTTTTATTATGTGTGTTTGTTTATTGCAGCATTGATACGTATGGTTTATAATCACTCACTTTATTGTTTGAAGCCATACATGGGTGAGAGGGTAATTCATTTCACTTTATTGTATAATATCTGTTGATACAAATTTCCAATAGCTGAAGACTATTGTCACATATTATTCACGGTATTCATGTATCTGTGATTTATTAACATTTTTTACAGCGCAACCTTTTTTCTTACACTTCTATTTTTGTTTATCACATGTGGTTTGCTGCTTATATATACAAGTTTTTTGGTCCAGCACAGTTTTTTCGTTTTATATGAATGAGAAGAACTGGCTGATTATAATCATCTTGTGCACCCGGAATATTCTTATGAGAAAAGTTTGAGTATCCCTTTATAAGTAAATAACTCTCAGGGAGTTTTGATGCAATTACAAAACACAATATTTAAGCAGCGCACTTTAGGATTAGTTAAAGGGAACTTCACTACAAGTGCAAATAAATATTTTAAATCAGAAAACAATAATATCATGAATGTGTTCCCAAAAGCAAATAAAACTGTTAACTGTGAAAAGAAAATCCCACTACTGCCACCTTGCTAATACAAATGTTGACTGACATACCTGACCACTAGTGAGTAATCAGATATTAAAAGGTGCTGTAGGACAATCCATATGCATAAAATCACTCTTAACAATCTCAAGCAATACAATGAATCCACTCAAATAAAAAATAATAAATATAAATAAATAGAACAATCCACATGTATGTAGATACAGCATAAAGTGCAGTCCACTCCACCAGTGTTATGGTATAAAAAGCCCTATGTGAACTTGATTAAAATTAGATCCAAACAAATTGAAGATCCACCTGATATATATCACACCACCTTGTGTGATGCATGCATTCCAGGGGCAGCCCGTCCATCAATGGAGCACGGGTGCCACCTCCCCCATGTCCATCGCCGCCTCCCCTATCCATGCATCCGGCCCCTTTCAGCACACCGACACATGGATTCCAATGTGGAGGGGCTGTTTTTTGTTTTTTCTAAACATATTTTTTTTATGCTCAATAGAGCGATACAAGTAATACTGGTATAACATATGCTTACGAGGCATGAAATATGTTCTAAACAGGGTTATATACAAAATCAAATTATAGTTGTTGACATTATAATTCAAAGAAACTACCAACTATGACCTAGGTTATTATATGAGGAAGTTTGGATGGAGAGGTGTAACCTCTGCATCTGTCGCCGCACCGGTGACCGGAAAAGGAGGGGTCGCCAGGGTCAATGCCCTAAATGTTAATGAGCATAGTGACATTGATATCTAGAGGTTAACTGTCAAAACTTTAGATCTGAGTACCACTTAAGTCGGGAGGAGGGGGAGGAGAGGATGGGCCTGCAGGGATCATAATGTAACATCACTTTGTTGGTCCATAGTTGCTCTTGTTGTAGGTGGTGAGTTTGTTTGATCTATTGAAGAGGTAAGTCCAGGGTTAAGATTGTGATATGTAGAGTGCCATATCTCGCAAAGGTAAGGAGACTATAATGATAATTGTTCATGGTCCTGTAAAGTTGCCTTTATGAAAGCCTGCCATCGTTGTGAGAAATGATTTTCCGAGCCTGATTTGTGTGACCATACCTCTAGTTGTTCTCTGTATAGCAGCAGTTTCATTTCCCTCTTTACCTCTGCAATGGAGGGGGGTTGAGATGATATCCAATGTTTAAGGATAGTCTTCTGTGCTGTGAGTAGACAGATGAAAATCCATTGAGGAAGGTGAAGAGTTTTAGAGGGGGTATGGGTCCCTTGATATGGAGTGTTTTGGTTGCATCCGAAAAGCATAAGGGTGGGATCTGTGGGTATTGCAACCTTAGTTATGCCTGACACGTAGGACTGAACTTGGTTCCAGAATGCAGCTATCGATGGGCATGACCAAAGATGGTGGAATAGTGTAGGACAATGTTTCTTGCAAAGAGGGCAGAGCTTGTCCTCAGGTAAATCTTGTGGGGTGATGTAGGGTATGTACGCTCTATGAAGTAGTTTCTCTCCAAGACTTATTAGATATTGTTTTCAGGGTTGTTCTATATCCTTTTAATAGTAAGTGAGAAAGGTTGTCCAGTGGGATGTCCTTGCCCCAGGCTTTAGAGGCTGTATATTCCAGCAGTTTGGTAAAGAAAGATAGGAGGGGGTTAGAGATCTCCGATGTAGAGATGCTTTGATTTGCTATGAGCTTATCCACAAAAGTGGGTTGGAATATGAGGTTCGGTCTCAGCATATTTTGTTTATAAAAGTTGATAGTTGCATAACATGAAAAAATATGATGCTCTGGAAGATTGAAGTCTGATGCAATTGTGTTATAAGGTTGAAGTCAACCATTAGTAGTGTCATATAGTGAGATGACATTCAATAAACCTTTGAGTTTCCATGTGTGGAATGCATTATGTTGAGTGGACTGAGGAAACATGAGATTGCCTTGTATTGGTAAATAGGGGGAGATGTGTGGGGAGACTCCCATGTGTTTTCTGACTTCCCTCCAAGCAAATGTCGTATCCCAAATGAAAAGGTTTGGCGGAGGTTAGGAGGTCGTAATTTTAAATTGCTATGTAGAATAGACGATAGATTGTAAGGAAGTGCCATAGCCAGTTCCATTTCATAATTTGTGAATTTTGAGCCTTGAACTATCCAATCTAGGCCAAGGCAAAATAAGCAAGATAGGTTATATACTCTGATGGAGAGGGGACCTGCCCCTCCCTAGCTCTTCAGGAGATGCCATTTCATTAGACCTATTCTAGGTCTTTTTCAATGCCATAGGAAGGAATAAAGAGCTCTGTTTATCTTTTGTATGTCTTTGTGTTTGAGTAATATTGGTATCGTTTGCATTGGGTACAGCAGACCTGAGAAACTGTCCATTTTGTAAAGGTGGCATCTCCTGAAGAGAAATAAAGGAAGGTCCATCTATTCTCCTAATTCGCTAATTATTTTAGATATCAGAGGATGTTAATTAGGCTGATAGATAGATGCAGGTTATCTACCTATGTTCACTCCTAGGTATGTGATGTAATGAGAACCTTTGAGAAAGAGGGAGGAAGCCATCCAGGGGCTTTTACTGTCCTGGCGGAGCGGTAGCATCTCACTTTTTGTAAAATAGATTTTTTAATCCTGAGCAGGAGTGAAAGGTGTTGAATATTTGTAGGATCTGAGGGATGTCTTTCTGAGGATTAGAGGTAAATATTAATATGTCATCTGCAAAGAGGGCTTGTTCTAATGTCCTCTTTGCCTAGTTTTATACCATGCAAAGGTGCTTCTGAGTTGCGATCTTAGAAGAGGGGTTCGATGGCCAAGTTGAAAAGTAGGGGTTATAAGGGGCACCCTTGACGAGTCATTTTGTGGAGTAGTATAGAATCCGAAATAAGGCCTGCTGCAATTACACTGGCTGAGGGGGGACACATATAGACTGTCTATGAAGTGTACAAAAGAGCCTGAGAAGCCATACTTTTCAAGGACAAGTGCTAGCTATTGGAAGCTTACATTGTCAGAAGCCTTTTCGGCATCTAGACTGACAATTGCAATATCTTTGGTTGGGTAGGCTTTGGCATATTCTAAAATTGCTAGTACCTTTTGATGTTTGTTTGAAGGCTGAGTGACCCTTGACAAAACCTGACTGTGCCGGGTGAATCATGGTTGGAAGAATAATAGCTAGTCAAGAGGCTATGATTTTGGAGAGCATTTTAGAGTCTACCTTAAGTAATGAGATGGGGTGATAGAAGCCCAGCTCCGTTGGGTCTTTTTGCCCTTTTTTGGTATTAGTTTAATGTAGGCTCGTTGTCTCGAAGGGAGATAGTCCCATTAAATATTAAATCGTGGGTAAGTTTGAAGAATTTGTTTTGTTGTTGGCAAGAGTTTTGATAGCTTCCTCAATTTCTTTCTGAGAGATAGGAGCATTGAGAGTGATGAGTTGTTCTGAAAATATCTGGGGGAGTTTAGCCGAATCTAGAAATTGCTTAGCTTGCCTGGAATCTATAGTGTCTGCAGCATAAAGGGTTGTGTAAAAGGCTCATAATTGTGTTGAAATCTCCTCCTATCAAATGAGGGTATTGTTTTTTTTAGGATCTATCTGGTGGCCTCCTGAAAGAAGGATGCTGGAGGGGAGTTAGGGGCATAGATATTGGTACCGTATTTATCACCGTTTAACACGCACCGTCATATAACACGCACCTAATTTTAAGAGGAAATTTTCAGGAAAAATTTTTTTTTTTTAAATAAAAGAACTTTGAAGCAAAATAAGGGTACCTCAGAACTTTTTTTTATTAATATTTATAACACTTATAAGGGAAATAACTTAACAGGAAAGGTAATGCGATATCAGCCATACAATTAGTTTGGCTGAAATCGAATCACACTGATATGGCATGTGATTTACACTGCAGTTCAGTGTAAATCACATGCAATATCGCAGAGCGCACAAATGTGAACCAGCACTGAGATAGATGTTTTACATTCTCACTTCATTAATGACAGATTCTCCTTCATTAATGTCAGATTTATCCATTATTCTTAACTAACAATCCTCTTTAACATTATTTTGGTTTAATTCCTTATTTCTTGGAAGGGCTGTATTCAGGGCTGGGGCAAGGGTGTCAGGCAGTGTGTATATCTCAACCCTCATCCCCCCGCAGAGTTTTTCCCTTGCTGTCATTTAAAAAACATTTGTTAGATTCCAGTCAGAGCTGAACTCCCGCGAGCCGTGCAGGGGGGTTACCATGGTTACGTTCTGACGGCCGCGGGGGGTTAGGGAGAGAGAATGCTTCCTGTGTGTGTGCTGCGTGGGGGATGGCTGCTGGAGCTCTGCAATGTGAAGGGTGAGTTGTCCGGGACTCCGAGTTCCCTCAGGCTGTCTCCGATCAGATCAACTCGCCATGCGATGCATATAAACAGTATGTACAAATCCTTTTTTTTTAAATAGGCGTATAACACGCACACACGATTTTCACCCGATTTTTCAGGTGAAAAGATACGTGTTATACGCCGATAAATACGGTAATTTGTATTTCTTTTGTCTGGAATTTAAGATGGGCTGCGACCATTCAACCAGAATCGTTGCTGTCTAATGCTAGGAGGTCATATACCAGGTGTTTGTGTAGTAGAATGATCACTCCCACCTTTCTCCCCATAGCCGCTGAGCCTACAGCCTATCCTAACCATAATCTCTGGAGGCAGTGGTAGTCTTTGGGGGATAGGTGTGTTTCCTGGAGGAGAGCTATATCTGTTTTTAAGTGCTTTTAGTGTCTTAGAATCTTCATGTGTTTAGAGGGGGAGCGAAGGCCATTTATGTCCCATGAGACTATTTGCATAAATATGTATTAGGAAGGTGTGGTTGAGCAGCACACATTTTAATGTGATATTGTGTGTGATAAAGATGGGACTTACAGTACAGTTCAGTAGAGCATGGTGGTGACTAATTGAGGGGTGAACATGAAATAGACCCTGCAGGAGAGAATGAGAGAGGGAAGAAGGAGAATGTAAATCATTAATAAATGAAAAACAGAACAAAACTACAGCAATCATCATCAACATCACTTTTTTTCCACATGTGTTCACCTAAGTCACACAGCGTTCCTGTGAGCTCAGGGGCTGAGTGGGGGAGATAATCTGAGAGTAATACAGGTAAAGCATTCGCCCAGACCTCTGATGAACTCCCCTTGTCAGCTGCTGGTAGCACGGTTATGGCATGTATTAGAAACCTAAGGTAACAATTAACAGGTAGATAAGGTCTCTGGGTGGGATCATATAAAATTGTTCTGCATCAGTCTCTGGATAGTTTGTTAACCTTCGTGGAAAATCGAAATATCGAGAGAAATAAGCTAAAGCGCAAATAGAAATCAATTGTTTCTGGTCGCTCCAGAATTGTGTGTCACTCAAAGGAGTTTGGGTGTGGGTCCTTCCTGGGGCTGCGTTGCTCCTTAGGTTCAATAAGGGAATTTTCCATGAGTGGGTCTGATCTTCCCGAATGTTGAGAGGGTTAGTGGGAGTATGTTTCTACTTCTCCAGGAGTGTGGAAGGTAAGTTGTTCACTATTCGGAGCTTGTAATCTTAGCGTGGCGGGATATGCTAGCGTGAAGAGGAGGCTCTTAAAAATTTCTGTGCAGATGGGTTGAAATTCCTTTCTCCTCCGAGAGACCTTAGGTGAGTAGTCGGCAAAGATTAGAAGATGATGACCATCTATTTTAACTGTGCGGGACTTGCAAAACCCCTAGATGATCCCTAGCCTGTCCGTTCAAATATTTAACGATCACCGGCCTGGGTGACTTACGATTAGAGTCAGGCAGTCCAATTCTGTGTGCTCGTTCAGCCACACAGTGTTCTGGGAGGCCCAGGTATTCTGGTATGCAAGATGAACAAAGGTGTAGCAGAGTATGTGCTTGAAATGTTTCCATAAATTGTTTCTTTGCGAGCCGTTTTCCAGGTCTTCCAGTTTCTCCTGGGTAAATGCATGGATTTGGAAGTGTTGCAGGAGTGCACCATTATTTTGGTATACCTCATCCTCCAGGGCTGAAATGCAACACTCTGTATCTGTAATCCTGCGTGCCTGCTCCCCCAGCTCCTTGCAGATCTGATCCAGGCCTGATGCCACAGCTGTGTCCACCACTGTGGTGATGGTGAGGAGGATAAGGGCTGCTACTGCCTGGGCTATTTTGTCAATGGTGTCAGGCTGGGAGTCCCTGCAAGCCCATTCGTAAGCATATCCACACTCTCAGGCTCTGGAGCTGGAGCCACGGCTATCTTGGTTCCCTCTGAGGGGATGCACTGTAGCTCAGAGCGGGAGGGAGACGTGAAGCAGGAGCTGGTTAGAAAGCGCTCTATAGCGAGGGGGGTCAGTCCGTGGCAGCTGTGTGTGAATTGGCATGCTGTTGCTGCTTTTATAACCTGTTTATGTCAGGGCTGACACGGAACCGCTGTGTCCCGCTGTCCTCACATACGGCACCAGAACTGGAAGTAGGGCTGTTTTTTTGAAGTACTGATTAGAGCCAGAGGCTCTAATATGCTTCAATATAGGGTGGGCTAGGGTCGCAGAGAGTGCGCTCTGAGCCCACCCAGGTGTGTTACAACAGCGAATCAATTGTCGCTGTTGTAACACTAATCTTCCTCCCGGCCAATCAGGAAGCGGGTTTTGACACCGGTCACCCGATTGGATGAAAGGACACACGATCCTATTGTATGCCTAGAAGGAGGAGGGGAGGAGCTGGAAGCCGCCATAAAGGAGAGGACTTGGAGCCGAGCCGCTGCACCACGCTGCCTGCCACCCGCCAGGATGGTGGCAGATTGACTGGCAAACAGCGAGGGGGTGGGTGGCACTTGGTGGAGACGGGAGGTTGTTTGCCGACCCCCCCTCCCCCCGAAAAAAAAAACACCAGCCGCCACTGATACAATTCACTTCCCAACATTCAGGTAACTCACTACTCACATTGCCTCCATTTTACTGATAGGCAATAATGCATGTGGGATTCTTGTATTCCACCTCTTGTAATGGATCACATATATGCACTTCACTTCTCCTTTAAGGAGTCACCCAGGCAGCATAACAAAAAAAAAGAAAGCTGCTAATGGTGTAAAGCCATATGACCATGTATAAATTAATAAAACAATCCACATGTAGATATAAAGTGCAGTTCACTCAAACAGTGTTATGGGGAATTATGTCCAAACAAATTGAAGATTATGTGATATATGTCACTCCACCTTGTGTGATGCATGCAATTCACTCCCCAACATTCGGGAAACTCACTGACTCACATTGCCTTTATTTAATTTCATTCAGTTCTTCCGTGACTTCCGCTGTGTCACTTCTGGGGGACCATGATGTCACTTCCAGTAGCTGTACAGTCAGACCCTACCATGTTTTATCTTTCGACTTCCTCAGCAGTTTAACCACATGGCACAGCAACAACATTTTATTACCCTTCCCTCATAAAGAAGTTAATCGCTTGTGTCCCAGTAAACCATGCCCAAACTGTGGTAGTCAAAACCTCCATCTAGTGGGCAAATAATATACTGCATCTCAAATCATTTACATAACAGATTGTGTGCAATACTAATGTTAAAACACTAGAAACCCCATAATATATATTAGCACAAAAATGCTTCCATTGCAAGACCTTAAAATTAAAAAAATAATAATAATAATAATAATGAAAAATTCAATTTGTAGCTCTCCAGAAATTACGGCAATCAGTGAAAACAATTTCAGTAAAAATAAAATAAAATTAATTACCAATACATACACCCAATAATCTAAAAATAATTGGCTAAAACATTGCATATGTAAAAATGGATGTTTGGTATATCCGCCCTCCTATGTCAAACACCTCTCTGCACTCCAATGGGTGATAGCTTCTTACTGTTTAGAATGCGTATATAAAATATATAAATAAATAAATATGTATATAAGTGTCTCAGTGCCCTCAATTTAAAAAAAACTAGCACACCGTTAGCAGCTGCTTAAAATCAAGGAAACATATAAAAATACAATAAAACAACGAGCATTCAAATTAAAACCTGTTAAAAGATTGTGGCAGCGCTTAATAATCGGGGAATAAAATCCAAGAATAAAGGTGGGTAAAAATTATGTATAAATAAATAAATAAATATGAATCAAATAAATATATAAATATATAAATAAATTCATTTGATAAAATAGTCCAGCAATATCCGAGAAAAAAGATGGGGAAGATAACAGTTCTATATCCGATATGATGTGATCTGATCAGTCCATCCACCAGCACACTCCACCACGTGTATTAGGTTCCCCTATGGGGATGCACTCACCAGAGATACAACAAATATAGGCATATAATCTCCCAAAGAACTCGGCTCCCTTCTTTCCAATTCTCCTCCACAGCCTCAGGTCATCAGCTCACCAATGCCAGCCAGGTCATGTTTAAAAAGAATTGGATCCACATAGTGTAATATTGCTTAAAACGTTTTATTAACCCTCCCCAAAGAATGAATAAAAAACATAAACCCCTTCACATTATATGCGTACCAGAGTTAAAATTCATAAAGGCAAATGTAAACAAGGTGCACTATGCCTGGATTCCTTTTCCGGATCCGCCGTGCTGATTTCCGCTCTGTATAGTGGTGATTACAGCGTGCTACAGGCTTCTCGGTCAATGGAACGCAGAGCTGGAGCGCAAATGACGTCACTTCCTGGTTGTCTGTTTCACGTCCCTGACGCGCGTTTCGTCATATCTGACTTCGTCACGAGGGCGTGACCAGACAACCGGAAGTGTTCCTGTTGTAGTGACGGATCGCTCTCTTAGCCAATCAGAGTGTGCACATGGTTGCTGCATGGGCTCAATGCTATACAATAGCGAGAAACACTGCGCTGATGTGTAATCAAAGTTATACATCGCTAACTATATACAAAATTCATCATATAAGCGGACATCATAGATTACTAATGAAGTACTACGAATTGTATAAGATTTTCCATTATTTAAAAAAAAAGTGCAAAAGATGTATCCAGGGTCCCGTGTTCAACCCTGTACTGGGTATATGAATCTGTATGAACAGACATTCAGCCCGTGACCCTGATCAGTCCGTTAATTACAACGGTAAAGGATTGAATGTACCTGGCCCTGTAATTTTAAAATTCAATGTATATCATCTATCTATACATGCGTGCCACACTCTGATTATACATTTTATTAATCATATAGCATCATATATTATACTTCAGATAAATAACTCTATGCATACGACCTCCAATGAAGGAGGGATATGGCTCTAATAGATACTGATTCAAAGTATGATCAATAAAATATTATCAATAAAATATTTTTCAAGCAACAATGTATTAAAAATTGAATAAAAATTATGCAAAAAATTATAAAAAAATCATGCAAAAAATTTTCCTAAAAATGTCAATAAGATCCAGAGTGCAGATAAAACTGGAGAGGATGAATGGGATCCAAATTGCAGATAAAATATCGGCAATAAAATGAGTATTAAAATTATAGATAATGTATATATGAGATTATATACATATGTAAAATTACAAAAATTCATATGATAAAATTATATATAATGGAGAATGTGAATATAAATATAAATATAATAATCCCAAAATTTCATATGACCTGCCATTTACTAAATGAGGAGGTTCATATATAACATGTATTATAATTAATGATGTACGTGATTGATGAAGACCTAAATCCACAGCCCTCCTTCATTATTACCACACAAATACAACAAGAATAATAACCGCATAAAAATTGGGTATTCACAGATAATGATCGCAGGATGGGATGACGATGGACAATCAAAAATAATCAAAAATAAAATATATATATATAAAATACTACATATCAGGCTAAACGCCCCTCCTGGTATTGATTACTTGGGTCTATAATTACCCAGTGAGGATTAAACTGTGTGGTGATATGTCATTATATTTTTATCCCCGTATTTCTAGTTGTGTTATTAGACAAATTACTAGGAAGGGCAGATGGATGGTGAGGTTATAAAATTATACATAAAACTAATTATATATAAAATCATGCAAGTATCCAACAGTCAATAATAAAATTCAGCATAGAATTTCAAGTATCGCTGATGAAGCAATTTATGTCCAGTTCTATATTAAGACCCTTAGGGGCAAGTACATCGGTTAAAAAAATACACTGAGTTTCTTTTGTTGATAATTCTCGTACCCTGTGGATACCCCTCCAATGTGGCTGGAGGTGTTCTATGCCCCAGAATTCAAGTCAACTGGGATCCATATCATGCTTCAATTTAAAATGTAAAGAGACATTGTGATCCTTATATCCTATTTTGATATTGTTAATATGCTCAGCTATTCGTATGCGTAAAAGTCTTTTCGTGCGGCCTATGTACATCAGGCCGCAGGGACATTTAAGAGCGTAGACTACATACATGGTATTACAGGTAATAAACTGCTTGATATCGAATGATGCATTATTAGCTGTTGCCATGAAATTATCCAGAGCTCTGATTGGCTAAGAGAGCGACCCGTCACTACAAAAGGAACACTTCCGGTTGTCTGGTCACGCCCTCATGACGAAGTCGGATATGACGAAACGCGCATCAGGGAAGTGAACCAGACAACCAGGAAGTGCCGTCATCTGCGCTCCAGCTCTACGTTCCATTGACCCGGAAGCCTGTAGCACGCTGTAATCACTGCTATACAGAGCAGAAATCGGCGCGGCAGATCCGGAAAAGGAATCCAGGCATAGTGCACCTTGTTTACATTTGCCTTTATGAATTTTAACTCTGGTACGCATATAATGTGAAGAGGTTTATGTTTTTTATTCATTCTTTGGGGAGGGTTAATAAAACATTTTAAGCAATATTACGCTATGTGGATCCAATTCTTTTTAAACATGACCTGGCTGGCATTGGTGAGCTGATGACCTGAGGCTGTGGAGGAGAATTGGAAAGAAGGGAGCGGAGTTCTTTGGGAGATTATATGCCTATATTTGTTGTATCTCTGGTGAGTGCATCCCCATAGGGGAACCTAATACACGTGGTGGAGTGTGCTGGTGGATGGACTGATCAGATCACATCATATCGGATATAGAACTGTTATCTTCCCCATCTTTTTTCTCGGATATTGCTGGACTGTTTTATTAAATGAATTAATTTATATATTTATATATTTATTTGATTTAGATTTATTTATTTATTTATACATAATTTTTACCCACCTTTATTCTTGGATTTTATTCCCCGATAATTAAGCGCTGCCACAATATTTTAACAGGTTTTAATTTGAATGCTCGTTGTTTTATTGTATTTTTATATAAAACATTGCATACATAGGCCTTATTTACTATGCCAGGTCTCAAAATTTGAAGTCCTGAGCTAATAGCAAGGCCTTGAGAGTTACACGCCAACAATTGCTCCACCCAACCCCTACCCTGCCCCTAAACGTGCCCTTGTTAATTATCTCATGACATGACAATGTTAAATGTTTTATGCAGAATTAGGTTACAAAAATAAATATTACCAACAACAACTTTAACAATATTAACATAAAGCATATTTCATTGATCTAACTGTGATAAATAAAATAGGGATAAAATATGATAGGCTACTATAGGCACTGTACACATCATTACTGCCTTGTTAAAGCGGGGTGACACTGTCTGTAATGTTTTTTTTTTTTGTAAAATGAGAAGGATTAGGAGATGTAAATTTATCACGTTCCGTTTTCCAAGCGAACTGCTGCCGGTTTTCATCACATAAAAAAACTTATAAAAAATGTTGCTGCTGGGTGCCATCTTGCCTGTGGGCATGTGAAACCACACAAGCACCTTCTTCCTGGTTGCTGTTCTTCAGATGGCCCAGCATGCACCGCCGTTATTGCGCCGATCTCGTGTGTGCGCAGTAACGGCAAAGTGTAGTGCTGCAGCAAGCCTCACGTTCGCCGAAATCTCGCGAGATTTCGGCCACATCCGCCGTAAATCTCGTGAGATTTCGGGGGATGTCCGCACTGACTCCTGGGATCAATGACACCTGATCCCAGGAGACAGTGCGGCATGTTGAGGATCGACGCACAGACCACACCCACCCCCGAAGAGACAGAGCAGCAATTACAAGGTAAGTGAAAAAAAAAAAAACACGCCATTTAGTACTCTTTGCCTGATTTGGAAGGCAAAGAGATTTACTAAATTAAGTGTGTGCAGAACCGCTTTAAGTAAATATTTTAATGCCATATTAAATAAAGCATAACATTTTTTTAAAAACAATTAAATGACACTTTCACTGATTTAGGATGCAGAGAAACTTAGAGCGGGGCCCTGCACTGGACCGGGGAGCCAGAGCTGCCAACGTTAACTTTTCCTATTGAAAAGCTGTGATTGTTTGCTAGGCTGTCAGAGCAACCAATCACCAGCTAGCCCAACCCCCTCCCTGCCCCTCCCCGCCCCACCTCATCTAGTTCTTTGCCAACTCCCGCTGTATGCCAGGCTCTGCCCTATAATGCTAATAGTCTTTAGTACTAACTTAAGGATTCATTTGTGCAGAAAGGGTAGTCGTCTGGAAGCATAGATAGAGCTATTTGCCAGGACCTGGTTCACCTGCTGGTGGCAATGTGGTTCTCTGGGCTGAAAACTGTAGTTCCAGTGATCACCTGTGGATGTCTCCCAGCAGCCAGCAGGTTCCTGCAAACAGTTCCACCTGGTACCAGCTGCTGGGAGGGTACTTAAGTCCCACCTCTGCTATTGCAATTTGTGTTCCTGTTTTAATTGCCTTGCTTGCTGCCAGATCCATCCTCCTCTTTATTGTCCTTGCATCCTGTTCCCCTACTGCTGCTCACCGTGTTCTTGTACCCAGTCCCGATTCCCCCTTTTTCTTGCATTGTGCCTGTTACCATTGCTTCCTATATTGTACATATTTGTACATATGGCATATAGATTGTTTGCTAGGTTTCTGTTACTTAGGCATTTTTGGTTGTGGGTCACTTGTTGTTTATGTTCAATGTTTGCTGGTGTGTGCAAATATTTCTGCTTGCTGTTAATGCATTTTTTTTTTATTATACATTGTTTGGTCCCAGAATCCTTGTGTAGCTACATATATCTGGCCATCCCAGCTGCTGACTCCTGACACTATTAGAGAAGTGGAATTTGTCTAGAGAAGTCATTTGCAGTGCTAAACAGTGCATTGCAAGCCCCGATTGGCTGAAGCAGTGAAAGCTTCAGCCAATCAGGGCACAGAGCACTGTCACCATGACTTTTTCCATTAATGGCTCATTCCCGCCCCACAGTATCAAAGTATTCTTTCAATGGCAGCCATTTTCAGTGTGATTTTGGTGTGGAGAGAGATAGAATAGGGTTCTGTTCAGTGCTTTAGTTAGTTAGTGTGCTATATTGTGCTATTTTGCTTCAATTCAGCTTTGCATAGTGTGCAGCTAGAGTAGGGACAGCTAATATAGTTTCACTGTAGTGTAGTGAGACCGTGTCATTCATACATACATTGGTGTAGAGTAGGGACAGCTCAGATAGTTTCAGTCTAGTGTAGTGAGACCGTGGGGGTTATTTACGAAAGGTAAATCCTCTTTTCACTGCAAGTGCACTTCAAAGTGCACTGAAAGTACACTTGAAAGGGCAGTCGCTCTAAATCTAAGGGGTAGATTTGAAATGAGTGGAAGCTCTGCTGATTTTATATGTGCAAGCTAAAATTATGTTTTTTATTTTCCTTGCATATCCCCCTCGGATCTACAGTGACTTTATTTCCAAATGCACTTTCAGTGCACTTTCAGTGCACTTTCAAGTGCACTTGCAGTGCAAAGTGGATTTGCTTTTAGTAAATAAACCCCTGTGTCAGTAATATTGACAATAGTGTATAGCTAGAGTAGGGACAGTTCAGATAGCGTCAGTGTAGTAACGGTTGATTGCATTACTGCCAGTTTAATGCCATTTACTTCTGTGTGCGTTACTGCCAGTTTAATGCTATATTGTTCTGTGTGCATTACTCCCAGTTTAACGTCATATAGTTTTGTGCGTTACTACACGTTTAACGCCATTAACTTCTGTGTGCGTTACTGCCAGTTTAACACCATATCGTTTTGTGTGCGTTGCTGCCAGTTTAACGCCATATAGTTCTGTGTGTGCTACTGCCAGTTTAACGGCATATAGTTATGTGTGCGTTACTGCCAGTTTAACTCCATACAGTTCTGTGTGCGTTTCTGCCAGTTTAACGTCATATCGTTTTGTGTGCGTTACTGACAGTTTAACGCCATATAGTTGTGTGTGCGTTACTGCCAGTTTAATGTCATTTAGTTTTGTGTGTTACTGCAAGTTTAACGCCATTTACTTCTGTGTGCGTTACTGCAAGTTTAACGCCATTTACTTCTGTTGGCGTTACTGCAATTTTAACGCCATTTATTTCTGTGTGCGTTACTGCAAGTTTAATGCCATATAGTTCTTTGCGTCACTGTACTTTTGGCGCATTATATTGCAGTATATTATAGTGTATCCGTGGAGTGTGTCTGTGTTGTGTGAGTACTTAAATTAAAGTGCACAAAACACCACTTTACAATGATTAAAGTGCATCTACGTACAGATTTCCACTTCTTCTTTACATTTGCTTATAAGCACCGCCCCTCCCTCCCAATAATGTCTGGGAGGACAACAAGGAAAGGCAGATGTTCCCTTAGCACTGTAAGGGGGCCAGCAACAAATGTGTCCACAGACAAAGGTGGACGTGGTGGTTAATCCTCAGGCAGGACATCATTTCCTCTGTTTAGTAAGTTTGCCCATGCTATCCAGCCACAGCATGCAGATGAGGTGGTGGACTGGCTTACTAAACCTTCCTCATCCTTCTCATCCTTCTCATCCTCTGTCACGCAAGCAGAGACAAGTGTGCAGTCCCCTGCAGTTGCCTCCTTGTCCACATCTATTCCTGCCATAGGAATAGCCATGGAGGAGTCAGCTGAGTTACTTGACCACAGTGTCAGCCACTTGCACCTTGATGATGCCCAGCCATTACTGGATTCAGATGTTGGTTCTGAGGTTGAGGATGACAGGAACATGAGCCTAGAGAGAGGGGAGAACACTGGTAGACAAATTGGCATTCATGTTCCCCCAGCCGCAGCGTATTGTCAAGTTGTCTCCAGTGGTAATGATGATGATGAGGTTACTGATGCGACTTGGGTGCCAGATAGAGCAGAGGAGAAAACTGAAAGTGAGGGGTCACAACCCCAAGAAGGCTGACATCAAGAAAGGTAGAGAGCAGCTACCCTACTCCATCACATTCCGCAGCTGTTATCTCCTGGTCCACTCCCCAAGGCTCAGCTGTCTGGGCTTTTTTCAGCACATCTGCAGCAGACTGCACTGTTGCTATCTGCAAACTGTGTCTCAGGCACATCAAACGTAGCAAAAACACCAGTCATTTGGGTACCACATGCTTAACAAGGAATTTAACCACTCAGCCCATTGGCAAGAGCACCTAAAAGCCACACAAAAGGGGCACAAATCCTTCTCCTCCTTACCCACTTCGGTCTGCCCCTGCTATACCGAGTCATTATCTCTCAGAAGTCTCAGGTCCTAGCAGCACATCTGCCAGCAACACACCACCAGCTGTAGACTGTAGCCGGCAAATTTCTCTGCCCCATCTGCTGCAGCGGAAAAAAATATAGTCCCTACCACCCACGTGCCCAGCGTCTAAATGCAAGCTTGTCAAAGCTGTTAGCTCTCCAACTTCTACCTTTCAGCCTGGTGGATTCTGTCCCCTTCTGTGAATTTGTACAATGTGCTGTACCACAATGGCAGGTTCCCAGTCACTACTTCTTTTCATGTAATGCTGTTCAATCTCTCTACCGTTACATGGAAGGGAATGTTCTGGCAATGCTTATCAAGGCAGTCAACTATAAAATCCACCTTACTGCTGACACGTGGTCCAGCAAGCATGGACAGGGACGATATATTTCGTTCACAGCACACTGGGTAAAACTGCTTGCAACTCGAAAGGATGCAGAACAGGGCTCGTTGCTGCAGCTTGTTGTGCCCCCACGCCTCCATACAGCTGGTGGTGATGATGCCAGACATGTGATCTCTACCCTCTCCTCCTCCCCCTCCTCCGTCACCTCCATGCCCTCCTTTGCAGAATTGTCCTATGAACATCAGATACCCCCTAAGCATTCAAAGGGCTATTCTCAGAGTCAGGCTAAAAGGTGCCATGCAGTCCTTCAGCAGTTGTGTTTAGGGGACAGTAACCACACAGGAGCAGAGATTCTTGCAGCTCACACCATGCCAGCTGGAACCAGGAATGGTGGTGTGTGATAATGGCTCAAATCCCTTGTCCGCCCGTAGACAGGGAAAGTTGACACATGTGCCATGCCTGGCACATGTCCTCAATTTGGTGGTGCAGCATTTCCTAAATATGTACCCAGGGTTGAAAGATGTGCTAAAGCTGGCCAGAAGTGTCTGTAGCCATTTCAGGTGGTCATACACAGCCAGTGCTTGGTTTGCTGAAATTCAGCTGGAAATCCACTTGCCTGTAAACCACCTTATTTGTGACATGCCTACCAGGTGTAACTCGACTCTGTCAATGCTGCAGCTGCTATACATGCAGCAGAGGGTCGTCAATGAGTACCTGTGCGAATACGGCATGATGACAGGCTCAGGCCCCCTCGGCTTTTTTTCCCCACGCGGATGGCTGTTCATTAAGGATGGATGCACTTTATTGTCACCATTGGAGGAGGCCAAAAGGATGGTGACACAATCCCTGTTGTGTTCCTTCTGAAGCAGACTGCATGACATTCTGGAGGCAGAGCAGCAGGAGGAAGAGGAGGACTTCCTTTCCTCTCAAGACCCACTTTATCCAGACACCATCATTCCTATGTAACAGAACACACAGGAGGAGAGAGGGGAGGAGGATGAGGAGGAGGATTCTGACACTTTCATAGGCTTTGAAGAAGAGTAAGATATGCGTCAATCTGTAAGCGATGGCTTTTCAACCCCAGGACCCTTGGGAGTAGTACGTGGCTGGGAGGAGTAAGTTCCAGATGCTGTTATCCTGAGTGACTCCAAGGAGTCTGCTTCTCAAGCCTCGTCAAATTAGAGGTGCATGGACAACCTCATGCTTCAAAGCCTACGAAAGGACCCAAGAATACATGGCATAAAGGAGAAGGATGATTACTGGTTGGCAACCCTCCTTAACCACCATTATAAGGGGAAGGTCTCAGAACTCTTCCCATCCCCACAGAGAGTGCAGAAGAAAAAATCTCTTGAGGATTTTATTGAACATTTTCCTGACTCCAGTAGGTTACAGTGTTGTAAAAACAAAGTTTTGAGTCTTCTCGTGTGGTCAAGAGAGGAGCGTTGGAGAAGGCGTCCGCCTAAGTGAGGCATTTCAGAATTTTTTTAGTCCTCGCCGCCTAGGGCTGTCAGCTTCCACATCCCATTGGCAGCGACTGCATCACATGGTGGACGATTACCTCTGGGCCAAAACAGAGATGGAGAGTTTTCCAGCTGACGATCCACTGACTTACTGGTTAATGAGAATAGACCACTGGCCAGAACTTGTCAAGTATGCTATTGAGTTGTTGGGCTGCAGGAGGTTTCGTTATTAATCATATAACACGTCTGTACACAGACTCCGTGGACCGTCTGACTTTTAAAAAAATGAATCAGTCCTGGATTACCAGCTATGAAGCCCATGATGCCGATGTCACCGATGTAGCTTTGAGGGTGTTCAATCATTTCATCTGGAAGAATGTTTTTGGTATAGGTTTCATGGGCACAATTAACACCCAAAGACCAATTTTTCAGCATATCATTGCAATTGTTTTTGTGTTCATCAAGAGCACCTCTATAGGGTTATGGTGGGAAGGCGCCCCTGACACCCAAAGAGTAATTTTTCTGCACTTGTTTGACAGGTGTATATCATTGCAATTTTTTACAGCAAGGCCAATTCTTGCTTTCATCAAAATTACCTCTTTAGGGTTACAGTGGGAAGGCGCCACCAACACCCAAAGACCAATTTTTAAGCACCCGTTACTTCTATACAAAGTCAAAGTGACACCAGAATGTATCCAAAAAATCTCTAATCTTGTTCCCAATGCACTACACTGTGGCCTTATCATACACACTGGCTCCCCAGCTGTTGCTGAGCAAAATAAAGGCATTGCAGGGAAAATGTCATTTATTTTGCTTTATAAATGCAAATATTGATGCAGCAGATTCTAGACATGGTGCAGATCTGCCACTTTACAGGTAGATTAAGGGTACCCCACGCACTATATTGTAAGGAATTTTTCATTTTTATGCTTTCACTTTAAAAATCAAAAAATCACTGCTCATTTAAAAATAAAGTTTTTTGACAAACTTTTTTTTTTATTGATACATGTCCCCCAGGGTAGGACCTGGACCCCTACAACCATTGTTTTCCCAATTACTTGCATACAAGCCTTTAAAATTGGCACTTTTTTTTTTTTTTTTTTTCAAAAGAATTTATTGAAAAGAAGCAACATCACAAAAACATAGTGAGTCAGCGGGAGACAGTCCGCGCCGCTCGATCAGAACAATTTTCACAATAACTGAAAGAATTGGTACAAATGCAATAAATGCAGCATATAAAGCCTAACATAGAATCAAAAAGATCTGACTGGACAGGTGATAAACTCAATATGGGGGGGGAAGAAAGGGGGGGTGAGAGGGGGGAATAACTTGCGAGTCCCACCATGAGGTGTGAATAGTAAGGAAGACAGTTAGCCAAAATGGGGCGGAGGGGTGACCTTGAAAGTCCTGAGTTCCATAGTTCAAGTTTCCCGCACTGGTAACAAGCGTAGTAGGTCTTATCTTATAAGGAATCGCATGAGTACATCCCAAGGGATCCATTTCAGTGAGTGTCAACAATGTCCGTTTGCGTCAGGAGGCTTTTGTAGTATGTAAACGGAGTAAGTACAGACACTTGTGGTGTAGGGTGGAGTGTTGCATCAAAGAACTTCCTCCATCGCATGTAGAAGCGTTGATTCGCGACTGGGTGATTAAAGTCAGTAGTTAGTTTTTCCCTGTGGAGATGTAATTGAAGCTCTTGTTTGACCGCTGAAATAGTAGGGCAGGAAGATGAAGTCCAATTCTTCAGTATCGCTCTTCTGGCAGTAAAAAGGCTGATAAGGATCCAATCTTTATGCAGAAGCTCTGTATGGGAGGACCAGGTTAGGAGTTGTTTGTCCCAATAGCCGAATATCAAAAGTAAGGGGTCCTTGGGAAGGTGTAGCAAGGTTATACTTTGTATGAAGGCTATTAGCTGGTCCCAGAAAGAGGCGATGAAGGAGCAAGACCAAAAGCGATGTGCCAGGGTGGGTCTAGGTTGTTTACATAGGGGACAGAGGAGAGACTGAGGGTTACCCTTGTCCACAAGAAAAGGTATATGGGCTCGGTGCAATATCTTCATCTGGGTTTCCCGCCAGTATTCACATGGTATCAGTCGGAGCACATTGTTGTAACCCTTGAGCAGCTTGTCAGTGAGCTCTGGGTCTGGGAAGTCTTTTCCCCAGTTAGCAGTGGCAGAGGATTCAATGGTCGGGGTGAGCTTGCGGAGTAGGGGTTTGTAGATGCCGGAGTTGGTGTTTCGGCCAGTACGTATTAAAGTGTCCAGAAGAGACCTCTTTTATGATTCCCCACAAGAGGTGCGAAGGAAGTTGACGCACTGCCAAAAATAGAAAATGTGCGGTTTAGGTAGCTCAAACCGTTGAGCTATGTAGGAGAATGGGAGTGGTAGTCCAGTGTCCGCATCACATAGGGAAGAGAAGTTCGTGAGGCCTTGCCTTGACCATAGAGAGTAACTTTGATGCACCAATCCTGGAGTGAAGCTGGGGTTACCTTGTATAGGAAGGTGCTTAGACATATAAGGGAAGAGTTTTTCCTTTTTCCGTATTTCCCTCCAAGCAATTGCTGTGTCACGAAGCAGGAGGTTATGTTGAAAGTCTGAGTGTAACGATTTCCATTGACAATGTAATAAGGCCATTAGTGAGTAGGGATGAGCCATTTCAGATTCAAGAGAGAAATTAGAGTATCGGGAAGTCTGTTGTATCCAATCTAATCCTATCCTAAGCAAGCAGGCTAAGTTATAGAGCCTAACATTCGGCAAACCTATGCCTCCTTCGGTTCTGGGGAGATGGAGTTTGGGCAGGGCTATGCGCGGTCTCTTTTGGCGCCAAATAAATTTAGAGATGGCTTTATGCAGAAGCTGCACATCTTTATGCTTCAAGAGTAAGGGGAGAGTTTGGAGAGGGTAGAGAAGGCGTGCAAAACTGACCATTTTGAATAGGTGACATCTCCCCAGGAGCGATAGCGGCAGGTCCTTCCAATTTTCCAAATCCTGGATGATTTTATGTATCAAAGGGGGGTAGTTTAAGATGTAAAGAGAAGAAGGCATCTTACCAATTTTTATGCCTAAATATGTAATGTGGGACTTGGCTATGGAAAAGGGCGAGTGGGAAGCCCAGGACGGGTTAGAACCGGGGCCCAACGGGAGAATTTCACTTTTATCATAGTTGATTCTTAGTCCCGAACATAACCTGAAGTCATCAAACATGTGTTTAATAGCAGGCATGTCGGAGGTCGGGTCGCGAGTAAAAATGAGTACATCATCTGCAAAAAGAGCAGATCTCAGCTCAAGATCACCAAATCGTATCCCATGCAAGTCACCCTTGGTGGAATGGAAAGAGGTAAGCCGCGCTTAGGAGAAGGAGGGGAGTGTAGGGGAAAAAGGTTGAATCTGGGAGGCTTACCAGAAGGTATAGGTAATCAAGCATTGGATATAAGCTTGTGGTGTATCCAGTAGACCAGCGTTGGTGGGGTTAACGGCCACTCCAGGGAGGGAACAGTCCAAATGCAAACAGGGAAGGAGGGAAGGAATCCGTCCTGGGAACCGTTCACAGACTAGATAGCCAATTCCTAATATAATCCTCCGTTTGGGGAGAAAGCACAAAAGGGACCACCCATAGTGTAATACTGGTAAAAATTAGTTTAATAAAAACGGATTAAAAATAACTTACATCAAGGATGCGAAATTAGGGCAACAAAGATGACAATATAAACACTGCCGGCCGGTCAGTGTGATCCCGTCCCTTGATCGAATGTTTGTCTGTAGTGGTGGCGTCGCTGCGTGCCTTCCCATACGACGTTTCGTCACAACTGACGTTTTCAATGGGGAACCCACTCAGACTTTCAACATAACCTCCTGCACGCAGCGACGAGTGTAAATCTGGAGAGGGGTTCGAGTGCTAGATTAAAGAGTAGGGGAGAAAGGGGGCACCCCTGTCTTGTTCCCTTAAATAACCAAAACTCATCTGTGAGGAGACCTGCCACTGCCAGTCTGGACGCAGGAGAAGTGTACATGGCTTTTATAAGATGGTTGAATGATCCTGTAAGGCCCATCCTAGATAGAACTAATGAGAGCCAGTCCCAACTAAGATTATCAAAAGCTTTCTCTGCGTCCAGAGTGACAATGGCAAAGTCCCCACCCCTGTGTTTAGAAGCATGATCCAAGACCGAAATTACCTTACGGATATTTAGCGTTGCAGTCCTCCCTTTCACATATCCCGATTGCACTGGGTAAATCACTGATGGGATAATATCGGCCAATCTCGTAGCAATTATTTTTGAGAGAATCTTGGCATCAATATTTAGCAGAGAGATGGGTCTGTAGGAACCCGGGTCCAGGGGATCTTTGTCTTTTTTAGAAATCAGTTTTATAATAGCTTGGTAGCCGGAGGGCAGATATTGCCCCCCTTCCCAAATTGTATTAAACACACTATGGAGGGTAGGTGCTATGGTGTCATGTGTGGTCTTGTAGAACTCCCCGGAAAAGCCGTCAGGTCCCGGGGCCTTACCTGGAGCTAGTTGGTGTATGGCCTTAGAAATGTCCGAGGCTGTTATTGGTAAGCTAAGGCTCTCTAGCTAGGCCGGGGTGACCGAAGTTAGGGTGATTTTGTCTAGAAATTTCTGGGCTACATCACGATTAATTGGATCCGGCGCATATAATGCTGAGTAGAATGTATGCATCACTTTTCCTATTTCCTGTGGAGTCTTTTTGATAGTCCCTGACTGGTCCCTTAGGGCTGTGATATGTGTTTGCTTGTAAGGGCCTTTGCATAGTCTGGCTAGAAGTTTCCCCGTTTTGTTGCCAAATTTTTAAAGGTTTGCGTCAACTTGTGCGCGCTTGGTAAGTTCTATGATATCTGCCCATGTGTCAAAGTCTAGTTTGGCGTTGCGCCAGGGGTCTCTATTGTCAGGAGAGTCTTGGGTGGAGAGAGCCAGCTGAGCTTGCTTAAGGCATAAGCTTGTCGATTTATATTTGGAAAGTGCATGTTTCTTGTAAGAGGAGGCATATGATATAATCCTGCCTCTTAAATAGGCTTTTCCCGCATCCCAGTAAAGATTGGGGTCATTAACATGGACGGCATTTGCCGAGGCAAATTCATTCCAAGTCTTGTCAATGTATTGCCGAAAATCTTCATTATTGTGAAGGTACGAGGGAAAGGGCCACAATCGTGGAGTAGTAGGTGAGGGAGCATCAGTAAAGGAAATCGATATCGGGGCATGGTCAGAAATGGCTATCTCGTGAATCTGTGCATCAGAGGTTAGGGGGAGTACGGAATCAGTGCCAAAGATGTAGTCAATCCTGGTGAACACCTTATGGGGAATAGAATAAAAAGTGTACTCTCTGCTCAATGGGTTAGAAAGTCACCATAAATCAGTGAAGTGAAGGGAATCCATGGTTGAGGCAAAGAGTGTTTGGTCAAGGCCCAATGTCTGCTTAGGTGAAATTTTTGGGGAGGATCTATCTTCCGTCATGTGGAGGGAGGAATTAAAATCTCCTCCGACTAAATGGGGGTAAGAGGGTGGTGTAAAAGTCTAGTGGACAAGTCCCCAAAAAATGTTTTCCCCGGTTTGTTGGGTGCATATACATTAGAGATTGCAAGTTCCCTGTCTCCTAATTTTAAACGAATCGTAAGAAGTCTGCCTTGTTCGTCTGCGTCGCTCGAAATCAGTTGATGGACTAGGTTTTTATGAAGCAGGATAAGCACTCCTGCTTTACGGGCTACAGCATCAGCACCTATGACCGAACCTACCCAAAGTTTTTGCATACGGTGATAGTCGGGTTGTGTTAGGTGGGTTTCCTGCAGAAGGGCGATATCGGCTTTGAGTCGTTTAAGGTGACGAAGCACCTTGAGTCTCTTAATGGGGGATCGGAGCCCCTTTACATTCCATGAGACGATTCTCATGGGAGGAGGTGTACCAGGAGGATATGTGCCGGAAATAGAAATCCGTGTAAGAGTAGCGGTATTTGACATTGTGACATTATGCAACCAGGCAGAGTGAAAAGTTGTCTAAGATAATGGAAGATCGACTGGCAGGTGGGTAGATGTTTAAGTAAAGGGGTCAGAGGTGAGACTGGGGTGAAAGGATAATTGGGGGGGATAACACAAATAAACCAAAAAACATAACCAGAGAAGGACTTCTCTTTTTTCTGCATGAGGACGCAGCAAAAGCCAACTCCCTGCCACGGATCGTGCAATCGGTGTACTTGGGTGCCCACAGGAAGCAGGCTTACAGGCGGACAGGCAGGATCACAAGGTATGGGAGGCTGGATTGAGCTAACGGCCTGGCTGGATGTAGTCATAAATCACAGACTAAAACAATATAATAAAGCTTGACTTGTACAGCATGTAAGTAGTAGGGGGAGAGCTGTAAATACTGAACTGAGAGAATGAGCTGGCGAGCACTGAGAGTGCTTAGAGCCTAGAAAATAAAAATGGTTAGTATTACCATTAAGTGAGAGAACACGTCAGCCCAAAAAAAATAAAAAATAAAAGTCAGCGTTGGTTGAAGCGGTTGTGCGATCCCGATGGTTTGAGACGTTTAGGGGAGTCCTTACGTGGACTGCGTTGCTCCAAGGATCTTGAGATAGGAGTAGCCCTGGGAGGGAGGTTGGGATGTGGATCCTGGTGTAGGGAGCATAAGAATCTATCTGCCTCGTGCGGTTCTTGAAAGGTGAGTTGGTCACCATTGGGTGCTTTGAGGCGTAAAATGGCCGGGAAGGCTAAGGTGAACTTTATTTGTTGTTGATGAAGTGATGAGCAGACTTGTTGAAATGCTTTTCTTTTCTTAGAAACTTCAATCGAGTAGTCAGCGAAGATAAGAATAGTAACGCCATCTACTTGGAGGTTTCTCGTTTGTCGGTAAGCTTGCAGAATGGTTGCTTTATCAGCATAATTTAGGTATTTAGCGATGATGGTACGCGGAGAAGACCGATCAGCTGAATATGTGCCGAGTCGGTGAGCTCGTTCAACCGTGGCTGGGCCTGGTAATCACAGGGCTTCGGGAATACGGCAAGAGCAGAAATTGGCCAGAGCCGTAGATTGTAGCGATTCCGGCACTCCCACGAATCACAGGTTGCTCCGACGCGACCTATTTTCGAGGTCTTCCAATCGCTGGAGTATATGGTGGTTAGTTTTATCTTGAACTTCTTCACTAGCCTTGGCTTTATAAATATCATCTTCAAGGCTTGTTATTCTATCTTCTGCTTCATGGAGGCGGGCATTTAGTTCTCCCAGTTCTTTTTTAATCTGAAGCATTCCAGCAGTGACAGCTTTTTATGCAGCAATGGTGGGGGCTAGTACTGCTGCCACTGCCTGTGTTATCCTCTCTAGATCTCCTGCCTCCCATTGCTGTAAAGGAGTGGGTGCAGTCCGCCCCACCTCCATGCTGTGCGCATCTGTCGCGCTATGTGAGGAGACAGCGCCGGAGGACAAGGCCGCATCCCCGGCCTCAATTTGGGGCTGCGCCGGCGGAGCTCGCCGCCCGCCTTTTTCAAGAAAGCGCTCCATAGTATTAGAGCGGGAGGGCAGCGGGAAGGTCTGGGAGCCGTCTGTGAGGGGGAAAGAGTAACAGGGCCGACTTTGTAGGCCACTTTGTGTGCCGTGGAGCGGGAGCTGAGGAGGGTTACTGTCCCTTCATGCGGCGCCGGAACCGGAAGTAAAAATGGGCACTTTTGATTTTTGATGTTCGGGTCCCATTGACTTTAACTAGTTATCGCCCGCCCACTGTCAAATGATTGATTACAATAACGTCACCAGTGCCACAAATCAGTGCCAGCGATGAGTGCCCACCAGTACCAGCAATCAGTGCCCACCACTGCCTGCAATCAGTGCCCACCACTGCCCATAAGTGCTACCAGTCAGTGTCCATTAGTGATGCCAGTCCATGCTGGCTATCAATCCCGCCTATCAGTGCTGTCCATCAATGCCCATCAGTGTCGCCCATCAGTGCCACCCATCAATGCCCATCAGTGCCCATCAGTACAACCTATCAGTGCCGCCTATCAGTGCCCACCAGTGCCGTCTATCAGTGCCACCTATTAGTGTCCATCAGTGCAACCTAACAGTGTCCATAAGTGCCACCTATCAGTGCTCATCAGTGCCACATATTAGTGCCACCTATTAGTGCCCATAAGTGTGGCATATTAGTGTCTCCTCATCAGTGCCACCTAATCAGTGCCCATAATTGCTGCCTCATCAATGCCAATAAGTGCCACCTCATTAATGCCCACCATTTCAGCCTATCAGTGCCCATCAGTGCTGCCTCATCAGCGCACATCACTGAAGGAGAAAAATTACTTAATTATACAATTTACTGACAGAAACTAAGTAAATAAATATTTTTTTTCAAAGTTTTGGTCTTTATTTGTAAGAAAATAAAAAACCCAGCAGTGATTAAATACCACCAAAAAAAGCTCTATTTGTGTGAAGAAAATGATAAAAATGTATTCTGGGTACAGTGTAGCATGACCGCACAATTGTCATTAAAAATGCGAAAGCTAAAGCGCTGAAAGCTGAAAAATGGCCTGGGTAGGAAGTGCCCTGTAGGCAAATGGTTAATGGGGTTCATTATTTGGGTTCAAACTTTTGTGGTGTTCGAAATTCCTGGTGCGAACCAAACAGGGGTCCGTTCGGCCCATCCCTAGTGTCAAGCTTGCCATTTAGGGCGTAACAATGTGAGAAAGCGATGTGCAAACCACTGGCTCACAAAAAATACACAATCCATTCTTTGTTAATCCATTTGTAATACAAAATAAAATTTTAAAAAGCATGTTTAGTTTATTTACCTTAATATGCTGTACTTTTATTTCAAGCATAATGCTTTTTTATACACTGCATTTATTGCTCCCAGTATAGAAAACTGTCTTTCAGTTTGTACAACTACTCCACACTGAATTTTTTTTTTTCATTTTCCGAAAATCTAGATTTTTTTTCCACTGAATTTTTTTTTTCCTTGTGGCTTCGAAATTTCTGGAAATGTTATATCTCTAATACCACAAATGGGGTCTACATGCTGCAGTGTCTTTATGGTCCGCAGTACAGTGCATCCGGAAAGTATTCACAACGCTTCACTTTTTCCACATTTTGTTATGTTACAGCCTTATTCCAAAATAGATTAAATACATTATTTTCCTCAAAATTCGACAAACAATACCCCATAATGACAATGTGAAAGAAGTTTGTTTAAAATCTTTGCAAGTTTATTAAAAATAAAAAAACAAAACAAAACCATGTAAATAAGTATAAACAGCCTTTGTTCAATACTTTGTTGAAGCACCTTTGGCACCAATTACAGTCTCAAGTCTTTTTGAGTATTATGCTATAAGCTTGGCACACCTATTTTTGGTCAGTTTCTTCTATTATTCTTTGCAGGACCTCTCAAGCTCCATCAGGTTGGATGGGAAGCGTCAGCACATGGCTATTTTCAGATCTCTCCAGAGATTTTGAATCGGGTTCAAGTCTTTGCTCGGATGTTTGTGAGTAGATTTTTACCTGTGGAGTGAAAAGTTATTGGTCATATGGTTTTAAACTATTAGCAGCTTTCATTTTTTTATTATGCTGCCTGAGTGATTCCTTAAAGATGAAGTGAAGTGCATATATGTGACCCGTTACAAGAGGTAGAATCTATGCATCCCATATGTGTTATTGCCTCAGCATCGGTAAAATGAAAGGACTGTGAGTCAGTGAGTTTCCTGAATGTTGGGGTGTGGATTGCATGCATCACACAAGGTGGAGTGCTAAATATGATGTGTTTATTCAATTAGTTTGGACCAAATTCACCATAACACTGGAGTGGACTGCACTTTATATGTATATGTGGATTGTTTTATTCATTTATATATAGTCATATGGTTTTACACTATTAGCAGCTTTCTTTTTTTGTTAAGCGGCCTGAGCTACTCCTTAAAGGAGAAGTGAAGTGCATATATGTGATCTGTTACAAGAGGTGGAAGCCACATGCGCAATTGCCTATCAGGAAAGTGAAGGCAATGGGAGTCGGTGAGTTTTCTAAATGTTGGGGAGTGGATTGCATGCATCACACGAAGTGGAGTGATATACGTATATCGAGTGGTTTGTTTGGACCTAAATTTGATCAAGCTTACATAGGACTTTTGACACCATAGCACTGGTGGAGTGAGAGTTAACTACACTTTATATCTATATTAGATTTTTTTACTTGAGTGAATTCATTGTAAGTTTGGAGCGATTTTATGCATATGGATTGTCCTACAGCATTACCTCATATCTGCTCATTAGAGGTCAGGTGCGTTGGTCAACTCTTAGGAAATATCTCACTAAAAATTAATATTCTTTAGCAGAAGATGTGTAAAATTGGACTTGTAGCTCAGTGCAGACTTTTGGAAAAATCAGTGAGACAATCGCACAAGCAGAACATTACATTTGTGGAGGCATTCTGTACACCAACAGTTTACAGAATGCCTACTGGTTGCCATATTGCATTGAATGTTTTCTTTATTTCGTTTTAATTAATTATTATTATTATTATTATTATTATTATTTTATGTGCTATATTTTTGCATGAAAGTGGAGTTACCCTTTAAACAAACAAATTCAAGTTTTCCCAGCTAAAACATATTGAATATCTCAAAATAGGAGGTACATCTCAATGATTTTGAGTTGTAATTGTATTTATCATTCTGACAGGAAGAACTTAAAGTACAATATCCCCAGAGCATAAATGCGCCTCATTATCCTCTGCTAATTAAGGCAACTAAACTTAAAAGCCCAGACATTCTTAAACAGGGTATAGGGAAATTAATATCTATTTGGCCTACTTTGCCAGAGTAAATATTAGACTTTGCCTTACTCATTTGCCAGAAGCTAAATCTTAATTTCTTAAATGTCTTCAAAAACATCCCTCAGAACCCAAATCAATGGGATTTGATTGTGAAAGCAAACCTTACGAGTGTATACTGAAAAAAAATGAATTTAATGGGTCTATTTTTTAAATGTTTTCACACAAGATTCCCCCTAAAATTCTCACTTTTTAAATTTGATTGAAATGGCATGTTTGTGTCCTGGGTTAACCACTTACCCACTGGGCACTTAAACCCCTTTCCTAACCAGACCAGCTTTCGGGGCTCTCACATTTTGAATGACAAGTACTCAGTCATGCAACACTGTACCCTTATGAAATGTTTGTCCTTTTTTACACACAAGTAGAGCTTTCTTTGGGTGGTATTTAATCACCGCTGGGTTTTTTATTTTTTGCACTATAAAATAAAAAAGACTGACAATTCTGTAAAAAAAAATGCATTTTTCTTTGTTTCTGTTATAACATTTTTCAAATTAGTAATTTTTGTTCATAAATTTTGGCCAAAATTTATACTGCTACATATCTTTGGTAAAAATAACCCAAATCAGTGTATATTATTTGGTCTGTGTGAAAGTTATAGAGTCCACAAACTATGGTGCCAATCTCTTAAAATTGATCACACCTAAAGTACTGACAGCTTATCTTATTTCTTGAGACCCTAACAAGCCAGGAAAGTACAAATACCCCCCAAATTACTATTTTTTGGAAAGTAGACACTCCAAGGTATTTAGTAAGAGTCAAGGTGAGTTTTTTGAAGTTGTAATTTTTTCCCACAATTCTTTGCAAAATCAAGATTTTTTTTCTTTTCTTTTTTCTCAAAATTGTCATATTAGCAGGTTATTTCTCACACACAGCATATGCATACCACAAATTACACCCCAAAACACATTGTACTACTCCTCCTGGGTATGGTAATACCACATGTGTGAGACTTTTTGCACAGCATGGCCACATACAGAGACCCAACATGCAGGGAGCACCATCAGGCGTTCTAGGAGCATAAATTACACATATCATTTCTTGACTACGTATTACACTTATGTGAGGCACTGTAGTGGCATGGATGTGGCATGGATGAGAACTGGGTATGGCTGAATATGGCTGGGTATGGCTGGGTATAGTGAGTATGGCTAAGTATGGCTGAGTATGGCTGGGTATGGCTGGGTATGGCTGAGTATGGCTGGGTATAGCTGAGTATGGCTGGGTATAGCTGGGCATGGCTAAGTATGGCTTAGCATTGCTGAGTATGGGTGGGGATGGATGGGGTCGCTGGGTATGGCTGAGTATGGCTGGGTATGGCTGAGTATGGCTGAGTATAGCTGAGTATTTCTGGTATGGCTGGGTATGTCTGAATATGACTGGCAATGGCTGGGTATGGCTGAGTATGGATGGGGTGGCTGGGTATATCTGGGTATTGCTGTGTTTGGCTGAGTATGGCTGAGTATAGCTGGGTATAGCTGGGTATGGCTGGGTATGGCTGAGTATGGCTGGGTATAGCTGGGCATGGCTAAGTATGTCTGAGTATTGCTGAGTATGGATAGGGATGGATGGGGTGGCTGGGTATGGCTGAGTATGTCTGGGTATGGCTGAGTATTGCTGGTATGGCTGGGTATGTCTGAATATGGCTGAGTATGGTGAGTATGGCTGAGTATGGCTGACTATGACTGGGAATCGCTGGGTATGGCTGAGTATGGCTGGGTATGGCTGAGTATGGCAGGGTATGGCTGAGTATAGATGGGGGTGGATGGGGTGGCTGGATATATCTGGGTATTGTGAGGTTTTGGTATTTGGGGCGCTATAGATCTATAACAATCTAAAAATATTTATGACTATTATAAAATATAAAATATGACTCTCAAATGAGGTGTAGGTGCCTCTAATTATGGTGTAAAAGTCCCTGGTGCGAAGCTCATGTACAAGATTATTGTGAACCTCCTATTAAATCATATAATTTGGTGGTGAGTACTAAAAAACTTGATATAATGATAGAAAATAAGAAAGACCAATTTCTATAATAGTGTCAGATATTCAAACGAATATTGTGACATTCAACATGTCCAATATAAAATACTAACACCAATAATGACCCTTAGGTCGTGAACAAGTGCTATTAAATGTGTTTACACAATCTACAAAAAAGACAATATTTTAGTGCTCCCACAGAGAAAATATTGATCACTGAATATATATATACTTGAAAACACAAAAAACAGTGAACCACAGCAGTGGTAAATAAGAGTCACACCAAATGATAAAACCACTTGTCCTTAATAGAGTCCAAATCCAAAGCCCACCAATAAACTGGACATGGATATAAGTAGTGGTAATAGGTAATGTCTCTAAAAAAATATAATAAAAAAATACAGAGGAAAAAAGTCACCATAAAACCAAAAAAAATATATTATAAATCAAAAGTTCATAGAATAATTAGCATCAATTGAGTGTTGAATTGCACTTTTTCTTAATAACTGTGAATCCCTTCACCGCATAGATAAACTCTTCTTTCACCCAGGTGATAACAATAGTAAAGCTGGCCGCTTACCAAAAGATGTTGATTGTTTTAACTAAAAAACAATCACATGCGCTTGTTACAGGGCATAGCCTGTTTGGATACACCAAAGGAAACAACTTTGAGACACCTCCTCCTCCTCCTCTCAGATTTGCTCAGATCAGGTCATGGATGGGTGTATATGTGGAGTTAAAAAGACACTTCATAGTGTAATTTTGCTTTTTATTTTTAAAAACAATATAACAAACAAAGCCAAATGGCCACTCACATTCTCCGGTGCCCGCCCGGCACTGGGGCTGCTCGCTTAGATAAAACAGTGGTAGGTTTGGAAACAAATAGCTCTCCCTCTGAAGGATTCCTAAGGCGATCGGCGTGCGTGTCACCTCCTCGCGCCGTCAACCAACAAAGCCGGATATCCTGGGAAGCTTGCGTTCAGTGTAGTGATCAGGTACCGCCTCCGACGTACGTTTCGTAATTTTACGTCATCAGGGGGGCGTACCTGATCACTGGGGAATGCCTGATAATATAGTGTCTCCCATTGGTATATCAGCCAATGGGGGACCTTGTGAGTTGCGCAGCCTCAGTGCCAACTGGACTCCTCTTTGCGGACCTGCCGCTCATAATATACATTTGGTGGTCATACATGGTTAAAATGCCTTAAAACGACCTTAAAAATATACATTTAACTTTTAATTTGTCAATCCTACCACTAATTCTTGACTGGATCATGATTTAGCTACTAAAGTATTTAATAATTACACTTTGTGCAGTGTTCTTGGTGTTCAGAAATAATGTGCAAGAAAAAAGGACTGGTTAATCCTTATTTTTATTATATAAATTTATATTCGTATTTTATGCCATCTTAATTGGTTAATCTTGTAGGTCTTTGTTCACTTAATTTTATATGTCACCTTTTATATAGTTTTCGAAAACCTAAAAAATAATAAATAATAAAGACCGGCCATATTTTGAGTGCTCCACTAGATGGCGCTCATCCTTAACCCATCATTGATCTCTATGGGGATCACTTAGAGTGACCTCTATTGGTTGGTCATGATAAAGATTTTAATATGTAAGGAAATAAAGATTTTAATTTTATAACAAACTCAACATCCCCTCCTCCCTCATATGGTTCATGTTCTATTCATTTGTCAGGAAACAGTTCAGATCTAGTTCTATGTTCATACCCAACGGTTGCATTGTGTTGAGTATGTATAGCCACTTTGTCTCATTTTGGGAAACCTCTTTTCTCATGTCTGTTCCCCTCCAGTGTCTTGAGACCTTATCGATCCCATAGAAACGACACTGGGTGGGATCAGCATTGTGATATTGGGTATTGCTGTGTATGGCTGGGTATATTTGGGTATGGCTGTGTTTGGCTGAGTATGGCTGGGTATGGCTGGGTATGGCTGAGTATGGCTGCGTATGGCTGGGTATGGCTGGGTATGGCTGAGTATGGCTGGGTATAGCTGGACATGGCTAAGTATGGCTGAGTATTGCTGAGTATGGATGTGGTGGCTGGGTATGGCTGAGTATGGCTGGGTATGGCTGAGTATAGATGGAGAAAGATGGGGTGGCTGGGTATGGCTGGGTATGGCTGGGTATTGCTGTGTATGGCTTTGTATTGCTGGGTTTGGCTGAGTATGGCTGGGTATGGCTGGGTATGGCTTGAGTATGGCTGGGTATGGCTGAGTATGGCTGGGTAGAGCTGAGCATTGGCTAAGTATGGCTGAGTATTGCTGAGTATGGATGGGGATGGATGGGGTGGCTGGGTATGGCTGAGTATGGCTGGGTATGGCTGAGTATTGCTGAGTATGGATGGGGATAGATGGGTTGGCTGGGTTTGGCTGCATATGGCTGAGTATGACTGGGTATGGCTGGGTATGGATGGGTATGGCTGAGTATGGCTGTATATGGCTGAGTATCTCTGAGTATTGCTGAGTATGGCTGAGTATGGCTGGGTATGGCTGGGTATGGATGGGAGGCTGAGCATGGATGGATGGATGAGTGCTGCCATGGGCACATACCCCCCAAATGACCCCTTTTTGGAAATTAGACACTCGAAGGTATTTACCCTGTTTCCCTGAAAATAAGACCTAGCGTGATTGTCGGTGATGGCTGCAATCTAAGCCCTACCCCCCCAAATAAGCCCTAGTTAAAGTCCTTGTAGGTCTTATTTTCAGGGCAGGGCTTATTTTCGGGGAAACAGGGTAGGGCTTACTTGGGGGGTAGGGCTTATATTGCAGCCATCACCGACAATCACGCTAGGTCTTATTTTCGGGGAAACAGGGTAGTAAGAGGCATTGTGAGTTTTTTGAAGTTGTAATTGTTTGCCACAATTCTTTGCAAAATTAAGATTTTTTTTTTCTTTTCACAAAATTGTCATATTAGCAGGTTATTTCTCACACACAGCATATGCATACCACAGATTACACCCCAAATATATTCTACTGCTCCTCCTGAGTATGATTATGGCAATACCACATGTGTGAAAATTTTACACAGCGTTGCCACATACAGAGGCCAAACATGCAGGGAGCACCATCAGGCGTGCTAGGAGCATAAATTACCCATGTCATTTCTTGACTTTTCTTGAATTTCTTGCACTTTTGAAGGCACTGGAGCACCATGGAAAGGCCCCAAAAATATATTTAATCAGGAGAGGACTGACTCGCAGTTCTCTCTGTGTTAATAGAGAGATATTTGGGACCAGGAATTTCGGAGGCTCTGAAGTGATATTCGGGTGGGAAAGAACCTCCACCCCCGACTACAGGGATTCCAGCACACACGAGTGGTGGTGAGAAGGGGTTGTGGTAAATACACCTGTCTTGGAGAGCTGTAAGTTTGCTGACGGTTGCTAAAAGATTTAACAAGGACTGTTAAAACATTGGGGCGAAGAACCATCCACAAACTGTATGTGCCTTTTTAATTTTACTTTGTGCTGAAGATAAGCAGACTTAATTTTGTATTTTTGCTTGTGTGCAGCTGGAAGCCTTATTTTTGATTTGTTTTCTGAAAATAAAAGCCTTTTTCTTTAAAGTTTAACGGTTTTGCACTGTCCTGTGGAGCTACAATCCCCCCCCCCCAAACTTTAGACAAGATTTAGAATTACATGCCCCTGTTAAACAGGGGGAAGAAAAATTGGGCCTTTGCTGGTGGTGGTGGTACCAGAACACTGTAAGCCGCCACAGTTAACCACTTTCAGACCGGACTATTTTGCTGGCTTAAGATCAGACCACTTTTTGCGATTCGGCACTGCGTCGCTTTAACTGACAATTGTGCGGTCGTGCGGAGTGGCTCCCAAACAAAATTGACATCTTTTTTCCCCCACAAATATAGCTTTCTTTTGGTGGTATTTGATCACCTCAGCGGTTTTTATTGTTTGCGCTATAAACAAAAAAGAGCGACAATTTTGAAAAAAACACATTATTTTTGCTATAATAAATATCCCCCAAAAATATAAAAAAAAAACTTTTTTTTCCTCAGTTTAGGCCGATACGTATTCTTCTACATATTTTTTAGAAAAAAAATCGCAATAAGCGGGGATAGTTTTATAGCATTTTTATTAATAATTATTTTTTTACTAGTAATGGCGGCGATCAGTAATTTTTATTGTGACTGCGGCATTATGGCAGACACATCGGACATTTTTGACACATTTTTGGGACCATTGTCATTTATACAGAAATCAGTGCTATTTAAATGCATTGATTCCTGTGTAAATGACACTGGCAGTGAAGGGGTTAACCACTAGGTGGCAGTGTAGGGGTTAAATGTTCCTAGAGGCATGTTTCTAACTGTGGGGGGGTGTGGCTGTCAGGTAGTGAATGCTGATCTCTGCTCCAATCACAGGGAGCAGAGATCGGCGTCACTAGTTGCTAGGCAGAACGGGGAAATGCTGTTTATTTCCGCATCTCCCCATTCAGCCTTCCCGTGAGATGACTGCGGGTATCCCCACGGCGATCGAGTCCGCGGGACCCGCGACCGGCCTCACGGGGGTGCCGACCGGCGCTCGATGGCACGGGGGCATCTTAAAGGGGACATAGCTGTACGCCCTTATGCCTGTCTGTGCCATTCTGTCGACGTACATCGTCGTGCGCCGGCCGGGAAGCGTTTAATTGTGTTGGGCGCAGGAACGGGCCCTGCTGTGAAATATTATATCAAGATTTGGAATTACATGCCCCTGTTAAACAGGGGCAGAAAAAATGGGCCTTTGATGGTGGCGGTGGTGGTGGTGGTGCCACAACACTGTAAGCCTTCACAGTTACGCTTTTTGGGCGCAGGAACGGGCTCTGCTATGAAATATTATATCAAGAGTTGTAATTACATGCCCCTGTTAAACAGGGGCAGAAAAAATGGGTCTTGGGTGGTGGTGGTGCCACAACACTGTAACCCCTCATAGATACTTTTGTTGGGCACAGGAACGGGCCCTGCATTGAAATATTATATAGAAAATTGTAATTACATGCCCCTGTTAAACAGGGGCAGAGAAATTGGGCCTTGGGTGGTGGTGGTGGTACCACAACACTGTAATCCCGCACAGATACTCTTGTTGGGCGCAGGAATGGGCCCTGCTGTGAAATTAAACATGGGGCAGAAAAATTGGGCCTTGGGTGGTGGTGGTGGTGCCCTAAACCACAAATATTGTTGGAAGCTAGCATCATCAAGATTGAGGAGGAATAGTATAGTCAGCATAGGCAGTCTTCAAGGGATCCCACATCCATAGAAAATGCAATCGGTTACATCAGCATCAGGTGCTTGATAGCTGCTGATCCAAGACTGATTCATTTTTATGAATGTGAGCCTATCAACGGAGTCTGTGGACAGGCACTCTATGATTCATTACAAATCCTCCAGCAGCACTGACTGTGCGTTCAGAAAGAACGCTGGATGCAGGACAGGCCAGTAGCTCAAATGCATATTGAGCAAGTTATGGCCAGTAGTCCATCCTCAAGACCCAGTAACCTAGTGGATGCTCTGTTGGAAAGGACTCCAAGTTTGCTCTTGCCCATAGATATCACTGCAACATGTAATGCAGACACTGGCGATGGTTGCTTGAACTGATCAGACCTTGGTGCTGAGGACTGAAAAATTGTTTAAAGGCATCGGTCAGACGACCACCTTCTCCAAAGCTCTTCCTCTGACTGAACGAAGCCTCAGCAACACGTTGTCCAGCACCAGGAAATTGTAACCTTCAAGGCCTCCTGCAGATGTTCGTCAGCCAGCCGAGCACTGGCATTGTATGACCAGCGGAACAGACTTTTCTGGCCTGCGTCAGGAGATCCTGTAAGCCTGGGTACCTGCTCAAGAACCGCTGCACCAGCAAATTCAAGACGTGGGCCAAAACATGGAACATGGGTCAAGTGTCCCTGATGGAGGGCGGAGAGAAGATTAGTGCCATTGTCGCACACAACCATTCCTGGCTGAAGATGGTGTAGCGTCAACCACCTCTGAGCCTGCCCCTGCAGAGCTGACAGAATCTCTGCCCCAGTGTGGATCCTGTCTCCTAAGCAGACCAGATGGCATCTTTTTGCCTGACTGCTTGCGTAGCCCCTTGAACGCTTATGGAGCACTGCTGGTTCAGAGGACAAATCTGCAGAAGAGGCCGTAGAGGAAGAAAAAGAGGAGGGATAGAGGAGAGAGCTGAGGCAGAATCACCACTAGCCTTTTGGAGGCGTGGTGGCGGACCAAGCTCAAACAATACTGAACCCTGTCCTGCATCCTTCCCAGCTGCCAGCAGAGTTACCCAGTGCACCGTAAAAGGAAAGATAATGTCCCTGCTCATGCCTGCTGGACCATGAGTCAGCGGTAATATGCACGTTACTGCTGACCTCCCCAGAACACCACCAGAAGTATAGTAGACACTGTACACACAGTATTAGATACTGTGTACACCACTTGCACTGTATTAATAACTGTACTAAGTCTGCACTGATGGGTTTACTTCCTCTTTGTTTCCCTGCAAAGGTAAAGCATAATGGACTACTATGCATCACATAGTAGCCCGTTACGTGTCACTTACCTGACACAGGAGCCTGCGATGTCACTGCTGTCCCCTCTTCCATGAAGCGTCCATCTTCCTTCCGGGTATCGCTGCTCTGGCACTGTGATGGCCGGAGCAGTGATGAAGTCACTCCGGCGCATGCGCACGGGAGCCGTCAGTGACGGCATGTTTGCATTCACTTGCGGTGCGCCCAGTGCACCTGCGCCGTGCCCTTTTTTGTAAAATATCTCCTTAACCTACACGGTTAAGGAGATATTTCTTGGACCTACAGGTAAGCCTTCATCTAGGCTTACCTGTAGGTAAAATTGGTCTGTAAGGGTTTACAACCACTTAAAATATTACATATGCAGCAATTAAAAGTGCTAATTTGTGGGAGGTTACCCACAAACTATCGTTACGTTGGTATCTGACGCCCTATCAAATTTCCAAATTCAGTCCTTAGGCTTTCCCACTTTGTTGGAGAAACTGCGGAAACATAGGAACACTATACCATATAATATTGAAGTGTCCAGTAATTAAAGCTCTTTGGTCCAAAATACAAAGCCAAATTATACAGATCACAGGGTTGCGTATTCCACTTTCTGCTGGAATGGCAATTCTGTCCTTGGGTATGGAAAGTGTCCTGACAGACTCAAGGGTCATAATTACACATCTGCTACTTAGTACTAGATTGACAATTCTATGGCACTGGAAAGACCCAGGTCTACCTCCACTCACAGAAGTAGTAGAGACGACCAATCCCCACGCCAACTATGAGCTAATGTTCGCATCTACGCAAGGCACCTACCAAAACATGTGTTCTAAATGGAATCATAGGTCATTCAAGATGCATTGTTATTGTGAAGTGGTTTTGAAGGTCTAATCTATAGATCAATCATAGAATTTTGTTGGAAGATTAGGATTTTGTTTGAGTAGAAAGATTTCTGGTACTTACCAAGTCCATTCTACCGGCACTACCAAAAAAAAAACTTGGAGTCGCAATGGGAGCACGTTTCACTCCAAGTGTCGCTAATTTGGATCATGGCTTTACTTGGGTGGGGCAGGGTATCGTTTTTAGCAATAGACTCACGCGCTCAACAAATTATCGGTATTAGAGATCTTCATGATCGTGAATGTTGGAGGGAAACATGGACTAGCTGAACTTTTCATGTCAGGAATGCATGGTAACACTACACACAGTAAACCTTTCTTAGATCTGCCAGCAAGCGGAACGGATTCTCATTCTCCTTGACTTAGAGATCTTTAGGGATGGCCCAGGTTTTTAAAACCAAAAAAAAAAACATGTGTTCTAAATGGAATCATTGGGTTGAGCGGCACAGATGAAACAGCATAATTAGGGACAAAATAAAAATCATAATATTAAATTGGATAATAATATTACTCAAATAATAGAGACTGTGGACCAAACAAGGTCTTCTTCCTTACCCTCTTTTTCTCTTTCTGTTTTCTTTCTTTCTCTCTATTTCTAAGATGATCTTACGCACTACAATTGTACCTACAGCATTGCCTTAACTTTTTGTCAACTGCATAACTTATGTTATTTGCAGACACAACCATTTACCTTTTTCATCAAGGTTGTATTTTAAACTTTGTTTTTTAAATTAAACCGTTTACCAACAGTCTACACTTAGAGTGTCCCCCCCTTCTTTTCTATCATTATATGCTGGGAGATCTTTTTTGCCTGGATCCACATTGCTTAGCATTGGGCTGTCCATCATCTGCCGGAGATCCGTCCAGTTGATTGGTCGTTTGCCCTGATTGGAGTCAGCTTCCCTTGGAATCAGACACTTCACCCTCCACTGAGTCTATGCGTTATGTGCATAGCACATTTGGTAAGAGTCTCCATTTACCTTCGGTTTGAGGATATCACCTAGAACATATTCTGTTTATTTACAGTAAAACTAAATCTTCTCCTTAAAGAAAACATAGGAAGATGAAAATTTTGGATAAACAAAATTTCTGATCTAAAGATTAAGATTGAACCATTTAAAGAGTCATCTGATTTTTTCTTAAACTCTCGGGTGAATTGAAAAATAGAAAATGTTAAAGTGGGATAAGGAAATTCAGGAGAAAAGAAAACGAAATACATCAGAGACTCCAGTGATTTTACAACATGGAGAGAGGTTTTTTAAATGGCAGTTCTATAATAACAATACTACTTCAAATGTCCCCCTAGTCGCTCTTAATCAACCTATTCCCAATACGTATACATATCCCAATATGGGACCTATATTAGATGCAACAGATGTGTACCACTTAAAACTAGAACATTGGTCGTTTGCCCTGATTGGAGTCAGTTATACTTTGTTCAACATTTCTAAAAAGGAAAATAAGTGTAGCACTGAGGCTCAGTTGAAGGACACTAAATGGATCTACACTCAAATGGTATCACTGGATCTGCTGAGAGATACAGGTACCGTATGATAGCTCTCTAAATTTGTCTAATGCCGCGTACACACGGTCGGAAAATCCGATGAAAAGCTCTCATCAGACTGTTTCCATCTGAAATTCCAACCGTGTGTATGCGGCATTAGACAAATTTAGAGAGCTATCATACGGTACCTGTATCTCTCAGCAGATCCAGTGATACCATTTGAGTGTAGATCCATTTAGTGTCCTTCAACTGAGCCTCAAGGCTCCTTCTGAGAAGCCAGCCTGGCGCATGGCCTTCTCCCGAAGAGTCCTCCCCTGGATGCTTCTCCAGTTGCTGGGCCTCTCCTCAGACAAGAAGGCACCGGACCACTTTTAGATAATTAGGCTCAGAAATCCATTTAGGCCTGTCCCTGCAGTTGCTTCGCTCAGACTATCCAGCCCGAGACTCGGAATTGCATGGATCCTCACCCCAGGCCAGGAGGGCCATGAGGGCTGGTCAGGAGGACCAGGACCAAACGGACAGAAAGTATCTTCTGGCCTGGAACCCAGAAGCACGTGATCTCAGTACCTTAAATACCTTCTCCCAGAATTCACAGCAGGATGACACTCCCACTGGGCTGGTTTCCGAGAAAGAATGGTGCCCAATACGCCTAACCAAACTGCGTTCCCATACTTGCCGTCGGTGACAGCAACACCAACTGTGGTTTCAGGAATATTAACTTTGTAAAACACAATGCATGCTCATCAGGAGCCAGCGCTACATAAGCAAATTAAGCGTCCAGTTGACATAAGTTAGCACTTGTAACCATTCTAACGTGTGAATAGGAGTGTATGATACCCACGTTACAAAGACACCACAACAATGGTGCATACACACTTGGTAACCTAGTATGCTAAATGGAATTTAAATACAGGGAATGGAAGGGGGAGGAGTCTGTATAGCTCCCTTCCGACACAGCTTGTTCCCAGATGGGGTGTCGAGGGAGGGAACAGTAGCCTTTAACCTAAGTTCAGAGGTAATAATTCATATTGAGTCCAAATATATTTGGTAATGTGATAATCATTCACCATTGTTCATTGTGTACTGACAATATGCCCTATTGTTTGACATGTTGTGTTTAAATGTAAATTCATACCGTCATCTATTCTGTTCATGTAAAATTTCAATTAAAACATCCCATAGTTTGGTTAGTGGAGAGCGGATCCTGTGGGTCATCCTAGCTACAGGTAGAGAAGGGAGTGAAATACATTAATGCCGCTTTTTGTAAGTAGAGAGTCGGAGCACAGAAAGAGACAAAAAGAAGGCCGTCTTTACATCAGCTGACTGTAAGGTAAAGTATGGCAGCATACTGTAGAGAGAGGCACATTACTCCGGCCGAGTTCCAAGGGAGGGTGAAAGGGAGTTCCTCTTGCTTAGCACTTTTTGGTACGGGGCCTGTATCACGGGGTGCAGTTCCTGTTCATGGTAGTAGAAAGGGAAGGGAAAAAAGACATAGACTCCCAGGGGTGGGCGTTGCAGACCCAGCCTGTAAGCGGTGTTGTTAAGATAAGGGAGTGAGTGAGTGTTCCCCAGCTGGGGGGGAGGGGTGTGTGTAAGCTGTTAGGAATATGCCCAAAGTGCGATGGCTAAAGTGTTGTTCGCTTCCCAGTAGTTAACAGATCTGTGAAGAAGCAGGGGTGGGGGGGGTGCAATATCCCACAGCAATAAGCATCATAGCCACACAACAAAACAGGGGGGAGAAGCAACAAGGATATGAATACTCATCCAGAAAGTAGATGTGGTGCTGAAGTCAGATTACTTGTCACGCCGTGCCCTTCGAGATTGTGGCAATTTTGTGGGGCTCGGATGTTGATGTTGGGCCTCGAAGCGGTGAGAGATCTTGCTTCCGATGGTGACCATTGCCAGCGGTAGTGCTGATCTTGTGCATCCATAGGTTCTTCTCTGGAAGATGGGAGTTTGATGGCGGGCAAGCGAAATTCTGCGTACCAGTTAGGGACTTCCATCTGCGGTATGTTGAGTGTCTCGCAGAATGTACAGAAATCTTCCAGAACCTTTAAAAAAGCTGTGCGGCCCTAATATGTAGCAGTGAGGCAAAAGGGGAATTTCAACCAATAGTGGATTCCTCTGGTTAGGAGGATTTCTAGCAGAGGGCAAAGATCCTTGCAATGTTGGAGGGTAATAGCTGACAGATCTTGGAAGATGTGATTCTCACTTCCACAATGAGAGAGCTGGATGCTGTTGCGGGCTTTGCGGAGGATCTCCTCTTAATTTAAAGTTTGCCATACAGCATACCACATCACACAGTGGGTCTGTTTCTCTGCCTCGAGGTCTGAGAGCCCGGTGGATGAGCTCCATCTCAATTGCGGTGGTAGGGGGCCTATCAAGGAGGTTATTAAACAAGCCTGACACTGCAGGTAGTAGTTTCTCTGATTCAACCAATTCAGGGAGGCCTCTTACCCATAGTTTGTGTCTTCTGCTGCGGTTGTTCAAGTCCTCCATGTGGTGCTGTAGGTCCCGGAGTTGGAGGTTGTGTGTGTCCACTGTGTGGTGGATTCTCCGGATGGCTGTGTTTTGGTAGCACACACGCGAAGCGTTCAACCTCCTGCACTTTGCCAGCTAGGGCATGGATGTCATGGTGGAGACCAGTGATCATGGCAGACAGTGTGTCCTTAATGTGCGCTGCTATGCTTCGGAGGTCCCTCAGGCTAAGCTGCTGCTGCAGGTGCTGGATGCTCTCAGTGGGGGAAGGGGGTAGTAACGCCACGGTCATGATGGCTACTGCAGGGCCCAAGGGAAGCAAGTGAGCCTGAGATGACACTGCCATGTTGCTGGCCTGTGTCCAGAATATTCTGGCTTATCCGCCCGCTGAGATTGCGGGGAGAGCAGGATCGGTATGCCGAAGATTTGCGGGAGGATGTCCCCATTTTAGAAGTCATGGACTCTTGTCTGGAGCCTCTGATGGAGCTTGATTGTGGTCGCTGTCGGCTGGAGCTCTGGGTTTAAGCGGCCATCTTCTTCCAAGGCAAACCACACCCCTCTTCTACACATCTTCTGGTCATGCTTTAGACTCAGGGACTATTGGAGGGAGGTCTGAAGGATTGCTCAAAAATTCAGCGAGCCTGAGATTCCTAAAGACCCAAGGAGGGGGATGGACTAAAATAAAGAGAAAGATATTCCTGCACTGCAGGGATAGGGGTACTAGTTGCAGCGAACACCGGATTGGTCAACCATAAACATAAATAAAATGGGATAAAAATTAATAGATGGTGTTGCACTCTGAGTGATAACGTGACTTCATCAGGGAATGAAGTCACGTGACCGTGATGCTGCGTGTTGGAACCGGTAGTGACGTCAGGTTGCGAGCTCGCCGCTCGTGGTGCTGTGTTTGTGTTTTATATTTTTCACGTGAGTACCATATTGGCTGTTATTTTTAATAAACATATCCAGTTCCAACGTACTTCACAATCTGGGCCCCCTTTTCTTCTCCCTTATACATTACTATTAGATCTGGAGCTTCCTTTCCATTTATCGCTGAGTTACACAGAGGAGAAACCCTGAGTATCCTATTTCAGGAGCCTGTATTTCTTTGGTCATTACTGCTTTTTTTTTCACGCTGTTACCTTACATCGGTAAGGGGCTATTTCACATAGAGGTGTAATTGCACTGAAGAAACAAGTCACTAAGGGGTTATTTACGAAAAGCAAATCCCCTTTGCACTACAAGTGCAAACTGCAAGTACAAAGTGCACTTGAAATTGCACTGAAAGTGCACTTGGAAGTGCAGTCGCTGTAAATCTGAGGGGTAGATCTGAAGTGAGGGGACGCTCTGCTGGTTTTATTATCCCCACATGTGCAAGCTAAAATGCTGTTTTTTATTTTTCCTTGCATGTCCCCCCACTGCAATTCCAAGTGCACTTTCAGTGCAATTTCAAGTGCACTTTGTACTTGTAGTTTGCACGTACAGTGGATTTTCGTTTAGTAAATAACCCCCATAGTCACCGTTTACCTTCCCTCCTTGCGTTGTCACCATGCCCACGGGATGGCACTGTTTGTAGTATGCACATTGCCTCCTGGCATGACCTGTCCTATGTTTTGTTTTCTCCACCTTTGTCAATAAGGGGACTCTATTTTTCACCTTGCTGATGGAGTCTTGACTGCAAATAGTGAGATGAAGATGTCTCTGTGATTTTACTTTCAATTGGTATGTGTTATAAATGTAATATATTCTGATATGTATATAATTGGTGCCCATGAAATATATATAGATACTTATGTCTCATTGTTATTTTTTAAACGGATTAGACAAGTGTCTAAGCACCTGTATATGACATAAAATACCTACCGTGTCCTGATGAAGCAGATATATCTCAGAATGTGTTGGAAAGGATTTTTTTGTTAATGGTACAGTGATACATGATAATATCATCAGGGTCTAATTCTGTAAATATGCAATTTTTTATGTTTATTTCTTTCTAATGTTGCCTGAAAAAAAACATTTATAATTTTTACCTGTAATTTAAAAGATTAGGACCAGGATGGACATGGCTATGACTAGAAAGTTTTAGCTATAAACTTGTTTTGTCTAAAAATATGTTAGTTTAAGCAAACAGATAAAAACGTTCTTGTTAAAACATATTTACCTTATATTGCAGCACAATAATTGTGATTTATTATTTCTTTCTAATCAAAAGTTACCAGCCTGTTTAGTCTAAAGCCCCATACACACGCTCGGACAATCCGCGGACCAGGTCAGTCGGACTTTGTCCGACGTACTTTGTCCGATGTTGGCGTTGCGTACACACGGTCGGACTACGTTGTCGGAATATCCGGTCCGGAAGAACGTCGTGACGTAAGTCGTCGTCCACGAGATTACAAAAGGGAAGTTCAGCACCACGTCAGGCACCCGTTGGGCTCCTTCTGCTGATCCCGTGTTTATCGAGAGTTAGTGGAAGTTTGGTGACTTAAGATTCGCGCTTCTCAGTTTTCTGACTCAGATCGTTACTGCTCTTCAGTTTGTGCTTGTCGTGCGTATCTGTTTATTAGTGCGTGTAGTCAGTTCGCATTTGTTGGTCATTGCGGCCTATATCTTGATATAGGACGCTTTGATTTGCACTGCTTATTGTCTGCTCGTTGCTGGTATTCACTTCGTTCTTTCAGGCCTTGCTGTTTATCGGTGCTTTCTGTTTGTCCGTTCTGACCAGCCGACCTTTTGTGACCTTCTGAGCGATGTTTCCCGTGCGTACTCGTCGCCGAGTTCGTGCTGTACGCGGAATTGGTGTCGGGCTTTTAGCTTTGACCCAAGACCCGTCCATGAACAGAGTGACGAGGAGTATGTGGACCAAGAATTGGTTGCTTCAGCGTGACCAGTTCTCGCACATGCCTTTGCTTCGTGAGATCCGGGAGAATAATCCTGATGATTTCAGGAACTTTCTCAGGATGACGGACCCCGATTTTCACCGTCTTTTGGCTTTGCTGACCCCCTTTATCAGCCGGCAGGATACCTGCATGAGACAAGCCATTACTCCGGAGCAGAGGCTTGTTGCCACGTTGAGGTACTTGGCGACAGGGAGAAGTCTTCAGGATTTGAAGTTCTCTTCAGGTATCTCTCCCCAGGCCCTGGGAATCATTATTCCAGAGACCTGTTCTGCCATCATTCAGGTCCTGCAGGAGGACTATATTAAGGTAACATTTCTACTTTACTATTCCCTTCTATGTATGCTCTGTTTGCTAATGACTTGTATTTTTGACCTCCTTCCCTAATTACCATGATTGCAATATGTTCTAATATGCTGTGCCCCTTTTCTCCTTCATGCATTTTTCCCTTCACTTACCTCACCAGCATGCTCTTCTGCCCCAATAGACACCTATGGCCTAGTCACTTAAGCAATGTCTTTTGTCTGCTGCATAGTATTGTTTGCCCCAAAACACCCCCTAAAATATGCACAAATGTTTGCTGTGTGGTTTACTTCATGTAGAGCCCCCTTTTTTTGTTCTTTTTGGGGGGGGGGGGGCAAACTCATTAGGAACCCCCTCCCCCAACTGCTCTGTCAGATGGTACCAATCCTTTATCTGCTGGCTTTCCCAAGGTCCATACACACTATATACCTACCTCTTTATAGTGCGCATCTTTAGGGATGAATTCAGCAAAGCATGTAGTGCAAGGGACTGCCTCCATACATTCCATTTCCTATTTTTTTGTCTTCTTTCCCTCCTATTAGCTTGCTTGGTAATTTAATAATGTCACACTGTGCCTGCCTTTTTTGGGGGGGGGGGGGGGTTGAAATGTTATTTGATCTTTCCTGTGGCCTGCCAATAGTGTTAAGTACAGAGGGTCTGGCCAAACTAGCCCACATTATTGAGCCATTTGCCAATCAATGAAGTGCAGAGGGTTAGCTGTCCACCACCCCCCCCCCCAAAACCCCTAGTTATTGCCAATGGCCCATCAGAAGTGGGGGGATTGATGGGGGGGTGAGTAATCTGTGAAGGGGAGCCTCTACTTTTCTGTGCAAATACTTTCCAGCCTCCAATTTTAGACAATGCTCTTGTTCCAAGATGTTGATTGTCTAATCTGCTTGCAATGTTTAGGTGCAAAGTGACTAATTTTTTTTTCTTGTTTCACTCCACAGTTCCCTTCCACGCCACAGGAATGGCAGACTGTGGCCTCCCACTTTGCCAGCCGTTGGGACTTTCCTAACTGCGGAGGGGCAATTGATGGGAAACACGTCCGCATCGTCCCACCGCCCAACTCGGGGTCCTACTATTATAATTATAAAGGGTTTAATAGTGTAGTGATGTTGGCGGTGGTGTCGGCAACATACGAGTTTATGTATGTGGACGTGGGGATGAACGGCCGGATATCGGATGGTGGGGCCATTACGCACACGGAGTTCTACTGGCGTCTCCAAAGTGGCAGTCTGTGCTTGCCACCTCCAGAGGAGAATGCCGAAGGACTCCCCTTCGTCTTTGTCGCAGATGAAGCGTTTGCGTTGACTCCCCATCTGATGAGGCCGTTCCCGATGAGGACCCTCACCCCGGACCAGAGGGTCTTCAACTACAGGCTGTCCAGAGCCAGAAGAGTTGTGGAGAACGCTTTTGGCATCCTGGCCAGCCGCTTCCGCCTGTTCCTGACGGCATTTAACTTGGCGGAATACAAACTGAACCACATAGTTCTTGCCTGTTGCATATTGCACAACTTCCTCAAAAGACATAACAGGAACTATGTGGTGCCCGTTGGCCCAGATGTGGAGGGCCCTCCAAATGCCGAACTCACAGCCCTTCGAGTGGCACGTCCAGGCTTGCCCCCTCTAAATGCCCGTGTGGTCCGGGACCAATATATGCAGTACTTTGTGGGTAGGGGGGCCATTGCTCTGCCTGACGATGTGTGAGAGGCATTTTTTAATAAATCTGATATTTTAACCAACCTATGATTTCATGTCATTTCAGTCTTCTTTTTAGCTTATTTTACTTTGACATTTTTTTCCCTTTGCCTTCGACAGTGGGAATGCACTTTCTGGGCAAAAGGAGGTAACAGTCTCTTCTTCCCAAAAAGATTATTCTCATGTTGTGTGTTTGCTACCTAATCTTTGGTCTAGAGAAGGTTTGTACTGCATAACTGACACCCAAAATACTCCTTTTCATCACCAGGTCTGACATGTGTGTATTCTCCAAAATGCTGTGCTCCGTGTTTTCGTACAAAGCACTGTGGGTGTCATTTACATAAGTCAAATCCGCTATGCTCTACAAGTGCATTGAAAAAGTTCCCCGGGAAAGAAAATTGGAGTGCAAAGTGGATTTGCCTTTAGTAAATAACACCCATTGCCCCCCATATCCTTTTCATTTTACATACATAATGCATTGTGTTTTTTAAATAAGGAAGCCACACATTTAGAAAAATAAAAGTTTACTAGGAAAACATTCCCAAGTGCGTTTACAATCTTCACGCCAAAACTGACAACATCTTGGTTATTTACAACATTGTTTACAAACATTCCGCAATTGGTAAAACCAGGCATGGAGCAAAACAGAACCTAGGAACTTGGAAAGTTCAACTTTGTAAAGTGAAGACAAGATCAGACATGACTATATGTTCAAAGTGTGTTTGATCTTGCCTTCATCACATGGGGGGGTCACCCCCGAAAAGTGGAAATTTGGAACATGCACACAATTTGGGTCTGAAAATGGTCATTAGATGGGAAAACACATGCCTAGAAGCTTCAAAAGTGCCATTTTCCATCATGGGGATGAATGGACGTTTTTTGGGGGTGCAACCCTTCACCACAACCACTTTCGTAGTTCGTAAAGTGTTTGCACCCCCAAAAAAACGTTGCCATTCATCCACCATGGTGGGAGCTAGCACATGTGGACACAATGTGTGCATGTTCCAAATTTCAGACAGTTTTTAAGTTGCAAATGTGTTCAGAAGCAGGCACAAATGTGTGTTAATTACTTGGTGCGTTTTCATATTTTTCCTAAAACATCAATGATGTTCTTCAATTTTTGTTGAACATCATTGATGTTTTGCTTTATGTAATCTAGATCTCGATTGCAGACCATTATCTCTCCGATGAGTACGTGGGCACTCTCTGTGGTAAAGTGCGATTTTTCTTCCACAACATCCACGTCACCTAAAAACCACAAACAAACAAAAATGGGGTGTTGGAAATGAGGCAGCCATACATGGATTAGCTTACCAGTAGCTGTGTTCTCCCACACTCACCTGTTGTGGTGACAATTTCTCCAAGTTCGATGATCTCTCCTTCCTCCTCCTCCTCCTCTGCTTCTGCTCTTTCCCCTTTTTTGGGAGGTGTTGGTTTGGGGGTTTCCTCAGACGGCCCAAGTTTTCGCTCCCCTATGAGAATGTCCAAAAGGAAGATTTAGCAACACAAACTATTGAGGGCAGAAATAGGAAATGACAAACATTGCTTGAAAGTGACGGACACTATTTTAGTTTGGCCAGTTACAAATGTCAACTACATGAATGTAGTCACTTTGTAAAGGTGCTAAACTGACTAGCTTTTTGGTAGAAGTTTGTGTGATGGAGACCCCCCTCTAGTATCCACTGGAGCACATGTGTGGAAAAGGCTAATAAAAAGGGGGTTTGGGTGTCCCAGCACTAGTGCTCTCGAGTCCAGATGGGTAAACAGCTACTGGGTGACCTCTCCTTTACATTGAATAAATTGGCTTTACATTCTGGATGACATTTCTAGGGAGAACAAACTTCCTTTCCCCCAAAAAAACACCAAACATCGTATTATAAGTGGCCGCACGATCGAGGTTGCGTACGATCGAATGGACACACACACGACCATGACAGTGGCAGAAAGATCGAGGCTGAGTACGATCGAATGCACAGACGAACATGAAAGTGGCCATTTTGGAATGTACAACTTTGTAAAAATCAAACCACATGGAGCAGTATGCAAGCAAGAAATCAAACACAAAACACAACTACTTACTTTTTTGAAGAATTCTCTTGATCTTTCTGTACTGATCGGCCTCCCTCAGTTTCAGGTCTGACCAGCGTTTCCTCAGTTGCTCCTTGGATCGTTGTACCCCAAAATGATTGTACAGCCTTCTCACAACTTTAGACATGATCTTGGCCTTGCGGACATTGGGGTTGAGGTAAGGCCCATACTTCCCATCATAGTCGCTCCTCTTTAATATGTCCACCATCTCCAACATTTCTCCAAATGACATATTGGAGGCCTTGAATTTCAGGCTCCGGGATCGGGACGTTTTTGCCTCCGGACTTTCCTCGTCCACCTCCTCGTTGGGGGGATATTTGGGGCGCACCTGCTGTGTCCCCGCCATGTGCTCTCCCCACTGCGCCGTAAAGAGAAGGGGTGGGGAATAGACGAGAAAGATCGTCAGGGGCGGGCGGAGTTTGACGCATGCGCACTGTATATAAAACGTCACACGCCTGTGTCGTAGCCACGATCTGGGAGACGAGGGGAGAGAAAGCTCACGCACGAGACGATCGCTACAAACGAAGGTACAATTTGACGTTGGTACATAACTAGCCTAGACTGATTAGAACTTGAGGCTTCTTTATGGAGAAGATTAGGAGAGTTTAGGCTGACATTATTTATATTGTTTTGTGTGGCGTTGTGTCTTGCAGAGGTGATGGATGCCTTCTACAACGTGAGCTTTCTCCCACACTTCATTGATAAATACCGGCAATTCCCCTCTTATGGCAGGCAAAACACAGGGATTATAGCAACAGACCAAAGAGGTACGCAGCCCTGCTGAAACTGGTGGCATTTGTAAAGCCTACCCTGCCCATGGCAACCGTCGCAAACTTAAAAGTGAAGATCACCAACATGAAGACTACCTATTTCCGGGAGCGCAATAAGGTCCTGAAGTCACAAGCATCTGGAGCTGCAGCAGCTGATGTCCATGTCCCCACGCTCTGGTACTATGACAGGCTCCACTTTCTCAAAGACCAGGCTACTGTCAGGAAGTCACTCTCGACTCTTCCTTGCACGCGTCCTTCCACGCACGCCACCCTTGATGAGGATTCCGAGGACCAACCTGGGCCTTCCAGTCAGGAATATGTGCAGGTGCCCAGCTTGTTCCAGGTATAGTAGTTTTGGAACCAGTTTGTTGAATAATGAATGATGTTCAGTTAATTCAGGATCCCCAATTGCTTATTTCCTAACGTGATTGACATATCAACAGACAGTGGTGTGGGAGACATTTTTGGGAAGAATCTAAACTGCAGGGCTGAGAATTGTATGGTTTTGTATTTGAAAACATTTTGCAACAGTCACTAGATGAGAATTGTGTGTGTTTGATGAACAAATAACTGAAACTATGTCCCTTTTTCATACACAGGAAGACCTCAGCCAGGAGGTGGCTGTGGAAGGTGGCAGTCAGGAGGAGGCAGGGGGTAGTGGCAGCCAAGAGGGGGGTAGGCGTAGGAGCCTGACTGTCTCCCAAGTCTCTCCCCTCCGCCTTCCCTACAGAAGGGCGAAAAACATGGGGGAGGTGGGAGAGTCAGCGCTCCAGCTGATAAAAGATGCCTCAGCCTCCCTCTATGCCACACCCACCTACGAGGAGGCCTTTGCCTCCTTGGTTACAAGTAAATTTACGGGTATGGAGGCGGGGCAACGCAGCATGTGTGAGGAGGTCATCCTCAAAATACTAAATGAGGGGATGGCTGGGGAGATGACTCCCCTCACACATGTTTGCGAGAGTGACCTTGCTCCGCCTCCTCCTCCTCCTTCTGCCACCCCACCAGCACCAGCACCAGCACCAGCACCACGGCGTGGAAGGAAGCGTACAAGGAAGACAAGAGAGTGACAACCTGGACTCAGTCTGGTCTGAGAGAAGATGGAGCCTCTCGTAGTACCAGAGCCTGGGGACCTAGATGGCATCTGCTGCAGTTCCGGATGTTTTGGACTTCAGGACCAGATTGCGCTCCCTTATTATTTAGATAGGTAGTCTTCATGCCCCCAATTGTTTAAGTCTGTAAAATGATGGTTGCCATGGGTGTCCAAGGCTTTGCAAATTCCCCAAGTTTCACCATGGCTGCGTTCCTCTTTGGTCTGTTGCTGAGACCTAAATAAAGGTTTTTTTGATTTGAAATAATCATTGACTATTGTGTTTTACTTTTCTACAATGACAGTTTTTCTTTGAGTAGGCAGGTACATTTCACTAATCCTAGAATTAACAAGGGGCACCAACAACCAACAAACTCCTAGTAAATGTAAGCAAGAAATACAAATGTTAATAATGTGGTTTTGCTAAGTTGAGACATACAAACCCCCTCCAAAAAAAAAAAAATCTCCTTCAAATATGTATTCCCCCAAAAAAAAAAAAATCTGGGTAAAAAAATAAGAAAGATTGTATTACGATCTGAGTAAAAATAAACATGTAGTGTATAAATGCTGCAAAGTAATAAAGAAGTAAGTTTGTGAGAAGTGCGGGTGAATAGGAGCAGCTAAAAGATGTCATTCTTGTTGCATTGTAAAGAAAAAGAGAATGCGCTGCATTAAAGACATTTTAACATTGCAGCGTGACGAATGTGCTGTGTCGATTAGGAAAGGTAGTTTTACCTGACCGAGCGCTTCCGTCACAGAATTTCTTCTGAGCATGCGTAGCACTTTGTCCGTCGGACAAGCGTACACACGCTCGGATTTGGTGTGATCGGACCGGGTTGACGGGAAATCTTTCCAGCAGGAGATAAGACTTTGTCCGACGGACAAACCGACGAACACTGTCCGATGGTGCATACACACGGTCTGATTTTTCAACAACCTTGTCCGATCGGACCAAATTGATGAAAAAAGTCCGACCGTGTGTATGGGGCTTAACTGAAATCAATATATCCTCCATTTTGTTTTTCATTTTATTTTATTTTAGAAATTGTTCAGAAAATGCTAACATTGCATACAGATAACCACTAGAGGGAGACCCTATAAATATAAATTACAGTCCTGGAAATATTACAAGCAAATAAATAAAAATGGTAAAATTCCATCATAATGTTAATTCTTTTTAATTATGATCTAAAAACGTAGAACGGGATTCATAAGATTTGTAGTCTGTATATTCATCCCTAATTGTACTTTGACAAGAGAAGTAATAGATGTATAAATATAGATGAAAAAGAAATGATTGATCCTTTGAAATGTGGAAGTCAGCCTTGACATAAGTTTCTTGTTATATTATCATATTGGTTAATGTACTTTTAAATCATGGATTTTAAAACTTTGGCATCCTATTTCAATCATTTAAAATTTGCAGGGTGCTTACAGGAAATAATAGAGTAGTGATTTTTGTAGACTTGTTTGCATAAAAAGGCACAAGTGACTTTAAACTTGGCAGCACATCATTATTCATTTCTGCATCAAGAAACTCTATTACACTTTTTATCATGAAAACTGCATTCCCTTTGCCATGCTGATGTTCAGAATCTTGAAACTTGCAATGCTCTTCTGCTCATGAACATTTATTGGCATTTTAAAACTGTATATTTAATATATACACATCCATACTCATTTTAGTCAAAATTCTTTCTATGGCAAGTTAAACCAATAATTATAATTATAATATGTGTGTCAGTAGAATATAGGGATGAGCTTGATGTTCAGATCGAACATACGTTCGACTTGCTGAAGAGCAAACATTATAGGGCGTTTGCAGCAAATTAAAGTCACGCGGAACACCCCATAATGCACTGTGAGATCGCAGTGCATTGCTGTATGATGATTGGCCAAAGCATGCACCTGACCTGCATGCTTCGGCCAATCCAAGCACACAGTCCATGCCCCACACTATATAAGGCTGCCTACATGGCAGCCCTGTGTAGTGTTGTTGGTGTGGACGGAGAGATAGCTTGATTTAGATTAAGCAGGCAGGTTATTCAGTTAATGCCAGTGTATTTGATATATATACACAGTCAGTCTAGTATGTATATGTATATATATATATATATATATATATATATATATATATATATATATATATATATATATATACTCTGCATTTGCATAGACTACAAATTCAGTGTTTACTCTATATTCAGTCAGTGCAGGCAGTGTATTAATACATATATATACAGTCTTGCATCCAGTGTAGCCTGTATCTACAGTGCATTCTGTGGTGTAGTGTTTCTAATACATTTCAGGCGGTGTATTACAGTGTGTACAGTGTCTACTAAACTTCTGGTGGTGTACACAGTACACAATACAGTGCAGCCATAGTATGGTTTCTACTACTTTTCTGGTGGTGTACACAGTATCTAATACAGTGTGTACAGTTTCTACTACACTTCTGGTGGTGTACACAGTACACAATACAGTGCAGCCATAGTACAGTTGTTAATACAGTGCAGGCGGTGTACACAGTATCTAATACATTGTGTACAGTGTCTACTACACTTCTGGTGGTGTACACAGTATACAATACAGTGCAGCCGTAGTACAGTCTCTACTACTTTTCTGGTGGTGTACACAGTATCTAATACAGTGTGTACAGTTTCTACTACACATCTGGCAGTGTACACAGTACAAAATACAGTGCAGACGTAGTACAGTTGTTAATACAGTGCAAGTGGTGTACACAGTATCTAATACATTGTGTACAGTGTCTACTACACTTCTGGTGCTGTACACAGTACACAATACAGTGCAGCCGTAGTACAGTTTCTACTACTTTTCTCTTTAAACTCATGTACGCAAGAGGTCTGCTGGAATCAAAGTCCCTAAGTACTTCAAAGCATGATCCGTCCACTTGAATTTAAAACTAGAGTTAAGTATTCTCATCTGAGCAGTGGGGACCACTATTCCCATCGCCTCTGATTCAGAAAAGTTAATCTTAAAGTAGGATAGGGTACTGTAAATCTCCATCTCTTTGAAAAGATTAAGGAGGGAGATCATTGGATTTGTTAATGAGAAAAGCAAATAATCAGCATAAGCCGAGATCTTATATTAAGTTATTTCTACTATAAGTTTTTGAATATCTGAGTTCTCGCTGAATCTTACTTAGGAGGGGCTCCAGGGAGAGGGCAAAAAGGAGTGGTGATAGTGGGCATCCTTGTCTAGTTCCATTTGTAACCCCAAAGAGAGAAGATATCACTCCATTTATTTTCATCTGTGCGGCTGGGGAGGTATAGATACTTAAGATCGATCTGAGCATATTATCTCCCAGACCTTTATGTCGCAATACCGTGAATATGAATTTCCAATTGACCCCGTCAAATGCCTTCTCCGCATCTGTTCCAAGGAACACACACAGGGTTTTAGTTTTATTAGCAACACAGATTAAGTTCAAAGCCTTAATGGTATTGTCCCTTGCTTCCTGTTTCGGGACTAACCCTACTTGGTCAAGATTAATTAGCGAAGGCAAATGTTGTTATAATCGTAACGCTAGGATTTTTGAGAAAAGTTTAAGGTCTGTATTTAGAAGTGAGATTGGCCTATAGCTCCTGCATTGTGTGGGGTCTTTCCCTTCTTTAGGTAATACCGTGATTAAAGCTTTTAGAGTTTCTGTGTGGAAGGAGATCGAATCTCCTATTTCGTTAACCACTTCAGCCCCGGAAGATTTGGCTGCTCAATGACCAGGCCATTTTTTTTAAATACGGTACTGTGTTAACTGACAATTGCATGGTCATGCTACGCTGTACCGAAAACAAAATTAAAGTTTTTTCCCCACAAATAGAGCTTTCTTTTGGTGGTATTTGATCACCACTGTGGTTTTTATTTTTTGCGCTATAAACAAAAGAAGAGCGACAATTTTTGAAACACAATGGAATTTATTTACTAAAGGCAAATCCACTTTGCACTACAAGTCCACTTGGAAGTGTAGTTTCTGTAGATCTGAGGGGGACATGCAAGGGAAATAAAAAATAGCATTTTTGCTTGCACATAATTGGATGATAAAATCAGCAGAGCCTCCCCTCATTTCAGATCTTCCCCTCAGATCTAAAGCGACTGCACTTCTAAGTGCACTTGTAGTGCAAAGTGGATTTGCCTTTAGTAAATCAACCCCAATATCTTTTACTTTTTGCTATAATAAATATCCCACATTTGTTTCAAACAAACACATTTTGTTCCTCAGTTTAGGCCGATATGTATACTTCTGCATATTTTTAGTAAATAAAATCACAATAAGTGTATATTAATTGGTTTGCGCAAAAGGTAAAGTGTCTACAAAATAGGGGATAGATTTATGGCATTTTTATTATTATTATTTTTTACTAGTAATGGCGGCGATCTGTGATTTTCGGGGCACACGCTGCGGGCGTGTGTGCATGCCTCTGGCGGCGCCTCCGGCATGTTGCTTCTCTCTGGACCTCCTTCAGGACCATCGGGTCCTGTAGGAGACTCTCATTGAGTTTTTACATGGCTGGGCCCGATCGATTAGTATATAGGATCTTATATTTTAGAAAAATTGGCGCATGATCTGACCACGTAATCGAATCGATAGTGGTTTCAATTACAGAATGTAATTGGTTATGAGGTGTAAAAAAAGAGGTTAATACATGTATATGCCTTATGCGATAAAGAAAAAAATGAATAATGCCTTTCCCCTGTCTACTAATTTTGTTCCATGTATTGACTAAGGCATCCGTTTCCTAAGTCCAGGCAATACCGATGAAGATCCCATAGAGGTGTCTTTTCTGGGTATCAGTGGTACATTAGGATTACCTCCCATAATCAATTGGCCCTCCGAGATTTCCAAAAGTTTATCCAAAATATTCCTAAAAAAAAATCTTTGTTTATGGGGGCATAAAAGGAGGCCCAGGTTACCTTGATTTCTCCAATCAAACCTTTCAAGAATAGGTATTTCCCCCCAGCATCCACAAGAGATTCTGAAAAGGTCCATGGAACCTTGCTAGAGATCATAATAGACACTCCCCTAGACTTAGAAACTGGATTAGTAAAAAAGTAGAAAAGAAGCCAAGCTCCCTTGAGCCTGTCCTGGTGCCATACTCGCTCATGTGCAGCCGCTGCAGCATTGCCAACATTGATTTCCACCTGGTGGGCATGTCACAAATGAGGCGGTTGGTGGGCAGGTTGCATTCCCTTTAAATGTTAGCCAGCCGAGCACTGGCATTGTATGACCGGCGGAAATGACCACAGCCTTTTCTGGCCTGCCTCAGGAGATCTTGTAAGCCTGGGTACCTGCTCAAGAACCGCTGCACCACCAAATTTAGGACGTGTGCAAAACATGGAACATGGGTCAAGTGTCCCTGTCGGAGGGCGGAGAGAAGATTGGTGCCATTGTCACATACAACCATTCCTGGCTGAAGCTGGTGTGGCGTCAACCACCTCTGAGCCTGCCCCTGCAGAACTGACAAAATGTCTGCCCCAGTGTGGCTCCTGTCCCCTAAGCAGACCAACTCATGCACCGCATGGCATCTTTTTGCCTGAGTGCTTGCTTAGCCCTTTGAACGCTTAAGGAGCACCGCTGGTTCAGAGGACAAATCTGCAGAAGAGGCCATAGAGGAAGAAGAAGAGGAGGGGGTGGAGGAGAGAGCTGTGGCAGAATCACCACTAGCATTTTGGAGGCGTGGTGGTGAACCAAGCTCCAACAATACTGAACCCTGTCCTGCATCTTTCCCAGCTGCCAGCAGAGTTACCCAGTGCTCCGTGAAAAAAAGGTAGCATCCCTGCCCATGCCTTCTAGACCATGAGTCAGTGGTAATATACACCTTACTGCTGACCTCCCTGTCCAATTAGACAAAAACATTGCCTTCCACATGCCGGTAGAGAGCCGGAATGGCCTTCCGTGAAAATAAATTACGTTTTTGAACCTGCACATTCCACAAATTCATGAAAGGGGGCAGAGTCTACCAGCTGAAAAGGCAGCAGTTGCAGTGCTAGCAATTTGGCCAAGCTAGCACTCAGACGCTTAGCATGGGGATGGCTGGGACAGAATTTCTTTTTACGGTTTAGCAGCTGGGGTAGGGAAATTTGCCTGCTAAAATCAGAAGGTGGTGTACTGCTAACAGATTGGCTGCAAGTACTTGGGACACAAATTGGTATACATTCATTCCTCTCAGTGCAGGTTTTTGAGAGGACTAGAGGTATAGTAGGGTTGGAGATCCCAGATGAGGAGCAAGGAGAAGTCCGCCTTTTTCTTTGATGTGGGTCTTTCAAGTGCTGTTGCCAACGAACTTGTTGCCTTAGGAGTTTATGTGAAATCTCCATGAATAGCTGTAAAATATAGTAATTATGAATATATTTCATTTAGCTTGTATCTTTGTAGAGCGGAACATATTATCTTCACATAAATCTCTGGTAGACCAGACAAGTCGGTGCCTATGCTTGTGTATACAAACAATGGGATCCAAACCTCATTGTTTTACACATGCTCACTTTAAAGGATCCCATGCTGGGATATGCAATGAAGGGAGGCCAACCCGTAATCAATACTTAACTTCCAGGGAAAAATTAAAGTTCATCGCCTGCTCAGAATAGTCACAAGGATTTGCATTAAAGGGGGTCACAAGGATTTGCATTAAAGGGGGCTGACTTATGCAAAGTATAGGGATTGGAGATGTAGCCAGTCCTTAACCAGGAATAGGGAAGCTCACCAATCAGAGCCATGCTAGTTCATGGGACTCCTCCGTGCATGATGGTGGGGCTACAGAAGGAGTGACTGTGGACAAGGAGCCAGTGGAATAGGCCACTTTGGCAGCTGCATAGGAAGGCAAACTACTCTGAGCCTGGGTGACAGAGGATGAGGAGGATGAGGACGGCTTTGAACAGTACGTTTTTTTATGCAATTTTTCTTGTGAGCCATTGCTGTAGGGTAATTTTAGACATTTCATGCTCTTCTAAATTTGGTGAAGTTTTGAGAGACACTGAAAAAAAGAGAAGAAGCTTGGGAAGACAAGAAAACAGTATCATTATCATTGTTATAATTAAACTTAGATCTGCCCAGATTCCATTTATATGCTTTGCTATCGTGGAATGCAGTTTGAGCTCTACAGACTTTAGCCTCTTTGGTAGCTAGGATTTTTAAATAAATATTTGTTCCTTGAGTTCCTGCTTGAGTTGGGCATAGTTGGTATGATTTGTGAATGGTGTTAGTTAGAAACACTGTTAATCCAAATCTTTATATATCATCTTGATTCTGTTGTTGTATGCAGTGATCAGGAGGGTCATCATGGTTTTGGAACAGGATTGTAAATTATGTTCCCATTATTTTTTTAAAGTATCATCCAAGTTGGTTGGCGTAGGGAAGATTTGGATACGCAACCCCAACAGGTTAATCTCTTCTTTGATATAGTTTTTGTGACAGACTCACCTGGGACAGGGATTTTTGGAGAGAACTGGGAAACCTCTGTATCAGCCTCCCATGTCCCACTTATGTCTAACTCACCCTGTGTCTATTAGGGGTACAGGGTGACCAAGCAAATGGAACAGTAATATTTATCCACAATATCTCCCAAGAAATATACTATTCCTGGTTTTTTTTTTTTTTTTTAGTTTGGATCAGGGGACATTGCCAGAAAATATGATATAGGGAACCAACTGAGAGTCCGCAACGCCAACAGTGGGCCGGGGTCGAGGGGTCATATTTATGGATGACTTCAGGTGTTTTGTACCAGGACATAAGAATTTTTATAGATGTTTCCCTCTGAGTGACACATTTGGAGGATTTAAAAATAGAGGACCATATTCTATCCCATTTTTGGAGGCTGATAGGTCTTTCCAGTAAGATTGCCCATTTTTTCATGTATAGGTGAGTAGTCTCGGACATAGGGACTGACTCTTGGAGAATAAGATGAATGGAGGAGGGTAGGAGAGTATGTTTGGAATAGGTGTCTAATTTGCAGGTAGAAGTAAAACATTTTGGGGGGAATTGCGTATTTCTCTTGTAAGGTATCAAATGTGTGCAGGTGTCTAGATACAGGATTGACTAAATTACGCAGTTGGAAGACAGAAGCGTTGACCCAAGGGAGAATATGTCCCAGAGATAAACTGTCTGGAATGGATGGATTAAATAAAATGTTCAAAAGGGGGGGGCATGGGGATGAGAGGGAGTAGGACTTGCAACATTTCTGCCATATAGACAGAGAAAAATTCATAGGGGCAGTACATTGGCGTTTAAAGATAGAGTTAGTTTGTGGCAAGTCTGACCATATTAGGGAACATGGATGAACCGGGTATAGAACACCTTTCTCTATATCTGACCAGTGATTAGGATTCCTGGTTTATTTGATTCTGAACTATATATGTTAATTAAAAGAGCTGATCACATTGGCCTCTGTACAATGGAGGAGATGGATAGTCTGCTACTGGTGGGCTCCTGCTATTGTGAGAAGAGGTCCTGTGTTTTTACTTATGATAATGTGGATTGTGTTTTCTGAGCTAGGAGATGGCGAGGCTGACCTGAAATGTCAAACCTCTGAGTCACCTAGACTGGTTAAATGATTAGTTAACCGCTTCCTGACCGGCGCACAACAATGTACATGGTCAGAATGGCACGGACAGGCATAAGGGCGTACAGGTACGTCCCCTTTAAGATGCCGCTGTGCCATCGAGCGTGCGCCGCACCGGTCGGGACCCCCGTGAGTCCGGTCGCGGGTACGCGGACTCGATTGCCGCGGGGATACCCGCGATCGTCTCACGGGAAGGAAAATAAATCGCCTCACGAGCGGAAATAAACAGCATCTCCCCGTTCTGCCTAGCAACTAGTGACGCCGATCTCTGCTCCCTGTGATTGGAGCAGAGATCAGCATTCACTAGCTCACAGCCAAGCCCCCCCACAGTTAGAAACATGCCTCTAGGTACACTTAAGCCCTATACTGCCACCTAGTGGTTAACCCCTTCACTGCCAGTGTCATTTACACAGGAATCAGTGCATTTAAATAGCACTGATTGCTGTATAAATGACAATGGTCCCAAAAATGTGTCAAAAATGTCCGATGTGGGGGGGCGTGGCTTGGCACGCAGCGCGGATGGCAGCATAAAGATGGAGCTCCACTCTTCCTGCAGCCCTACAGCCTGATACTGATCGGTCCAATCCGGATAATGGGCAAACCGAATCCATCTCTAGCCGGTGCCTCAGCTAAGAACTCACCTGCGGTGCAGCAATCTCACAGCATACCGGATCTTTTTAGATCCAGGCATCAGCCGGCCCGGAGCACAGAGGCCTCCAAGATGGCGCCCAATGACCACGAGGATTGGGTAAGGCATCATTCCTCTTCCGACCAGCCCTTGACATATGCTGACATGTCCGCATTCGTGGCAGACATAAAAAACGCTTTCTCATCGGCTGTCACTGAGTTAAAAGCCGACATGCTTGCACTGAATGAGAGGACCCGCTCCATAGAGCGCTCGGGGCAGAAGAGGGACAAAGCAATCACCAGACTGGAACATGTCACAGACACCCACACAGCCCAATTGATTGCAGTTAATCGCCACCTGGAAGATTTAAGCCCCATACACACGCTCGGACAATCCGCGGACAAGGTCGGTCGGACTTTGTCCGACGTACTTTGTCCGATGTTGTCGTTGCGTACACACGGTCGGACTACATTGTCGGAATATCCGGTCCGGAAGAACGTCGTGACGTAAGTCGTCGTCCACGAGATTACAAAAGGGAAGTTCAGCACCACGTCAGGCACCCGTTGGGCTCCTTCTGCTGATCCCGTGTTTATCGAGAGTTAGTGGAAGTTTGGTGACTTAAGATTCGCGCTTCTCAGTTTTCTGACTCAGATCGTTACTGCTCTTCAGTTTGTGCTTGTCGTGCGTATCTGTTTATTAGTGCGTGTAGTCAGTTCGCATTTGTTGGTCATTGCGGCCTATATCTTGATATAGGACGCTTTGATTTGCACTGCTTATTGTCTGCTCGTTGCTGGTATTCACTTCGTTCTTTCAGGCCTTGCTGTTTATCGGTGCTTTCTGTTTGTCCGTTCTGACCAGCCGACCTTTTGTGACCTTCTGAGCGATGTTTCCCGTGCGTACTCGTCGCCGAGTTCGTGCTGTACGCGGAATTGGTGTCGGGCTTTTAGCTTTGACCCAAGACCCGTCCATGAACAGAGTGATGAGGAGTATGTGGACCAAGAATTGGTTGCTTCAGCGTGACCAGTTCTCGCACATGCCTTTGCTTCGTGAGATCCGGGAGAATAATCCTGATGATTTCAGGAACTTTCTCAGGATGACGGACCCCGATTTTCACCGTCTTTTGGCTTTGCTGACCCCCTTTATCAGCCGGCAGGATACCTGCATGAGACAAGCCATTACTCCGGAGCAGAGGCTTGTTGCCACGTTGAGGTACTTGGCGACAGGGAGAAGTCTTCAGGATTTGAAGTTCTCTTCAGGTATCTCTCCCCAGGCCCTGGGAATCATTATTCCAGAGACCTGTTCTGCCATCATTCAGGTCCTGCAGGAGGACTATATTAAGGTAACATTTCTACTTTACTATTCCCTTCTATGTATGCTCTGTTTGCTAATGACTTGTATTTTTGACCTCCTTCCCTAATTACCATGATTGCAATATGTTCTAATATGCTGTGCCCCTTTTCTCCTTCATGCATTTTTCCCTTCACTTACCTCACCAGCATGCTCTTCTGCCCCAATAGACACCTATGGCCTACTCACTTAAGCAATGTCTTTTGTCTGCTGCATAGTATTGTTTGCCCCAAAACACCCCCTAAAATATGCACAAATGTTTGCTGTGTGGTTTACTTCATGTAGAGCCCCCTTTTTTTGTTCTTTTGGTGGGGGGGGGGGGCAAACTCATTAGGAACCCCCTCCCCCAACTGCTCTGTCAGATGGTACCAATCCTTTATCTGCTGGCTTTCCCAAGGTCCATACACACTATATACCTACCTCTTTATAGTGCGCATCTTTAGGGATGAATTCAGCAAAGCATGTAGTGCAAGGGACTGCCTCCATACATTCCATTTCCTATTTTTTTGTCTTCTTTCCCTCCTATTAGCTTGCTTGGTAATTTAATAATGTCACACTGTGCCTGCCTTTTTTTGGGGGGGGGGGGAAATGTTATTTGATCTTTCCTGTGGCCTGCCAATAGTGTTAAGTACAGAGGGTCTGGCCAAACTAGGCCACATTATTGAGCCATTTGCCAATCAATGAAGTGCAGAGGGTTACCTGTCCACCACCCCCCCCCCAAAACCATAGTTATTGCCAATGTCCCATCAGAAGTGGGGGATTGATGGGGGGGTGAGTAATCTGTGAAGGGGAGCCTCTACTTTTCTGTGTAAATACTTTCCAGCCTCCAATTTTATACAATGCTCTTGTTCCAAGATGTTGATTGTCTAATCTGCTTGCAATGTTTAGGTGCAAAGTGACTAATTTTTTTTTTCTTGTTTCACTCCACAGTTCCCTTCCACGCCACAGGAATGGCAGACTGTGGCCTCCCACTTTGCCAGCCGTTGGGACTTTCCTAACTGCGGAGGGGCAATTGATGGGAAACACGTCCGCATCGTCCCACCGCCCAACTCGGGGTCCTACTATTATAATTATAAAGGGTTTAATAGTGTAGTGATGTTGGCGGTGGTGTCGGCAACATACGAGTTTATGTATGTGGACGTGGGGATGAACGGCCGGATATCGGATGGTGGGGCCATTACGCACACGGAGTTCTACTGGCGTCTCCAAAGTGGCAGTCTGTGCTTGCCACCTCCAGAGGAGAATGCCGAAGGACTCCCCTTCGTCTTTGTCGCAGATGAAGCGTTTGCGCTGACTCCCCATGTGATGAGGCCGTTCCCGATGAGGACCCTCACCCCGGACCAGAGGGTCTTCAACTACAGGCTGTCCAGAGCCAGAAGAGTGGTGGAGAACGCTTTTGGCATCCTGGCCAGCCGCTTCCGCCTGTTCCTGACGGCATTTAACTTGGCGGAATACAAACTGAACCACATAGTTCTTGCCTGTTGCATATTGCACAACTTCCTCAAAAGACATAACAGGAACTATGTGGTGCCCGTTGGCCCAGATGTGGAGGGCCCTCCAAATGCGGACCTCACAGCCCTTCGAGTGGCACGTCCAGGCTTGCCCCCTCTCAATGCCCGCGTGGTCCGGGACCAATATATGGAATACTTTGTGGGTAGGGGGGCCATTGCTCTGCCTGACGATGTGTGAGAGGCATTTTTTAATAAATCTGATATTTTAACCAACCTCTGATTTCTTGTCATTTCAGTCTTCTTTTTAGCTTATTTTACTTTGACATTTTTTCCCTTTGCCTTCGACAGTGGTAATGCACTTTCTGGGCAAAAGGAGGTAACAGTCTCTTCTTCCCAAAAAGATTATTCTCATGTGTGTTTGCTACCTAATCTTTGGTCTAGAGAAGGTTTGTCCTGCATAACTGACACCCAAAATACTCCTTTTCAGCACCAGGTGTGACATGTGTGTATTCTCCAAAATGCTGTGCTCCGTGTTTTCGTACAAAGCACTGTGGGTGTCATTTACATAAGTCAAATCCGCTATGCTCTACAAGTGCATTGAAAAAGTTCCCTGGGAAAGGAAATTGCAGTGCAAAGTGGATTTGCCTTTAGTAAATAACACCCATTGCCCCCCATATCCTTTACATTTTACATACATAATGCATTGTTTTATTTAAATAAGGAAGCCACACATTTTGAAAAATAAAAAAGTTTACTTGGAAAACATTCACAAGTGCGTTTACAATCTTCACGCCAAAACTGACAACATCTTGGTTATTTACAACATTATTTACAAAGATTACGCAATTTGTAAAACCAGGCATGGAGCTAAGCAGAACCTATGAAGTAGGAAAGTTCAACTTTGTAAAGTGAAGACAAGATCAGACATGACTATATGTTCAAAGTGTGTTTGATCTTGCCTTCATCACATGGGGGGGCACCCCCGAAAAGTGGAAATTTGGAACATGCACACAATTTGGTTCTGAAAATGGTCATTAGATGGTAAAACACATGCCTAGAAGCTTCAAAAGTGCCATTTTCCATCATGGGGATGAATGGACGTTTTTTGGGGGTGCAACCCCTTCACCACAACCACTTTCGTAGTTCGTAAAGTGTTTGCACCCCCAAAAAAACGTTGCCATTCATCCACCATGATGGGAGCTAGCACATGTGGACACAATGTGTGCATGTTCCAAATTTCACACAGTTTTTAAGTTGCAAATGTGTTCAGAAGCTGGCACAAATGTGTGTAAATTACTTGGTGCTTTTTCATATTTTTCCTAAAACATCAATGATGTTCTTCAATTTTTGTTGAACATCATTGATGTTTTGCTTTATGTAATCTAGATCTCGATTGCAGACCATTATCTCTCCGATGAGTACGTGGGCACTCTCTGTGGTAAAGTGCGATTTTTCTTCCACAACATCCACGTCACCTAAAAACCACAAACAAAAAAAATGGGGTGTTGGAAATGAGGCAGCCATACATGGATTAGCTTACCAGTAGCTGTGTTCTCCCACACTCACCTGTTGTGGTGACAATTTCTCCAAGTTCGATGATCTCTCCTTCCTCCTCCTCCTCTGCTTCTGCTCTTTCCCCTTTTTTGGTAGGTGTTGGTTTGGGGGTTTCCTCAGACGGCCCAAGTTTTCGCTCCCCTATGAGAATGTCCAAAAGGAAGATTTAGCAACACAAGCTATTGAGGGCAGAAATAGGAAATGACAAACATTGCTTGAAAGTGACGGACACTATTTTAGTTTGGCCAGTTACAAATGTCAACTACATGAATGAAGTCACTTTGTAAAGGTGCTAAACTGACTAGCTTTTTGGTAGAAGTTTGTGTGATGGAGACCCCCCTCTAGTATCCACTGGAGCACATGTGTGGAAAAGCATAATAAAAAGGGGGTTTGGGTGTCCCAGCACTAGTGCTCTAGAGTCCAGATGGGTAAACAGCTACTGAGTGACCTCTCCTTTACATTGAATAAATTGGCTTTACATTCTTGATGACATTTCTAGTGAGAACAAACTTCCTTTCCCCAAAAAAACACCAAACATCGTATTATAAGTGGCCGAACGATCGAGGTTGCGTACGATCGAATGCACACACGACCATGACAGTGGCAGAAAGATCGAGGCTGAGTACGATCGAATGCACAGACGAACCTGAAAGTGGCCATTTTGGAATGTACAACTTGGTAAAAATCAAAACACAATGGAGCAGTATGCAAGCAAGAAATCAAACACAAAACACAACTACTTACTTTTTTGAAGAATTCTCTTGATCTTTCTGTACTGATCGGCCTCCCTCAGTTTCAGGTCTGACCAGCGTTTCCTGAGTTGCTCCTTGGATCGTTGTACCCCAAAATTATTGTACAGCCTTCTCACAACTTTAGACATGATCTTGGCCTTGCGGACATTGGGGTTGAGGTAAGGCCCATACTTCCCATCATAGTCGCTCCTCTTTAATATGTCCACCATCTCCAACATTTCTCCAAATGACATATTGGAGGCCTTGAATTTCAGGTTCCGGGATCGGGACGTTTCTGCCTCCGGACTTTCCTCGTCCTCCTCCTCGTTGGTGGGATATTTGTGGCGCACCTGCTGTGTCCCCCGCCATGTGCTCTCCCCACTACGCCGTAAAGAGAAGGGGTGGGGAATAGACGAGAAAGATCGTCAGGGGCGGGCGGAGTTTGAAGCATGCGCAGTGTATATAAAACGTCACACGCCTGTGTCGTAGCCACGATCTGGGAGACGAGGGGAGAGAAAACTCACACGAGACGATCGCTACAAACGAAGGTACAATTTAACGTTGGTACATAACTAGCCTAGACTGATTTGAACTTGAGGCTTCTTTATGGAGAAGATTAGGAGAGTTTAGCCTGACATAATTTTGAGGGTTTTGTGTGTTGTTGTGTCTTGCAGAGATTGATATGAAGGGATTCAACGACATGAGTTTTCTCCCCCTCTTCATTGCCAAATACAGGGATTTTCCCATATTGTGGCAGGGTATACACCCACATTACACCAACAAACCAAAGAGGCACGCAGCCCTGGAGGAACTTGTGGAATTTGTCAAGCCAAGGTTCCCCACGGCAACTGTTGATGATATTAGAAAGAAAATTGGCAGCCTGAGGAGTGCGTATATCAGGGAGAGGAAGAAGGTCGTGAAGTCTGAGGAAACTGCAACTTCAGCAGATGAGGTCTATGTCCCCAAGCTCTGGTACTATCAGAGTCTCCATTTTCTGAAGGACCAGGCTGATGTCACGGAGCCAACCTCAACTCCTCCTTCCACGCTTCCTTGCGCACAGCCCACCCCTGATGAGGCTTCCGAGGAGCAACCTGGGCCTTCCAGTCTGGAAGAGGTGGAGGAGCCCAGCTTGTTCCAGGTATAGTAGTTTTGCTACCATTTAGGGGAATAATGAATGATGTTCACTTAATTCAGGATCGCCAATTGCTTAGTTCCTAACGTGTTTGACATATCAACAGACAGTGGTGTGGGAGACATTTGGGGCCAGAATCTAAACTGCTGGGCTGAGAATTGTATGGTTTTCTATTTGTAAACATTTTGCACCAGTCACTAGATGAGAATTGTGTGTGTTTGATGAACAAATAACTGAAACTATGTCCCTTTTTCCTACACAGGAAGACCTCAGCCAGGAGGTGGCTGTGGAAGGTGGCAGTCAGGAGGTGGCTGTGGAAGGTGGCAGTCAGGAGGAGGCAGGGGTTAGTGGCAGCCACCAGCTGGGTAGTGGCAGCCAAGAGGGGGCTAGGCCTCGGAGCCTGACTGACACCCAAACCCCTCCCCTCCGCCCTCCGTACAAAAGGGCGAGAAGGGGGGGTTATGCGGCACAGTCAGCGCTCCGGATGATAAGAGAGGCTTCAGACTCCCTACATGCCACACCCGCCGACGAGGAGACCTTTGGCTCGGTGGTTGTCACAAAAATGATGGGTATGGAGGTGAGGCAACGCAACATGTGTGAGGGGCTCATCCTCCATGTCCTAAATAAGGGTAGGGCTGGGGAGATGACCCCAGTCACACATGTTTGCCATAGCTACCATGCTCCACCTCCTCCTCCTCCTCCTCCTCCTCCTTCTGCCACCCCACCAGCACGACAGCCACAGCGTGGAAGGAAGCGTGGAAGGAAGACCTGAGAGTGACGACCTGGAATCAGTCTGGTCTGAGAGAAGATGGAGCCTCTCGTAGTACCAGAGCCTGGGGACCTAGATGGCATCTGCTGCAGTTCCGGATACTTTGGACTTCACGACCAGATTGCACTCCCCTTAATATACGTACTCCTCAGGCCCCCAATTTTCTACGCTTGAACAATGATGGTTGCCGTGGGGGGCCAAGGCTTTGCAAATTCCCCAAGTTTCACCATGGCTGCGTTCCTCTTTGGTTTGTTGGTGTGACCTAAATAAAGGTTTTTTTTGATTTGAAATAATCATTGACTATTGTGTTTTACTTTGCTACAATGACAGTTTTTCTTTGAGTAAGCAGGTACATTTCACTAATCCTAAAGTAGAATTAACAAGGGCACCAACAACAAACAAACTCCTAGTAAATGTAAGCAAGAAATACAAATGTAAATAATGTGTTTTTGGTAATTTGAGACACACAACCCCCCTCCAAAAAAAAAAAAAAAAAAAAACATTCAAATATGTATTCCCCCAAAAAAAAAAAAAAAGACAAATCATGGTAAAAAAATAACAAAGATTCTTTTCCGTTCTGAGTAAAAATAAACATGTAGTGTATAAATGGTGCAAAGTAATAAAGAAGTAAGTTTGTGAGAAGTGCGGGTGAATAGGAGCAGCTAAAAGATGTCATTCTTGTTGCATTGTAAAGAAAAAGAGAATGCGCTGCATTAAAGACATTTTAACATTGCAGCGTGACGAATGTGCTGTGTCGATTAGGAAAGGTAGTTTTACCTGACCGAGCGCTTCCGTCACAGAATTTCTTCTGAGCATGCGTAGCACTTTGTCCGTCGGACAAGCGTACACACGCTCGGATTTGGTGTGATCGGACCGGGTTGACGGCAAATCTTTCCAGCAGGAGATAAGACTTTGTCCGACGGACAAACCGACGAACACTGTCCGATGGTGCATACACACGGTCTGATTTTTCAACAACCTTGTCCGATCGGACCAAATTGATGAAAAAGTCCGACCGTGTGTATGGGGCTTTAGACAACAGGGGCAGACGCCATAACATTAGGGTACGGGGGATTCCAGAAGAAGTTCTACCAGAACAAATAGTCCCTGCTCTGACCTCCATATTCAATAACCTGCTAGAGAGACCGGTGGACACTAGCATTGAATTTGAGAGAGCACATAGGGCCCTTAGGCCCAGACCACGTGAACCAGCGCCACCCAGAGATGTGATCTGTTGTCTCATTGACTATAAGCTCAAGGAAGACATCCTGTCTCATGCCCGGCAAAATGAATTGATCACCTTTAATGAAGAAACGATCACCTTGTTCCAAGACCTCTCCCCGATTACACTAAGTAATCGCAGGGCCCTAGATGGGGTGTCACATACACTCAGATTGCCGTTTGTGGACCTACCCGACTGGTACCGAGAATTCCGGACCCCGCCAGAACCCCACAGCCCACCAACCTCACCACTCTCCACACCGACCAAACCTGAGCCCAAGAAGGGGAAGTTTCAGAAACAGCAAGGAACAGTCTCCATGAGGTCATCCCAAGCATCCAGGAGCACGAGAGCCAGGGAATACACCTGAGATGTCTGCATGGCAAGTTCCTTTTTGGTAATTTTTTCCTGGATGGTCTGCATGTATTAGGGTAACATACACTGTTCCTAATGCAGCAGCCATGCTACTTACCCGGGTCCTACACTGGATGTCCCCTTTGTTGATAAGGGGGTTACCCCTATCACTCGGTTGCTACTTAGGCGGGCACATGAACATTGCTTTCTGCTTTCAACGGCCACCGCATTGCCACAAACTTCTGTTGCATGGGCTTGTGAACCTCTAAAGCCCTGTGTGAAGGTAATTTCAGAACCCCCCTCCTGGGGGTACAGGTACTCTGTTTGGCTCTTTACATTTACAGTTTGCCGTTTGGTTTAACAGTTGCTATGTTTCTCTCATTAGTACACTACTCCATGACTGCGGGTATGCGACTTCCGTGTTCCCCTCCTATGGGGGGTGAGCTGGTTGCAGCATGCGCGCAGTATGGTATCCTCGTAAAAGTTTAATTGCACACCCGGATCCTTTAACACTATTATTCAAGGTAATAGTCATATTGGTCAGTATTACAGTTATGCACTTGTAATATGTTTCTAATGGCTGCGGGGGGAGTTTGCTACATGTCTTGTACACAGACAGATTATTAGACAGTTTAATCAATCCGTGAGCTACTCCCACGCACCCCAACCTGTGCCCTCTCTTGGATGCCCAGTGGACCACAGGGAAGGCACAATTTGAGGAGCCCCTCTGCGGATAGTAGAGGTGTGCTCGTTTGGATCTTTAAACTTAATCCTCCTGCATACTTGGAGGACTCTATTTCTTTGTTTCACTATCTTGTGACTTCTCCTCATTCCCCCCCCCCCCCCCCCCCTTTTTTTTTGTGTGAGTAGAGAACCTTGTCTCAATAGGTTTACGTTACAGACTTATTGGGACGAGAATGGCGTATTCATCTTTGGGCAAATGCCCCACGCTGATCTCACATAACCTCAGAGGCCTTAATATACCTGAGAGGCGTGTGTCTCTATTAAGGGAACTGAAAAAGGCGCAACCTACCTTCGTGTTTTTACAAGAGACACACTTCCACTCCCAATCCATCCCGAGACTGTTTGACAGGCATTTCCCTGAGGTGTTCCATGCGCCAAACCCAGATCATAAGTCCAAGGGTGTATCGATATTACTACACAAACATGCCAACTTTAAAGTGACCCAACGCTATGCAGACCCTCTAGGGCGATTTTTGTTCCTGAAAGGGATATGGCATAATAGGTCAATCACGCTTGCCAATGCATACTTCCCTAACTCGGGACATCTACCTTTTTCCGCCGCATGGTGTATGAACTCAAAAGCTGTGCCAATGGTTGTATCTTATTGGGCGGGGACTTTAATATCCCGTTGCTCCCTCTACAGGATACCTCCAATGGGAAATCCAGCATTTCATACTCTATCCTGCAGAAAATTAAATCCTCATTGAACTCCCTAACCTTGGTAGATGCTTGGCGCCTGGTACACCCGACTGGGAAAGACTTTACATATTACTCTACATAAAAAACATTCTTGTATTGACTACATTTTCATCACTCAACGCGACCTACCTCTATTGCACTCAGCCAGCATTGGCATACAAACACTCTCGGACCATTGTCCAGTATCAATCTCTCTGACACACACAGATGCACCTTACATATCGTGTAACTGGTGATTGAACCCCTTACTTTTAACTGATCCTACCATACAAATCTGTCTACAAATTTCTACAGCACTTAAAACATACTTCCAACTCAACGAAACAGACGATATGTCACCTATGACAATATGGGAGGCTCATAAGTGTGTCATGCACGGAGAATTCATCCGCCTAGGGGCACAAAAAAAAAGAGAGGCTAACAATGACATTGCTTCATTGGCAGACAAAATGACACTGCTAGAAACTCAGCATAAGCAGTCTCGTGCAGAAGATGTATCTGCAGAACTGCTTGAAACCAGAGAAAGGCTAAATTCATTGCTCAATCTTAAAGCTAAACGCTTTCTTTACTTTAGAAAAGGTTTCTATTATGAACATGGGGACAAATGCGGTAAATTTCTCGCGAAGGCCCTTAAAGAAATAACTCACTCTAACTCTATTTCATCCATTAAAGACCCAGAAGGACAGATTTTACATAAGTCAGACCAAATTGCCATACAATTTCACAGCTACTATGCAAAGTTATATAATTTGCCCCAACCACATAAGCCACCTGACTTCCAAGATACCAGAGAGCTTAACTTGCGTACATTAAAGAAAGCGGCATGCCCACTTTAACCCCATCAGAGCGCGAATCATTAGGACTACCTATTGTAGAAGACGAACTTATACTGGCCATCAGGAATCTCAAAGCGGGTAAGAGCCCAGGCCCTGATGGGTTTACAGCCCATTATTATAAAACATTTACCGATACACTTAAATCTCCCCTCCTCCGTGCCCTAAACCATCTCAAAATGTCACCACTAACATCAAACACCTTTACGTCAGCACACGTTGCGCTGATTCCCAAGCCAGCTAAGGATCCCACAGACTGCTCAAATTACAGGCCAATTTCATTACTGAACCTGGACCTAAAACTTCTGGCCAAAATTCTGGCCACTAGACTTACAGCTTTTCTTCCTCAGCTTATTGGTTCAGAACAAGTGGGATTCATGCCGGGTAGGGAGGCACGTGACAATGTCACAAAGACACTCAACTTGATTTACTGCGCCCATACAAAGGCCATCGAAGCCCTTCTCCTGTCAACCGATGCGGAGAAGGCCTTCGATCGAGTAGCTTGGGATTATCTCTTCGCTACCTGCAGTCATATTGGTTTAGGTGCACATATGATGGCTTGGCTGGCAGCCTTGTATCACAAGCCCCAAGCGAAACTCAAAATAAATGGTACCCTCTCCGAGGCTGTGGACATACACAACTGCACGAGACAGGGTTGCCCCCTGTCCCCACTTTTATTTATTCTGTCCCTAGAACCTTTCATCCGCACAGTTAATAACAACCCAGATGTGACAGGTTTCAAGATAAAGGATCGTCAATACAAAATAGCTGCATATGCAGACGACCTCCTTTTTTTCCTTACACAACCCCACACCTCCATCCCGAATTTGATTAAAGCTTTCCAGCTTTTTGGTTACATATCCAACATGAAGATCAATTATACTAAGTCGGAAGCCCTCAACCTGACATTGTCACCTGACTCATTAGACAAGGCACGTACTGCTAGTACATTTAAGTGGGTGTCCTCATCCATTACTTACCTTGGAGTTAAACTTACGAGCAACTTAACAGATATATATAATGCTAATTTCCCACCACTACTGAACAGAATACAAACAGATCTTAAGATTTGGACATCTAAACCCTTCTCTTGGTTCGGCAGGGCGGCAATACTTAAGATGGTAATACTGCCCAGAATTCTGTACCACTTTCACACCCTACCCGTTTCACTTCCTTGTCAGTTTTTTAGGAGGCTCAAAGCCATCATACGCACCTTTATATGGGCGGGGAAAAGACCACGTATAAAACTTGATACACTTACGCTATCAAAGGAGGAAGGGGGCATTGGACTCCCTGATTTTAAACTTTATCACTACGGAACACATTTAGCTAGGATCCTGGACTGGAATTGCCATAAGGAGCAGAAAGATTGGGTCTCTCTGGATGAGACATCGTCCACACTGCACTTGCGATTCCTCCCCTGGATGCCTTGGAACAAATTGCCACAAGAACTGCAATGTCACCCACTTATAGGAACGACACTGAAAACATTCCAAATATTGACTAAGCATCACAAGTTATCCTCATCGCCAAGCCCTCTTAAGCCCCATACACACGGTCGGACTTTTTCATCAATTTGGTCCGATCGGACAAGGTTGTTGAAAAATCAGACCGTGTGTATGCACCATCGGACAGTGTTTGTCGGTTTGTCCGTCGGACAAAGTCTTATCTCCTGCTGGAAAGATTTGCCGTCAACCCGGTCCGATCACACCAAATCCGAGCGTGTGTACGCTTGTCCGACGGACAAAGTGCTACGCATGCTCAGAAGAAATTCTGTGACGGAAGCGCTCGGTCAGGTAAAACTACCTTTCCTAATCGACACAGCACATTCGTCACGCTGCAATGTTAAAATGTCTTTAATGCAGCGCATTCTCTTTTTCTTTACAATGCAACAAGAATGACATGTTTTAGCTGCTCCTATTCACCCGCACTTCTCACAAACTTACTTCTTTATTACTTTGCAGCATTTATACACTACATGTTTATTTTTACTCTGAACGGAAAAGAATCTTTGTTATTTTTTTCCCATGATTTGTCTTTTTTTTTTTTTTTTGGGGAATACATAGATGAATGTTTTTTTTTTTTTTTTTTGGAGGGGGGTTGTGTGTCTCAAATTACCAAAAACACATTATTTACATTTGTATTTCTTGCTTAAATTTACTAGGAGGTTGTTTGTTGTTGTTGCCCCTTGTTAATTCTACTTTAGGATTAGTGAAATGTACCTGCCTACTCAAAGAAAAACTGTCATTGTAGCAAAGTAAAACACAATAGTCAATGATTATTTCAAATCAAAAAAACCTTTATTTAGGTCACACCAACAAACCAAAGAGGAACGCAGCCATGGTGAAACTTGGGGAATTTGCAAAGTCTTGGCCCCCCACGGCAACCATCATTGTCCAAGCGTAGAAAATTGGGGGCCTGAGGAGTACGTATATTAAGGGGAGTGCAATCTGGTCGTGAAGTCCAAAGTATCCGGAACTGCAGCAGATGCCATCTAGGTCCCCAGGCTCTGGTACTACAAGAGGCTCCATCTTCTCTCACACCAGACTGATTGCAGGTCGTCACTCTCAGGTCTTCCTTCCACGCTTCCTTCCACGCTGTGGCTGTCGTGCTGGTGGGGTGGCAGAAGGAGGAGGAGGAGGAGGAGGAGGCGGAGCATGGTAGCTATGGCAAACATGTGTGACTGGGGTCATCTCCCCAGCCCTACCCTTATTTAGGACATGGAGGATGAGCCCCTCACACATGTTGCGTTGCCCCACCTCCATACCCATCATTTTTGTGACAACCACCGAGCCAAAGGTCTCCTCGTCGGCGGGTGTGGCATGTAGGGAGTCTGAAGCCTCTCTGATCATCCGGAGCGCTGACTGTGCCGCATAACCCCCCCTTCTCGCCCTTTTGTACGGAGGGCGGAGGGGAGGGGTTTGGGTGTCAGTCAGGCTCCGAGGCCTAGCCCCCTCTTGGCTGCCACTACCCAGCTGGTGGCTGCCACTAACCCCTGCCTCCTCCTGACTGCCACCTTCCACAGCCACCTCCTGGCTGAGGTCTTCCTGTGTATGAAAAAGGGACATAGTTTCAGTTATTTGTTCATCAAACACACACAATTCTCATCTAGTGACTGTTGCAAAATGTTTACAAATAGAAAACCATACAATTCTCAGCCCTGCAGTTTAGATTCTGGCCCCAAATGTCTCCCACACCACTGTCTGTTGATATGTCAAACACGTTAGGAACTAAGCAATTGGCGATCCTGAATTAAGTGAACATCATTCATTATTCCCATAAATGGTAACAAAACTACTATACCTGGAACAAGCTGGGCTCCTCCACCTCTTCCAGACTGGAAGGCCCAGGTTGCTCCTCGGAAGCCTCATCAGGGGTGGGCTGCGCGCAAGGAAGCGTGGAAGGAGGAGTTGAGGTTGGCTCCGTGACATCAGCCTGGTCCTTCAGAAAATGGATACTCTGATAGTACCAGAGCTTGGGGACATAGACCTCATCTGCTGAAGTTGCAGTTTCCTCAGACTTCACGACCTTCTTCCGCTCCCTGATATACGCACTCCTCAGGCTGCCAATTTTCTTTCTAATATCATCAACAGTTGCCGTGGGGAACCTTGGCTTGACAAATTCCACAAGTTCCTCCAGGGCTGCGTGCCTCTTTGGTTTGTTGGTGTAATGTGGGTGTATACCCTGCCACAATATGGGAAAATCCCTGTATTTGGCAATGAAGAGGGGGAGAAAACTCATGTCGTTGAATCCCTTCATATCAATCTCTGCAAGACACAACAACACACCAAACCCTATAAATTATGTCAGGCTAAACTCTCCTAATCTTCTCCATAAAGAAGCCTCAAGTTCAAATCAGTCTAGGCTAGTTATGTACCAACGTTAAATTGTACCTTCGTTTGTAGCGATCGTCTCGTGTGAGTTTTCTCTCCCCTCGTCTCCCAGATCGTGGCTACGACACAGGCGTGTGACGTTTTATATACACTGCGCATGCTTCAAACTCCGCCCGCCCCTGACGATCTTTCTCGTCTATTCCCCACCCCTTCTCTTTACGGCGTAGTGGGGAGAGCACATGGCGGGGACACAGCAGGTGCGCCACAAATATCCCACCAACGAGGAGGAGGACGAGGAAAGTCCGGAGGCAGAAACGTCCCGATCCCGGAGCCTGAAATTCAAGGCCTCCAATATGTCATTTGGAGAAATGTTGGAGATGGTGGACATATTAAAGAGGAGCGACTATGATGGGAAGTATGGGCCTTACCTCAACCCCAATGTCCGCAAGGCCAAGATCATGTCTAAAGTTGTGAGAAGGCTGTACAATCATTTTGGGGTACAACGATCCAAGGAGCAACTGAGGAAACGCTGGTCAGACCTGAAACTGAGGGAGGCCGATCAGTACAGAAAGATCAAGAGAATTCTTCAAAAAAGTAAGTAGTTGTGTTTTGTGTTTGATTTCTTGCTTGCATACTGCTCCATTGTGTTGTGATTTTTACCAAGTTGTACATTCCAAAATGGCCACTTTCAGGTTCGTCTGTGCATTCGATCGTACTCAGCCTCGATCTTTCTGCCACTGTCATGATCGTGTGTGTGCATTCGATCGTACGCAACCTCGATCGTTCGGCCACTTATAATACGATGTTTGGTGTTTTTTTTGGGGAAAGGAAGTTTGTTCTCACTAGAAATGTCATCAAGAATGTAAAGCCAATTTATTCAATGTAAAGGAGAGGTCACTCAGTAGCTGTTTACCCATCTGGACTCTAGAGCACTAGTGCTGGGACACCCAAACCCCCTTTTTATTATGCTTTTCCACACATGTGCTCCAGTGGATACTAGAGGGGGGTCTCCATCACACAAACTTCTACCAAAAAGCTAGTCAGTTTAGCACCTTTACAAAGTGACTACATTCATGTAGTTGACATTTGTAACTGGCCAAACTAAAATAGTGTCCGTCACTTTCAAGCAATGTTTGTCATTTCCTATTTCTGCCCTCAATAGCTTGTGTTGCTAAATCTTCCTTTTGGACATTCTCATAGGGGAGCGAAAACTTGGGCCGTCTGAGGAAACCCCCAAACCAACACCTCCCAAAAAAGGGGAAAGAGCAGAAGCAGAGGAGGAGGAGGAGGAGGAAGGAGAGATCATCGAACTTGGAGAAATTGTCACCACAACAGGTGAGTGTGGGAGAACACAGCTACTGGTAAGCTAATCCATGTATGGCTGCCTCATTTCCAACACCCCATTTTTGTTTGTTTGTGGTTTTTAGGTGACGTGGATGTTGTGGAAGAAAAATCGCACTTTACCACAGAGAGTGCCCACGTACTCATCGGAGAGATAATGGTCTGCAATCGAGATCTAGATTACATAAAGCAAAACATCAATGATGTTCAACAAAAATTGAAGAACATCATTGATGTTTTAGGAAAAATATGAAAACGCACCAAGTAATTAACACACATTTGTGCCAGCTTCTGAACACATTTGCAACTTAAAAACTGTGTGAAATTTGGAACATGCACACATTGTGTCCACATGTGCTAGCTCCCACCATGGTGGATGAATGGCAACGTTTTTTTGGGGGTGCAAACACTTTACGAACTACGAAAGTTGTTGTGGTGAAGGGGTTGCACCCCCAAAAAACGTCCATTCATCCCCATGATGGAAAATGGCACTTTTGAAGCTTCTAGGCATGTGTTTTCCCATCTAATGACCATTTTCAGACCCAAATTGTGTGCATGTTCCAAATTTCCACTTTTCGGGGGTGACCCCCCCATGTGATGAAGGCAAGATCAAACACACTTTGAACATATAGTCATGTCTGATCTTGTCTTCACTTTACAAAGTTGAACTTTCCAAGTTCCTAGGTTCTGTTTTGCTCCATGCCTGGTTTTACCAATTGCGGAATGTTTGTAAACAATGTTGTAAATAACCAAGATGTTGTCAGTTTTGGCGTGAAGATTGTAAACGCACTTGTGAATGTTTTCCTAGTAAACTTTTATTTTTCTAAATGTGTGGCTTCCTTATTTCAAAAACACAATGCATTATGTATGTAAAATGAAAAGGATATGGGGGGCAATGGGTGTTATTTACTAAAGGCAAATCCACTTTGCACTCCAATTTTCTTTCCCTGGGAACTTTTTCAATGCACTTGTAGAGCATAGCGGATTTGACTTATGTAAATGACACCCACAGTGCTTTGTACGAAAACACGGAGCACAGCATTTTGGAGAATACACACATGTCAGACCTGGTGATGAAAAGGAGTATTTTGGGTATCAGTTATGCAGTACAAACCTTCTCTAGACCAAAGATTAGGTAGCAAACACACAACATGAGAATAATCTTTTTGGGAAGAAGAGACTGTTACCTCCTTTTGCCCAGAAAGTGCATTCCCACTGTCGAAGGCAAAGGGAAAAAATGTCAAAGTAAAATAAGCTAAAAAGAAGACTGAAATGACAAGAAATCATAGGTTGGTTAAAAATATCAGATTTATTAAAAAATGCCTCTCACACATCGTCAGGCAGAGCAATGGCCCCCCTACCCACAAAGTACTCCATATATTGGTCCCGGACCACACGGGCATTTAGAGGGGGCAAGCCTGGACGTGCCACTCGAAGGGCTGTGAGTTCCGCATTTGGAGGGCCCTCCACATCTGGGCCAACGGGCACCACATAGTTCCTGTTATGTCTTTTGAGGAAGTTGTGCAATATGCAACAGGCAAGAACTATGTGGTTCAGTTTGTATTCCGCCAAGTTAAATGCCGTCAGGAACAGGCGGAAGCGGCTGGCCAGGATGCCAAAAGCGTTCTCCACAACTCTTCTGGCTCTGGACAGCCTGTAGTTGAAGACCCTCTGGTCCGGGGTGAGGGTCCTCATCGGGAACGGCCTCATCACATGGGGAGTCAACGCAAACGCTTCATCTGCGACAAAGACGAAGGGGAGTCCTTCGGCATTCTCCTCTGGAGGTGGCAAGCACAGACTGCCACTTTGGAGACGCCAGTAGAACTCCGTGTGCGTAATGGCCCCACCATCCGATATCCGGCCGTTCATCCCCACGTCCACATACATAAACTCGTATGTTGCCGACACCACCGCCAACATCACTACACTATTAAACCCTTTATAATTATAATAGTAGGACCCCGAGTTGGGCGGTGGGACGATGCGGACTTGTTTCCCATCAATTGCCCCTCCGCAGTTAGGAAAGTCCCAACGGCTGGCAAAGTGGGAGGCCACAGTCTGCCATTCCTGTGGCGTGGAAGGGAACTGTGGAGTGAAACAAGAAAGAAAAAATTAGTCACTTTGCACCTAAACATTGCAAGCAGATTAGACAATCAACATCTTGGAACAAGAGCATTGTATAAAATTGGAGGCTGGAAAGTATTTGCACAGAAAAGTAGAGGCTCCCCTTCACAGATTACTCACCCCCCCCATCAATCCCCCCACTTCTGATGGGACATTGGCAATAACTAGGGTTTTGGGGGGGGGTGGTGGACAGCTAACCCTCTGCACTTCATTGATTGGCAAATGGCTCAATAATGTGGGCTAGTTTGGCCAGACCCTCTGTACTTAACACTATTGGCAGGCCACAGGAAAGATCAAATAACATTTCAACAACCCCCCCCCCCCCCCCCCCCCCCCCCAAAAAAAGGCAGGCACAGTGTGACATTATTAAATTACCAAGCAAGCTAATAGGAGGGAAAGAAGACAAAAAAATAGGAAATGGAATGTATGGAGGCAGCCCCTTGCACTACATGCTTTGCTGAATTCATCCCTAAAGATGCGCACTATAAAGAGGTAGGTATATAGTGTGTATGGACCTTGGGAAAGCCAGCAGATAAAGGATTGGTACCATCTGACAGAGCAGTTGGGGGAGGGGGTTCCTAATGAGTTTGCCCCCCCCCCCCCCACCAAAAGAAAAAAAAAGGGGGCTCTACATGAAGTAAACCACACAGCAAACATTTGTGCATATTTTAGGGGGTGTTTTGGGGCAAACAATACTATGCAGCAGACAAAATACATTGCTTAAGTGACTAGGCCATAGGTGTCTATTGGGGCAGAAGAGCATGCTGGGGAGGTAAGTGAAGGGAAAAATGCATGAAGGAGAAAAGGGGCACAGCATATTAGAACATATTGCAATCATGGTAATTAGGGAAGGAGGTCAAAAATAGAAGACATTAGCAAACAGAGCATACATAGAAGGGAATAGTAAAGTAGAAATGTTACCTTAATATAGTCCTCCTGCAGGACCTGAATGATGGCAGAACAGGTCTCTGGAATAATGATTCCCAGGGCCTGGGGAGAGATACCTGAAGAGAACTTCAAATCCTGAAGACTTCTCCCTGTCGCCAAGTACCTCAACGCCCGACACCAATTCCGCGTACAGCACGAACTCGGCGACGAGTACGCACGGGAAACATCGCTCAGAAGGTCACAAAAGGTCGGCTGGTCAGAACGGACAAACAGAAAGCACCGATAAACAGCAAGGCCTGAAAGAATGAAGTGAATACCAGCAACGAGCAGACAATAAGCAGTGCAAATCAAAGCGTCCTATATCAAGATATAGGCCGCAATGACCAACAAATGCGAACTGACTACACGCACTAATAAACAGATACGCACGACAAGCACAAACTGAAGAGCAGTAACGATCTGAGTCAGAAAACTGAGAAGCGCGAATCTTAAGTCACCAAACTTCCACTAACTCTCGATAAACACGGGATCAGCAGAAGGAGCCCAACGGGTGCCTGACGTGGTGCTGAACTTCCCTTTTGTAATCTCGTGGACGACGACTTACGTCACGACGTTCTTCCGGACCGGATATTCCGACAACGTAGTCCGACCGTGTGTACGCAACGCCAACATCGGACAAAGTACGTCGGACAAAGTCCGACCGACCTGGTCCGCGGATTGTCCGAGCGTGTGTATGGGGCTTTACACCCATAACTCACAACCCAGACTTTACACCTGGGATAGACTTACAACTAACCTCACCCCATGACCAACAGGTGCCCCTCTTAATAATGCACTGTATAAATGCGAATAAGATAAAACCATTTATATCTCTGACGCAAGACTTGAACGCCCAAAAATTCACATTCTGGACCTACCGACAAATACACGATTATATTCACACCTCCTCAGACAAAATGCAACTAACCAGACAAACCACCCCGTTTAAAAATGTATGCCACTCTGGAACCCCGATAACCAAATCTACCTCACTAATGTACGCTTGGCTGCAAGGGGACAGAAGGGGGGAAACTGTAGGAGCACGAGTACAGTGGGAAAGAGCCCTTGATAGAAATATTACTGACAACCAATGGCGACAAGCTTAAATTTTTGCTCACAAGTGCTCCATTGGAACGAAATTGCAAGAAACGTCCTATAAATTGCTGATGCAATGGTATGCAACACCGGTTAAGGTTAAAAAGTGGTACCCACTGTCCTCGGACTCCTGCTGGAGATGTGAGCAGGATACAGGCACATTGTTTCACATTTGGTGGGACTGTCCCACATTACAACCTTTTTGGAATAAGGTATGTGACCTAATTAAAGCCATTACAGACACAAAAATCACTCTTACCCCTATGTGCTGTTTATTGCACATTGCGAATTGTTCTATGAAACGCTACAAAAAGTCCCTAACAAGACACCTGCTGAATGCAGCAAAAAATTTGATCCCAAGGCACTGGAAATCAAGGGACGTTCCCTCCATACCAGAATGGCTCAATGCTGTAAATGATATATATTACATGGAGGAAACGGTCGCCATTGCCAAAGAATCCACTGAAAAATTTAACAGCACCTGGTCACCATGGGTGGTATATCGGTATTCTGACCAATATGTACAACTTGATACAGGCTGAAATGACTGCAATAATAGGAGCAGATACTATTTCTCACCGCCAGAAGGTTATACTATGTATACAATTTTTTCAGAGGTAGCAGATTGATGTCTAACTGCAGATATTAAAGTGGTTTACAATAATTGTGATAGCACAACGGCCTCCAGGCTCTCATAAGCAGGTTCTCTCTCACCACCATTTATTTCTGTTCACCCCTTTCATTCCCCCCCCCCCCCAAACCATACCCTTTCATCTCAGGCTTCCCTAGATACAGCCCAATGCACTGCCTCAGGCTTCATGATAAAGTTCTAGCTGACTTACCTCACTATGTTACATGGCCAAGTCGGTGCTAGACAATGGTTACTTTATAATTGCCTAAGATTGTATTCTTACTAATATTTTTCTTATTCTTCTTCTATGTTCTACAAATATATGTATATGCTTGCTGAATGTATTGACTCACACAGAATTATCAGAAGGCAATCTTCAAAGCAAAAAAAAGACCATTTCTCAAATACCATCTCAGCGGCCTTAAACCGCCCCCGGGAACTTTTTAAAATAGTCGCTCAGTCGATGAACCCGGCATGCTTAGAGCCCCCCGCTAATGAAACCCAAGTTTTCTGCAATGAATTATCAGATTTTTTCATCAATAAAATCGACAACATCAGGAAAACAATTGGTCAGAAAAAGACATCCGACGGCAGGCAGTCAGAGCAAAAAGTCGATATCGACACAAACATCCCACAACCACCAAAGTTTTCTCTGACCCCAATTACCACGGATACTACTAAAAACATCATCAAAAATCTCAGAGACAGCACATCCTCTATTGACATCATCCCCACAAAACTCCTGAAAGAATGCTCCGACATCCTGGCTCCCACCATAACGCACCTCATAAATCAATCGTTCAAAGAAGGGATTGTTCCAGGCGCCCTCAAACAAGGCATCATCAAACCCCTGCTAAAGAAACCCAACCTTGACCCACGGGACCCCAACCATCGCAGACCAATTACAAGCTTGAACAACATCTCCAAGATTATGGAGAAAGCGGTAGTACAACAGATACAACGCCACCTGGACACACACACACTCCTGGACCCGTTACAATCAGGATTCCGCCCAGGCCATGGGACAGAAACCGCACTTCTGAAGATATGGGACGATGCCCTCGAAGCAGCGGATGACGGAGATTCATGTCTCCTGGTACTATTGGACCTCAGTGCAGCGTTTGATACTGTGGACCACAATACTCTACTCATCCGCCTCACAGAAGTAGCAGGAGTCACTGGCTCAGATCTGCAATGGTTTGCATCCTTCCTAGGAAATCGCTCTCAGACAGTGAAACTAGGAGGTTTCACCTCTGAAACCCGGGCAATCTCCTGTGGAGTCCCTCAAGGATCACCCTTGTCGCCAGTCCTCTTCAATATATACATTCGCCCCTACTCCTCAAAATCATCAGAAGATCAGACCTCTGCTTCCACTCATACGCCGACGACACTCAATTATATTTTCGTATCACCGGACAAAAAGACCATCATCAGCAATTAGGAAAATGCCTCACTATGATAGACGACTGGATGACTACTAGCTCCCTCAAACTTAATGAATCAAAAACAGAACTTCTTATTCTACATGCAAATCATATCCCCCGAACCAAGATCCCTTGGACACCTCCTACCATCTTTGGACAGACCATCGCCCCAAGGACCAAGGCTAAGAGTCTCGGAGTCATTTTTGACTCAGAAATGTCAATGGATGCCCAAATAGGAGCAGTGGTCAGTGGTTCTCACCATCTGCTCCGCCTGCTACGCAGACTCCTCCCCTTCATTCCAAAAGAGGACAAAGCAGTGGTAGTTGGAACGATCATCAATTCTCGACTCGACTATGCTAACTCCCTCTACATAGGGTTACCCCAATATCAACTTGCGCGCTTACAACTTATCCAAAACACAGCGGCAAGGCTGATAACAGGAAAAAAACCCTGGGAATCCATCTCCCCTTCCCTGAGGAACCTACATTGGCTAAATGTAAGGAGTCGGGTCGCATTCAAGACCCTCTGCCTCACCCACAAATGCGCACATGGAAACGCCCCGCAATACCTTCGCGAGAAAATAAAACACTACATACCAAATCGCAGTCTTCGATCGGCTAATCAAAATCTTCTCCTCATTCCCAAATCCCGCTACAAATCAAAGGGGGAACGGAGATTCGCTGTCCAAGGTCCACGGCTATGGAACGCTCTACCAACCGACATTTGCATGGAAGAAAACCATCAGGCCTTCAGGAAGAAACTCAAGACCCACCTCTTCTAGAAGCTCGACAACCAAATGCCAATACAGCGCCTTGAGGCGATTCAGTTCGCATTGTAGCGCTATACAAGTTATTCATTCATTCATTCATTCATCTAGCCTTCTTACCTAACCGCACATATTTAGAGATTTATGACTGTATTGAGTGGTAAAATGTTTCAGGAGTGCATATGGGTAAAGTTTTAAAGTAATAGAGAATTTGAGGAAGTCGGACCATTTTAAATACAGCAAGCCTACTTGTCCAGGAAAAGTAGTATCTTCTCATTCTGCCCAATTTTGAACGTATTTTACTTATAAGAGGAACAAAGTTTGCTTCATAAAATTTGCAAGTGGTGAGGTCATACTAGCTCTCAAATATTTAAGAGAACCTTGAGCCCAAGGAAAGGGAAGGGTAGCCTTTGAGAAGACTTAAATTCAGTGACAGCTGTTATATAACTGAGGGCGGGGCCACCCGGTGACGTAAACGGGTAACCCCCTTCTGACGACTGGTGACGTCAGAGGAAGGCGGGGTCACCCATTTACGTCACCAAGTGGCCCCGTCCTCAGCTATATAACATCTGTCACTGAGAAGAAGCATCACTTGGTGGGAGCCTCCCATGGAGGTGGAGCTGTTGCAGCTTTTTTTTTTTTGGTCCGTAAGGGCGGCGTGAGATGGATTTACATTGTGGGACATTTTTATTTTTTCATTTTTTATTAAAGGACTTGTCCCAAACTGTCTCTTGCCTTTTTTAATATTTTTGACAATTTTTTTGTGAAAAGGTAGGGGTACAATGTACCGTTACCAATTCACATGGGGGGGAGGCTGGAATCTGGGGGCCCCCTTGTTAAAGGGGGCTTCCAGATTCCGATAAGCCCCCCTGCCCTCAGAACCCCACAACCACAGAGTAAGGGTTGTGGGTATGAGGTCCTTTTCCCCATCAACATGGGGACAAGGTGCTTTGGGGGGCTACTCCAAAGCACCCTCCCCATGTTGAAGGCATGTGGCCTGGTATGGTACAGGGTGCGCTCTCTCGACCCTCCTCTTTTCCTGTGGTCTGACTGGTTGCGGGCTCGGATAAGGGTCTGGTATGGATTTTCGGGGGACCCATACGCAATTGTTTTTTACATTTTTGGTTTGGGGTTCCCCTTAATATTCCCCTTAATATTCATACCAGACCCAAAGGGCCTGGTAATGGACTGGGGGGAACCCATGCTGTTTTTTTCAATGTTTTATCTATATTGCAGAGACCCGACAATTTATTACAGCCGCGATCAGTTTTAAATGACCTTTTTCCTTTAGAAATGTAATTTTGCTGTGGTACTGTTCTAAACATGGGAAAACTGCTCCACTTTACAGGCATACTATAGATAACCCCCAGGCATAATATTTAAAGGAATATTTCATTTTTATTGTTTCACTTTAAGCATTATTAAAATCACTGCTTCCAAAAAAACTTCAGTTTTTAAAACTTATTTCTGCATTGATACATGTCCCCTGGGGCAGGACCCAGGTCCCCAAACACTTTTATGACAATAACTTACATATAAGCCTTTAAAATTAGCATTTTAGATTTTTCATGTCTGTGTCCCATAGACTTTAACGTTGTTTGTGTGTTCGTCCAACTTTTTTGCCTGTTTGCATGTTCTGGTGCAAACCGAACCGGGGGGTATTCGGCTCATCCTTAATCTTGTCCCAGCACAGTGTGGGGTAGTGGAATAGTAGATGGACTATTTATAGTTTATGTACAGATTTATTTATTTTAACACAACTCTATTTCTTTGTACATTTTAAATGTGCTTGTTGTCCACTATATGTTAGGGCTCATTTATACTTGCTTCAGCTTCAACACACATTTGCTTCAAAATAAGGCTTTGGACAGGCTTTGTTAAAGCTCTCTGAATACTAGTCAAAGCCCCTGTCACTAAATAAAATGGTTTGCTTGTTGACACCTTGCTTTTGCTTTGCTTTAGCTTCACTACAAAAATGATACCCCATGTAGATATAGTGGTGCTTCAAAGCGTCTTCAAAGCCTCTATAGAAGTCTATGGCAAAGCTTGCTTGAAGCCCCACCAAAGCCCCACCAGAGGCTCATCAAAGCCCCATCAAAGCTCCACCAAGGCCTCATCGAAGCCCCACTGAAGCCTCATCAAAGCACCAAGCAAAAGCAAGGTGTAAACAGGACTGTAAGCTAACCATTTTATTTAGTGACAGGAGGTTTGACTGGCGTTCAGACAGCTTTAACAAAGAGTGTCCGAAGCCATATTTTGAAGCAAGTGTAAACTAGCCTTTAGTGATATAGTGTGTGTATGAGATTAGCACAGCACCTGTATGTACTTTTATTTATTTTGGGAAGATATAAATGTGTCATCTCCTTTAGTTGATAATGATGATATGAATAATAATAATAATAACAGAATACTGTATGCAGCTTCCAGAGGGAGTTGAGTAGTATAATTTAGGTGAATGAATTCCAGACCCTAATATTATATTTAGAAAAATTAATTTGCCAAGTTGGCACATTTCAAGTTAGAAGTGATTCAGTCATGTCTATATTTAACATTACATTGTGCGTTAGAATGTTTTTTGAATCATTTAAATTGACAGTTTTGTCAAATTGTCTCATTTAAATGATCATTTGCATTCAAGTAAAGACAACTTTTGATATACTATATTTTTCTGCAGTGGTTTGCTATCTCTGTAGCCTCTGTGAATAAGGTCAAGGGAGAAGAAAGTATTGTGCATGCAGAAATATTCATACTTAGAAATATATAATTTATATCTTAGCATAGATTTAGAAAGCATTGTAATACCCATTTAAGTGTTGTGTGATGATTTCATGTTTTTATTGGATAATTATGTTTCTTTTCATAACCAAAAGCATGTTTAAATATGAAATAACAATGACTTCATCTACTACATCCTGGTGTAGATGAGAATAGTCACTATCATATCGTGGTAGGCATAAAAGGTTAGACACAAGATTAAGGGGGTTCTTTAAGGCTCGCAGGATTTTGTTGTTTTGTAGGCATAAAAGGTTGTTAATCCATTTTATACTTCACCGAGTGAATAAACTACATGAGTAGAAATGAGTTAATCAGCCTGGGTTTGATTAATGGGCTGTTCAGCAACTCTTGTGTACAATCAAGAAATTACAAACATCGTATTAAAGTCAGGGAGGTAAACTTTATTTTTGTTTATCTATTGCTAATAAGCAAGGGTGTTAAACAAGGAGCAGGAAGAAATGACCACTGCCATGGGGACATGTGCCAATGCAGAAATACACTTTTCAAAACATTTTTCAGTTGGAACTTTAGGGTGAAAAGAGTAAAAAAATATTCCTTTCAATGACAATGAGAGATGCCTTTAAGCTATATGTGGTGTCATAGAACAGTATAATTTTCATGGACAGCATCAGTTATACTGTATTCTGGCATTAAATATGTGTATGTGTATAACTAATATTATTGCTTGACATAAACACTGGAACTGGAATACTGAAACTGGGAAAAATTTTTTTTTAAGGCAATTTTTGATTAGAACAATAAAAGCAAAAAGAAAAAAAAAATCTCCAGAATATGCACCTACCGGCCCATGGGAACTGTGCTGCATTTGCAATCCAGACTATATGGTCCACACTTAAATTATATTGACTAAAATAGGAGGAATCACAAGTAAACAAGGGTCCCATGCCAGCAAAAGGAAACATATTCTAACAAAACAAGGAAAAGGAGGAGAAAATCAGATATGTAAACAATATACCACATATATGCCACTCTTAACAAATAAGACAGAAGGGGATCCAATATGGTGTAACTGGTTTGGACATCAAAGCTATCTATGTCTATGGATCACATAGGAGGTAAGGTATGTAGATATGTGTCTGCGATATATTGTTTATATACATAATCTTCTTTTGTCCTCGTTTTCTTCTCCTAATTTAAGTGTGGACCATATATTCTGGATTGCAGATGCAGTTTGTTCCCATGGGCCGGTATATATTCATCAGTGGTGTAAGAGGATTTGTTTTTCCTTTCCACTCTTTTGTCCTTATTGGAGATAGTTTGTATGTTTTTGGTTATGTACCGTATATTGTCTACATGCACTGATTTTGTTTGTTCTTTCTATTAGAGTAAGTGTGTACAGAATAACTTACAATATACATACAGTCTAGAGAAAGAGTATGTTCCTGTGAGACGCGTAGACCAATGAGATACTAATCTACAGACTAACTGCATATGGAACTATACCTTACAAAATGTATAAGCTCTTCATTCTGGAGGTTGTTTGTCTTTACCCCCACTATAAGATTTTAACTGTTGTTTTTATTATACTACATAATAGATTGTGATATTTTTATACTGAATAGTTTGAATGTGGTTCTTAAAGGCATATATAAAGTCTCCCCCTTCTTTTCTCTCCTTTATGGTACAGTAAATTAAGTTTTGGTTACCAAGGGTAACCACAAAAGGGTTAATGAAGTTGAAGTTGGTACAAATGAGAGGGAAAGTGGCTCTGGGTTAAGCACAGGAGGTTCCTTCCAACTTCAGGACAAGAAGTTGGGGAATTGTAGTAGGAAAGCCAAAAATTTAAAAAAAGTACCGCTAGGACCCCAAGACCAAAAGATAAGAGGGTTTAGGAAGGATGAGTAATGTCCCAGTAAATTGTCAGAAAAAGTGCTTGTGGAAGCACACCAGAAAGAAGAGTTAGGAAGGTCTAATTAAGTCCTGTAGAGCATAGTTCCCCTTTAAAGGTAAGAGGGAAGGTAGAGAAAGGCAGAAATGACTGAGTTAGGTGGTCACTGGCACAGAGATGCCATAGTGGGGCGTTTGTGTCTCCAGCCCTCCACTTGGAAACAAGTTTTTTTTTTTTTTTTTAATTGTTTATTTATAATATAACAGATACATGACATCATATCACAGTTTACAAAAAGTATGGCATTTTAACTTCGGTTGGTACAACAAAAAGAAACAGATGACATAAGAATACAGGTGGGGTTCTGCAATGGCAAATGTAAGGTCTAACGTCAGCAGTTTCCATAAGTGGATCATTTAAATAGGATATCCATTACAATGACCTTTTATAATGTGAATCAGGGTAGTCAAACAGGGTGAAAACAGTATATCCATGTAACAATGAAATAAAAGGTTGTTCAGAGGTTGACACTAGTGGGGGTTAAAGGGGGGGGGAGTATCAGTGTCAAGGGGGTATATTGATTCATCCCAATTCTTCCAAATCTTATCAAACAGGGGTAGATTGTCGTCAATCTTTGCGGTCATATGTTCCATTCTGCGTATTTCTGTAATTGTAGAAAGGAGACGATGGAAGGTAGGGGGAGAAGGGGATAGCCATTGCTTAGGAATGGCTCTTTTTGCTGCCAGTAGTATGAAAGACCCAAGTTTTAGTAACGGCTTGGGGATTCCTGGAAAAGGGAGGCCCAGGAGGAAGTGAATAGGGGTTCTTTGTATTGTGCTGGAGAGTAGCGTCTGTAATAGCTTATGAACCTCGGACCAGTAGAGGTCGAGAATAGAACAGTCCCAAAAAATATGGAGATGGGTGCCTACAAACTGTCCGCATCTCCAGCATAAGTTAGAGACAGATGGGTTTTGAGCATGGAGTATGTCTGGGGTTCTATACCAGAAGAATAATATCTTGATGGCAGTTTCCTTATAAGTTGCACATCGTGAGATATTTTATCCCAATCTATTAGTGAAATCGGACGGTTTAGTGCTCAAGACCATTTCTTCATATATTTATGCGTCGAGTCTGTCAGGGGAGGGGTTTCGTGTAACATCCTATATATAGAAGAGATTGATTTAGGTTCATATGGGCCATCAGCACATAACATTTCGAAAGCTGTAGGCTTTTCTAAAGTGAGAGAGGGGGAGTAAGAGAGGAAATAGTGTTTAAATTGCAGGTATGAATAATCTAAAGATGCGGGGAGGTCATGTTTCTCCTTTAGTTCACTGAAGGTACAGAGTTTACAGGATGCTGGGTGTACCAGATGTCGCAGCTGAAAAACCCCTGCTCGTGTCCATGGAAGTGTGCGTATATATGACAATCCATCCGGAATGTCCGGATTAAAAAGGACATTCCGAAGTGGGGAGCATGGTGAGGAAAGGGCAAATCGGCCTGCACATTTCTTCCAAATAGATAGGGAAAAAAGCATCGGGGCTAGACAAAGGGACCTCAATTGGGGCATAAATTTGTTGGAAGTTGGCCATAGTAAATAGCACAAGTGTACCGGAGCAGTAATGCTCATTTCTATTTCAGCTTTTCTAGAGGTCCAAGTGGCCATTGCCCTAAGGTGCGAGGCGTAGTAGTATTTAATGAGGTCTGGGGCAGCTAGTCCGCCTTTGGACCTGAGGGCAAACACCACTGACTGGGCGATTCTATGGGACGTGTTGTTCCAAATAAACTGCAGGCACTTTCTCTGAATATTTTTCAGCTGCAACATTGGAACTGAGATTGGGAGCGTTTCAAAAAAGTAAAGCAATTTAGGCAATATTGCCATTTTGAGGACATTAAATCCTGCCAAGGATAGATATAGGAATGAAGGACCAAAGATTTAAAAGTCTTGTCATTTCTGCGAACATATGGGAGAAATTGGCCTGGTAAAGAGAGGTGTAGGAGGGGGTAAGATGTATGCCTAAATACTTTAGCGAAGATGTACACCATCTATATTTAAATGTAGTCTGTAGGGAAGAGAGTAAGTCTGGAGGAACGTTTATGGGAAGAGCTTCTGTTTTTGACTGGTTAATGTTAAAGCCTGAGATAGTGCTAAAGGAGTATAGTATATTATGGAGGAGGGGTAGGGAGGTGTCTGGGCGGGTAATAGTGAACAAGATATCATCAGCGAAAAGCAACAGTTTATAGTCATGTCCCCTTAGTGGAACCCCCCATATTTCAGGATGGGTTCTGATGGCTGCTGCAAGTGGTCCAAGGCTTAATATAAATAGTAGGGGCGATAGGGGCCAGCCCTCTCTGGTACCATTACTAAGAGTAAATCTTTGTGATGTGTAGGAGGACATTTGGACTTGGGATGTAGGGGATGAGTATAGGGCATGTAAGGCTTGTGTAAAGGGGCCAGAGAATCCAAATTTCTTTAGGACCGCAAACATAAATGGCCAGCTTAAACGGTCGAAAGCTTTTTGGGCATCTAAGCTTAACACTATAGTGGGTTGTTTGGTCTTGGTTACTAAGTCAATTAGGTCAATGGTTCTCCTTGTGTTATCTCCAGCATGTCTCGTCGGGACAAATCCTACTTGGTCTTTGTGAATTAGGGTTTTTAGCATGGGGGATAGTCTGTTAGCTAGTATTTTAGTGAAAATTTTATAATCTGAGTTTAGCAAGGCTATGGGGCAGTAGTTGTCAGGTATTGCGGGGTCTTTACCCGGTTTGGGAATTACTGTTATATTGGCGTGCATAAATTGTGGGTGTGGAATGGTACCTTTAAGGAGGGACGTGTATAGGGTTTGTAGGTGAGGGTTGAGAATTGGTAGAAAGGTCTTGTAATAGGTATAGGGAAGTCAATCCGGGCCTGGGGATTTGTGAGTCGGAAGGTTTTTGATCACCTCTGCTATTTCTGTGGTGTCAATTGGGGAGTTGAGTGTGGATAGCTGTGCGGTGGAGAGATTAGGTAATACAAGGGAAGACATGAATTCTTCAAATTTAGTTTGAGAGAATTGGGCATTCGGGTCTGAGCTTAAACAGTTGTATAATTGATTGTAGAAGCTGCCGAACGTTTTGGTCATAGACATGGGGCAATTCGTGGGTGTCCCGTCCGGTTGGTATTAAATGATCTGGTATTGATAGGAACGGTCGGGGTTTTAGTCTGTTAACCAGCATGGTGTGGGGCTTGTTAGCAAATTCATACAAATTTTGTTTGGCCCATAGCATGGATTTAGAGATTTTATTCATGTCAAGTGATTTAAATTTATTTCGGAATGAGGTAACAGTTCTCAACCTTTCCACCGTGGGGGAAGCCAGGAGTTTTTTTTTTGCGGAATGAAGCTGAGCAATAAGATTGGTTCTTATGCTTGCAGAGTCTCGGTTTAAACGTGAGCCTGTGGATATACATTCGCCTCTAAAAAAGGCCTTGTGGGCTTCCCACAAAGTGGAAATCTCTGAGACTGATCCCTCGTTTATTTGAAAAAATGTAACCAGTTTTTGTTCTAGGTGGGAATGGGATAGTGGATTCTTCAGCATAGACTCGTTAAGGCACCAGTGACAGGATTTTGTGGAGGTAGACATTAACACTATATCGAGTTCAATGGGTGCATGGTCCGACCAGGTGATAGGATTTATCTCAGATGAGACTTCGTAAGGAAGGAGGGGGGCAGTGACTATAAAATGGTCCAGTCTAGAATATAGTTTATGGGCATGAGAGTAGAAAGAATAGCTCTTTTGGGTGGGGTGCTTAACCCTCCATGTATCAAAAAGGTTATGTGACCTCGTTAGTTGGCGGAAGGAAGCTAATAGCTTCTGGGAAGCAGATTGCGGAGAGTTTTTAAATAAGGCTTGCCTATCCCTAGTCGGTGACATGCACACATTGAAATCGCCTCCTAATATCAGAAAGGTTGGGAAAAGGGTTGCAATTTTTCAAAAACCGAATTCAGAAAGGTAATTTGTCCCACATTGGGGGCGTAAATATTTGCTAAGGAGAAATGTGTTTTCAGGTGACTACAATTCAGGAGAATAAAACGTCCGTGAGGATCTAGGTAAGGTGAAAGGGCCCGTACAGGACAGGAACGTTTAATTAGAATTGCTACCCCCGCCTTACCGGAGGGGTCAGAGGCTGTATAGGCCGTTGGGAAATGTTTGGAAGCAAATTTGAAAGATCCTTCAGATTTAAAGTGCGTCTCCTGAATCATGATCACCTCTGCATTGGAGGCTCTAAACTCCTTCAGAGCTTGCCATCGTTTCTTGATGGAGTTTAGACCCTTCACATTACATGAATATATCTTAAGAGCCATAATCTAGTAGGTTTAGATAGTGCCATGTGAAACATTCTACACAAGTTGATATAAAAAACAACATTTAACAGTGGTTACATGATGTTGGTCAAAAAAAGGATAACCTATAAATTGTATTTTCAAAAAATAAGCATATGTATCAGAGGAAAAAATAATAGTAAAAAAAAAGTGAAAAAGCATGGGGAAAAGATAAAGAAAAAAACATGGGGAGGGGGGAAAAACAAAATGATAATGGAAAAAAAAAATATCAAAACATTTCTTTTGAAGAGCCTGAAAATAAAAAAATTTCAGGCTACCCAGGCAAAAGCCATGGTTTATTGTGGAACGCATGACGACCTGCAGGAGACACCAGGTGTAGGGACGTGCGTCCCCGTCTCTGCTTGAGAGGACTGCTCGGGTTCAGATTAGCGAGTAGTAGTGCAAACGTAGGCATATAAAAAAGTTAAAGTAAGGGAACCGAAAAGTAACAAAAGGAGATGAGTTTTCCAGCAGTTGGTAGGTGATGAAGTTCATCTCATGAGTGGAAGGCGTAGTTCCCAAATATTTTCAAGGGAAAGATGGCTGCCTTTCAGTAGGGCCGTATTCAAGGCCTAAGGGCACATTCTCTGGTCTTGGCACGGAGAGTAAAAGGCAAAAGAACAAAAGCCGATCCTTGGGGAGAGAAAGACCCTCTTCAGGTCGGGAATCTGTGGGAGTTAGGCCTTTGTGGAGTAGAGACATTTTTCTGCGAACGTCGCTGGACTGGGGTCCAGATCTTGGCTGGTGTGGTGAGTGGTTTAGGGTTAGGAACTGGAACCTGGAATTCCTCTTCGGGTAATGGTGGGAGACCGAGGCTGCGGATAAAGAATTCTCCTTCATATGCCGCGTACACACGAGCGGACTTTCCCGCGGGAATTTTTGGCGCCAAAAGTCCGGCGGACTAGGTTTTAAGTTTTGTTTTAAAATTGTCCGCTGAACACGGCAGTCCGGCGGACAATCCCGCAGTTAGTATGCTAGTCCGCCGGACTTTTGGAAATGAACGGACTTGCCAATCATTGGAAAGTCAGTTCATTTAGCACGTGACTTCAGGTATACGGGGCTAGCGAAGGCAGTGAATGCCGCTGCGCTAGCCCGGTCACCTGGTATGGATTTAAAGGGAATCCCCACGCCGAAAAAATGGTGTGGGGGTCCCCTCCAAATCCATCTCAGACCCTTATCCGAGCACACAGCCCGGCCAGCCAGGAAAGGGGTGGGGATGAGCGAGCACCCCCCCTCCTGAGCCGTACCAGGCCGCATGCCCTCAACATGGGGGGTGCCCTGGGGAAAGGGGGGCCGTGCGCCCCCCCACCCCAAAGCACCTTGTCCCCATGTTGATGAGGACAAGGGCCTCTTCCCGACAACCCTTATTCATGTCAAGTGATTTAATTTTATTTCGGAATGAGGTAAAAGTTCTCAACCTTTCCACCGTGGGGGAAGCCAGGAGTTTTTTTTTTGCGGAATGAAGCTGAGCAATAAGATTGGTTCTTATTCTTGCAGAGTCTCGCTTTAAACGTGAGCCTGTGGATATACATTCGCCTCTAAAAAAGGCCTTGTGGGCTTCCCACAAAGTGGAAATCTCCGAGACTGATCCCTCGTTTATTTGAAAAAATTCAACCAGTTTTTGTTCTAGGTGGGAATGGGATAGTGGATTCTTCAGCATAGACTCGTTATGGTGCCAGTGACAGGATTTTGTGGAGGTAGACATTAACACTATATCGAGTTCAATGGGTGCATGGTCCGACCAGGTGATAGAATTTATCTCAGATGAGACTTCGTAAGGAAGGAGGGGGGCAGTGACTATAAAATGGTCCAGTCTAGAATATAGTTTATGGGCATGAGAGTAGAAAGAATAGCTCTTTTGGGTGGGATGCTTAACCCTCCATGTATCAAAAAGGTTATGTGACCTCGTTAGTTGGCGGAAGGAAGCTAATAGCTTCTGGGAAGCAGATTGCGGGGAGTTTTTAAATAAGGCTTGCCTATCCCTAGTCGGTGACATGCACACATTGAAATCGTCTCCTAATATCAGAAAGGTTGGGAAAAGGGTTGCAATTTTTCAAAAACCGAATTCAGAAAGGTAATTTGTCCCACATTGGGGGCGTAAATATTTGCTAAGGAGAAATGTGTTTTCAGGTGACTACAATTCAGGAGAATAAAACGTCCGTGAGGATTTAGGTAAGATGAAAGGGCCCGTACAGGACAGCAACGTTTAATTAGAATTGCTACCCCCGCCTTACCGGAGGGGTCAGAGGCTGTATAGGCCGTTGGGAAATGTTTGGAAGCAAATTTGAAAGATCCTTCAGATTTAAAGTGCGTCTCCTGAATCATGATCACCTCTGCATTGGAGGCTCTAAACTCCTTCAGAGCTTGCCATCGTTTCTTGATGGAGTTTAGACCCTTCACATTACATGAATATATCTTAAGAGCCATAATCTAGTAGGTTTAGATAGTGCCATGTGAAACATTCTACACAATAACTTGAGCTATGTGAACAACCATAAGTGATAACATTTCGGAATAGAGATAGACCGAAGTTGATATAAAAAACAACATTTAACAGTGGTTACATGATGTTGGTCAAAAAAAGGATGACCTATAAATTGTATTTTCAAAAAATAAGCATATGTATCAGAGGAAAAAATAATAGTAAAAAAAAAGTGAAAAAGCATGGGGAAAAGATAAAGAAAAAAACATGGGGAGGGGGGAAAAACAAAATGATAATGGAAAAAAAAAATATCAAAACATTTCTTTTGAAGAGCCTGAAAATAAAAAAATGTCAGGCTACCCAGGCAAAAGCCATGGTTTATTGTGGAACGCATGACGACCTGCAGGAGACACCAGGTGTAGGGACGTGCGTCCCCGTCTCTGCTTGAGAGGACTGCTCGGGTTCAGATTAGCGAGTAGTAGTGCAAACGTAGGCATATAAAAAAGTTAAAGTAAGGGAACCGAAAAGTAACAAAAGGAGATGAGTTTTCCAGCAGTTGGTAGGTGATGAAGTTCATCTCATGAGTGGAAGGCGTAGTTCCCAAATATTTTCAAGGGAAAGATGGCTGCCTTTCAGTAGGGCCGTATTCAAGGCCTAAGGGCACATTCTCTGGTCTTGGCACGGAGAGTAAAAGGCAAAAGAACAAAAGCCGATCCTTGGGGAGAGAAAGACCCTCTTCGGGGCGGGAATCTGTGGGAGTTAGGCCTTTGTGGAGTAGAGACATTTTTCTGCGAACGTCGCTGGACTGGGGTCCAGATCTTGGCTGGTGTGGTGAGTGGTTTAGGGATAGGAACTGGAACCTGGAATTCCTCTTCGGGTAATGGTGGGAGGCCGAGGCTGCAGATAAAGAATACTCCTTCATATGCCGCGTACACACGAGCGGACTTTCCCGCGGGAATTTTTGGCGCCAAAAGTCCGGCGGACTAGGTTTTAAGTATTGTTTTAAAATTGTCCGCTGAACACGGCAGTCCGGCGGACAATCCCGCAGTTAGTATGCTAGTCCGCCGGACTTTTGGAAATGAACGGACTTGCCAATCATTGGAAAGTCAGTTCATTTAGCACGTGACTTCAGGTATACGGGGCTAGCGAAGGCAGTGAATGCCGCTGCGCTAGCCCGGTCACCTGGTATGGATTTAAAGGGAATCCCCACGCCGAAAAAATGGCGTGGGAGTCCCCTCCAAATCCATCTCAGACCCTTATCCGAGCACACAGCCCGGCCGGCCAGGAAAGGGGTGGGGATGAGTGAGCGCCCCCCCCCTCCTGAGCCGTACCAGGCCGCATGCCCTCAACATGGGGGGTGCCCTGGGAAAGGGGGGCCGTGCGCCCCCCCACCCCAAAGCACCTTGTCCCCATGTTGATGGGGACAAGGGCCTCTTCCCGACAACCCTTATTCATGTCAAGTGATTTAATTTTATTTCCGAATGAGGTAACAGTTCTCAACCTTTCCACCGTGGGGGAAGCCAGGAGTTTTTTTTTTTTGCGGAATGAAGCTGAGCAATAAGATTGGTTCTTATTCTTGCAGAGTCTCGCTTTAAGCGTGAGCCTGTGGATATAAATTCGCCTCTAAAAAAGGCCTTGTGGGCTTCCCACAAAGTGGAAATCTCCGAGACTGATCCCTCGTTTATTTGAAAAAATTCAACCAGTTTTTGTTCTAGGTGGGAATGGGATAGTGGATTCTTCAGCATAGACTCGTTAAGGCGCCAGTGACAGGATTTTGTGGAGGTAGACATTAACACTATATCGAGTTCAATGGGTGCATGGTCCGACCAGGTGATAGAATTTATCTCAGATGAGACTTCGTAAGGAAGGAGGGGGGCAGTGACTATAAAATGGTCCAGTCTAGAATATAGTTTATGGGCATGAGAGTAGAAAGAATAGCTCTTTTGGGTGGGATGCTTAACCCTCCATGTATCAAAAAGGTTATGTGACCTTGTTAGTTGGCGGAAGGAAGCTAATAGCTTCTGGGAAGCAGATTGCGGAGAGTTTTTAAATAAGGCTTGCCTATCCCTAGTCGGTGACATGCACACATTGAAATCGCCTCCTAATATCAGAAAGGTTGGGAAAAGGGTTGCAATTTTTCAAAAACCGAATTCAGAAAGGTAATTTGTCCCACATTGGGGGCGTAAATATTTGCTAAGGAGAAATGTGTTTTCAGGTGACTACAATTCAGGAGAATAAAACGTCCGTGAGGATCTAGGTAAGATGAAAGGGCCCGTACAGGACAGGAACGTTTAATTAGAATTGCTTCCCCCTGCCTTACCGGAGGGGTCAGAGGCTGTATAGGCCGTTGGGAAATGTTTGGAAGCAAATTTGAAAGATCCTTCAGATTTAAAGTGCGTCTCCTGAATCATGATCACCTCTGCATTGGAGGCTCTAAACTCCTTCAGAGCTTGCCATCGTTTCTTGATGGAGTTTAGACCCTTCACATTACATGAATATATCTTAAGAGCCATAATCTAGTAGGTTTAGATAGTGCCATGTGAAACATTCTACACAATAACTTGAGCTATGTGAACAACCATAAGTGATAACATTTCGGAATAGAGATAGACCGAAGTTGATATAAAAAACAACATTTAACAGTGGTTACATGATGTTGGTCAAAAAAAGGATGACCTATAAATTGTATTTTCAAAAAATAAGCATATGTATCAGAGGAAAAAATAATAGTAAAAAAAAGTGAAAAAGCATGGGGAAAAGATAAAGAAAAAAACATGGGGAGGGGGGAAAAACAAAATGATAATGGAAAAAAAAAAATATCAAAACATTTCTTTTGAAGAGCCTGAAAATAAAAAAATGTCAGGCTACCCAGGCAAAAGCCATGGTTTATTGTGGAACGCATGACGACCTGCAGGAGACACCAGGTGTAGGGACGTGCGTCCCCGTCTCTGCTTGAGAGGACTGCTCGGGTTCAGATTAGCGAGTAGTAGTGCAAACGTAGGCATATAAAAAAGTTAAAGTAACGGAACCGAAAAGTAACAAAAGGAGATGAGTTTTCCAGCAGTTGGTAGGTGATGAAGTTCATCTCATGAGTGGAAGGTGTAGTTCCCAAATATTTTCAAGGGAAAGATGGCTGCCTTTCAGTAGGGCCGTATTCAAGGCCTAAGGGCACATTCTCTGGTCTTGGCACGGAGAGTAAAAGGCAAAAGAACAAAAGCCGATCCTTGGGGAGAGAAAGACCCTCTTCAGGTCGGGAATCTGTGGGAGTTAGGCCTTTGTGGAGTAGAGAAATTTTTCTGCGAACGTCGCTGGACTGGGGTCCAGATCTTGGCTGGTGTGGTGAGTGGTTTAGGGTTAGGAACTGGAACCTGGAATTCCTCTTCGGGTAATGGTGGGAGACCGAGGCTGCGGATAAAGGATTCTCCTTCATATGCCGCGTACACACGAGCGGACTTTCCCGCGGGAATTTTTGGCGCCAAAAGTCCGGCGGACTAGGTTTTAAGTTTTATTTTTAAATTGTCCGCTGAACACTGCAGTCCGGCGGACAATCCCGCAGTTAGTATGCTAGTCCGCCGGACTTTTGGAAATGAATGGACTTGCCAATCATTGGAAAGTCCGTTCATTTAGCACGTGACTTCAGGTATACGGGGCTAGCGAAGGCAGTGAATGCCGCTGCGCTAGCCTGGTCACCTGGTATGGATTTAAAGGGAATCCCCATGCCGAAAAAATGGCGTGGGGGTCCCCTCCAAATCCATCTCAGACCCTTATCCGAGCACACAGCCCGGCCGGCCAGGAAAGGGGTGGGGATGAGCGAGCGCCCCCCCTCCTGAGCCGTACCAGGCCGCGTGCCCTCAACATGGGGGGTGCCCTGGGGAAAGGGGGGCCGTGCGCCCCCCACCCCAAAGCACCTTGTCCCCATGTTGATGAGGACAAGGGCCTCTTCCCGACAACCCTGGCCGTTGGTTGTCGGGGTCTGCGGGCGGGGGGCTTATCGGAATCCGCGAGCCCCCTTTAATAAGGGGGCCCCCAGATCCCGGCCCCCCACCCTATGTGAATGAGTATGGGGTACGATGTACCTCTACCCATTCACCTAAGGTGAAAAGTGTAAATAAAAAAAACACACAATTTTTTTAAAAATATTTTATTGCACTTCTCCGGGGTCTTCTTCCGTCTTGGGGGGTCTTCTCGCCGGACTCCTCCGCTATTTTACCTAGCTCTTTTACCGAGCAGAGGAGCCCAGCTACCTTCTTCGTCGTCTCCGCCGTCGTCTGGGGGTCTCGATCCGCCTTCGTGGGTCTTCTAGGGTCTCTTCTGTTCTTGCCGCTGTCGTCGCTTTCTGCGCCGCCGCCGCCGCCTTCTTCTTCTTTCTTCTTCTTCTTCTTCTTCTTCTTCCGACGTTGACTCGTCGCTCTCTCTGGCCATAATGGCAGAGCCGCGCTGTGCTGGGACTTATATAGGGACAAGGGGGCAGGGTCACATGCTCATGTCACATGGTGACCCCGCCCCCCTATGATGTCACAGTCCCAGAGGATGCTGTGATGTTTGTAAGGGTTATATATGTGTATATATATATATATATATATATATATATATATATATATATATATATATATATCCCCTGGCATTTCTATCATTTCTATTTTAAACTGAATGGGTTGTTTTACAAGGTAAAGGTTCAAATATATTTTAAATACCATCAATAAGTGAGCTAGGGAGGCAGCTTCTATACAGAAAGTATGCTTCCTATTTTTTGTAAAATAATTTTTAATAAATATTGTTAAGAGCTATAATTTTTCAAATGTGAAGTGCATGTCTAATTTGTTTAGAAGAATACTCATATTGAGAGCTTAAGGGTTCTTCTATTGATTGATAATGGTCAATTTTGCCACTTTAAAAACATGAGCTATTAGAGATTAATATTGTAAGAGGAATCCTTGTAGACCTGTTGACATGTTTAATAAAGCTAGTTCTGGAGATAGTTTTTGATCCACCATATAACTAATGATGTTAACTTGAAATCTGCATTCCAGAGGCCTTGCAATATTGGACAAGTCCATTGTTCATTATATAATGCCCCTGTCTAGTCACATAGTCATCACATTCATCATTTAGAAAATGTACTCAATCTCTAATCTATACATACCCTATCATAGTAACTTTTTGTGATAAATCCCAAAGACAGATGCAATTTGAGTATAGGTTGTTAGTAGGGTTGAGCGAACCCGAACTGTAAAGTTCGGGTCCGTACCAGACTTTTGGGTGTCCGGGGCCTGGACCCAAACCCAAACTATTGGCTGTAAGTTCGGGTTCGGGTCCGGTGTTCAGCGATGTATTGGCGCCTTTTTAACAGCTGCAGGGCAGCCAATCGACGCTAGTTTCACTAGTGTGCCCTTAGAAGCCATCACAGCCATGCCTACGAATGGCATGGCTGTGATTGGGCAGTGCAGCATGTGACCCTGCCTCTATATATAGTCCAGACACACAGCACACAGTGTCATTCTGCTATAGACAGGTTCCTGTGCTGCTAAGAGAGAGGATTTTAGGAGTTAGTGTGATAAAGTCAGTCAGTCAGTCAGTCCACATTTCTTTAATTTTCTTCAAATTAGTTAGATCAGTGAGCGATCTAGATAGCTAGAGTAGAGTAGGGAGTTTCTTTATTAAGGAAAAGAAGGAGGTGCATGCGTGGAGGCTAGCAAGGCGGTAATGTCTGGCTAGAGCTCTGCGAGGGGAACAAACCGCAATATAAAGACGACTCACAGACACAGAATCTTTCCACATCTACGTCTTATCCTCCTGTGAGTTGAGGGGAACATTTACACATCAAAATGGTGTTAGGTGGTGCCAGGAACAAATCTAAAATCAACCCCCATAACAGGGCTCAGGGGAAACGTATAGTGAAGAAGGCCCCGCTCCCCTCAGGCAATTTTACCTCAGGTGCTTTTACCTCAAACCAGAAAACTAAACTAAAACAGACAAAAATTATCTCCTCAGGGGACTCTGAATCTGACTCTGAAACCGATTTAAACATGCAAAATACCTCACAAACAGACTTTACTATACCATCCAGCAATTTGAAGCAATTTGAAAGAATGCTTCATAAAGCATTACAACAAACCTCAGAGCAAATTACTAACAATCTTACTAAAGAAATTAGAGAGCTGGGACGACAAACTGAAACGTTAGAAATGAAAGTAGAAGATTTTGAAATAAATACACAAGAAGTTTTCACAGAATTGGAAAACCTCAAAGAGGAAAATATTACTCTGCAGAACAGACTTGAAGATTTTGAGAATCGCGCCAGAAGGTCTAATCTGCGCTTCAGAGGCTTACCTGAGTCAATCACAGACCTGCAATCAACTATAACAGCCCTCTGTCAGGAGCTACAACCAGCAATACCCATTGAAAGGTTGGAGATGGACAGAATACATAGAGCTCTTGCATCCAAAAAAGCTGATGGCCCCCCTAGAGACATTATTGCAAAATTTCACTTTTACCGAACGAAAGAACAACTTCTAGAAGAAGCAAGAGAAAAGAACAATTTATCCTTTCAAGGTCAAAATTTTCAGCTTTTTGCAGACCTATCCCAATTAACAATATCCAAACGGCGGGCAATGAAACCCCATTTATTGGAACTCCAAAATCATAACATCAAATACCAATGGGGCTTCCCATTCTCCCTTCGTTTCACCCATCAAGGGACCAGAGTCTCTTGCAGAACCCCTGACGAACTTCATCAAGCACTCCAAGACCTCAACCTGATTGAAGGGACACCTTCAACCTCTACTTCAAGAAGAAGATCAGCATCTGCCTCTTCCCTCCGGAACACATCCCAATCTGAAACAAGAAATGGCAACCACCATACACACAAAAGAGGAAGATTCGTACCCTCACACCAAGGACAAGATGACGCCATGGACTAATGATGCATCCCTAGGAACTGTGCCTAATTGACTCCAACTGATGCTAAGCTATATTGAAACACAGTAATGAAAATGAATTACTGAATTTATTTTCTAAACTATAGCGAAAATATCGATTTTGGTTAACCAGTAAACAGAAATTACTGGGAAAAACTGTAATTTTAACATGTAAAATTATTCCCTAGCACTAATTGTCCATATTAAAAGGAAAAGTTTTCTTTCTATATTTTTGCATTTTATATATTTATATATATATATTTTTTTCAAATATTTTTTATATATTTCTTTAAAATCTAATTACTTCTTATGCCGCGTACACACGTGCGGACTTTTGCCGGCGGACTTAGTCCAGCGGACAATCCCGCCGGACTTTCCAGCTGGGTCCACTGGACTTTCCGAGCGTGTGGACTTGCCCACACACGCACGGACTTCTCCGGCGGATAATCCGCCGGCCAAAAGTCTGCGGGACTTTTGAAAATGAACGGACTTGCCCACACACGGAGCAGTCCGTTCATTTCGAACGTAACTTCAGGTTACGTAGCTAGCGTAGGCAGTAAATGCTGCCACGCTAGCTCCGTGACCTGGCATGGATTTAAAGGGACTCCCAACGCCGAAAAAACGGCGTGGGGGTTCCCCCCAAATCCATGTCAGACCCTCATCCGAGCACGCAGCCTGGCAGGCCAGGAAAGGGGTGGGGACGAACGAGCGCCCCCCCCCTCCTGAGCCGTACCAGGCCGCTTGCCCTCAACATGGGGGGTGCCCTGGGGAAAGGGGGGGGCGTGCGGCCCCCCCACCCCAAAGCACCTTGTCCCCATGTTAATGAGGACAAGGGCCTCTTCCCGACAACCCTGGCCGTTGGTTGTCGGGGTCTGCGGGCGGGGGCTTATCGGAATCTGGGAGCCCCCTTTAATAAGGGGGCCCCCAGATACCGGCCCCCCACCCTATGTGAATGAGTATGGGGTACGATGTACCCCTACCCATTCACCTAAGGTGTAAAATGTAAAGTACAAAAACACACACACTTTTGAAAAAATATTTTATTGCACTGCTCCGGGGGTCTTCTTCCGTCTTGGGGTCTTCTCGCCGGACTCCTCCGCTCTCTTCTGCTCTTTTACCTAGCTCTTTCACGAGCGGAGGAGTCCGGCTACCTTCTTCATCGTCGCTGCCATCGTCTGGGGGTCTCGATCCGCCTTCGGGGGTCTTCCGGGGTCTCTTCTGTTCTTGCGGCGGTCGTCGTCTTCTGCGCCGCCGGCGCCGCCTTCTTCTTCTTCTTGTCCTTCTTCTTGTTCTTCTTCTTCTTCCGATGTTGACCCGGCGCTCTCTCTGCCCTGAATGCCTGTGCCGCGCTGCGCTGGGACTTATATAGGGGCATGGGGACAGGGTCACATGTTCATGTCACATGGTGACCCCGCCCCCTTGCGATGTCACAGTCCCAGCATCCTCCGGGACTGTGACAACACAAGGGGGCGGGGTCACCATGTGACATGAGCATGTGAACCTGTCCCCATGCCGCTATATAAGTCCCAGCGCAGCGCGGCACAGGCATTCCGGGCAGAGAGAGCGTCGGGTCAACATCGGAAGAAGAAGAACAAGAAGAAGGACAAGAAGAAGAAGGCGGCGCCGGCGGCGTGGAAGACGACGACCGCCGCAAGAACAGAAGAGACCCCCGGAAGACCCCCGAAGGCGGATCGAGACCCCCAGACGACAGCGGCGATGACGAAGAAGGTAGCTGGACTCCTCCGCTCGTGAAAGAGCTAGGTAAAAGAGCAGAAGAGAGCGGAGGAGTCCGGCGAGAAGACCCCCAAGACGGAAAAAGACCCCCGGAGCAGTGCAATAAAATATTTTTTCAAAAGTGTGTGTGTTTTTGTACTTTACATTTTACACCTTAGGTGAATGGGTAGGGGTACATCGTACCCCATACTCATTCACATAGGGTGGGGGGCCGGTATCTGGGGGCCCCCTTATTAAAGGGGGCTCCCAGATTCCGATAAGCCCCTGCCCGCAGACCCCGACAACCAACGGCCAGGGTTGTCGGGAAGAGGCCCTTGTCCTCATCAACATGGGGACAAGGTGCTTTGGGGTGGGGGGGCCGCACGGCCCCCCTTTCCCCAGGGCACCCCCCATGTTGAGGGCACGCGGTCTGGTACGGCTCAGGAGGGGGGGGCGCTCGTTCGTCCCCACCCCTTTCCTGGCCTGCCAGGCTGCGTGCTCGGATGAGGGTCTGACATGGATTTGGGGGGAACCCCCACGCCGTTTTTTCGGCGCGGGTACTCCCTTTAAATCCATGCCAGGTCACGGAGCTAGCGTGGCGGCAGTAACTGCCTACGCTAGCTACGTAACCTGAAGTCACGTGCTAAATGAACGGACTTGCCGATGAGCGGCAGTCCGTTCATTTCAAAAGTCCCGCGGACTTGCCTACTAACGGCGGGATTGTCCGCCGGACTGCCAAGTCCAGCGGATAATTTTAAAACCAAACGTAAAACTTTGGCGCCAAAAAGTCCGCCGGACTTTGGCGCCAAAAAGTCCGCCGGCGCCCACACACGAGGGGATTATCCGCTGGACTTCAGTCCAGCGGATAATCCCGCGGGATTGTCCCTTCGTGTGTACGCCGCATTAGTGATGAAATAAAATTACTGAGAAGTGAATATTTTCACTTTATATTTTTTTCTCATTTTTTATTTTTATTTTTTATCTTCTCACAATTATTTTTCACATGAATGGTTAAAATCAGTAGTTGGGCTACATACTTTATGGGAAAACAGTAATGAAATTGAATTACTGGATTTATTCCCTAAAATACTGCAAATTATCTTTCTTGGTTAAACAGGTAACAGAAATTACTAAGATAACAAAAAAAAAAAAAAAAAAAAAAGATAAATTATACCCTATCATTAAATGTCCAAATTTAACGGATAAGTTTAATTTCTATATTTTTGTATTTTTATTCTTCAAATCTAATTACTTCTTAGTAATGAAATAAAATTACTAACAAGTAAATACTTTCATTTATTTTTTATTTTTTTAATTTTTTATCCTCTCCCACTCATTTTTAATCTGAATGGTTACCTTTAGTAGTTGGGCTGTTTACTTTATTATTTTTTGTAGCACTTTTAGCTATTTAGCAATTGTTGAGCAACCACCCTTGTTGAGAATCATTTCTAAAATGATACTTCAATGTATTACTCTATAATTTAAACATACTATTTTATTTTCTGGACTGTGTTTGCCCCACAATTTAGTTTATTTTCTCGTTTTATCCTCACTATGGGTAGACTGGTCCTCTTATTCCCTATTTTTAATTTAGTCTTATGTTTATTTTTATTTTTATTATTTGTTTCTTCTTCAACATAAATGATCTCAACAGCAAACAATTAATTATAATCCTTAGTCATTTCCCCCCCCTTTTTTATTATATATATATATTTTATATATATATATTTATATATATATATATATATATATATATATCCTAGGACGTATATCCCACAAAATAATATTAGTCCTCAACAAATCTACATTAAGAGGACACACTTCCCTATAATTTTATAATGACAAAACTTATTTTCTTGAAATGAACCACTTTTTTTTTTTTTTTTTTTTTAAGGCGGATTCCCCATACACAGGTTTAACATGTGCCTCACCTGGCTTTCCTCAGTTCCCCATAAGAAATTGTGGGGATCAGACAAAGGTCTTCTGTTCCCTTTAGGGGGGTTTCTAACCCCAACACGGGTACTTCTCCAATCTTTTTATTCTTATATAATATTTAATTGCTTTATGACTTCTACTATATTTTACTCTCTTTTTAACCACTTCCCGATTGCCCCATGTACATATACGTCAACAGAATGGCACGTACAGGCAAAACCACGTACCTGTACGTGCCATTCTTCAGGCGGTTGGGGGGTCCGATCGGACACCCCTCCGCCGGCGGGGACGGTCGGGATCGCTTCAGGATCGATCCGGGAAGAGGGGACGGCCAGTGGTTTCTGGCCACCCCCTCGCGATCGCTCCTGGCGAATCAGATTCTCCGTTGCCTGTGTAATTGTAAACATAGGAAATGGGAAGTGATGTCACGCTCCTTGTGCCGGTCTTTCTGACCGGGACGCCGAGCGGAGAAGACACACCAAGTAAGTGCACAACAGTACACTGACACCAGGATACTTAGGCACACAATCCACCCCCCTGTCACCCCCAGATCACCCCCCAGATCACCCCCTGCCCCCCCAGTCACAGTGTCACTGATTGCAGTGATCATTTATTTACTGATCACTGCATTTAGTGTCAGTTGTCACTGAAATAACTGTCAGGGCAGTTAGTTTTAGGCCCCTTTAGGTCCAAGGTAGCCCCCTACCCCCCCCCTAATAAAGGTTTAACCCCTTGATTGCCCCCCCAGGTAACCCTTTCACCCCCTTTTGCCAGTGTCACTAAGCGATAGTTTTTCTGATCGCTGCATTAGTGTCACTGGTGCCGCTAGGTAGCCAGTTTTTTTTTTAGGTTAACCTCCAGGTTTATATAGGTTCATAAATAGGTTTATAGGTCAGGTACCCCCATATTACAACCTAAATAAAGGTTTTAACCCCTTGATTGCCCCTAGAGTTAACTCTTTCACCAGTGATCACCGTATAAGTGTCACTGGTGACGCTGGTTAGCCAGTTAGTTATTTAGTTATTTAGGTTCTCCGTCAGGTTTTTATATAGCGTCAGGTACCCCCATATATTACCTAATAAAGGTTTTAACCCCCTGATTGCCCCTAGTTAACCCTTTCACCAGAGATCACCGTATAACTGTTACGGGTGACGCTGGTTAGTTAGTTTGTTTTTTATACTTTCAGGGCACCGGCCATTTATTACCCAATAACGGTTTAACCCCCTGATCGCCCGGCGGGTGATATCAAATAGGTTTTAGGGTCAAATAAGGTCTGCGTCGCCCCAGGTTAGTGCCAGTACCGCAAACACCCACGCGTAAAGCATACACCTCCCTTAGTGGTATAGTATCTGAACAGATCAATATCTGATCTGATCAGATCTATACTAGCGTCCCAGCAGTTTAGGGTTCCAAAAAACGCATTGTCAGCGGGATCAGCCCAGATACCTGCTAGCACCTGCGTTTTCCCCCTCCGCCCAGCCCAGCCCACCCAAGTGCAGTATCGATCGATCACTGTCACTTACAAAACACTAAGCACACATAACTGCAGCGTTCGCAGAGTCAGGCCTGATCCCTGCGATCGCTAACAGTTTTTTTGGTAGCATTTTGATTCAGTCGCCAGCAGCCTAGGAGCTTTTTTTCCTGTGAATCTCACTAGTGTACTACTAAATTTAGAGCCCAAAATGGCAAATCGCAAGTACATTAGTGAACAGGCCTACTTGTTTCTGAGTATGTCAGATAGTGAAGAGGAGGTCACTCATCTGTCAGAATCAGGCTCAGAATACGATCCAGTAGACGACAGCGGCTCCATGACAGATAGCTCTGGCGACAGAGGTGTGGTCCCTGCTAAGGTCAGGCGTACCCGATCCCGATCTTCTGCTGTTGTTGAGGTGCAGGAACCGCAGGTCTCTCGTATGGAGCAGAGAAGTACTAGCGCCGCTATTCCTTCTGGTGAACTGGCAAGCACCAGCGGCCTAGTACACCCTGGACGTAGTCAAACCAGCACTGCAGTAACACTTGGTGACGTGGCGAGTCCCATAAGTGCAGTTCAAGCTGGCGAGGTGGCAAGCACAAGTAGTGTCCCGCTGCCACCAAGAAGAAGACAAAGGCAGGCCCGTCGATCACATAGTGTCCTTCCTGCAGAATTCGCCAATCCTGATTGGGTGCCCACCACTTCTGCAGAACCCGTACTTCCCCCATTCACTGGCCAACCCGGTATTCAGGTGGAAACAGCTGATTTTAAGCCATCCGATTTTTTATCGCTGTTTTTCACGGAAGATCTCTATAGATCTATTGTGGACCAAAGTAATATATACGCTGGTCAATACATTGCCGCTAATCCCCAGTTGCCTTCCCTTGCTAGAGATTGGAAACCAATTACGGTTTCCAAATTTAAGTCCTTTCTGGGCCTTTCCCTCAACATGGGCATGCATAAATTTCCGACTCTGAGGACTTATTGGTCCACCTCACCAGTCCACCATATGCCCGTGTTCTCTCGCTCCATGTCCAGGGCACGATACGAACAGATCTTGCGGTTCATGCACTTCAGTGACAATTAACTCTGTCGTCCTCGTGGAGACCCTGAATTTGATCGGCTCTACAAAATTCGGCCCCTCATAAACCACTTCAACCAACGTTTTGCAGCCTTGTTTACTCCCAATCAAGTTGTCTGCGTTGACGAGTCCCTGATTAAGTTTTCTGGCCGCTTGTCTTTCGAACAGTAACTTCCCAGCAAGCGTGCCAGATACGGGGTCAAGCTCTACAAGCTCTGTGACAGGGCAACAGGCTATACGTGGAGCTTTTCGGTTTACGAGGGAAAAGATAGTTACGTAGAGCCGGAGAACTGTCCAGATTACATAGGGAGCGCTGGCAAGATAGTGTGGAACTTGGTGTCACCCTTATTTGGAAAGGGGTACCACTTGTACGTGGACAATTATTACACGAGCGTGCCACTGTTTAGTCACTTGTTTGATCAGCAGATTGGAGCATGTGGCACCGTGCGACCTAATCGTCGGGGCATTCCCCAGCGGCCTGTAGATTCCCCTCTTAGGCTGGGGAGAGAGCCTGCTTCAAGTATAATAATTTGCTCGCTGTGAAGTGGAGGGATAATAAGAATGTTTTCGTTCTTACATCCCTTCATGCAGACACGACAGTCCAAATTCGTACGGCGGCTGGTGTTGTGACGAAACCCCTCTGTGTCCACGAGTATAACCAAAATATGGGAGGGGTGGACCTCAACGACCAGTTGTTGGCGCCGTACCTAGTTGCCCATAAGGCTAGACGCTGGTACAAAAAAGTGTCTATTTATTTGTTCCAACTGGCTCTTCTGAATGCTCATGTGCTATACGGAGCTTCAGGCGGGACTTTACCCTTCCTTGAATTCCAGGAAGAGGTTCTCACAGACCTTCTGTTTCCAGACAGTTCTGCACCTCACCATTCCCAACCAAATGCAGTTAGCCGGCTGTATGAGAGGCATTATCCTTATGTCCTCCTGAGTACCCCTACCCAACGAGCCCCCCAAAAAAGATGTCGTGTCTGTAGCAAGCGCGGATCAAGGCGTGACACCCGTTATTATTGTCCACACTGTCCTGACAATCCTGGTCTCTGCATTGGTGAATGTTTTGAACGCTACCACTCACTAGTGAGGTATTAGCGTAGGGTACAGCATTTCACAGGCTTGGATACACTTTCACAGGGTCTCAAGAATGCCATCGCATTTTGAGACCCGACCGTTAGTTAAAATTATAGTTACAGGGTCTCAAGAATGCCATCGCATTTTGAGACCCGACCGTTACAGTTAAAATTATAGTTATAGTTTAAAAAAAAAGTGTAAAAAATAAAAATAAAAAAAAAAGTACAAAAAAAAAAAAACCCAAAAAAATATAAAATAAAAAAACCAAAAATAGTTGTTGTTTTATTGTTCTCTCTCTCTCTCTATTCTCTCTCTATTGTTGCTCTTTTTTACTCTATTCTATTCTGCAATGTTTTATTATGTTTTATCATGCTTGCTTTTCAGGTATGTAATTTTGTTTACTGTGTTTTATTGTTAACCATTTTTTTTGTTTTCAGGTGCACAATTCAGTTGCAGCGCGGATTTATTTATCTTGACAGCAACAGCGTTTGCTCCCATGATACATAAAGCCGCGACTCCAACGCTGTAGGAGGTGATTTCACCACCACAGTTAAAAAAAAAGAGCATATATATGCCGAAGCATGGGGGCAGCAGGGGCGGAGAAGCGATTTTGCTCCTAATGCCACATACATACGGTCAAAATTCCGACAGAGGCTTGCCTGTGGAAAAGTCCGACCATGTGTACATGGCATAACTTTTTTGCGGGAGGATGCCCCCATGCTTCGGCATATATATATTTTAGGCACCGGTTGCGTTAACAAAATGTTTTATTTTTTACTATGGTTTTTTTTGGTATTTGCTTTGCAGGTATGGTATTGTAAGGTCTTACTGTTATACTGTAATGTTACTTTGTTTTAATGTTAACCATTATTTGCTTAGCAGGTACGCCATTCAGTTGCAGCGCGGATTTATTTATCTTGACAGCAACAGCGTTTGCTCCCACGATACATAAAGCCGCGACTCCAACGCTGTAGGAGGTGATTTCACCACCACAGTTAAAAAAAAGAGCATATATGCCGAAGCATGGGTGCAGCAGGGGCGGAGGAGCGATTTTGCTCCTAATGCCACGTACATACGGTCGAAATTCCGACAGAGGCTTGCCCGTGGAAAAGTCCGACCATGTGTACGTGGCATAAATTTTTTTCGGGAGGATGCCCCCATGCTTCGGCATATATAAATGGTGCATGTATGCCCATCATTAGAAGTGGGTGGATGAAGGGAGGTATTCTAATGGTGGGCATACCCACCAATCAATCTCTTTTTTTTCGTTCATCCAAGAGGCTGCATGAAGGCCTAAGATCATATTTTTTTATTTCATCAAAAATTTGAGCAATATAGTGTGTTTTAGTGCATTAAAATAAAAAAAAGTGTATTTTTTCCACAAAAAATGCGTTTGAAAAAAATCGCTGCGCAAATACTGTGTAGAAAAAAAAACCGCAACACCCACCATTTTAATCTGTAGGGCCTTTGCTTTAACAATATATATAGTGTTTAGGGGTTCAACGTAATTTTCTTGCAAAGAAAATATGTTTTCATGTAAACAAAAAGTTTTAGAAAGGGCTTGTGTGACATAAGCTTCTAAATGTTGTGGGGAAAATGCCAGGACAGTTCAAACCCCCCCCCCCCCAAATGACCCCATTTTGGAAAGTAGACTACCCAAGCTATTTGCTGAGAGCAATCTTGAGCCCATTAAATATTTTTTTTTTTGTCCCAAGAGATTGAATAAAAAAAAAAAAAAAAAAGTTGTCACTAAATGATATATTGCTCAAACATGCCATGGGCATATGTGGAAATACACCCCAAAATACATTCTGTTGCTTCTCCTGAGTACGGGGATTCCACATGTGTGGGACTTTTTGGGAGCCTAGCTGCGTACGGGACCCCAAAAACCAAGCACCGCCTTCAGGCTTTCTAAGGGTGTAATTTTTTTATTTCACTCCTCACTGCCAATCACAGTTTCGGAGGCCATGGAATGCCCAGATGGCACAAACCACCCCCAAATGACCCCATTTTGGAAAGTAGACACCCCAAGCTATTTGCTGAGAGGTATGGTGAGTATTTTGCAGATCTCACTTTTTGTCACAAAGTTTTGAAAATTGAAAAAAGAAAAAAAAAAAAAAAACATTTTTTTTTTTTTCTTTACTTTCTTCATTTTCAAAAACACATGAGAGCTGTAAAATACTCACCAAGCCTCTCAACAAATAGCTTGGGGTGTCTACTTTCCAAAATGGGGTCATTTGGGGGGGGGGGGGGGTTGTGCTATTTTGGCTTTTTATGGCCTTCGAAACTGTGATAGGTAGTGAGGAGTGAAATCAAAAATTTGCACCCTTAGAAATCCTGAAGGTGGTGCTTGGGTTTCGGGGCCCCGTGCGTGGCTAGGCTCCCAAAAAGTCCCACACATGTGGTATCCCATACTCAGGAGAAGCAGCAAAATGTATTTTGGGGTGCATCTCCACATATAACCATGGCATGTGTGAGATATATATAATTTAGTGACAACTTTATGAAAAAAAAAAAAATTTGTCTTTGTTCAATCACTTGGGACTAAAAAAAAAAAATATTCAATGGGCTCAACATGCCTCTCAGCAAATAGCTTTGGGTGTCTACTTTCCAAAATGGGGTCATTTGGGGGGGTTTTGTACTTCCCTGCTATTTTAGCACCTCAAGAAATGAGATAGGCAGTCATAAATTAAAAGCGGTCTAAATTCCAGAAAATTTACTCTAGTTTGTAGGCGCTATAACTTTTGCGCAAACCAATAAATATACGCTTATTGGCATTTTTTTTTACTAAAGACATGTGGCTGAATACATTTTGGCCCAAATGTTTGACTAAAATTGAGTTTATTGGATTTTTCTTATAACAAAAAGTAGAAAATATCTTTTTTTTTCCAAATTTGCGGTCTTTTTCCGTTTATAGCGCAAAAAATAAAAATCACAGAGGCAATCAAATACCATCAAAAGAAATCTCTATTTGTGGGAAGAAAAGGACGCAAATTTCGTTTGGTTACAACATTGCATGACCGCGCAATTACCAGTTAAAGCAGTGCAGTGCGAAATTGAAAAAAGACCTCTGGTCCTTTGGCTGCCAATTGGTCCGGGGCTGAAGTGGTTAAGTTAATCTACCCTACTTCTGGATACCTTTTCCTTTTCTTCATGTCCGCGAAGGCTAGGCCGAATAGTCACTGCACCTTGACAACTAGTAAGTATAGATTGTTGTTTCAGCAGCCATGGCTCCTTTAAATATTTTATACTTAAATGTACAGGGACTTAATGTGCCACAAAAACGTATAAAAGCCTTTCGATCATTTCGAGCTAAAAAAGCGCACATAGTATGTCTACAAGAAACCCATTTTACCCCGACCTCAACTCCCAAATTTTTCAATACTTCATATCCACAAGTATACCCTCAGCACTAACAAAAAAACGTGGTACTCTCATCGCATACCACTACATTCACTAAACATTCAGAAATAAAAGATCCGGAAGGCCGTTACCTAATCCTAACAGGATATATTATGGACACAGCAGTAACTGTGGTCTCTTACTATGCACCAAATTATCAACCTTTACCCTTTTTATCACATCTATTACAAGTCATTAAAACCCATAAAATGGGATCAATCTTTGTATGTGGTGACTCCAATCAGGTTGTCTTCCCATTTCTGGACAAAACCCCCTACACCTCTTTACACTCTCAGAACAAAAAATCTTTATCCCAACTCCTCTCTAGACACAATTTAAATTGACTATTGGAGAGAATCTAACCCAACAAGAAGAAATGACACATATTTCTCAAACCCCCACCAATCGTTTAGTCGCATAGATCACATTTTTATAACAACAGGGATGGTACCTGAAATAATCGCATCCAACATTATCCCCATACCTTGGTCTGACCATAATGCTGTCTTTACCTCAGTGGCTTCTATAATGCCCAAGGGGCGTGACCCTACATCGTATCTACCTGACGTATTGCTTAAATATCCCTCTCACTGCCTCACGATCCAACAGGCTCTAAAAGAATACTTAACACATAACACTCGTACTGACATTTCTTCCCTTACACTATGGGAGGCCCACAAACCTGTCTTAAGAGGAGTTATCCAGCGACAGTCAGGAATACTTAAACGTGAACGAATATTGCTTATGCGACAACTAGAAACAGAGTTCAACTCATCATTTTTAGCTTTTCAAAATAATCCTACCCCTAAGGTAAAAACTCGTTTAGAAAAAGCACGATTGGAATTCGACCTTTTTCTAACCGAATCAGCTGATAAATCACTACGGAGAACCAAACATGCATTCTATAAGAATTCTAACAAACCAAGTACATATTTATCAAGGGCATTAAATTCTATTAATAAATCCTTTAAACCTATTAGTCTTAAAATAGCAGACAATACGTACACCAACAATCCCCTTAAAATTGTACAAAAATTCAGCTCTTATCTAAAAACCCTATATATAAAATCTAATACATTTAATATTGATACAGCTGATTCCTTTTTCTCAAATATTAACTTACCCCAAATGACTGAGCCCCAAATGATGTCACTAGAAAAACCCATCACCGGAAACGAGGTAGCAAAAGCTATTAAATCACTGAAAATTAACAAAAGACCTGGTCCAGATGGTTTCTCGGCCCTCTATTATCGTACTTTTTCAGATTGTTTCTCCCCCTTACTCGCAGAAGCTTTCAATGACTTATTAAAAAACAAATCTTTTAGACCTGAATCTCTATTAGCTATCATTTGTATGATACCTAAACCCCAATCAGATGATACTTTATGCTAAAATTTTCGCCCCATTTCAATGTTAAATATAGATATTAAAATACTAGCAAAACTTCTAGCATCTCGTCTAAATAAAATCATTGGTACCCTTGTGCATAGAGACCAAGTAGGCTTCATACCCTCCCGACAGGCTAGTGATAACGTACGTAGAGCGACCCTTCTAGCACATATAGCCAAAAAACGCTGTATTCCTGCTTGCTTTCTCTCACTTGACATCAAAAAAGCTTTTGACTCTATATCATGGCCATACTTGAATTATACACTACAGAAATGGGGGTTTGGCCCAAACTTTACAAATTGGATTATGGCATTATATAATGAACCAAAAACTTACGTAAAATATGCTGGGTACAAATCCAATTTTTTCAACATAGAAAGAGGCACGAGACAAGGCTGTCCACTATCTCCTTTATTATTTGCCCTACTAATAGAACCGCTTGCACAAGCAATTAGAACAAATTCCAACATAACTGGAATTGAAATAGGAGGTTATCAACACAAACTTTGTCTTTTCGCAGATGATATCCTCCTATTTCTTTCCTCGCCACAAGTAACAGGCCCAAACCTCATTCCTACTCTTGATGTATTTGCCAAAATCTCTGGATTATATATAAATCCCAAAAAATGCCAAACACTAAATGTATCTCTTTCCAACATCGAACTGAACTCAGCAAAAATTTGCCTCCCTTTTACTTGGTCAGACAGATCAATCCCATATTTAGGAGTTCATCTAACAGCATCTTTAGAGGACCTATTTAAAATTAACTATCCCCCACTGTTAAAAAAGCTCTTTAACTTAATGAATTCATGGTCTCATCTTCCATTGTCATGGTTCGGAAGAATCAACTCTGTAAAAATGACGATATTACCGAAACTACTTTATTTATTTAGAGTACTACCAATACCAATCCCAGCTTAACATTTAAGAATAATACAAAGGAAAGTGTCGTCATTTATATGGGGAGCATCCAAACCAAGAATACAATTGCACACATTATATCTCCCCAGGCTTAACGGAGGCCTAGGCTGTCCCAATTTTGCATATTACTATAGAGCCGCACATATAGCGAGTCTTGCTAAATACCATGCATATCAAGAAACCCCATTATGGGTATCAATTGAAGCCACGGAATGTGATCCTATTCCAATATCCAATTTATTATGGATCTCATCTAAAGACCTAAAAAATCCTATTACAAAACACTATATATCCCTTTGGGACAGATTCAAAAAGAGCAATCAATTACAATTTTTACACAATCCATTATTGTCATTTTATAGAAATCCTGCCTTCTATCCAGCATGGGTGTCCCCTAAATCTTTTAAAGAATGGACATCCCGAAATGTTCTAAATTTGTATAAATTTCTACACTCATCGTCATTTATCCCTTTGTGAAAAATATGGTTTACCACAATCGGAATTATTCAGATTATTTCCAAATCAAAAAAATTTCCACACCCTTAGTCAACACATCACCCCAATTAGCACATATGTCCAGTTTTGAAAACATTTGTAAAAAGGATCCCCACGCTAGAGGAACAATTTCTACCTTATATTCTCACTTACTGGTCTATTCCAATAAAAATAGCCCGTCTTATGTCCAGAAAAGGGAAGAAAACTTCGAGCGTACACTAGATATTTCTGATTGGAACCAAATATGGTCCACAGTTAAAACAGCTTCCCCTAATGATTTAGCGGTTGAAGCTAATTATAAAGTAATGACAAGGTGGTATTTGGTTCCATCTAGAGTGGCTAAATATGTACAAAACTATCCGGCACAATGCTTCCGAGGATGCTCAGATTTGGGCACATTTTTTCATATCTGGTGGACGTGTCGATTAGCACAAACATTTTGGAAGGAAATATTCATAATTGCAACTAAACTGCTTGGTAAAACAGTTCCTGTTGATCCAGCAACGGCATTACTCAATTTGAAGCCTGAATTCATAACATATTCCCAATTTAAGTTGTTAGTGCAACTCTTCACAGCAGCTAAACAAATTTTAGCAAAAGCTTGGAAAACTCCAACATTAGTTCTAAATGAAACAAAAGCCAAAATGAATTATTATATGACCCATGTCAAGATGATAGCTATCGAAATGGACACGATCACCAGTTTTGTAAAGATTTGGCAACCTTGGATTACATATACCAAGCCAACCCTTGACAAAAATGTGCTGCTGCCATGGTAACTCAAATGATAACTAATAATCATTAACCTGGATTAATTCTGATTGTAGTGGTGACTCTCGTCCTAGCCTCGCGGACTCCCCTCTTCTTCTCTTCTAGCTTCTATACTCTCTTCTTACCCCCTTTTCCTACTCACCTTCTTTCTCACTCTTTATAACTATTTCTTTGTACTACCCTCCCTTATGATTTTGAAGCTCTATATTTTATCTAAATGACAATCTCTTTGCTTGTCTAAGAAACGAAATGAGACAACCGTCTATATAAATACATAATAATAAAAAATTGTTATTTTTAAACAAATATACTATTATATTCTTCCCTTTTTTCTCTCATCATTTCACATGCTTTATTGCTTATAGTTATTTATATTGTCCCATTTCACTGTATATGATTGTATATCTGAACACTAGCAAACAAGCTTCCCTATGCTGAATGTGATGTAATCTTTCTATGTTACGTGTATACATTCCTTGTACTTAAATAAAATACTTTTGACAAGGAAAAGAAAGAGGCAGAGAGAATTATTGAAGAGATTCCTAAATCAATTGTACCCTGGCTGGGGTGCAGTGCACAGTCTTTTAACAGTGCCATGAGGCCAGTTCCAGACAAAATATAAAAGTTTTACCTGCAAGCTCAGTGCACCATTAGGACCAACACTGCATATAGTAAGAGATACACCATAGTCTGCGTGTATTCTGCTATTGGAAAAACATTGCAAACAATTTTAATTTTGCTGTGTTTTGTTTTTCCCAATAGCATTTTCTGCGTGTTCATACATACACCCTTTAGACACTATCCGTGTATCTGTATATTGGAAAAACATTGCAAAAAAAAAAATTTAATTTTGCTGTGTTTTTTTTTTTCCCCAATAGCATTTTCTGCGTGTTCATAAACGCTTTAGACACTATCCGTGTATTCTGATATTGGAAAAACATTGCAAAAAAATTTAATTTTGCAGTGTTTTTTTTTTCCCCAATAGCATTTTCTGCGTTTTCATAAACGCTTTAGACACTATCCGTGTATTCTGATATTGGAAAAACATTGCAAAAAAATTTAATTTTGCAGCGTTTTTTTTTTTTTTTTCCCAATAGCATTTTCTGCGTGTTCATACATACACGTTTTAGACACTATCCGTGTATCCGTATATTGGAAAAACATTGCAAAAAAATTTAATTTTGCTGTGTTTTTTTTTTCCCCAATAGCATTTTCTGCGTTTTCATAAACGCTTTAGACACTATCCGTGTATTCTGATATTGGAAAAACTTTGCAAAAAAATTAAATTTTGCAGTGTTTTTTTCCATCCCAATAGCATTTTCTGCATTTTCATAAACGCTTTAGACACTATCCGTGTATTCTGATATTGGAAAAACATTGCAAAAAAATTTAATTTTGCAGTGTTTTTTTCCATCCCAATAGCATTTTCTGCGTTTTCATAAACGCGTTAGACACTATCCGTGTATTCTGATATTGGAAAAACATTGCAAAAAAAATAAAATTTTGCAGTGTTTTTTTTCTTCCCAATAGCATTTTCTGCGTTTTCATAAACGCGTTAGACACTATCCGTGTAATTCTGATATTGGAAAAAAAATTGCAAAAAAAATTTATTTTGGTTTTTTTTTTTTCCCAAAAACATTGCAAAAAAATTTAATTTTGCAGTGTTTTTTTCTCTTCCCAATAGCATTTTCTGCGTTTTCATAAACGCTTTAGACACTGTACGTGTATTCTGCTATTGACAAAAACACCCATTTAGGGCGAGATCATAAATTTTGAAAATATGAGGAGATCATCAAAAAGGGGACGTGGCCCGGGTCGTGGTGCTGCTGGTGGCGCTCCTGTTGCAGGGAGAGGACGTGGTCGATCTGTGCCAGCTACACGCACTAGTGAAACACCTTCCTCAGGTGCGAGTAGGCGACAGAGCCTGCAGCGGTATTTTGGCGCGCCTAATGAGGCTATACGAATGTTGAGGCCAGGACAAGTACAGGAGATAGTAGATTGGGTTGCTGACAGTGCCTCCGGTTCCTTCACATTGTCTCCCACCCAGTCTCCTGATGAAAGTTCAGAGTTGGCACCTGAAGCCGATGTCCATCAGTCTTTCACCTCACCCCCTTGCAAATCAGCCAATCAGTCTGATACCCAAATCATGCAGCAGTCTCTTCTGCTTTTTGATGACTCTGTTAGCAGGGTTTCCCAGGGCCATCCACCTAGCCCTGCCCCAGAAGTGGAAGAGATTGTGTGCACCGATGCCCAACCACTTATGTTTCATGATGAGTACATGGGAGGACCATCGCAGCACATCTCCGATGATGACGAAACACAGGTGCCAACTGCTGCTGCTTTCGCCATTGTGCAGACCGACAAGGAGGGCAGGGGTGAAGACTGGGTGGAAGATGATGTGGAGGATGATGAGGTCCTTGACCCCACATGGAATCAACGTCATGCAGGTGACCAGTGTAGTTCAGAGGAAGAGGCGGTGGTCGCACAGAGCCACCAGCACAGCAGAAGAGGGAGCAGGGTGCAAAAGCGGAGCGTCCGTCCCCTAGACAGTACGTCTGCTTCTGCCCAACACAGCAAGGGACCGAGCACACCAAAGCCAGGTGCAAGGAGTTCCCTAGCGTGGAAGTTCTTCAGACAATGTGCTGTTGACAAGACACGAGTGGTTTGCACGCTGTGCAATCAGAGCTTGAAGCGAGGCATTAACGTTCTCAACCTGAGCACAACCTGCATGACCAGGCATCTAAGTGCAAAGCACGAGATGCAGTGGAGTAGACACCGCAAAAACCAAGAAAGGTCTTTGGCTCCTCCTGCTTCCTCTTCTGCTGCAGTCTCGGCCTCTTCATCCACCTCTGTAGTGACAGTGACACCTGCCAACCCGCAAACAGAGGATCTGCCAGCAACACTACCACCTGGGTCACCAACCATCTCCACAATGTCCCATGGAAGCGTTCAGCTCTCTATTTCCCAAACACTGGAGCGGAAGAGGAAGTACCCCCCTAGCCACCCGCGATCCCTGGCCCTGAATGCCAGCATTTCAAAATTCCTCGCCTTTGAAATGCTGTCATTCCGTCTGGTGGAGACGCAGAGTTTTAAAAGGCTGATGTCATTGGCTGTCCCACAGTACGTCGTGCCCAGCCGCCACTACTTTTCCAGACGAGCTATCCCTTCCCTGCACAACCAAGTGGGGGACAAAATCAGGTGTGCACTGCGCAACGCCATCTGTGGCAAGGTCCACCTAACTACGGATGCGTGGACCAGTAAGCACGGTCAGGGACGTTATATCTCCCTAACAGCACACTGGGTAAATGTAGTGGCGGCTGGGCCTGAGGCGGATAGCAGTTTGGCGCATGTCCTTCCACCATGAGGATTGCAGGGCACTTCAGTTTGCCTCCTGTTGCTAACTCCTCCTACTCCGCCTCCTCATACTCTACTGCCTCCTCATCCGGTCAGCGTAACACCTTCACCACCAACTTCAGCACAGCCAGGGCTAAACGACAGCAGGCAGTTTTAAAAATTTCCTGTTTGGGGGAAAAAACCCACACCGCGCAGGAGTTGTGGAGGGACATGGAACAACAGACCGATGAGTGGTTGGTGGCAGTAAGCCTCAAGCCCGGCCTGGTGGTGTGCGATAATGGGCAAAATCTCGTAGTAGCTCTGGGCCTTGCCGGTTTGACGCACATCCCTTGCCTGGCGCATGTGCTGAACTTGGTGGTCCAGAGGTTCCTTAAGAATTACCCCGATGGGAGTGCGCATGCGCGGAGCTCTGCAATGGCCGCCTGAGCTCAGAGCTCCGTCCCGCACCAACACAGCGGCGCCCATAGCGGAGGCTATTCCCCCCCTTTGGACCTGGATCCGAGATCGGATACCCCCGGACACCCTCGGGCACATTCTGGGCATTTTTCGGCAGATTCCTGGGACGCCTGAGAGCTGGTGTCTCGATCGGCGGTAAGAAGCTCCAGTGCGGGGAACTGCGCAAGCGCAGAATGTTGTAACGGCCTGAGTTCACAGTGCCGGTTTACAGACGTTTGATAGAGACTGTATCAGTGGAAATACTCCCCCCTCAGACCCGGCATCAGGAGCGGACACCCCCGCTCACCCCCAGGCACCCACAGGGACAAATAGCTGGCATTTAGGAGCCCCACAAAACGTCCCTCATAGACAACATTCCTGGCCAAGATGGCGGCGGAACGGCTCCCTCAGGATCACTCAGGCAAGACAGCCTCCTCTCCATGGCGATTAGCTCTGCATGAAGAGGTATGTGGTGATGCACATTCCCTTCCAGCACATTTAGAGCCGCATTCACTGGCCTCTACCATCTCCCTGATACACCAGACATTGGTGGACATGAATATACCCTCCACAAGCTTACCCTCACAGGAGCCTGTACAGCAGCAACAAGGCCCATGCCTGATCACCTCACCAGTCCAGGACATTTCTATGATGTTCAACAGATTTTCAGAAATGCTTGATAAAGGTCTAGCCCACACAGCAGCTAAAATCACCGCAGATATCACCTCAGATATTAAATCTGATCTACACATGTTGGGCTCTCGCATAGAACATATTGAAGACAAATTGGATGCCACTATTGATCGGGTTAACCAAAACACAGATCGATTCCAAGACTTACACGGGCAGTTAGAGGGGGCGATGGCGAAAATTGATGACCTCGAAAATAGATCCAGAAGACTGAACTTCCGGATCAGAAGCCTTCCAGAGGATATCACAGACATTCAGGGAGCAGTACATACCCTACTTAAGGATCTGATTCCAGATATTGGCGCACACAAAATGGAGCTTGATCGGGCCCACAGAGCTCTGGGGCCCCAACGCTCAGATGGTTTACCCCGTGACATAGTGGTGAAACCCCATTTCTACAATGTAAAGGAAGAAGTCATGCGGCGAGCTCGCTCATTACCACAAGTGCAACTTCTGGGACACTCGGTTCAAATTTACGTCGACATTTCTCCCTTTACTATACAACGACGGCGGGCACTTAAACCCCTCCTGGTTATTCTACAACAGAAAAACATCAAATACTGGTGGCTTTTTCCTCTGTGCCTGAAATTTGATTTTAATGGCAAACCATACAGATTCTCCACAATGGCGGAAGGGGAACTTTTGCTGAAGAAACTGGGACTGTTGCCGACCGAACCAACTTCACCGATGCAATCGACTTCTTACAACATGTCCAAAAGACCCCCTCCTCAGAGTCCTCTCAACCCGACGTGGCAAAAAACGAAATACAAGAAAAGCAAGGAATCCGCTGCTTCCTGAACTAATGGCTAATCTTACACTCCTCTTTGCATTTTTCACCCTTTAGGGGGGATTTTTTTATTTTTTTTGGGCGTGACTAGCTTTTGGGCTCCAGTGCCTGACACAGTTATATTCCCATGTCCCACTGATTAGATCAAACCTGTTCGAACTGTTTGAATATATTGTATATTTTTACATTACATTCCTCTGAAAACCTCTGGCAGGATTACACCCAATTAGTAGGCCTTTCTTACGAGGTATCTGGGTTTTTCCCTAATAATTAAGCTCCACTGTTAGATATAATTTGGGGAACTCCGACTTTACTATGGGTTTTCAGGGTTTGTTGTCAATATCCCTCTTTATTACCCATCCCATCTATGTCTCAAAATTTGTTTGGGGGGACCAAACTTATCTCGGAGTATGGTGTCCATTTTTTCACCATATTCCTGGATCTTTTTGATTTTTTGTCTTCTTCTCTTCTTCATTTCTTCTGTCTCTTTTCTATTCTTTTTACCCCTTTCCAACCTTGCATGTATTTCAGTGACGGATGCGGTCCTCTTCACCGGCGGCTCCCGGTCCTATGATACCTTGAATTTTCCAATGAACTACTACTGTGGAACACCTCACCGCTCGAAGGTAAGTGATTGCAGATTACTGGCATCTCACCTTATCACTCCCTATGGCTGACCACACCACTTCTAATCAGACGCTGCGTTTAGCTTCCCACAATGTACAGGGACTCAATTCCCCTATCAAGCGTCGGAAAATATTTCAATATTACCATGACCAAAAGATTGATGTGCTATTCTTACAAGAAACACATTTCCCGAAATCCTATGTTCCTTCCTTCATACACACCAAATTCCCTACCTTTTATCTGGCCAACTCCGATACTAAAACCAAAGAGGTGGGCATATTTTTTTCCTGGAACACCCAATTCTCATTGGTTTCTGAACACAAGGACCCTGAGGGCAGATTCATTTTGGTTAAGGGGTTAATTGAGGATCAACTCTATTCTCTAATATCATACTAAGCGCCTAATCGGGGCCAATCCAAATTTTTTCAATCTCTTTTCCGCTCTCTCTCCCCTTTGTTGGAAGGCACAGTGATTTATGGAGGCGACTCCAATGTTGCATTTGACACAGGGAAGGATAAGTGTAGACCTCCAGGTAGGGATGGTGTGCGTCCCTCTAGACAGAGTCTAGATATAGCCAGACAGCTGTTCCACCAGGGCTTGATTGATGCATGGAGGGAATCTAATCCTGGGGCCCGGGACTACACACATCACTCAAGCCCCCACAATACGTTTGCTAGGATTGACCACTTCTTTATTCTGCAAAAACACGCTCCATTGCTACAAAAAGTGGCTATCAGAGACTGTCTGGTCGGATCACTCCTTCCTTCTCATGACTATTCACAAATCATCTTCTCACCATCGTACTTTCCATTGGAGACTGAATGCTTCCATTCTCAGTAATCCCTCTCATATTATCGAGATTGAAAAGGAGCTCCGAGAATATTTTAATCTTAATGACATTGATGATGTCTCGGCCTCAACACTGTGGGCGGCTCACAAACCCTATATACGCGGGAAGCTGATACAAATTGCCTCCAGGATACATAAAGCGCGCAAACTTGACATAGAGAGGCTTGAAAAGGAATTTTTCTGTCTCAGCAAACAACACAAGCATAACCCCGCTCCAAGTTCTAAAGCAAAACTTGAAGCTGCTCGCACGGCCCTTAATCTATCACTAACTGCATTCGCCGAGAAAAGCCTCCGATGGGATGGAGGGAAATTTTATCACCAAACAGATAAAATGGGTTCAATGCTGGCTCGCAGAATAACTCCTAAGGTTCAGTTTCGCACTATACCCAAACTACGCCTTCAAAACGGCTCTCTATCACAAAATCCTCGGAAGATTATGGAAGCCTTCCATGATATCTTTATACAGCTCAAGCTCTACAGAACCCTCTCCTTCTTTTATTGACTCCTATCTCAACTCCCTACATATCCCCAAACTTAGGGAACACCATAAGGATTGTCTAGAAGACCCCATCACCACAGAGGAAATAGCTCAGGTAGTCCGCAATCTCAAAAATAACTCTGCACCGGGGCCAGATGGCTTCTCCACCCCTTACTACAAAAGCTTTTCTCCAATACTTTCTCCCTATCTAGCCAGATTCTTTAACTTGATCCGCTAAGGCGCTCATCTGGACTCTTCTATTAATTCGGATTTCATCACGGTGATACCGAAACCCGGTAAAGACACGAGTTGTATCACTAACTATCGCCCTATATCATTGATAAATAATGACCTTAAAATTTTAACAAAAATCCTTGCAAACAGATTATCCTCGTTTATTGGCCAGTATGTCCACAAGGACCAAGTGGGATTTATTCCCGGGAGACAGGGTCCAGACCAGATCAGAAGAACCGTAGATGTAATTTCGCTCCTGAACTCTGGCTGGGATAAAGGAACTTCACAACAGGGCTTATTACTCTCCTTGGATTTAATGAAGGCCTTTGACTTTGTCTCCTGGTCCTTTATGTTCCCTCTACTTCAAAAATGGGGCTTTGGCAGCTCTTTTCTAAATATGATAAATGCTTTATATTCCTCGCCAAGTGCTCAAATCAAAATGCAAGGTCATTACTCTCAGCCTTTCCAAATATCCAAAGGTACTAGGCAGGGCTGTCCCCTATCCCCCTTGATATTTGCCATGGTCATCGAGACGCTTGCTATTGCTATACGGGACAATCCTGATATACATGGAGTTTGCTGCGGCCTGCAGGCCCACAAATGTGCTCTTTTTGCTGATGACGTGTTAATTTTCATCACTTCCCCACTCATCTCCTTACCTAACTTGTGCAGGGTTCTTGATGACTTTGGCGAAGTATCAGAACTTAGGGTTAACTTCTCCAAATCTATGGCACTTAATGTTAATTTACCAGACTCCCTTGTTTCACAGCTCAAGGAAAGTTTTCGTTTTAGTTGGGGGACATCTATGATTCCTTACTTGGGCATCAACCTCACGGCATCCATAGACTCTCTCTATAAGGCAAACTTTCCCCCTCAATATCTTAAACTTGAGGCAGACTTAAAAGATTGGGTACGTATGGAGAGACAAGCTGTCCCTCAGTACACTCTGGATTATATCCTATGGTCCTCTACCAGATCTAGACCTGCCGTCATGGTCCCCACACTATCCCACTCGCTTACATTATGGGACTCTCTCAAGTCCAATCCTCGGCTAGTCTCACATTGGCAACCGTTGTCCCACCTGTTCCGTAATCCTCTATTCCCTCCTGGATTAGACATCAAAGCCTTTCAATGGTGGTTAGATAAAGGGATGTATAGGATAGGACACTTCACTGACACCAGGGGCCCCCTCACCATGGCTCATCTTATTAGCAAACTCGACATGCCAAACGCGGAAAAATTCCGCTACAGACAAATTGCCCACTTTATCCGGTCTCTTCTACCTCCAACGTCTAAATCTCTCTCGGTCACGGATTATGAAAGATGGTGTGGTCATACTGAGGAACAAAGGGGTGGGATTACAGTAATTTACCAATCACTTGCTCATGCTGATACTAAGACACTCTATATGAAAGCATGGGAAAATGATCTACAACATACATGGAATATAGCAGACTGGCACAGAGCCTCTATCTCTGCCTCAAAGGGGTTTTTGAACATCACTTTAATTGAAGCCAATCTGAAGACCCTCATGAGGTGGTATATGGTCCCATTGAGACTTTCCAAAATCTATCCTGATTCTTCTCCTTTATGCTTCCGAGACTGCGGACATGTGGGGTCCATGTTACATGTTTGGTGGGAATGCTCCAAGATCAGGGGTTTATGGAACAAAATATTCCACATCATTAGGAAAATTACAGGTATACCAATCCAGCAGTCGCCTCACATTGCTCTGTTAAATTTTGCTCTGTTAAATTTTCCATGCTCCAATGCTCCCAAATTAACCCAAAGACTCATTCAGTTTATACTTCTTGGTACTAAACTCACGATAGCATGGGCATGGAAAACACCATCTGTTTCTCTTTTTCTGGTCAAAAGGAAGATCTCTTGGATCATGACTCAGGAAAAAACAGCTAGTATACTCCTTGACTTCTCCGCTAAGCATGAGGCCACATGGTCTCCCTGGATGGGATATCTATCTATACCAACCATTGACTAGCTTTTTACCGGGTGCCGCTGGTGAATGTAATTTGCACTTCTATTCTTTCTTTTGCGCCTCCTTCTCCTTTTTCACCTCTATCTTCTTTCCTTTTCTCTCTTTACCTTTTACTGCTTTCTCTTGAGGCCTAACATACAGGTTATATGACGGTACCGCTGTTTTTTTTTAATAAGCCTTCTATTGTTTTTATTGAAATAGATGACTTTCTTGGTTTTATCTGTTTGCCTACCTTTTATTGGGATCTAGTTTTGGGTCTCTGATAGGATTTTTGTTTTATATTCTTTATCCCAAGTCTCTAGGTGTTCTACCATTTATTGTTTTACTCGTAATCGACAGATTTTCTACACATGCTAACTGTCTTACGGGTAAACTTGTTTGGCATCCCCTTGGTATTTACCCACTTAAACACAGTCAACTGGACGAGTTTTTTCTATCTCAGATCTTGTCCCTGGGTGCCCGGGCCCGGGTGGGGGTGGGGCGCTCTCTGTAGCACGGCACAGCTAGATCCCCTCAGGGGTGCCGGGCTGGGGGGGGATGTTCTCTCTGTCCGGGCTCGTTTACCCTGGGCTTTACTCTCGAGACACGTCCTAAACGACCTAGATTGTGCCACTTTTCGTGATATCCGTTGTACTGTTATAATGATTGTTTGAATTTCTGATTACCTGTATTGGCATTGTTTTGTGCTTTTTATTATTTGTCAAAAATTCAATAAAAATCTATTGAAAGAAAGAATTACCCCGATATGCCAGAGCTGCTGCAGAAAGTACGGGCCGTCTGTGCGCACTTTCGGCGTTCTCACCCTGCTGCTGCTCGAGTGTCAGCGCTGCAGCGTAACTTCAGCCTTCTCACTCACCGTCTCATATGTGACGTGCCCACAAGGTGGAACTCCACCTTGCACATGCTTGCCAGACTGTGCGAGCAGCAGCAGGCGATAGTGGAGTCTCAGCTGCAGCACGCACGCGTGAGTCGCTCTGCGGAACAGCACCACTTCACCGCCAATAACTGGGCCTCCATGCGAGACCTGTGTGCCTTGTTGCGCTGTTTTGAGTACTCCACCAACATGGCCAGTGCCGATGACGCCATTCTCAGCGTTACTATCCCAGTTCTATGCCTCCTTGATAAAACTCTTCAGGCGATGATGGAAGAGGATGTGGCACAGGAGGAGGAGGAGGAGGAGGAAGAGGGTTCATTTCCAAGGCTTTCAGGGCAGTCATTTGCAAGTGGCTACAAGGGTGGGTTCCTGCACCAACAAGCACCAGGTACACAATAGTCTGGCAGCAAGGGCACAGTTCTGGAGGATGACGAGGTGGAGGATGAGGAGGAGATGGAGGAGGAGGAACCATGTTCACAGCAGGGTGGCACCCAGACCAGCTCATGTCCATCACTGGTGCGTGACTGGGGGGATACAGAGGACACAGACGATGCACCTCCCACAGAGGACAGCTTTTCCTTGCCTCTGGGCAGCCTGGCACACATGAGCGATTACATGCTGCAGTGTCTCCGCAACGACCGCCGAGTTGCCCACATTTTAACTGGTGCTGATTATTGGGTGGTCACCCTGCTGGATCCCCGTTACAAGGACAACGTGCCGTCCTTAATTACCTCACTGGAGCGTGATTTCATAAGATGCGCGAGTACAAGCGCACGCTGGTAGATGCGCTGCTGGTGGCATTCCCACTTGGAAGCGGGGGTACGGTGGAAGCACAAGGCGAAGGCAGAGGAGGAGGAGGAGGTCACCAACGCAGCCGGGGCACCGCCAGCACCTCGGAAGGCAGGGTTAGCATGGCCGGAATGTGGAAAAGCTTTGTCAGCACGCCACAACAACCAGCACCACCAGCTGAGATGGAACGTCTTAGCAGGAGGCAGCATTTCACCAACATGGTGGAGCAGTATGTGTGCACACGCCTACACGTACTGCATGACGGGTCTGCCCCCTTCAACTTCTGGGTCTCCAAATTGGGCACATGGCCTGAGCTTGCCCTTTACGCCTTGGAGGTGCTGGCCTGCCCTGCCGCCAGTGTATTATCTGAACGTGTATTTAGCACGGCAGGGGGCGTTATCACAGACAAGCGCAGCCGCCTGTCCAGAGCTAATGTGGACAAGCTCACGTTCATTAAAATGAACCAGGCATGGATCCCACAGGGGGGGGGAGAAACTGCGCTATCTACACATAAATAGATTCAGCAGCCTGCACAACAATAATATGTTAAATCAAAAAGCGTGAATAAGTCTATAGTGCGGCGCTCAAAGTGTTCAATAGTGATTATTAAACATATACTGTGAAATAATATATAACCCCCATCTAACCCCCAGATGATGCCTCATTAAGGCGAAACGCGTCGGGAGAAAGATTTGCTGATGCCACTGCTGCCAATTTCTTTTCATACATGCCTAAATAAGCTTTTGTACATGTGAGTACCCATTTTATATGTTTATTAAATTTTAACTTGCTTGACGGTATTACGCTATGGTCTCATTTTCTCTTTATTGGTAATACCATTGGGGGATGAGCCACATACTATACCTGCCTACCACTCCTACTTTCCATCAACCACTCAACGCATAGTCTTGTTGTCAGTTACCAGACATCACAAATTGGAACAACTGCCCACATCGGTGTATTGCAAACACCATACAGCAATTTTGACTCATATGGCGTAAGCCTACCTGAGTCCACGATAGTCGGTAAGCCTTCCATTAATCGGTGACGGAGTACATCAGACAAGCCGCACAAGTCACTTTATGTTTTACTGTATTCACTTAAGTCACTATTATGGTGTAATATTGATTTTTATAACAATTATTTTTTTAATTTTGAGACACTATACTGTTTATTTGTGATGGTCTCAATTCAGTCACGTTTTGTCTGTAATCACCATTTGTAATTTAATGGATATTCTATATGGAATATAGTTCCACTATTGGTCACTTATATTTATTTATTTTGGTGATATATAATTTTTAAAGAATTTTTTCTATTATTATATATTATTTCACAGTATATGTTTAATAATCACTATTGAACACTTTGAGCGTCACACTATATACTTATGGATCCCACAGGACTTGGCCGTATCTTGTGCAGAATAGACACATATACCGGTGTTCTGACGAAAACTGTCTTGCTATCGGATAGTGTCTGGCCACTTACTGCGCAGGTGCAGTGCTTGCGCAGTACGGAGGACAAGGAGATTCACAAAATCTCCAAAGATGAACGTCGCCTGCGCAGTGAATGCAGGTTCAAGCCCGACCATCCAAGTGGACATACGGTAGCACATAGTAACAGGGCCCCTCACGGGCTCGCTTGGCTAGGCTTCAACCTCGGATGATGTGGCTTGAACCTGGAGTCACCGCGCATCGTCTTCGGAGAGTTTCGAAATCCCCTTGTCCTACGTACTGAGCAAGCGCAGTACAGGGCGGACACTATGCGACGGGGGACAGAATTCGACACATCATTCACCACTAGCCTTACCCAGCCATTGTATTTTTGAACCAGTGTTGGCTACCTCGTCCTCCTCCACCGCCGCTTCCACCTACACCGCCACATCCACCGCCACCTCAACCTCCTACTCCATATGGACCTCGTCCTCCTAGGTCAAGATTATAATTTTTTCATTTTTTTAATTTCCAAGTATTTAAGTTATTTTCCCACTATCTTATCCATTGAATTGAATATTTTTTTCCAGAAAGTGCGTATTCTGGGGTATTCACACCATATGTGCGGCATCGTGCCGTTGAGTTTCTGAGGTTCTTAATGACTTCCTGTACCTCTTCTGCTGAGAAGGGTGCCTCCAGCATTTTATTTTTATTTTTTATTTTTTTATGTTATTTTAAGTTATTTCCCTATCCACATTTGTTTGCAGATCACTTGCCATGCTCTTAACAACATTTTGTTGCTATTTGCAGCCCTCTAGCCCTTTCCATGACTTTTTTACAGCCATTTTAGTGTTCAAAAGTCCGGGTCCCCATTGACTTCAATGGGGTTTGGAGTTCGGGGTCAAGTTCGGGTCAAGTTCGGTCCCGAACCCGGACTTTTTTCCGAAGTTCGGCTGAACCCACCGAACCCGAGCATCCAGGTGTCCGCTCAACTCTAGTTGTTAGCTTTAAAAATTTCCTTTGGGAATCCATAATATTAACTTCCAATATCATTGCTCATTTGGAAAGGTATGGGGGGGGGGGGGCTTTGTGACTACCAATACATTTAGAGGGAATTGCAAATTACTGAGATGATGTCTTTATAAGTTGTGGGATTCAAAAGAAGTTCCTTAATATTTTTTGGAATACTTACTGTATTTTAGTTATTCCTATACGTACAATATAATGTTTAATATGGTGGAGTGTATCATGTTTTATTGACAAGAAGAACAGAGTCTCAATCCTTCCTCTTTATTTGTACAAAAGAGGTATAAAATTAGCTTGGGTACAAAAGAGTTATAAAACTTTGGGAGGATTACCAACTTGTAAGGCATTAACCTTGAGTGCCATGATAAAAAAATGTTTTACTCCAATGCATGAGGTCTGCATTAATCTTAGGAATCTTTGTATCATAGTTATATTTGAAGAGTAGTGTTAAAGAGCTTGTGAATTCTATGCCCAAAAATCTATTGTTAAAGGAACTATTGAAGTAGGGAATGGATACCTGTAAAGAACACTAACTTCCCTAGACATCTTTATTCAAGATCCAGGATTTTGTTTCATTAACTTTATAGTAGGCAAGGATGTTTTAAATTTGCATTTGGAACGATCAACAAAATAATCAAAATATGCAGGAATTGAACCCATTAAAACAATTATTAATTAATGTGAATTAATTAATGTGAACCCATTAAAGTAATTGGGAGCTAAATTCTCTAAATTTTTAGGGCAATAGACAATCAAACAAAGGACATGGGGAGTTGGATATAGGGAGTTGGACAAAAAAAAAATATAAATAAATAAAATACTGATCAGTGGGGAACAGCTCTTTCAAAAATGCTTATCGTGAACCATTAAAAATGTAATTCAATTAACATGCCTGGGCAATGCCTTAAATGTGTTTGCAAAATTTGCAAGATGTATACAAGCAAAATTAATATTTACAAATAAATAAATTGCTGGCCAGAAGGTGACATTACCTGCCCAGCTATATTGTAAACAAAGAGGATTCCCTTCATCCATACCAGATCCTCATCCTAGATGAAGGTCTGTTGAGATTTCTAAGGGGAGACCACGCATAAAAAAGCAGCATGCATCCTACCAACCAAGGCTGCTGTGTGGGGTGACTTCCCACGTCTTAGCAACTGATGACATTATTGGTTGCTAGTATGTATATATGGCCTAGTGGTTCGCCCCGCAGTCGGTTCGCAGGGAACTTTGCACATTCGCTATTCGCCGAACCGGCAAACAGATTGCGCTATTCGCGGCTGCCATATTCTTTTACATTGTGAAGAACTTTGACCAATGACACATCCATCATATGGTACAGGACAGCCAATTGAGACATTTCAGCACATGGACATACTCCCTACCTTATAAATAGACCTGATCTGGCTGCCATTTCACATTCTGTGTTTTGTCAGTATAGAGAGAGGTTGCTGTGTGGAGCAGGGACAGACTGTAGTGACACAAATCACTAGCTATTAGGTCCACAAAAGTCCTTTTAAGGACTGGTATATGTGTACTATTGTTTGGCGTGCACTATATAGGGGTATAATACACTTATAATATACTTTCTAATATAGAAAGCATATTATAGTGGTTTTGTATTGTGCAGCATTGTGACTGCTGAGTGGTTCTGCATCTGCAGCTGTCTTTTGTCAGTGTAGGGAGAGGTTGCTGTGTGGAGCAGGGACAGACTGTAGTGATACAAATCGCTAACTAATAGGTCCACAAAAGTCCTTTTAAGGACTGGTATAGGTGTACTATTGTTTGGTGTGCAGTATATAGGAGTGTAATACACTTATAATATACTTTCAAATATAGAAAGCATATTATAGTGCATTTGTATTGTGCAGCATTGTGACTGCTGAGAGGTTCTGCAGCTGTCTTTTGTCAGTGTAGGGGGAGGTTGCTGTGTGGAGCAGGGACAGACTATAGTGACACAAATCGCTAACTAATATAGGTCCACAAAAGTCCTTTTAAGGACTGGTATAGGTGTACTATTGTTTGGTGTGCAGTATATAGGGGTGCAATACACTAATAATACACTTTCTAATATAGAAAGCATATTATAGTGGATTTTTATTGTGCAGCATTGTGACTGCTGAGCAGTTCTGCAGCGATACTACAAAGAGTGACAAACACAATTAGAAAAAAGTATTATAACTGGTGTGATAGACCAGTGGCCCCCCAAAACGACAGATTGAAGCGGGGTGTTACATACCTTCTTCCACATATACAGCGCTTGTCTAGAGACTTTTGTCACAGGGTCATTTAAAAAATGACAGGCAGAGAAAGAGGCAGGCCCTTCCGCAGGGGTAGTAGGGGTAGGGCATGAGCAACAAGCCAGAGCCAAAGTGGGAAGTTGCAGAAGGTGTATTTGATTACGTCAAAGGATGCACCAGACTTGGTTGAGTGGCTCACTCAGCCTTCCTCTTCTGCACCCTCCTCATCCTCTCTATCTGCACCCTCTTTACTCTCAGCTGTGTGCACCCCCAAAGACACTACCACCAACACCACCACCACCATATACCCTCCGCTTGAGTCACAGGAATTATTTTCCGATCCATCACAAGACATTTCCGATGCGCAGCCATTCTTGGCATTGGATCAGGAAGAGGAGGTAGTCGTATTTGTGACTGCCTGACGCAATGGAACTCAACCTTGTATATGCTTGATAAGCTGCTCCAGCAGAAACGTGCAGTTAACGACTACCTGTACGAACTCTGTGGCAGGACAGGTTCTGGGGAGCTTGTTTTTTTTTCACTGCACCAGTGGCTGCTCATGCACGACGCATGCAGACTTCTGTGGCCATTTTATGAGATCACCAAACTGGTCAGTCGCAGCCATGGCGCCATCAGTGACATCGAACCTTACGCCTTCTTTATGGAGCGTGCATTGCGTTGTGTCATTGATCAAGCTGTCGAGGAGCAGGAAGATGAGGAAGTCGCAATGCTGGATGAATTCCCAGGGGGGGCTACTCCATCTGAGACAAGTCAACAACAGGAGTCTGAAGAGGAGTCAGAGGAGGATGGTTCCGGGGCGGATGAGGAAGAGCAAGAAGAGCATGCTTTAAACCTTTCTGAGATCCCTGTTGTTGTCCGTGGATGGGAGGGAGAACGAGGACCACATTATCCTGGATGATGAGCAGGAGCCAAGCCACCACAACGCTTCCAGTTTAGTGCAAATGGGGGCCTTCATGCTCCAGTGTTTTAAGAGGGACCCCCGTATAAAAAGCATAAAGGGCAAGGGCCAGTACTGGGTGGCAACGTACTTAGACCCCGGTACAAACAAAAAATGCCAGAAATGTTACCACCATCACAGAGGGCTGTCAGAATGGAGCACTTCCAGGCCTTGCTTAAAGAAATGCTGCATTCTGCTTTTGCGTGCGCTGGCAGAGGAATTTCCACTCACAGAGAAACAGGTATTGCGGGTATCAATCCAACAGCGCCTGCAAGAAGAGGGTGGTTTGAAGATGTGTTAGTCACTTCTGATATGAGATCATTCTTTCAGCCGACCCATCGACAGCTGTCATCCGGATCCAGCATCAGTGAACGCCTAGGCCGACAGGTGTCCGACTACATCGGGTTAACGGCCGATGTGGACACTCTGAGAAGTGATGAATCCCTGGACTACTGGGAGGACAGGTTTGACCTCTGGCCAGAGCATTTGAAGATTTGCGCGCGTTCGCGAACCGTCCCATCAGATGTTCGCCCATCACTACTAGTATGTCAGTGGTTGCATGGTCATTGATTGTTATGATGCAAAAAAGTCCCCCCAAAAGCAGTTTCAACCCTGTATTACTGCCTTAAACATGGGGAGGGTACCTTGTTGTCGGAGAAGACAAGAATGCCATGCCAAGAATCATGTCTCCATGTTGATGAGGACAAGGACCTCTTCCCTTCAATACTGTCCAGTTTTGGCTGTGGAATTCTTCTAGGGAGGATCCGAATCTGGAAATCCCTTATAAAATAAGGAGGGGTCTAGATTCTGGTCCCTCCCATGTGAATGAGTAAGGGGTAAACAGTAACCCAGGTTACTCCTTTATAAACAAATGGAAGTCAAAAAAAAAAAAAAACACACTGACAATGAGAGAAAGTTATTTATTTGATAAACACACATTGTGAGAATGTGCTTTATTTGACCGTTTACTGCCCAGCATACATATATAAACATCCTCGGAAGTAATAGGTCATACCAGGATCATGGCTGCAGCTGACATTTTTTAAAGTCATGATCACTGGGTGACTTTACAGCTGCCTGGTGACTTTTAGCATGGTTGGAAGCTCCCTCCCCTGCTTCAACTGCCATTCCTTGGCTCTCCTATTCCACTGGGAAGGCTGGGACTGGGGTAAGCCATCAGAATGGTTGCTCACAGAGAAGATCACCAGAGAAGAAACATCTGTTCCCTCATCTCCTCTGTGATGAATGAAGTCTGAAGCAACTAGGAATTCATCACTTTCTGTGTCAGAACTGTCATTCCTTGGCCATTACAGCCAGGGAATCAACTGTTCTAAGCCTGAAAAGGATATGTAATTTTGATGCAAACTTAAAGCGGTAACATTTTCTTTTTAAAAGTCAGCAGCTAAAAAAAAGTAGCTGCTGACTTTTAATAAGGACACTTACCTTTCCAGGGTCCCCAGGGTTACCTGTCCCTCGGCTCTCGGGTCCCAGCACCGCTATCCTCACTAAGGGAAACAGGCAGTGGAGCCTTGCCGCTTCACTGCCCGTTTCCTACGGCGCATGCGCGAGTCGCGCTGCGCTTTGTGACTGGGACGCGCTGTGTTAGAAAACACACAGTTCCCAGAACACAGCACGCCTCATTACCCAGAAGACAATGCGAGGAGGAGAGAAGACCGAAGATCACAACGGAGTAGGAAGGAGGCAGATTAGGAAGACTGCCTAGCAACAGGGATTTCTGATAAGGTAATTTTTTTTTTTTTCAAATGTTTATTTTTTTAAGAATATTAATGCAGTTTTTTTTTTAGGGTGGCCCTCCAATTTAAGTGAGCTCTCTTTATGGAAAATGATCTCTAGTATAAAAATCACTTCAACTTTAGAAGCTTTGAGTTCTTTCAGAGCCATCCAGTGCTTTCTGACATAATTCAACCCCTTCATATTACAAGACATTTGTTTTAAAGATATTGTAATACAAAATTACATTGCATCTATGCAAGCCAAATATCCTGGAAGTGGTGTTCTGGTGTGTAGAAATTAAAAACCATACAAATAAGGTTTTGGAACATAAGAACTTGAACTATAATTAAGAGTCAGTGGGAGCCCAAAGTGGGTATAGAACACAAGATACCATGGGCCAACTAAAGGTATGAATGAAGGTGCATGGAGGAAACAACTCTAAGGCGGATGCCATTATCTGCTTCCCATATAAATTTTTATTATTAAAGTGTTATTAGAATTAAATAATTATTTTCCTCTTAAGGATGTATAGGTATCCTCAAAGAGATCAGGAAATAAGGGCAGATTGTCCCAAGTAACAGCAGTAAAGCTGAAAGGCATAGATCTCACCACACATGATCAAGGTGGTGGTCGAGGCAGTGGAGTGTGAATGAGGAGCCATTGACTGCCATCTGTTTTTGGTCTCAGCCAGCGTCCATTTTTTGCTCAGTGTTGCAGTTTATTGAGATCTAGAAAGAGGAATGGTTAACACTTCAGGAAGGTATGTCAGTCCCAGTGACTTCAAGAAATGTTCTCCCTCTTGGATTTCCCACAGACTGTGTTGTGAGCAATTGTTGATGACAATCAGTTTAAAAGGAAAGCCCCAGTAGTATTGTACTCAATATGCTTAAAGTTGTCAGGTAATCAACCACAGAGTGTAAGGTTTAGCAAGAGTAATTACAGAAAGATCTCTGAATATCTAGATTTCCTCACCCCTATAATCGGTTTTGGGTAGCGAGATTGGTGTGTGCAGTCTATGCACCAATTTATATCTGGAATAAATGGGGCCAATGTGGCAAATAAGCCTACTAAATATGAATGTAACTCTGCATCTCAAGTGTTTCCATAAGCCTAGGTTTTGGTGTCTTTCTCTGTTTTCCAGATCTTCTTGCTGAAGTTGTGCTTGCTTTATAGAGATGTTTTTTTTCCAGAACATGAACGTATTGCACCAGATCATCTAATTTGGTCTCCGGATGGTTCAACAATGTGATTTCACCCCTCAATTTCTGGGCAATCTTGCCCACCTCCATGGATATGCTGAAAGTGATATTTTGTAGCAAAACCTGTAGCCTATCATCCAATATAGAGGTGGTTAAATATGGTGCAGAAGACTGAGTTTGATAAGGCACAGTGACATTGGTGTCTTTTCATAAGCTTTTAGCTTTCAGAAGCACTCAAAACATTTGAGTGCTTCTGAAAGCTGAGTAACAGTATTCTGTGTGGAGGAAGGTGGGGTGGGTGGCCGCTGCAGAAATTGAGTCATCCCTGGTTTGAAGGGGAGAGGCAGTTGGCTTTTGCATACTGATTTTCCCCATAGATGCTTTCTTTCAGGGGTGCCATCAGGGGGAGACAGCCAATACACATGTAAGGGGCCTGGGCCCCAACCAGGGTCATCTTTAATGCAGGGCAAAAGAGGCAGCTGCCCTTTGAGTTTGCGCTGTCTGCATAGTTGCAATGATTTTCATTAAGCTATCCTGAGATGGCTGTGCCCATGCTGAGTCACGTAAATAAGAGCTGCATGGACAGCAGCAGCCCTGTTTGCTCTCTCTTCTAGCTGCTGCACCTTTCCCCACCACTCTCTCTCCTGGCCCTCTGCAACATCTTCCCATCACCACATTTCTCTGCCCCCACAGGAGTCTTTCTAATCACAGGCATGTAGTGTGCCATCCAGACCCACCCCCTTTGATGAGTCGAGCCAATAGGCTCCAGCAGGGTGAGAGATTTGCAGTGGGAAATTTGAATATGGAAATGTGATTGATCGGGGCTGTGTGTCCAGGGAGAGCAAGGTGAGCACCGGGACCAATGAGGGACTGTACACTAAGGTATATCACCTGGATCAGGGCTGTACTGAGGGTGCAGGAGGGATATAAGGGTTACAGGAGGAGGACACTGCAGGAGAAGACTGACATAGTGGGAAGATGAGACTGAAGGAGAAGGACATGGGGAGGAGAAGGACATGGGGTGGAATGAAGGGGTACCAGTGATGGGGAGGCCTGGGAAGAGGAGGACGTGGGAGGGGGGTGATAAAACTGGAAGGAGGAGGAAATGTGATAGGGATGGGAGTGGAGGAGGAAAAAGTAATGGGAAGGAGGAGATGGGACTGGAGGAGAAGGATGATATGGGATGGAGGAGATAGGGCTGGAGGAGGAGGGGATGGGGTGGAGGAGATGGGATTGGAGGAGATGGGATTGGAGGAGGACATAGATTGGAGGAGATGGGACTTCAGGAGGAGAACGTAGGATGGAGGAGATAGGAGTGCAGGAAGAGGAGAATGTGGGATGGGGAGTTTCAATTACAAATAGACATACAAACACAATAATAAGAAAGCACGGTGAGTGCCGCTGTGGGTTGAAGAATATCCATCCATTTTCATACACATGAGCATTACACTATAGATAATAAAAAATGGTATAATACGTTTTAGGCATGTTGTTATCAATTGCTACAGTGAGGCTTCACAACATTATCTGTGCAATTTATAAAGTTTAACAGAACAAGAGATTGTAAATATACAATAAACCATAAGTTCAAAGAACCCAAAAACTCAAAAACTCTAGGGCTCTGAACTAACCTCCTTTTGAAGAAATTAATAAATGGAGGAGGCAAAGGGTAGGGAGAGTTTTCTACAAAGCTGTATAGGATGAGTACCAATCTGTCCATGATTGCCAGTGTTTGCTAAAACGAAAGTATTTTCCTGCAGCAGTAACTAGCATGCTCTCATAGTGGGTATGGAGTGTACGGATTGTTTCATTTATATCTGGGATAGAGGGAGATCCCCACAGGTGTAGTACAGTCAATTTTACTGCTAAGAAAAGGTGAGTTGTAAATTGTCTAAAAGAGGGGGGTATATCATCTATCCCCAAGTTCAGACTAGCTAAAGAAGGGGACAACAGTATGAATAGGCCTGTGACCTGATTAAGTACTACAAATATTTTAGCCAAAAGTTGGCATGTTTGCTGCAGGACCATAAAATGTGAAAAATGTTGCCAGCTTGTGTACAATTCCCCCAACACAATGGGGATAGGGAGGAATTAAATGTAGCAAGCCTATACAGAGTCAAATACCATCTCAGTGACCTCATGGTAAAGTTCCCAGAGATTAGTACTTTTAGTAGAGGAATAAGTATATTGTAGAGCTTTGCATCATTGTATATCAGAGTAGGAAGTATTAAGGCCTCTTTACCATGGCAATACAGAAGACATTTTCATAAATAGGGATTCTTCTTTAGGAACATTATAGAACATGGACATACCTCCCTTGTGGTGAGTTTCAGAAGTGTAATATTGTTCAATTTGCCAAAACAGCTTGTAGCAGGGAACATGTGTTGTTTGATGTAGGATAGAACCCAAGATACATAAAATATTCTGAGCTAGGTAAGTTATAATCCGCTTGTAGTAAAGCAAAGGTTTTTATAGAAGGGCCTATGTATAGATCAGATACATACTGTATTTAATTCCTCGGGATACCCAATGATCTATTGTTAAATCAGGGATCAACACTCTAGAGATAGAGATGGGTATACATAGGTTAATGGTAGGAGAGGAGCTTATGTTTGATGAGGCTAAGATTTTCCATGCTCCCAGTGTCACTTGAGTTGGTAGAGGCAGATCTTTTTGGATGGAAGTGAGATGGGGAAATTCTAGCCAGTATTAGGGATTGTTATATTTTCCCCCACAGAGGAATGGATGAAACAAATCTGCCAACCATAAACCCTCTGCATTCTTTATTTTGATTAATTGGACAAAAGAACAGCAGGCTTTTTTACTATACCCCAAGAATCTAGTTAACATGGACTGTAGTAGATGAAAAAAAAATTTTTACTTACAGGAATAGGTACTGATCTGAATACATAAAGAAGTTGGGGTAATAGTTGCGTCTTGAAGGTCGCCAACCTTCCAGACCAAAATAAAGTATGCTTACTTATGTGGTGTAGACCCACTCAAAATGTATTATCCAAGGGGAGAGAATTAGCTTTGAAAAGATGACCAGGGTAGGGAGTGAAAGTAATATCCATGTAAGGCCTCTTTCACATGGACGGACCGTTCAGATCCGCCTGTCAGTTTTGACGGCGGATCTGAACGGGCGCTCCATGTTAGTCTATGGAGCGTCGGATGTCAGCGGAGACATGTCCGCTGACATCCGACCTGGTCCGACCTGCCAAAAGCAGACGTATGGCTCTACGTCCAGATCCGTCGCTGGCGGATCGGATCGGGTGAGATCTGATGAAAACGGACACACTGTCCGGTTTCACCCGATCTCTCCATAGAGACCAGCGGCGCTCGCAAGCTCTCCCCGCTCAGTGAGCAGAGAGGGACTTGTCATCCGCTGGTTCAGCGGAGATCAACGGAGAGATCTCCCGCTGAGCCGGCGGACAGAGGCGGACTCCATGGAAGCGGAGTCCGCCTCGTGTGAAAGGGGCCTAAGAGATTGGGGAATTGTTCCAGGCATACAGGATTTTGATTTGTAAGGCTCGTCTATCTTGCGGGAATACTCCTAGGTCTAGAATATACGATTTAGTATTGTTTAGCTTGTAATATGATACCATACTGTTGTAATATTTGGGAGACAGACTCCAGGGAGGACACTGGATTTGAAAGCATTAAAATAACATCTTCTGCAAAAAGGATTATGGCATGTTTGCGCCCATTAATAAAAAAAGCGAAATATCAGAATGTTGTCTAATGCTTGTAGCCAAGGGTTCCATCAGAAGGTTAAATATTAAATGCGATAAAGGTTAGCCTTGGGGCATGCCATTGGTTATCCAAAAGGGTTTGGATATCACACCAGAAATATACACCTTGGCTGATGGAGAGGCATAAAGAGCCTCTCCATCAGAGAGAGATTAAACCTCCAAGGTCTCTCTGGAATGTGCAATGGCTTCAGCAAACCCCAAGCCTTGACTTTTTTATTCTTACTTTGAGTACAGATGGTGCAGGATTCCACATACTTTTTACAGTCAACTACTTGGGGCAACAGAACATGCGTTGCACAAGTTTGGCAGTTTTCAAGGTGCCAAAGTGTCCGGCCAGCTTGTGATCATGGCAGAGTTCCAATACCACAACCTTTAAGTCCCTAGGTACAAAGATTTTGTCTTCATGCCATAGTAAGCCATCCTTTGCCTGTAAGCTGGTTTCTGGGGAAGAGGCAGTTTCGGTAAAGGCTTGTTTGATCTGTGACAGTAAATTTTCTTGTAACACAAGAAAGTTTCCTGAGGGCAAGATAGTGTCTGGAGGTGTGACCTTTTCAGAGTCATTGAACAAGCAGGATAATGTGTCAGGCTTTGTGTTCTTCGACCCAGGCCTATAAGTTATGTGAAATTAAAATCTAGAGAAAAAACATACCCACCTGGCCTGCCATGGTTTTAATCTCTTTGCCGTCCTCAAATAATCCAAATTTGTATGGTCCTTATAGACCAGAATTGGGTGTGCCGCACCTTCCAGCAAGTATCACCACTCTTCCAGTGCAGTCTTGATAGCCAGGAGCTTACGATCCCCTACATCGTAGTTCCTTTCTGCTTTGGACAATTTGCAGGAAAAGAACATGATTGTATAGAGTAGAACTTTAGATCCTTGCGTTGAGAAAGTACTGCTCCAACTGCTATTTCAGGGCTGTACTGAGGGTGCAGGAGGGATATAAGGGTTACAGGAGCAGGACACTGCAGGAGAAGACTGACATAGTGGGAAGATGAGACTGAAGGAGAAGGACATGGGGAGGAGAAGGACATGGGGTGGAATGAAGGGGTACCAGTGATGGGGAGGCCTGGGAAGAGGAGGACGTGGGAGGGGGGTGATAAAACTGGAAGGAGGAGGAAATGTGATAGGGATGGGAATGGAGGAAAAAGTAATGGGAAGGAGGAGATGGGACTGGAGGAGAAGGATGATATGGGATGGAGGAGATAGGGCTGGAGGAGGAGGGCATGGGATGGAGGAGATGGGATTGGAGGAGATGGGATTGGAGGAGGACATAGATTGGAGGAGATGGGACTTCAGGAGGAGAACGTAGGATGGAGGAGATAGGAGTGCAGGAAGAGGAGATTGTGGGATGGGGAGTTTCAATTACAAATAGACATACAAACACAATAATAAGAAAGCACGGTGAGTGCCGCTGTGGGTTGAAGAATATCCATCCATTTTCATACACATGAGCATTACACTATAGATAATAAAAAATGGTATAATACGTTTTAGGCATGTTGTTATCAATTGCTACAGTGAGGCTTCACAACATTATCTGTGCAATTTATAAAGTTTAACAGAACAAGAGATTGTAAATATACAATAAACCATAAGTTCAAAGAACCCAAAAACTCAAAAACTCTAGGGCTCTGAACTAACCTCCTTTTGAAGAAATTAATACATGGAGGAGGCAAAGGGTAGGGAGAGTTTTCTACAAAGCTGTATAGGATGAGTACCAATCTGTCCATGATTGCCAGTGTTTGCTAAAACGAAAGTATTTTCCTGCAGCAGTAACTAGCATGCTCTCATAGTGGGTATGGAGTGTACGGATTGTTTCATTTATATCTGGGATAGAGGGAGATCCCCACAGGTGTAGTACAGTCAATTTTACTGCTAAGAAAAGGTGAGTTGTAAATTGTCTAAAAGAGGGGGGTATATCATCTATCCCCAAGTTCAGACTAGCTAAAGAAGGGGACAACAGTATGAATAGGCCTGTGACCTGATTAAGTACTACAAATATTTTAGCCAAAAGTTGGCATGTTTGCTGCAGGACCATAAAATGTGAAAAATGTTGCCAGCTTGTGTACAATTCCCCCAACACAATGGGGATAGGGAGGAATTAAATTTAGCAAGCCTATACAGAGTCAAATACCATCTCAGTGACCTCATGGTAAAGTTCCTAGAGATTAGTACTTTTAGTAGAGGAATAAGTATATTGTAGAGCTTTGCATCATTGTATATCAGAGTAGGAAGTATTAAGGCCTCTTTACCATGGCAATACAGAAGACATTTTCATAAATAGGGATTCTTCTTTAGGAACATTATAGAACATGGACATACCTCCCTTGTGGTGAGTTTCAGAAGTGTAATATTGTTCAATTTGCCAAAACAGCTTGTAGCAGGGAACATGTGTTGTTTGATGTAGGATAGAACCCAAGATACATAAAATATTCTGAGCTAGGTAAGTTATAATCCGCTTGTAGTAAAGCAAAGGTTTTTATAGAAGGGCCTATGTATAGATCAGATACATACTGTATTTAATTCCTCGGGATACCCAATGATCTATTGTTAAATCAGGGATCAACACTCTAGAGATAGAGATGGGTATACATAGGTTAATGGTAGGAGAGGAGCTTATGTTTGATGAGGCTAAGATTTTCCATGCTCCCAGTGTCACTTGAGTTGGTAGAGGCAGATCTTTTTGGATGGAAGTGAGATGGGGAAATTCTAGCCAGTATTAGGGATTGTTATATTTTCCCCCACAGAGGAATGGATGAAACAAATCTGCCAACCATAAACCCTCTGCATTCTTTATTTTGATTAATTGGACAAAAGAACAGCAGGCTTTTTTACTATACCCCAAGAATCTAGTTAACATGGACTGTAGTAGATGAAAAAAAAATTTTTACTTACAGGAATAGGTACTGATCTGAATACATAAAGAAGTTGGGGTAATAGTTGCGTCTTGAAGGTCGCCAACCTTCCAGACCAAAATAAAGTATGCTTACTTATGTGGTGTAGACCCACTCAAAATGTATTATCCAAGGGGAGAGAATTAGCTTTGAAAAGATGACCAGGGTAGGGAGTGAAAGTAATATCCATGTAAGGCCTCTTTCACATGGACGGACCGTTCAGATCCGCCTGTCAGTTTTGACGGCGGATCTGAATGGGCGCTCCATGTTAGTCTATGGAGCGTCGGATGTCAGCGGAGACATGTCCGCTGACATCCGACCCGGTCCGACCTGCCAAAAGCAGACGTATGGCTCTACGTCCAGATCCGTCGCTGGCGGATCGGATCGGGTGAGATCTGATGAAAACGGACACACTGTCCGGTTTCATCCGATCTCTCCATAGAGACCAGCGGCGCTCGCAAGCCCCTCCCCGCTCAGTGAGCAGAGAGGGACTTGTCATCCGCTGGTTCAGCGGAGATCAACGGAGAGATCTCCCGCTGAGCCGGCGGACAGAGGCGGACTCCATGGAAGCAGAGTCCGCCTCGTGTGAAAGGGGCCTAAGAGATTGGGGAATTGTTCCAGGCATACAGGATTTTGATTTGTAAGGCTCGTCTATCTTGCGGGAATACTCCTAGGTCTAGAATATACGATTTAGTATTGTTTAGCTTGTAATATGATACCATACTGTTGTAATATTTGGGAGACAGACTCCAGGGAGGACACTGGATTTGAAAGCATTAAAATAACATCTTCTGCAAAAAGGATTATGGCATGTTTGCGCCCATTAATAAAAAAAGCGAAATATCAGAATGTTGTCTAATGCTTGTAGCCAAGGGTTCCATCAGAAGGTTAAATATTAAATGCGATAAAGGTTAGCCTTGGGGCATGCCATTGGTTATCCAAAAGGGTTTGGATATCACACCAGAAATATACACCTTGGCTGATGGAGAGGCATAAAGAGCCTCTCCATCAGAGAGAGATTAAACCTCCAAGGTCTCTCTGGAATGTGCAATGGCTTCAGCAAACCCCAAGCCTTGACTTTTTTATTCTTACTTTGAGTACAGATGGTGCAGGATTCCACATACTTTTTACAGTCAACTACTTGGGGCAACAGAACATGCGTTGCACAAGTTTGGCAGTTTTCAAGGTGCCAAAGTGTCCGGCCAGCTTGTGATCATGGCAGAGTTCCAATACCACAACCTTTAAGTCCCTAGGTACAAAGATTTTGTCTTCATGCCATAGTAAGCCATCCTTTGCCTGTAAGCTGGTTTCTGGGGAAGAGGCAGTTTCGGTAAAGGCTTGTTTGATCTGTGACAGTAAATTTTCTTGTAACACAAGAAAGTTTCCTGAGGGCAAGATAGTGTCTGGAGGTGTGACCTTTTCAGAGTCATTGAACATGCAGGATAATGTGTCAGGCTTTGTGTTCTTCGACCCAGGCCTATAAGTTATGTGAAATTAAAATCTAGAGAAAAAACATACCCACCTGGCCTGCCATGGTTTTAATCTCTTTGCCGTCCTCAAATAATCCAAATTTGTATGGTCCTTATAGACCAGAATTGGGTGTGCCGCACCTTCCAGCAAGTATCACCACTCTTCCAGTGCAGTCTTGATAGCCAGGAGCTTACGATCCCCTACATCGTAGTTCCTTTCTGCTTTGGACAATTTGCAGGAAAAGAACATGATTGTATAGAGTAGAACTTTAGATCCTTGCGTTGAGAAAGTACTGCTCCAACTGCTATTTCAGATGCATCTACTTCAAGAACAAATGGCAGAGCAGGGTCAGGATGCTTTAAGACGGATGCTGAAGTGGACACATTTTTAAGGGTTTCAAAGGCAGTCTGAGCTTCAGAAGACCAGAGAAATCGGATGCCCTTCCTCATTAGTTCTGTGATGGGGGCGATGATGGCAGAAAACCCCCTAATGAATTTCCGGTAGAAGTTGGCAATTCTGATGAAACATTGGACTCCTTTTTTGTCTGCAGGCACTGGCTAGTCTAGGATAGCAGTGACTTTCTGGGGGTCCATCTTAATGCCATCAACTGAGATAATCAACCCCAGAAATTGAATGTTCTGTAGTTCAAATTCACATTTTCCGGTTTGGCATAAAGACCATGTTGCCGGAGTCGGGTTAACACACTTCTGACATGCCTGCGGTGGTTGTCCCTTGAGGGAGAGAAAACCAGGATATCATCTAGATATACAATGACGAACAGGTCCAGATACTCTCGAAAAATGTAATTGACAAAGTGCTGAAAAGTGACGGGTGGGTAGGGATGGGCCCGGTGTTCGATTCAAACCCATGTTCGAATTGAACATTGGCCCTTTCGACCGCTCATCAAGCCCAGAACTATGTGGGCCGTTCGCATCAAATTCGTGTGATGCGAACAGTCCACAATACACTGCGCCAGACGCAGTGCATTGCTGGCTGATGATTGGCCAAGCATGCACTGTGACCCCGCATGCTTGGCCAATCATAGAGCCAGCGGTGAGGAGAGCAATAATTGTCCACAGGCAGGATGCCTGTGCCCAATTATAGCTCAGGGGGTTTAGTACACGCCCCACACTTTATAAGGCCGCCACGCCACGGCGGCCTCATGTAGTGTGTTCCGTCATTAGGAACAGTCAGTGACGATGTCAGTGACATTATCTGCTGTGATTCATTCTGCTGACATTATCTGCTGTGATTCATTCTGCTGACATTATCTGCTGTGATTCTGGGGATTAGTGTAGTGTGTGCATGCTGTGTTAGTATAGCACTGCAGTAGCACATTAAACCACCTTTACCCTTCTGCCCTGTTGTCATCTAAGGCAGCCATCTGCAGGAGTTAGCGTGTGTGTGTGCTGTGTGAGTATAGCACAGCACATCAAACCACCTCAGCCTGTATCTGCCCTTCTGCCCTGTTGTCATCTAAGGCAGCCAGACAGCCATCTGCAGGAGTTAGCGTGTGTGTGTGCTGTGTGTGCTGAGTATAGCACAGCACACTAAACCACCTCAGCCTGGTAATTGAATTTGGGGGGAACCCCACACTTTTTTTTTTATCAATGATTTTCAATGACTGTTCTCTATATTCTGGGAGCCGGCAATTCATTATAGACGCAAGTGATTTTAAATAGCTTTTTTTCCTGCAAAAATTACACTTTGTGCAGTTACAGTTCTAAGCATGGGAAACATGCGCCCCTTTACATGCATACTATACACACCCCCTAGGTACGAAATTTAAAGGAATATTACACTTTTATTGTTCCACTTTAAGCATTATTAAAATCACTGCTACTGAAAAAACAGTTTTTAAAACTTTTTTTGCAATAAAATTAATTAGCACTTTTGATTTTAAAACGTTCGAGTCCCATAGACTTTAATAGGGTTCTAAAGTTCACACGAACTTTAGGTCTGTTCACAGGTTCTGGTGCGAACTGAACAGGGGGGTGTTCGGCTCATCCCTAGCCAGGACTATATAATTAACAGGTTCCTGGGGTTTGGTATTGTGTCTCCTTCAAAATTTTGTTTTATCCCCAATGATGGATATACTCTACGAAATAATGAAAAAGTGCAATTTAAAATTACATTTGAAAAAACTTAGTATTAAAGTTTTGTTTTGTAGAGTGATGAAATTCTATTTTAAAACAATCGATTTTTTTAAAAGTTCTCAATGATTTTTAAAATCTGCAAGCTATTTAAATGAATAGATTGTTGCTGCAGTTAATAAAAAGACATGAACAATATAAAATAACCATTGTTGTGATTGTTCTAAAAAAAGATTCAAAACAACACCTGCAAGTATAATCTAGAAGCATTATTACTTATTCATCACAATGCCAGACACAGCTAAGGCTTGCAAAGTCTCATTATTTGCAAGTACAAGCAGCTGCTAAACAAAAGCTAAGCTTCATTTCAATTATAACCCTTGCATAGTGTTCATTTTTAATCACATTGCAAAAATGAGCATTTATACAGTATAGAGGATTGTATTTTAGAAAATCTTGAAAATGGATTTTAGCTTGAGGGGAAACTGAAAATTGATCCACTTGATCTCTTTTTTTAAATTACGAAGAAGAGTGTCAGAAACAGTTTCAATTTTACTTCATATATATCTTAAAAAAAAACATTTGGCATACCTTCCTGACACCCACACAACTCCATCCAAATTCCAAGCCAAATAATCAGTGTATTCAGACAATTTGCTCAACACACATGTGCACTTGTGTTCACTTTATGCTGTGCCAAGTTCCCTAAACATTTCAACATTTTGATCATGCCACAATGACTTTGCATTTCTTGCTGAGACCCCAACTCAAAAGCCACAAGAATTCAGACAGCATGTGATAAATAGGTGAGCGTGTTCAAAAACCATCTAGGCTTTTCTTGATTGATTCATAAAAGAAAGAAATGAACACTTTTTAAGTAATTTTTCTGGTGTTTACCTTGACACAAACCTTTACTTTATCCAATACATTCTAATGAATGAATGAATGAATGAATGATTTGTATAGCGCTGCAACTGCGAACTGAATCGCCTCGAGGCGCTTGACTGCTCATGTTGGGATGCCATGTATTAGAAGAGGTGGGTCTTGAGTTTTTTTCCTGAAGGCCTGATGGTTTTCTTCCATGCGGATGTTGTTTGGTAGAGCATTCCATAGCCGGGGTCCCTGTACTGCGAATCTTCGTTCTCCCTTCGATTTGTAGCGGGCTTTGGGGATGAGAAGGCGATTTTGGTTTGTTGATCGAAGGCTGCGATTTGGTATGTATTTTTCTATTTTCTCACAAAGGTATTGGGGCGCATTTCCTTGTGTACATTTGTGGGTGAGGCAGAGGGTCTTGAATGTGATCCTCTCTTTTACCTTGAGCCAATGGAGCATCCTTAGGGATGGGGATATGGATTCCCAGGGTTTCTTTCCGGTGACTAATCTTGCTGCTGCGTTTTGGACGACTTGTAGGCGTGCAATCTGGTAATCCGGTAATCCTATGTACAGGGAGTTTGCATAGTCGAGACGTGAATTGATGATCGTTCCTACTACTACCGATTTTTCCTTTTCCGGGATGAAGGGGATGAGTCTGCGTAGCATGCGAAGGAGATGGTGGGATCCGCTGATTACGGATCCTATTTGTGCCTCCATTGTCATCTCTGAATCAAAGATTACTCCGAGGCTTTTGGCTTTGTTGCTTGGAAGGATGGTCCGTCCCAAGATGGTTGGTGGTGTCCAAGGGGTCTTCGTCTTTTTCCTTTGGTTTGCGTCGAGGAGCAGTAATTCTGTTTTTGATCCATTTAGTTTGAGGGAGCTAGTGGTCATCCAGTCATCTATCAATGTGAGACATTTTCCTAGTTCCTGGTATTGGTCTTTTTGTCCGGTGATCCGAAAATACAGTTGAGTGTCGTCCGCGTATGAGTGGAAGCACAGATCCAATTTGCTAATAATTTTGAAGAGTGGTCGGATGTAAATGTTGAAGAGTACTGGTGACAATGGTGATCCTTGAGGGACTCCATAAGTGATTGCCCGGGTTTCCGAAGTGAAGGCTCCTAGTTTCACTGTTTGTGACCGGTTTCCTAAGAAGGAAGCGAACCATGGCAGATCTCCATCTATAACTCCTGCCACTTCCTTGAGGCGGCTGAGAAGCATGTTGTGGTTCACTGTGTCGAACGCCGCACTAAGATCCAGCAATACCAGAAGACACGATTCTCCCTCATCCGCTGCTTCTAGGGCGTCATCCCATATTTTCAGAAGTGCCGTTTCTGTGCCATGGCCTGGGCGGAAGCCCGATTGTAGTGGGTCCAGGAGCTTGTGTGTGTCTAGATGAAGTTGAAGCTGTTGTACTACTACTTTCTCCATGATCTTGGAAATGGTGTTCAGGCTTGTTACCGGTCTGCGATTGTTCGGATCCTTGGGGTCGAGGTTGGGTTTCTTTAGTAATGGTTTGATGATGCCTTGCTTGAGGGAATTTGGAACCAATCCTTCTTTGAACGACTGATTTACTAGGTGTGTTATAGCGAGGGCCAGAATGTCGGAGCATTCTTTCAAGAGTTTTGTGGGGATGATGTCGTTTGGCGAGGTGCTGTCTCGGAGGCTCGTGATGACCTTTTTGGTTTCCTCCGTTGTGATCGGGGTAAGTGAAAAATGTGGTGCTTGTGCGCTGTGGATGTAAAATTCCTTACCTGGGTTGAGTTGAGTAGAGTTGGTTGTTGTTTTTTTTTGTTGAATTCTTTTCTGAATGTTGTCTATTTTGTTGATGAAAAAATCGGATAATTTGTTGCAGTATTCTTGAGTTTCGTTTCCTAGGGGCTCAAGGCAGGTGGGGTTCATAGTCTGGGCGACTAGTTTGAAAAGTTCCCGTGGTCGGTTTAAGGCTTTTGAGAGGGTGTTTGAGACATGTTCTTTTTTTGCTGTGAAAATTGCTTTATGATATCTCTTGGTGAGTATTCTGTAGTTTGCGTGATTTTCCTTTGTGGTGTTTCTTCTCCAGGCTCTTTCTGCTCTTCTGTGTTCCCGTTTCAGTAGAGTAAGCGTGCCATTAAACCAACCAGAATTTTTCTTGCGGATGCGTGCTCGATGTTTCGGGCGACTGCGTCTGCTGTTTGTAGAAGTGCCTTGTTTATGAAGCTGAGTATTCGTTCTGTTGAGTGGTTTTGATTTAGTGTAGCCATTTTGTATGTTAGTGTGGTTTTGAAGATTTCCGAATGAAGTTTCTTCTGCGATCTAATCCAGTGTGTTGTTGCTGCCGGGTTTGGTTTTTGCAGGGAGATGTTGGTGGCGATCTCAAATTTGATAGCGTGGTGGTCTGACCATGGTAGCGCTATGTTGTCTCGAATGCTGATGTCCGTATTTTGCTTGAAGATGAGGTCCAGGATGTGACCCGACCCATGTGTGGGAGCCTTTACTAGTTGTTGAAGCCCTAGGTCTTCCAGTTGATTGATGCAGGTGGTGGCGATGGGGTCTTCGGTAGAGTTCGCCCAGAGGTTGAAATCTCCGAGTACCAGAACCTTGTTGTTTTTCAGGATGTGTGCCGAGATGAATTCCGTGAGCGGTATCGGTAGATTTGTCTTTGGTCCTGGTGGTCTGTAGCATAGCAGCATGTGGATGGTTTCTTGTGGTGTGATTTGCATCTGTAGAGTAAGTGTCTCCATAAAAATTGCTGTGTTCTGTAACGTAGGTTTGACGAGCGCTAGATGAGCTTTGAAGATCACTGCTAGGCCTCCTCCTTTTTTTCCTTTCCTATGCTCGGTTAGGATCCTGTAGTTTTCTGGCACTAATTCTGTTAGGATGGTGTTGCAGTCAGGTGTTAGCCAGCTTTCCTTGATGAAGAAGCAATCTATGTTGTTTTGTGTGATGAAGTCATGGATTTCGTGCCTGTGCTTGACCGCCGATCTGGAGTTAATCAAGGCACATGCTAACTGTTGCGGTTGAGTTGTAGTCTTCTTATGTTTGATCGTTGCTTGCGGATCGATCCTTAGTAGTCGTTCTTTTTGTAATATTTTTTGAATGTCGGTCGGTAGAGTTGCAGTCAAATTTCTTAGTCTGCGGAGGGACTCTGCTGAGTATTTGAAATTGCACATGTTGAGGTGCTCCAAAAATGTTTTCCTGCTGTGGACGAGATGATGCGTTGAAAAAAAGCTGATGCTGTTGTTGAGGCGATAACGGTCTTGCGCAAGCTGGTTGAAGATGTTGCGGATCTGTGGGAAACCCTGTAGACCTACACCCTCCCTCCCGTTGATCCAGAGGAAGGCGAAAAACCCCTACTAGCGCGGCCAATTGCTTTTGCAGAGGAAAAAAATCCTTCCTGACCCCCCGAGAGGCGGTCGGATGTAGGTCCCTGGATCAACTGCTAGTGGTGGTCCCCTGCGATACTTACCAGAATATTTACCTTACCATGTAGATCCATCGATGGGGATGGGTGAATCCTGATGTTGATCACCTGGGGAAGAAGCAGCGGCTATATGGCGATGCTGATGATACTGGTGTGTGCTGTTAAAAAACTTGTGGTTAAAACTGGCTATTCTGGGTGTATGCTGTAATTAAAAGCCTTTTAAAAACTTGGTTAAAAACTTTGGTTAAAAGCAATTAAAACAAGCAATTAGACTGTTGTCTAACCACTTGTGGTTAAAAACCTGTATTTTAAAATAACTTGGCCGGTCTGGGTGTACCAAGATGGCCGCCGTACTATGTAGAAGCAGGTGCAGTGCTGTGGATTGGGTGTACCAAGATGGCCGCCGGAGTAGGCCCGAGCTGCGGCCTGTCCTAGCCCTGACGACTCCCGGGTTCTTCCGTGAGTATTTGGTGGGCGCTGAAGGGCTTGGAGGGGGAGGGGGAGCTTGCCTCAGCCCTGTTGAGCCAAAAAGAGGACTAGAGCGGCGATAGGGGAGGCGGATGGCCGGCTTCGGCCGGGACTAGGCCGGAGCCGGGGACTCTCCTAGTTTCTGATGCCCAATAGGCAGATGGGCCGGCGCGGAGAAAGAAAAGGGGGCCGATTGATTGCGGGGGGCCGCGGGATCCGGTGTGGGGTCCCGTAGCACTCCTGCTCCCTGTCCTCACTGCTCAGGGGCCGAACACCCCCGGGTTCGGTTCGAACCAGAACCTTCGAACGGACCGAAAGTTTGCGCGAATTTTCGAACCCTATACGTTATAATGGACGCGAACGTTCGAAATCAAAAGTGCTAATTACAACGGCCAATATGCATGTTAATGTCATAAAACAGGTTTGGGGACCCGGGTCCTGCCCCAGGGGACATATATCAATGCAAAAAAAACTTTTAAAAACTAACGTTTTTTCGGGAGCAGTCATTTTAATGATGCATAAAGTGAAAAAAAAAAAAGTGAAATTTTCCTTTAAATATGGTACCTGGGGGGTGTCTAAAGTATGCCTGTGAAGTGGCATGTGTTTCCCGTGTTTAGAACTGTCCTTGCACAAAATGACATTTGTAAAGGAAAAAAAGAAGCCATTTAAAAACACTTGCGGCTTTAATGGCATGTCTTGTCCTGGCCGCCATATGGCTGAAAATCCTTGAGAAAAATGGCATGGCTACCCCATCACCCCCCCCGCCCCCCCCCCACCCCAGCCCCTTTGGGTCTTGTATGGATATTAAGGGGGACCCCGCACCCAAAATAAAACCCTATACCTACAACCCTATATACTCTGAACAGCAGTATATAGGTGGTGCAAACAAGACACGGACTGTAGGTTTGTTCTTAAGTAGAATCTGAACAGGTACATTATGAAGTGTAGCTCCATCCCAAAAAAATCTATTTTTAAGCTTTTTGGAGAACATAGGGAGGGGTTATCACACCTGTAACATTTGCTGTCTTTGCACATCTGTTCAGAACATGTCACCTCACTTTCCGTCCCAATGACAAATGTTTTTGGAAAAGTGGGGTTTGAATTGAAACAAGGATTGGTGATAAAGCATCAGTAGAGAGGAGATACCTTTTCCCAAATTAAATCTAACAGCATAGAATTTCCCTTCCTAGGGGTAGATTTCCTCTCACTTCCTGTTTTCTCTTTCCGTTTGCAAGTAGGAGTCGTTTGTAAGTTGGATGTTTGAAAGTAGGGGCCTGGCGTATATACTCTGCAGAAATTTGCCCTATTAGATGTTGGTGTAGCCACAAGACTGGTGGGCACAGGAATGGGCCCTGCTGTGAGTTAATAGATCAAGATTTGTACTTGCATGCACCTGTTGAACCGGGCAGAAAAATTGGGCCTTTGGTGGTGGTGGTGGTGGTGGTGGTGGACGGTGTTGCCACAAGACTGTAAGCTCTCACAGTTACTCTTGGTGGGCGCAGGAATGGGCCCTGCTGTGAGTTATTAGATCAAGATTTGTAATTGCATGCACCTGTTGAACAGGGCAGAAAAATTGGGCCTTTGGTGGTGGTGGTGGTGGTGGACGGTGTTGCCACAAGACTGTAAGCCCTCACAGTTACTCTTGGTGGGCGCAGGAATGGGCCCTGCTGTGAGTTATTAGATCAAGATTTGTAATTGCATGCACCTGTTGAACAGGGCAGAAATATTGGGCCTTTGGCGGTGGTGGTGGACGGTGTTGCCACAAGACTGTAGGCCCTCATAGTTACTCTTGGTGGGCGCAGGAATGGGCCCTGCTGTGAACTATTAGATCAAGATTTGTAATTACACGCCCCTGTTAAACAGGGGCTGAAAAATTGTGCCTTAGACATTGGTGCTGGTGCCACAACACTGCAACCCCTCACAGATACTGTACTCTTAGCACAGCAATCAGACCTGTTGCAAAGCATTGCCTAAAAATTGTAATTACACGCCCCAACAGGGGCTGAAAAATGGTGCCTTAGGCACTGGTGCCACAACACTGCAACCCCTCACAGATACTGTACTTGGAGCACAGCAGTCACACGTGTTGCGAAGCATTTTTTTAAAAAAATTGTAATTACACGCCCCTGTTAAACAGGGGCTGAAAAATTGTGCCTTAGGCACTGGTGCTGGTGCCACAACACTGCAACCCCTCACAGATACTGTACTTGGAGCACAGCAGTCACACGTGTTGCAAAGCATTTTTTTAAAAAATTGTAAGTACACGACCCTGTTATACAGGGGCTGAAAAATTGTGCCTTAGGCACTGGTGTGGTGGCATGGATCATTGAGGAGGAGGAAGAGGATAGTAAGTGAACATAACAGGACAGTCACTCAGCATCAGCATAGGCAGTCTTGAAGGGATGTGACATTATAAATTATTCCGTTATATCCGCTTCAGGTGCCTGGTAGCTGGTGGTGATCCAAGACTGATTCATTTTGATGAAGGTCAGTCGATCAACCAAGTCGGTGGACAGGCGCACCCTATGATCGGTGACAAATCCTCCAGCAGCACTGAATGTGCGTTCGGAAAGAACGCTGGAGGCAGGACAGGCCAGTAGCTCAATTGCATACTGTGCAAGCTCTGGCCAGTGATCCATCCTCAGGACCCAGTAAGCCAGAGGATTTTCGGTGGGAAAGGTGTCCAAGTCTGACCTTGCCCCAAGGTATTCCTGCACCATGTATATCAGACGCTGGCGATGGTTGCTGGAACCGATCATACCTTGGGGCTGCAGACTAAAAAATTGTCTGAACGCATCGGTCAGACGTCCACCTTCCCCACCGCTCCTTCTGCTACTGACCGAAGCCTCAGCAACTCGTCGCCCAGGACCAGGAGTTTGTAACCTCCCAGTTTCTGGGAACACGTTGCACAGACCTTTCTGCAAGGCCTCCCTGAGATGTCTCATCCTCTGCTCCCTCTGCGACGGCAAGATAAGGTCCGCAACCTTACCCTTGTACCGTGGATCAAGGAGAGTGGCCAGCCAGTAATGGTCCCTCTCCTTGATCCGAAGAACACGAGGATCCTTCCGCAGGCTTTGCAGGATCAGGGAGGCCATGCAGCGTAGGTTAGCTGAGGCATTCGGTCCGGAGTCTTCTGGGTCACTGAGGATGACATGATCGCCAGCCACCTCCTCCCAGCCACGTACAAGTCCACTGGTTTGTTGGGACTGTACATCATCCCTAAAAGACTGCTGCTGCTGCTGATGCTGAGTGCCAGGCTCCACCTCCATGCTCACACAATCCTCCTCCTCCTCCTCCTCCTCCTCCTCCTCATCCTCTTCCTGTGTGATGGGTGGGACAGAAGGAACACTGTCCGGATAAAGGGGGCCTTGAGAGGCAAGGAAGTCCTCCTCTTCCTGCCTCTGTTCTGCCTCAAGTGCCCTGTCCATTATCCCACGCAGCGTATGCTCCAACAGGTGGACAAGAGGTACAGTGTCACTGATGCATGCACTGTCACTGCTCACCATCCTCGTGGCCTCCTCAAATGGTGAGAGGACAGTGCATGCATCCCTGATCATGCTCCACTGACGTGGGGAAAAAAAAAAACTCCCCTGACCCTGTCCTGGTGCTGTAGTCGCAAAGGTACTCATTGATGGCCCTCTGCTGCGTGTGCAGTCGCTGCAGCATGGCCAACGTTGAGTTCCACCTGGTGGGCATGTCACATATTAGGCGGTTCTTGGGCAGGTTCAGCTCCTTTTGCAGCTCAGTCAGCCGAGCACTGGCATTATAAGATCGGCGGAAATGCACACAGACTTTCCTGGCCTGCCTCAGGACATCCTGTAAGCCTGGGAACCTGCCCAAGAACCGCTGCACCACCAGGTTGAGGACGTGAGCCATACAGGGCACATGGGTGAGCTGCCCCTGTCGCAGGGCGGAGAGGAGGTTGGTGCCATTGTCAGAAACGACCATTCCTGGCTTAAGCTGACGTGGCGTCAACCACCTCTCGGCCTGCCCCTGCAGAGCTGCCAGAACCTCTGGCCCAGTGTGGCTCCTGTCCCCCAAACACACCAGCGCAAGCACGGCATGGCATCTTTTTGCCTGCGTACTTGCGTAGCCCCTTGTACGCCTACGGAGCACCGCTGGTTCCGAGAACAGAGCACTGGAGGAAGAAGAAGAGGAGGGGATGGAGGAGAGAAGTGTGTCACAACCAGTAGTAGCGTTTTGGAGGCATGGTGGCGGAACAACCTCCAACACTACTGCACCTTGTCCTGCATCCCGCCAAGCTGCCAATAGAGTGACCCAATGGGCCGTGAAAGAAAGGTAACGTCCCTGTCCATGCCTGCTGGACCATGAGTCAGCGGTAATATGCACCTTACCGCTGACCGCCCTGTCCAGCGAGGCATGGACATTGCCTTCCACATGCCGGTAGAGAGACGGAATCGCCTTCCGTGAGAAAAAGTGGCGTTTGGGAACCTGCCACTGAGGAACCGCACATTGAACAAACTCACGGAAGGGGGCCGAGTCTATCAACTGAAAAGGTAGCAGTTGAAGTGCTAGCAATTTAGCCAAGCTAGCATTCAACCGCTGGGCATGTGGATGGCTGGGAGTGTACTTCTTTCGACGGTCCAGCAGCTGGGGCAGGGAAATTTGCCTGCTACTATCGGACGTCGGTGTACTGCAAGTACTTGGTTGTGACACACCTAATTCTACACCTTCAGTCCTCTCACAGCAGCTTTCAGAGAGGACTGAAGATGTAGTGGGGATGGAGATCCCAGCTGATGAGGAGCAAGGAGAGGTCCGCTTAGTTCTTTGGTGTGGGTCTTTTATGTGTGCCTGCCAACGAGCTGCATGGCAGGTCGACATATGTCTGGTCATGCTTGTGGTGCCCAAGCGGCTGATGTTTTGGCCACGCGAGATACGCTTGAGACAAATATTGCAAATAGCAGTGGTGCGATCTGATGCACTCGTCTCAAAAAAGGCCCACACCAAAGAACTTTTCTGATAACGTGCAGAGGCAGCGCCCTGCACAGGCGGAGCTCTGCGGTGTTGTACAGTTGCTGTGCTGGCCTCTAGCTGGCCTCCAGGGGGCATCCTGCCTCGTTGGACATGTGACGCCGCATCCTCCTCCTCCTCCTCCTCCTCATCCTCTCTCCCTCCAGGCACCCACGTGGCGTCAGTGACCTCATCATCCCCTCCCTCTTCACCACTAGAGCAAACCTGGCAGTAAGCTGCAGCTAGTGGAACAGTACTGCCAGATTGCTGTCCTTCAGCATCCCCTCTCTCTGCGCGCACACTACTGACTTCCTCAATCTGGGTATCATCATCCGAGCCTTCGAATCGTTGGGCATCCTCCTGGAGCATGTACCCAACACTGTGCTCAAAGAGTTCGGGGGACTCCTCAGGAGGACATGGTGGGTCTAGGGAAGGGGTGGCTGATGATGCCATTGAGTACGCATTGGCAGCTGCTCTGCCAGTACCCTGAGCCTGGGTGAGAGAGGATGAGGAGGATGAGGAGGGCTTGGTCATCCATTCTACCAAGCCTTCAGCATGATGGGGCTCCACATGTCCAGCTGCCGAAAACAAAGACGCGCGTGTCCCATGGCCACGTGCTGATGACGATGCACGACCACGTCCACGTCCACGGCCACGTCCACTAGAAACAGAGCCTGCCTGCCCTGTGTTCTTGGCTCTGCCTCCCCTTGGCGGTCTTCCAGCCATTGTAGTCGGTAGTCCTGTGGGTGCTGCTGAGAAGAAAATATAGGAGCTCTGTGTGATTCCACTAACACACTAGAAGTCCTATGGGTGCTTCTGCAAAGAAAATATAGGAGCTCTGTGTGATGCCACTAACACACTAGAAGTCCTGTGGGTGCTACTGAGAAGAAAATATAGGAGCTCTGTGTGATGCCACTAACACACTAGAAGTCCTATGGGTGCTTCTGCAAAGAAAATATAGGAGCTCTGTGTGATGCCACTAACACACTAGAAGTCCTGTGGGTGCTGCTGAGAAGAAAATATAGGAGCTCTGTGTGATGCCACTAACACACTAGAAGTCCTGTGGGTGCTTCTGCAAAGAAAATATAGGAGCTCTGTGTGATGCCACTAACAAACTAGAAGTCCTGTGGGTGCTGCTGAGAAAGAAAATATAGGAGCTCTGTGTGATGCCACTAACACACTAGAAGTCCTATGGGTGCTTCTGCAAAGAAAATATAGGAGCTCTGTGTGATGCCACTAACACACTAGAAGTCCTGTGGGTGCTGCTGAGAAGAAAATATAGGAGCCCTGTGTGATGCCACTAACACACTAGAAGTCCTGTGGGTGCTGCTGAGAAGAAAATATAGGAGCTCTGTGTGATGCCACTAACACACTAGAAGTCCTGTGGGTGCTGCTGAGAAGAAAATATAGGAGCTCTGTGTGATGCCACTAACACACTAGAAGTCCTATGGGTGCTGCTGAGAAGAAAATATAGGAGCTCTGTGTGATGCCACTAACACACTAGAAGTCCTGTGGGTGCTGCTGAGAAGAAAATATAGGAGCTCTGTGTGATGCCACTAACACACTAGAAGTCCTGTGGGTGCTGCTGAGAAGAAAATATAGGAGCTCTGTGTGATGCCACTAACACACTAGAAGTCCTATGGGTGCTTCTGCAAAGAAAATATAGGAGCTCTGTGTGATGCCACTAACACACTAAAAGTCCTGTGGGTGCTGCTGAGAAGAAAATATAGGAGCTCTGTGTGATGCCACTAACACACTAGAAGTCCTGTGGGTGCTGCTGAGAAGAAAATATAGGAGCTCTGTGTGATGCCACTAACACACTAGAAGTCCTGTGGGTGCTGCTGAGAAGAAAATATAGGAGCTCTGTGTGATGCCACTAACACACTAGAAGTCCTATGGGTGCTTCTGCAAAGAAAATATAGGAGCTCTGTGTGATGCCACTAACACACTAGAAGTCCTGTGGGTGCTGCTGAGAAGAAAATATAGGAGCTCTGTGTGATGCCACTAACACACTAGAAGTCCTATGGGTGCTTCTGCAAAGAAAATATAGGAGCTCTGTGTGATGCCACTAACACACTAAAAGTCCTGTGGGTGCTGCTGAGAAGAAAATATAGGAGCTCTGTGTGATGCCACTAACACACTAGAAGTCCTGTGGGTGCTGCTGAGAAGAAAATATAGGAGCTCTGTGTGATGCCACTAACACACTAGAAGTCCTATGGGTGCTTCTGCAAAGAAAATATAGGAGCTCTGTGTGATGCCACTAACACACTAGAAGTCCTGTGGGTGCTGCTGAGAAGAAAATATAGGAGCTCTGTGTGATTCCACTAACACACTAGAAGTCCTATGGGTGCTTCTGCAAAGAAAATATAGGAGCTCTGTGTGATGCCACTAACACACTAGAAGTCCTGTGGGTGCTGCTGAGAAGAAAATATAGGAGCTCTGTGTGATGCCACTAACACACTAGAAGTCCTATGGGTGCTTCTGCAAAGAAAATATAGGAGCTCTGTGTGATGCCACTATCACACTAGAAGTCCTGTGGGTGCTGCTGAGAAGAAAATATAGGAGCTCTGTGTGATGCCACTAACACACTAGAAGTCCTATGGGTGCTTCTGCAAAGAAAATATAGGAGCTCTGTGTGATGCCACTAACACACTAGAAGTCCTGTGGGTGCTTCTGCAAAGAAAATATAGGAGCTCTGTGTGATGCCACTAACACACTAGAAGTCCTATGGGTGCTTCTGCAAAGAAAATATAGGAGCTCTGTGTGATGCCACTAACACACTAGAAGTCCTATGGGTGCTTCTGCAAAGAAAATATAGGAGCTCTGTGTGATGCCACTAACACACTAGAAGTCCTATGGGTGCTCTGAGAAGAAAATATAGGAGCTCTGTGTGATGCCACTAACACACTAGAAGTCCTATGGGTGCTTCTGGAAGAAAATATAGGAGCTCCGTGTGATGCCACTATCACACTAGAAGTCCTATGGGTGCTTCTGAGAAGAAAATATAGGAGCTCTGTGTGATGCCACTAACACACTAGAAGTCCTATGGGTGCTTCTGCAAAGAAAATATAGGAGCTCTGTGTGATGCCACTAACACACTAGAAGTCCTGTGGGTGCTTCTGAGAAGAAAATATAGGAGCTCTGTGTGATGCCACTAACACACTAGAAGTCCTATGGGTGCTTCTGAAAAGAAAATATAGGAGCTCTGTGTGATTCCACTAACACACTAGAAGTCCTATGGGTGCTTCTGCAAAGAAAATATAGGAGCTCTATGTGATGCCACTAACACACTAGAAGTCCTGTGGGTGCTACTGGGAAGAAAATATAGGAGCTCTGTGTGATGCCACTAACACACTAGAAGTCCTATGGGTGCTTCTGGGAAGAAAATATAGGAGCTCTGTGTGATGCCACTAACACACTTCAAGTCCTATGGGTGCTTCTGGAAGAAAATATAGGAGCTCTGTGTGATGCCACTAACACACTAGAAGTCCTATGGGTGCTTCTGGGAAGAAAATATAGAAGCTCTGTGTGATGCCACTAACACACTTCAAGTCCTATGGGTGCTTCTGGGAAGAAAATATAGGAGCTCTGTGTGATGCCACTAACACACTACAAGTCCTATGGGTGCTTCTGGAAGAAAATATAGGAGCTCTGTGTGATGCCACTAACACACTTCAAGTCCTATGGGTGCTTCTGGAAGAAAATATAGGAGCTCTGTGTGATGCCACTAACACACTAGAAGTCCTATGGGTGCTTCTGCAAAGAAAATATAGGAGCTCTGTGTGATGCCACTAACACACTAGAAGTCCTATGGGTGCTTCTGGAAGAAAATATAGGAGCTCTGTGTGATGCCACTAACACACTACAAGTCCTGTGGGTGCTGCTGGGAAGAAAATATAGGAGCTCTGTGTGATGCCACTAACACACTAGAAGTCCTATGGGTGCTTCTGGGAAGAAAATATAGGAGCTCTGTGTGATGCCACTAACACACTTCAAGTCCTATGGGTGCTTCTGGAAGAAAATATAGGAGCTCTGTGTGATGCCACTAACACACTCAAGTCCTATGGGTGCTTCTGCAAAGAAAATATAGGAGCTCTGTGTGATGCCACTAACACACTAGAAGTCCTGTGGGTGCTTCTGAGAAGAAAATATAGGAGCTCTGTGTGATGCCACTAACACACTAGAAGTCCTATGGGTGCTTCTGGGAAGAAAATATAGGAGCTCTGTGTGATGCCACTAACACACTACAAGTCCTGTGGGTGCTGCTGGGAAGAAAATATAGGAGCTCTGTGTGATGCCACTAACACACTAGAAGTCCTATGGGTGCTTCTGCAAAGAAAATATAGGAGCTCTGTGTGATGCCACTATCACACTAGAAGTCCTATGGGTGCTTCTGAGAAGAAAATATAGGAGCTCTGTGTGATGCCACTAACACACTCGAAGTCCTATGGGTGCTTCTGCGAAGAAAATATAGGAGCTCTGTGTGATGCCACTAACACACTAGAAGTCCTATGGGTGCTTCTGCGAAGAAAATATAGGAGCTCTGTGTGATGCCACTAACACAGTACAAGTCCTATGGGTGCTTCTGGGAAGAAAATATAGGAGCTCTGTGCGATGCCACTAACACACTTGAAGTCCTATGGGTGCTTCTGGGAAGAAAATATAGGAGCTCTGTGTGATGGACTAACACACTACAAGTCCTATGGGTGCTTCTGGAAGAAAATATAGGAGCTCTGTGCGATGCCACTAACACACAATTGAAGTCCTATGGGTGCTTCTGGGAAGAAAATATAGGAGCTCTGTGTGATGGGACTAACACACTACAAGTCCTATGGGTGCTTCTGGGAAGAAAATATAGGAGCTCTGTGTGATGGGACTAACACACTACAAGTCCTATGGGTGCTTCTGGGAAGAAAATATAGGAGCTCTGTGCGATGCCACTAACACACAATTGAAGTCCTATGGGTGCTTCTGGGAAGAAAATATAGGAGCTCTGTGTGATGGGACTAACACACTACAAGTCCTATGGGTGCTTCTGGGAAGAAAATATAGGAGCTCTGTGTGATGGGACTAACACACTACAAGTCCTATGGGTGCTTCTGGGAAGAAAATATAGGAGCTCTGTGTGATGGGGACTAACACACTACAAGTCCTATGGGTGCTTCTGGGAAGAAAATATAGGAACTCTGTGTGATGGGACTAACACACTACAAGTCCTATGGGTGCTTCTGGGAAGAAAATATAGGAGCTCTGTGTGATGGGACTAACACACTACAAGTCCTATGGGTGCTTCTGGGAAGAAAATATAGGAACTCTGTGTGATGCCACTAACACAGTACAAGTCCTATGGGTGCTTCTGGGAAGAAAATATAGGAGCTCTGTGTGATGGGACTAACACACTACAAGTCCTATGGGTGCTTCTGGGAAGAAAATATAGGAGCTCTGTGTGATGGGACTAACACACTGCAAGTCCTATGGGTGCTTCTGGGAAGAAAATATAGGAGCTCTGTGTGATGGGACTAAAACACTACAAGTCCTATGGGTGCTTCTGGAAGAAAATATAGGAGCTCTGTGTGATGGGACTAACACACTACAAGTCCTATGGGTGCTTCTGGGAAGAAAATATAGGAGCTCTGTGTGATGGACTAACACACTACAAGTCCTATGGGTGCTTCTGGGAAGAAAATATAGGAGCTCTGTGTGATGGGACTAACACACTACAAGTCCTATGGGTGCTTCTGGGAAGAAAATATAGGAGCTCTGTGTGATGCCACTAACAAACTAGAAGTCCTGTGGGTGCTTCTGAGAAGAAAATATAGGAGCTCTGTGTGATGCCACTAACACACTAGAAGTCCTATGGGTGCTTCTGCAAAGAAAATATAGGAGCTCTGTGTGATGCCACTAACACACTAGAAGTCCTATGGGTGCTCTGAGAAGAAAATATAGGAGCTCTGTGTGATGCCACTAACACACTAGAAGTCCTATGGGTGCTTCTGCAAAGAAAATATAGGAGCTCTGTGTGATGCCACTAACACACTAAAAGTCCTATGGGTGCTGCTGAGAAGAAAATATAGGAGCCCTGTGTGATGCCACTAACACACTAGAAGTCCTATGGGTGCTTCTGAGAAGAAAATATAGGAGCTCTGTGTGATGCCACTAACACACTAGAAGTCCTATGGGTGCTGCTGAGAAGAAAATATAGGAGCTCTGTGTGATGCCACTAACACACTAGAAGTCCTATGGGTGCTGCTGGAAGAAAATATAGGAGCTCTGTGTGATGCCACTAACACACTAGAAGTCCTGTGGGTGCTTCTGAGAAGAAAATATAGGAGCTCTGTGTGATGCCACTAACACACTAGAAGTCCTGTGGGTGCTGCTGAGAAGAAAATATAGGAGCTCTGTGTGATGCCACTAACACACTAGAAGTCCTATGGGTGCTTCTGGAAGAAAATATAGGAGCTCTGTGTGATGCCACTAACACACTAAAGTCCTGTGGGTGCTGCTGAGAAGAAAATATAGGAGCTCTGTGTGATGCCACTAACACACTAGAAGTCCTGTGGGTGCTTCTGAGAAGAAAATATAGGAGCTCTGTGTGATGCCACTAACACACTAGAAGTCCTGTGGGTGCTGCTGGGAAGAAAATATAGGAGCTCTGTGTGATGCCACTAACACACTAGAAGTCCTATGGGTGCTTCTGCAAAGAAAATATAGGAGCTCTGTGTGATGCCACTAACACACTAGAAGTCCTGTGGGTGCTGCTGAGAAGAAAATATAGGAGCTCTGTGTGATGCCACTAACACACTAGAAGTCCTATGGGTGCTTCTGCAAAGAAAATATAGGAGCTCTGTGTGATGCCACTATCACACTAGAAGTCCTGTGGGTGCTTCTGAGAAGAAAATATAGGAGCTCTGTGTGATGCCACTAACACACTAGAAGTCCTATGGGTGCTTCTGCAAAGAAAATATAGGAGCTCTGTGTGATGCCACTAACACACTAGAAGTCCTGTGGGTGCTTCTGGAAGAAAATATAGGAGCTCTGTGTGATGCCACTAACACACTAGAAGTCCTATGGGTGCTTCTGCAAAGAAAATATAGGAGCTCTGTGTGATGCCACACTAACACACTAGAAGTCCTATGGGTGCTTCTGCAAAGAAAATATAGGAGCTCTGTGTGATGCCACTAACACACTAGAAGTCCTGTGGGTGCTGCTGAGAAGAAAATATAGGAGCTCTGTGTGATGCCACTAAACACACTAGAAGTCCTATGGGTGCTTCTGCAAAGAAAATATAGGAGCTCCGTGTGATGCCACTATCACACTAGAAGTCCTGTGGGTGCTGCTGAGAAGAAAATATAGGAGCTCTGTGTGATGCCACTAACACACTAGAAGTCCTATGGGTGCTTCTGGAAGAAAATATAGGAGCTCTGTGTGATGCCACTAACACACTAGAAGTCCTGTGGGTGCTTCTGAGAAGAAAATATAGGAGCTCTGTGTGATGCCACTAACACACTAGAAGTCCTATGGGTGCTGCTGGGAAGAAAATATAGGAGCTCTGTGTGATTCCACTAACACACTAGAAGTCCTAGAAGTCCTGTGGGTGCTTCTGGGAAGAAAATATAGGTGAGCCACTGGGAAGAAAATATAGGAGCTCTGTGTGATGCCACTAACACACACTAGAAGTCCTATGGGTGCTACTGGGAAGAAAATATAGGAGCTCTGTGTGATGCCACTAACACACTAGAAGTCCTATGGGTGCTTCTGGAAGAAAATATAGGAGCTCTGTGTGATGCCACTAACACACTAGAAGTCCTGTGGGTGCTTCTGAGAAGAAAATATAGGAGCTCTGATGCCACTAACACACTTAAAGTCCTATGGGTGCTTCTGCAAAGAAATATAGGAAGCTCTGTGTGATGCCACTAACACACTAGAAGTCCTATGGGTGCTTCTGAGAAGAAAATATAGGAGCTCTGTGTGATGCCACTAACACACTAGAAGTCCTATGGGTGCTTCTGGGAAGAAAATATAGGAGCTCTGTGTGATGCCACTAACACACTAGAAGTCCTGTGGGTGCTGCTGGGAAGAAAATATAGGAGCTCTGTGTGATGCCACTAACACACTAGAAGTCCTATGGGTGCTTCTGCAAAGAAAATATAGGAGCTCTGTGTGATGCCACTAACACACTAGAAGTCCTATGGGTGCTTCTGGAAGAAAATATAGGAGCTCTGTGTGATGCCACTAACACACTAGAAGTCCTATGGGTGCTTCTGGGAAGAAAATATAGGAGCTCTGTGTGATGCCACTAACACACTAGAAGTCCTATGGGTGCTTCTGGGAAGAAAATATAGGAGCTCTGTGTGATGCCACTAACACACTAGAAGTCCTGTGGGTGCTTCTGAGAAGAAAATATAGGAGCTCTGTGTGATGCCACTAACACACTAGAAGTCCTATGGGTGCTTCTGCAAAGAAAATATAGGAGCTCTGTGTGATGCCACTAACACACTAGAAGTCCTGTGGGTGCTGCTGGGAAGAAAATATAGGAGCTCTGTGTGATGCCACTAACACACTAGAAGTCCTATGGGTGCTTCTGCAAAGAAAATATAGGAGCTCTGTGTGATGCCACTAACACACTATAGAAGTCCTGTGGGTGCTTCTGAGAAGAAAATATAGGAGCTCTGTGTGATGCCACTAACACACTAGAAGTCCTATGGGTGCTTCTGCAAAGAAAATATAGGAGCTCTGTGTGATGCCACTATCACACTAGAAGTCCTATGGGTGCTGCTGAGAAGAAAATATAGGAGCTCTGTGTGATGCCACTAACACACTAGAAGTCCTATGGGTGCTTCTGCAAAGAAAATATAGGAGCTCTGTGTGATGCCACTACAACACTAGAAGTCCTATGGGTGCTGCTGATAAGAAAATATAGGAGCTCTGTGTGATGCCACTAACACACTAGAAGTCCTATGGGTGCTTCTGGGAAGAAAAATATAGGAGCTCTGTGTGATGCCACTAACACACAATTGAAGTCCTATGGGTGCTTCTGGGAAGAAAATATAGGAACTCTGTGTGATGCCACTAACACACTAGAAGTCCTATGGGTGCTTCTGGGAAGAAAATATAGGAGCTCTGTGTGATGCCACTAACACACAGAAGTCCTATGGGTGCTTCTGGGAAGAAAATATAGGAGCTCTGTGTGATGCCACTAACACACAATAGAAGTCCTATGGGTGCTTCTGGAAGAAAATATAGGAGCTCTGTGTGATGCCACTAACACACTACAAGTCCTATGGGTGCTTCTGGAAGAAAATATAGGAGCTCTGTGTGATGCCACTAACACACAATTGAAGTCCTATGGGTGCTTCTGGGAAGAAAATATAGGAGCTCTGTGTGATGGGACTAACACACTACAAGTCCTATGGGTGCTTCTGGGAAGAAAATATAGGAGCTCTGTGTGATGCCACTAACACACTACAAGTCCTATGGGTGCTTCTGGGAAGAAAATATAGGAGCTCTGTGTGATGGACTAACACACTACAAGTCCTATGGGTGCTTCTGGGAAGAAAATATAGGACCTCTGTGTGATGCCACTAACACACACTACAAGTCCTATGGGTGCTTCTGGGAAGAAAATATAGGAAGCTCTGTGTGATGGGACTAACACACTACAAGTCCTATGGGTGCTTCTGGGAAGAAAATATAGGAACTCTGTGTGATGCCACTAACACAGTACAAGTCCTATGGGTGCTTCTGGGAAGAAAATATAGGAGCTCTGTGTGATGGGACTAACACACTACAAGTCCTATGGGTGCTTCTGGGAAGAAAATATAGGAGCTCTGTGTGATGGGACTAACACACTGCAAGTCCTATGGGTGCTTCTGGGAAGAAAATATAGGAGCTCTGTGTGATGGGACTAACAACACTACAAGTCCTATGGGTGCTTCTGGGAAGAAAATATAGGAGCTCTGTGTGATGGGACTAACACACTACAAGTCCTATGGGTGCTTCTGGGAAGAAAATATAGGAGCTCTGTGTGATGGACTAACACACTAGAAGTCCTATGGGTGCTTCTGGGAAGAAAATATAGGAGCTCTGTGTGATGGGACTAACACACTACAAGTCCTATGGGTGCTTCTGGGAAGAAAATATAGGAGCTCTGTGTGATGCCACTAACAAACTAGAAGTCCTGTGGGTGCTTCTGAGAAGAAAATATAGGAGCTCTGTGTGATGCCACTAACACACTAGAAGTCCTATGGGTGCTTCTGCAAAGAAAATATAGGAGCTCTGTGTGATGCCACTAACACACTAGAAGTCCTGTGGGTGCTGCTGAGAAGAAAATATAGGAGCTCTGTGTGATGCCACTAACACACTAGAAGAAGTATGGAGCCCTAAATGATTCCTTGAAAGAATTGGATCTGTGGTGGCCAATAACTCTGTTAGTTTTCTAGAAGTTAAAAGTGTTGCAAAGAAAATAAAGCTCGGGTGTTTTTCCAAAAAATGGGAAGCCTGGGGTGTGAGAAAATATATAGGTCGTGGGGGGTGCCTTAAAAAAAGCCTTGGGTGTCCAAAAAAAAATATAGGGCTCTTGTCCCAAAAAAATGGGAAGCCTGGGGGTGTCCCAAAAAAATAGAAGCTCTGTGTGTGCAAAAAAATAAAGCTTGTGTTTGCAAAAAATAAAGCCTTGGTGCCTTAAAAAATGAAGCCCTTGGTGCCTAAAAAATTAAGGGGCCTTGGTGTGATAAAAATAAAAGCCCTTGGTGTTTCCCAAAAAAATTGGAGTCTGTGTGTGGGGTAAAAATAAAGCTTGGGTGACTAAAAAATTAGGGGCTCTGGGAGATAAAAAAATCTGGGTGTTGGGATAAAAATAAGGGTCTTGGGTGCCCAAAAAAATGAGTCCTTGGGATGCTCTAAGAAATAAGGGGCTCTGGGAAAAAAACCCTTAAAGTCATTGGGTGCTTTGGGAGAAAATTTTGGAGTTTGTGTGATGGGCTAACACACTACAAGTCCTATGGTGCTTCTGGGAAGAAAAATAGGAGCTCTGTGTGAGGGGACTAACACACTACAAGTCCAATGGGTGCTTCTGGGAAGAAAATATGGACTCTGTGTGATGAACTAAACACAAAGTCCTAGGGGTTTGCTTCTGGGAAGAAAATATAGGAGCTCTGTGTGAGGGACTAACACACTACAAGTCCTATGGGTGCTTCTGGGAAGAAAATATAGGAATCTGTGTGTGACTAACACAGTACAAGTCCTATGGGTGCTTCTGGGAAGAAATGTGGGAAAGCCTGTGTGATGGGACAAACCCAAAACTAAAGTCCTTGGGGCTTCGGGAAAAAATAAGATTGTGTGATGGGAAACACACCAAGTCCTATGGGTGTCTGGGGAAAAAAAAAGGGGGCTCTGTGTGAGGGACAAAACAAAACAGGGTCTTTGGGGTTTTAAAGGAACTCTGTGTGGAGGTAACACATACCAAGTCCTAGGGGTGCTTCTGGGAAGAAAATAGGGAGCTCTGTGTGATGGGATAAAAAAAAACCTTGGGTGCTTCTGGAAAAAAAAGGGGTTGTGGATCCTAAAAATTT